>CM053584.1:325426774-325475298 GCA_028627135.1 Pseudochirops cupreus | reverse complement strand
AGAAAATATTACAAGCTGCCAAGAAGAAACAATTTGAATACTGTGGAAACACAATTAGGATAACCCAGGATCTAGCAGCTTCTACATTAAGGGATTGAAGGGCCTGGAATATGATATTTCAGAGATCAAGGGAGCTGGGATTAAAACCAATAATCACCTACCCAGCAAAATTGAGTATAATGTTTCAAGGGAAAATATGGTCATTTAGTGAGGTGGAGGACTTTCAAGCATTCTTGCTGAAAAAAACAGAACTGAATAGAAAATTTGACCTTCAAATACAAGATGTATGAGAAGGCTAACATGGAAGAGAAATCATAAGGAACTTATCAAAGTTGAACTTTTCACATGCCAACATGGAAAAATGATAATTGTAACTTATGAAACTTTTCTCACTATGAGGATAGGTGAAGGGAATATAAATGTATTTATATATGTATACATACACATATGTCTATATAGGAGGATATATATGCATATGAATACATATGTGAGCATGTGTATGTATGTGTACATAGACAGAGGTCACAGGATCATTTGAATAGGAAGAGATGATATTTTAAAAGGTGAAATTGAGAGTTGGGAGAGGAATAGACTGAGAGAAGACAGGGAGAGACAGAATGGGGTTAATCATCTCATATAGAAGAGGCAAGGGATAACTGTTACAATGGAGGGGAAGAACAGGAAGGCAAAAGGGAAAGGCTCAACCTTACTCTCATTGAATTTGTCTTAGAGAAGGAATGACATACATTCTAAATTGGGTACCTTGCCCTACAGGAGAGTAGAGGGAATGGGGATTAGAGGGGGGATTATGGAGGGGAGGGCAGGTTTGGGGGGAGGGTTGTTAGAAGCACTCCTGTAATGGGACAGGGACAAAGAGGAGAATAGAACAAGTAGGGGGCAGGATAGGAAGGAGGGAAGGAAATATAGTCAGTCTTTCACAATATATCCATTGTGGAGATGTTTTGTGTAACTACACATGTATAGCCTGTATTGAATTGCTTGTCTTTCCAGTGGGGGTTGTTGATGAGGGAGGTAGGGAAAGAATCTAGAATTTAAAGTTCTAAAATCAAATGTTAATATATATATAAATATATAAATAAAATTATTTACATGTAACTGGGAATTAAAATATACAGGCACTGGGGAAAGGCGATCCATCTTGCCCTCCCAGAAAGTCAGAGGGGTGATGGGGGAGGATACAGGAGAGAGCAGATTGGGGGAAGGGGTAAACGTGGGATTGCTGTTTTGGGGTGGTGGGTAGGGGAAAGATAGGGAGAAAATTTGTAACTCAAAATCTCATGGAAATGAACGATGTAAACTAAAAATAAGCAAAAGTGAATTTAAAAAAGAAAAAAAGAACAAACATCAATATTTCCTTGTACAAAAGGAAATAAAAACATGATTGCGCATTATAATACGCATCTACCATGTACTACTTGATTTTTAAAATATAAATAAACTTTAACATGATAGTATCAACAACAAAAAAAGAAAACCAGCTCAGCAAGGTTAAGACACTTGTCCAAGGTCACACCAGTAGGTTTTAGAGAAATGGTATTTGAGCCCTCGTTTTCAGACTCCATAGCCGGTGAATTTCCACCTGCCACCTTCAACAGCTGTCTCCATCAACAAAGCGATCCTTTGGGTGAGAGCTAATAAAAAGAATCATATCTGTTTATAAGCCATGCCATGAGCCTAGCCTTACTCTTATTTTTTTCTCTCTTTGCTGTGGTCCCTCTTCTTTGACACTTCCATAACTGCTTTCAGCTCTTCTATAGTTTCAACCATCTGGTGCAGTGGCCTAGTGTCTTTCTATCTGCAATTACTTTCTCAGTTGTTGTTTTTTTAACCCTCAGGTTAACTTAGATTAAAAAAAAAAGAAATGTTTTAAATTCCTTCGTCTTATCTTGATTGAGAAATTTGAATTTTTTAAGCACTTTGTGTCTTTCTAAGTCCTTTGGCCCATTCTGATTACTTTGACATACGAGTGCCAACGAGTCAGTTGCCGGTGGAGCCTGCCCAAAGGCACAAAGTCAAATTAAATGGAATTGTGTGGAACCGTATTACTTGGACTAATAACCAATCACAAGTAAATCTTTGAAAGCTTTCATAAAATTTCACCTATTATCAAAAGGAGAGGCTTTATTTATACTGCTGCAACCTTGATTCTCTTCTGCCTGGAGAACGACAGCATTTTTCTCAGTATTTCTTGTAGAGTATCGTTTACATGACAATCATTTAAATTTCACTCATTTCAATGGACTTTACTGGGCCATGGTAGTGCGTATGAGAAGTTAGTTTGATGCCAGAATAACCTGGTATTAGATTGTTAAGTCTTCAGGTATGTAAGTGTGCTTCATTTTAAGAAAATTCAGTAGATGAAAAAAACTTGAATTGGCTAGGCACATCAATTGGGGAGAGAAGGGCAATTATTTCCAATCTATAAAATTTTTTTTAATTTTGTAAAAAAGATTTACTATGAGACATTTCTCTAGGCATTGAAAAGTTGATTAATAGCTCATTAATCACTTGACTCAGGCTACGGGGAAGGAGTGGAGGAAGAGATGTAGAAATACTTAAAGCTGAAGGTTACAAACCATTGTCAATCCAAGATCAAGCTGAGGCTGAAGAGAAGGCTTCTGAAACCATGTGATTCAATGGAAAAATAAAATTTGATTTACAAAAAATGTTTTAATACAACCTTTTATGAATCCATCTTTTCTGAAAGTTTTTTTTGCCTCTGTGCAGAAGATACACTGCCTCAGATTCATGACGACTTTTCAAGGTATAAATGATGTAACTTAAGCTAGTAAGCTTGCACCATAACCTCTTTTGCAATTTTCTTAAAAATAATAATAGCAAAATTGGAAAGAAAGTGAGTGGCCATTAATTGAGGGATAGCTGGATAAATCTGGCATGTGAATGTGATGGAATATTATATGCTTTAAGAAATAAAAAATATGGAGCCGCTAGGTGGTACAGTGAATAGAGCCCCAGCCCTGGAGTCAGGAGGACCTGAGTTCAAATCTGCCCTCAGACACTTAACATTTACTAGCTATGTGACCTTGGACAAGTCACTTAACCCCAATTGCCCTGCCCTCTCCTCTCCAAAAAAAAAAAAAGAAAAGAAAGCAATAAGAAATAAAATACTATTTTCAAAAAAAAAAATACACATTATGTGCTAGGATTGGGAGGAATGCCTTCCAAGTTTCTTATATTAATATTGTTCCAGTAGATTGTAAGTTCCTTGAGGACTGGACCTGTTTTCTCCAGACTTTCCAGTATGAGAGCAAATTGAAGAGAGTTAGCCCAGAGAGAGAAAAAAGGGTAGTGTGGGTTTCAGACCATGCCCAGGCTTCATGTACAGCCACATACTTCTCATCATCAGAATACTGCCACCTAAATGACTCAAAATTGATATCGTTTTGAAATTTTTGTGACACTAGGTCTCAGATATCATTCTGTTACAATATCTCAATGGATATGAAGCGACAACACACTGAACCAATGAGATGATTTTCCCTCTGTGACTTTCCCTTAAGCACTCTTGTATTTATCTTATCATCCTCAGAATGGGTTTCTTTTGATCTCTCCTACACCTTGAGGTCAGAAGAGGGCTCTCACTTTCTATACTGAAAGCTCCATTTTGCTTTCCTTTTTGTCTATTCCATTAAAAGATTCTCAGTGATCTAAGAAAGGACTGTCAGTGGTTTTTCTCCTCTTAAACACCTCCCCAATATATTTCTCTCCATCAACAAGTTCCATCTTTTCTCTCTAGGAAAAAAAAAAGTTGTTCCTTCCTAGGAGGGATTGCTGTCACATTATCCTAGCTGTATTAGTAAGCCTCATTTCCCAAAGATGGTAATTCTATTGGAAAGGGCCCAGAACCAATGTATGCTTACCACTTTGGAAGTTCTGAGGGTTGAGATTATTTCCAGGTCAGCAGGTCCCTAGTATTTCATCCACCAGCACACAATTGCCAATTTTCATATTCACTTTCTGGTTTCTAACACAGCATGCCTTGGCCTTATAATAGACCTGTGCACATAACATGGTAGGGAGGATACGTTTTTTCTGGCTAAGTTCCTGGCAGATTCCAATGTAAGTTCAAATCCATTTCCAATGTGCACCAAATTCAGCATTCTGCTTTACTGCACACAGAAAAGTCTTGGAAATCAATGGGAGCTCTGTGTTCAGTACAGTTCTCTGGTGTTAGGGAGAAAGGTGAGAACCTGATCCTCTTTGTTTGTGATCCAAGAGGATGGCAGCTGTGGAGAGATGGATACGAATAAAATGTTCCAACTGGTCCCTCTCCTGAGGCAGAATTTTTCATTGTTTCTCCCTCCCAGTCCCTTCTAGAAACCTAACACCAATAACCCAAATGTTTGGACACTCCCCTATTGGGAAACAGTTTCAGATCCAGGATTTCTAATGGACAGGGGAAAAATAATTAAGTACCTCTTTCTCCTTGGGAAAATAATCCACCTTGAGGCCAACTCAAAGATCAGTGAGTCTCTTCAAAGAGCCTCTAAATCATGAGGAGGCCCAGTCACTTTGCTCTTACTATTTTTTTCTGGTTCACCTTCTGGTCTATTCCATTTCTGCATTAATTACCTGCCCACCTTCTCCCCCAACCCCACAGGTCCTTCCCTTCTAGTACTTGTCTCCCTCTGCCCAGTCCCCACCTTTCCAAGTCTGTTTTATGTTTATTCTTTCCCTATTAGAATGTAAGCTCCTTGACAGTAGAGATTGTTTTGTTGTGGTATTTCCCATTCTTAGCATAATGCTTGGCACATAGTAATTGTTTAATGCAGTGGTTCTCAACCTTCCTAATGCCGCAACCCTTTGACCCTTTAATACTCCTTTGTGGGCGTATCTGCATGTGGGCGGACCTGTCTGGAGACAGATAGAGGAGTGAGCGTGTCTCAGTTCCTAAGACCATGGGAAATATGTGTTTTCCCATGGTCTTAGGCGACCCCTGTGACCCCTGTGAAAGGGTTGTTTGACCCCCAAAGGGGTCACAGCCCACAGGTTGAGAACCACTGGTTTAATGAATTATCTATCTACCTATCGATCTACCTATCTACCTACCTATCTATCTATCTATCTATCCATCTATCTGTCTATCTATCTATCTATCTATCTATCTATCTATCTATCTATTCGTCTATACATTTCTTTCTATCTCTGTGAATATGCTTACATCTATCTATCTACAGATTTACCTATTTCCATCTGTCCATCTTTCTGTCTATCTATGTTTCTATCTTTCTGTCTATCTCTCCTAGATCTCATGGCTGGTTCCAATTTAATTTAATTTAATTGAACACATACTTATCAAGAGCTTGCAATGTATGAGATATTTTTCTAGGGGATACTAGGTCTGGCTAAATATACCATCAGCTCACATTTTTCAAGCCTTGCATCATTTTAATGCACATACTTTTTAGTAATTCATATGGGAGAGATTTGGGGCTGCTCATGAGTCCTTATGCTGCCAATCTAGAGAGAAAAAACAACAACAACAAAAGTCTGCCATAAATTTGTTTGGTCCATGAGTATGTGTGACTATGGAAAGTGGCTGCGAAATTTATAGAGTGTTGTGAATCTACATGTTGTGTTTTGCCTTCATGTTCCCATAAAATTTTTTCTTCGAAATCTTCCTAATCCCAGACAGAATGCCATAGTGCCTCTAAGTCACTTCACTGCCTCCAGAAGAGACTCCAAATATCTTTGCTTGACTCGCTGCTACATATATCAGGCAGAAGGTGCCTTATGTTTTCCCAAATTCCTGCCTGGCAAGCACCAGACATGCTTAACCTGTTTAAGGAATATTTTTTATTTGTTTTAAAATTTCATTCATCTTGGATTTATGGAAGTGAAATTTGGAATGATGTTTTAGTATGCAGGTTTAGGGCCCCCAAACCCTTACAAACACGAACTGGCCCTGGGCCATATTTTAGAACTCCCACAAGGTCAGAGCTGGAGGGCACCAAACAAGTTTCCCAGCCTATTATATCCACACACTAGAAAACTTAGGTAATAATAATAATAATTGACATTTAAGGTTTGCAAAATATTTCACATATAATAATTTATTTAATGCTCATGAAAACCCTGTGGCAAGGTAGGTAGAGTCAGTGCTGCTATAATTTGTGCTTCAAAAGTAGGAATTTATTCAAATAGGATTGCTATATTATGGAGCATTTTGAGCACAATTCGAAGTTCAGGTTTGCTTCTATGTGATTTCTTCCAAAGAAACAGTATGGAAACACAGAAAACTCTACCATTTTATAATAACTCACAAACTGAACCTTTCCAAAGCCTACTTCCAAGAGGTAACTTTGTCAGGGAAAAGTGTGCAATTTATGGTAAATCTTCTAAGGCAGTAGGAGTTGTAAATGGAGAAGGGTTAGTCTATACTAACCCCTAACTCCTTCCCCAATGGCCTCTTGCCCAACTTGTTCTTACAGCCCAGGGCATAGACTAGCCACTATTGTAGTATTTATGTATTTCTTAACCACTTAATATGTATAAAACTGTATTACCATTTTAATTAGGTTCCTTATCTTGTGTATGTGTGTGTGTGTGTGTATCTGTGTATCAATGACAAGGTTTTTGAGCATTCTGCCCCTAACTCCATTTCTCCCAGACTCTGTGGTTTTTATTGCACAATTTTGCATAGCAAAACCTTTGAGGACTGTATGTCGTTATAGCAGAACTAATTTTATATCTTACCACCAGGCGGTATTACTAGCCACCATTCTGATCCTATTAAACAAGAAGAACCAGACTCTTCGTAAATTCCATAATTAATCTGGAAATTATGCATTCCAAGCCATTGAAGGGGAGTGCTAGAGAAGTACCAAGCTCTCTACAGTTCTCAGAGAATAGGTCCTCCAACTTTGTATCTGTGTGAGTTGTCCTTTTCATCATGTCACCCTGGGGTGAAAGGGGGTATGGTGATTGTGAGTTACCTAAAGAGAAGTAGTTCTCAGTCCCCACCTACTGAAAAAACAAAATGAAAACAAAGACATGCAACTCATTCTCTTCCATAATCTTTTTGTATTTTGTTGAGCTCTAGTCATGTGACCTTGGGAGTCAACTACTCTGTCTGTCTGTCTGTCTGTCTCTCTTTCTCTCTTTCTCCTCATCCTCTTGAACATGGAATCAATGAAGAAATGAGCAATACATATGTCTACCACATCTCTGTTCTTGGAGATTTTCTGAGTAGGCTCCAAACACAGCAATTCAAAGTCAACCTCTCTACTTGTACCCTTGATCTCACCATTTCCCATCTCCTTCAGCAAATTGTTCCTACAATTATCTCACTACAATCTAATCTTCAGTCTCTATTTACTGGCTCAATTTCTGCTACCTACAAGCATGCTCAGGTCTTCCCAATCCTTAAAAAAGCTTTCATTTGACTCTATCATCTCAACACTATTGTCCTCTATTGCTTCTCCCTTTCAAGCTGAAACTCCTTTAAAAAAAATCTTATGTGTTTATGTGTTCTTTCATTTCTCAGCCCCTGGCAACCTGGCATCTGCTTTCAACTTTGCTCTTTCCAAAGTGACCTAGGACATAGTAGACCAAGTCTAGTGGAGTTTTACTTCTCCTTCTTGAATTCCTTTTGGTATAGAACTCTATTGTACAGAACTCTATATTCACTTCAGGATATGCTTTTCTCTCTTCATAACATTGTCTTTGCTTCTCCAAAGTCTTCTTTGCTGGACCATCATTATCCATATCCTGTCTCCTAAGTGTGGCTGAATTACAAAGTCTTTATGCTGGGTCTTTTTCTCTTTTCCTTCTATACCTCTCTTGGTGACACCAGCAGTGTCTGTGGATTCAATTATTTTCTCTACATAGATGATTCCTAGAAGTACATATCCAGCTCTACTCCCTCCTGAGTTTCAGCTCCTCCTTCAGTCCCCAGTGAAAGAAGCCTATTAGACAGTTCCAACAAAATGTCCTGTAGACATCTCAAACTCAGCATATTCTGAAGATATCTAATTATTTCTCTCCCCAAACACAACCTTCTCCCTAGTTTAGCTATTTCTGTTGAGTCAGTCAATAAGAAATTATTAAGTGCCTACTATATGTTGGCACCATGCCAAGCAATGAGGATGTAAAAAAAGACAAAAGACAGTCACTGTTCTTTAGGAGTTCAGTCTAATGAGGGAGATAACTGATGAAAGACTATGTACAAACAAGACATATGAAGACTAACTGGAGATAATCAACAGAGGGAGGGCACTAAGATTCAGAGAAATCCAGAAAAGTCTTCCAAAGACAGAATTTTAGCTAAGACTTGAAGGAAACCAGGAAAGCCAGAAGGCAGTATTGAGGAGAGAGAGAGAGAGAGAGAGAGAGAGAGAGAGAGAGAGAGAGAGAGAGAGAGCGCGAGAGAGCATATTCTAGGCCTGGGGGCATTTTACTGAAAATGACAGTGTGAGTGTGAGAAACAGTAAGGAAGTTGAGAATAACCACACACAATCCTTTCCATTATCCATCTTTGCTTATTTCTTACCCCTTTCACATCTCCCACATCCAAATCAATTGACAAGTCTTGATTCTACCTACATGTATCTCTTGCATCTGTCTACTTTTTCCCACTCATATAGTTGCTACTCATTCAGGGCATTATTACCCCTTCTCTAGATTATTGCAGTAATTTATTAAGTTGCCTCCCTGGCTCAGATAGTTCCTTTTTCCAATCTATTTTCCACCCTTCACAATTGGACTCTATCCCACGTTTCTAGGCCTATTACAAATTACTGTTCTTCATGAATGTTACCTTATAGCCAGACTGGTCTACCTGCAAATACATAACATTTTATCTCCCATCTTCATGTGTCTGCACCCTCTGCCTGGTACCTGAAATGCATTGCTTCCTCACTTCTGCCTCCTAGAATTGCTAGTACTGCTCCATAGTACCTCTTCTTACTTTTTCTAATCTCCTAGCTGTCTATTCCTCCTAACTCATATTCACCTTTCATTTACATATATTTCATATTTATTTATATCTAAAATGCAAGGGCAGGAGTATTCATTCTTGTCTTTTTGTCCCTAGTTCTAGCATGGTGCCTGGCATAAAGTAAGTGTCTTATACAAATCTGCTTGCTTATTTGATTGAATGGCATAGTTCAGTTTGTTTATCCCCCTACAGCTATTCCTTCTGCAATCTGGCAAAGGAGTGAAGGAAATTCAATACAGTTTTCAAATGATAGAGAGGGAGTGTTCCATATTAGAATGGTAGATAGGGAGTTAGAAAGACCTTGGGTCAAATTTTCTTCTACCCTCCCCTAATCCCACTCATCACTTACTGTGTACCTGAGGGTAGGTCTTTCACCATCCCTGACCTTGTTTCCCACTACTAGTAAAATAAGGGAGCTGGATGAGATAATATTGACGGTTCCTTCCATAAAATAGGAGGGAGTTAGATGAGACAATCTTCATAGTTGTTTCCATATGATGGAAGGGAGTTGGATGAGATAATCTCTATGGTTCCATCTATGATGTTCAGTTTGTAAATGCAGTTGGATTATGCACAAAATGAAGGATGTAAGGATTCAGGCACTTTGAGGGAAGACAGAAAGGCCCTATTGTCAATATTTTTCCTTTAGGAGTCTTGGTGCTGGCAAATATCTCCAAGGACTTTCCCATAAAGCTAGATGGCTCATGGCTTGTGGATTTGGGGTGTAGGCAAGGTCAGGGCAGACATGGAGAAAGATTCTGTGATTCACTCTACATCTTGCTTTCTTTCACCTATGTCTCTAACCTTAAGTCCTTTTTGTTAAGTTTCTGTTGGCCATGAGTTAGATCACATTCCTTTTTTTTTGGGCTTTAAGTATGTGTAGGGGAAGTGTGAGGAAAGAGGGGGGAGAAAGAATGTGAAATAGAAGGGAAGAGACCTAAGGTGCACACCTGTGGTGGTCCTATGACCATCCTAGTCTTCTAACACAAATATGTATCGTATGTTATACATGCGTATATACATACATATATGTGATGGAGGTACTATTATTAGCCCTATTTTACAGGTGAAGAGACTGAGGCTGACAGGTTAAGTGACTTGCCCAGTCACAAAGCTACTAAGTGTCTAAAGGAAGATTGAAACTGGTCTTCTAATTCCCAGTGCTGGACACATTACAAAGATTAGTAACAAAGTGAGAGATTTCTGATTAGGGTAAGCCAGTCAGTAAACATTTATTAATCACCAGCTATATGCTAGGCACTGTGCTAAGCACTGGGGATACAAAAAAAAGTCATCCCTGCCCTCAAAGAGTTCACAATCTAATGGGGGAAACAACAAGCAAACAAATAAGTAGAAACAAGCCATATAGAGGATAAAATAGGAAGTAAATAAGAGAAGGAAGACACTGTAAGAAAGAAAGAAAGAAAGAAAGGAAGAAAGGAAAGAAGGAAGGAAGGGAGGGAGGAAGGAAGGAAAAAAGGAAAGAAGAAAGAAAGGAAAGAAGGAAGAAAGGAAGGAAGGAAAGAAGGAAGGAAGGGAGGGAGGAAGGAAGGAAAAAAGGAAAGAAGAAAGAAAGGAAAGAAGGAAGAAAGGAAGGAAGAAAGAAAGGAAAGAAGGAAGGAATGAAGGAAAGAAGAAAGAATAGGTAGGATTTTTGTCCTGAGGGCTTCAATAATACCCATATTTTAGGAACAATCTTGAGGCCTCTCTCCAAAGAGACTATTTTAACCCCTTCTTCTTCCTTCCTCCCCACTCCCAATGTTCTCTGTTAGTCTTTACAAAATGTGGAACATGCTTTTTTGCTCTTGATACACCTCATATTTTCTACTCTTTCTCACAATACCAAGGTTAGGCCTAGGAGAAACTTTATTTTTTTTATTGTGTTTTTAAGCAGCTGTAGATATAAACAGTTCAATAGGGCTACTGTGTATGAATCCAAGAACTTCTGTAGACATAGTTTTTCTTAATGTATATTAAATTTAACAAGATATTAATAGAGTTTCTTGGTAAATTCATAAGGTTGGTGAAGGTTGCATTTTAAACTTCCCCACTTCTTGCAACATTTCTCAAGTCCAGATATTCAACGCTCTTAAATCTCTGGTTGTCCGACAGTAGTTGTATTCAGGTTGCCATTACAGTGTCTCTTCATAGCATTTTTTCCCCTATCTTTTTCCCAACATGAATGACAACCTTTTTATTCCCTCAGGACCTTGACAGGTGACTAGCTAGCTGTTCAGATTAACTGATTGAAGTAAATGGCAGATAATGACTTAATGTAGCATCCTTCTCCTCTCCCCATCCCATTTTAAAGAGATCTTTAATTCCCTAGCCTACAGGAGTCAGTCACCTGACTTCTAGGTCCTGCTACTTTAAAAAAAGGCCTGAGAGATAGATATTGGTGGAAAGGAAGGGGATGCCTGAGTCCTTCAAATTTTATCACTGACACACCTCCTGTGTAATCTCCTCCT
Source organism: Pseudochirops cupreus (assembly GCA_028627135.1). NCBI lineage: Eukaryota > Metazoa > Chordata > Mammalia > Diprotodontia > Pseudocheiridae > Pseudochirops > Pseudochirops cupreus. The sequence continues at coordinate 325,463,850 of CM053584.1, read as the reverse complement.
ATGATTATATATCACATCTGGAAACTGTGTAGCAGAGTGTGAACAGCAGCACTTAACGAGAAAAATTGAATTTATCCATTGCCCTCTGCATGACAAAACCACCCGCTTCTCTGCCCGCCTAGGCAGTCAGGTAGTACAGTGAATAGTGTCCAAATGAGAAAGATTCAAATTCAAATTCAGCCTCAGATACTTATTAGCTGTTTGTTAAGTCACCAGCCAAGTAAGTCCCTTAAGCTCTCTCAGCCTCGATTCCTTAACTGCAAAATAATAATTAAAATAATTAATAATAATCAAATAAATAACTAATAATAATTAAGAGCATTCTAAGGATCAAACAAGACAACATATGTTTGCGAATCTTCAAGTACTCTAGAAACGCTATTGTTGTTCTTATTATTATAATATTTACTTTCTAGTCTCCTGACACTTTAATCCTAACCACAGTTTCTAAGGCCCAGATACACGGGCCTGCAGGCTCCTTCATTCCCTGCCCTGCCCTTCCCCCTCTCAAGTGAGGACTTGAAATGCTCTTCCTTACTCATCTCTGCCTCTTTGAATCCCTGGCTCCCTTTAAAACTCAGTTCAACTCCCAGCTCTGAAAGGGCCTCTGCCACTCCCCTAGATGCCAGTCCTTTCCCCGGAGATTACCTTCTACATACTCTCTGTTTATTTTGTTTGCACTTATTTTTATATCTCTAACTAATCTGTATAGTCTGTATCTGTATGGATATATACATATATACACATATGCATACACACACACACATGCATGTGTTGTCTCCTCCATTAGAATGTGAGAAGTTTGAGGCAAAGACTTATTTTTGTCTGCTTCTCTATCCCCAGCATCTAGTACAGTGCTTGGCACATGTTGAACATCTAATAAATGCCTCTTGACTGAATGATTGTCTTCAGGTGACACTGGAACCCTGAATCTATTGAAATACACCATAATGAGAAACCATCTCTCAGATGGGAGCAGTTCTAGGACATTAAAATTAGTGGGACTAATTTTGTTGGTGAGTCATTTTTTCAGTCATGTCCAACTCTTCATAACCCCATTTGGGGTTTTCTTGTCAAGGATACTAGAGTGGTTTGCTACTTCCTTCTCCCGCTCATTTTACAAATGAGGAAACTGAGGCAAACAGGGTTAAGTGATTTGCCCATGGCCATACAACTAGTGTCTGAGGCAGGATTTGAACTCAGGTCTTTGTGTGACTCCAGGCCCAGCACTCTATCCATCGTGCCCCTAGCTGCCCTAAAGTTCTATATAAATATCGGCTAGTATTACTACTTCCTTCTGGGGTGATGGTAAGCCTCCATTCACAGAACCACAGTTTGAGTCATTTCAGGGCAAGCCCATGTATCTTCAACTATCTGTTCATAGGCAGGGGAATTCTAGGCACCAGATATATTTAAATTGGGTTCTCTCTGCCCGCCACCTTTCCACTGTCCCCCTTTCCCACCATCTATCTTTTCAGATAAAAACTTTTAATAGTACACCAGAGTCTGTCTGTAACATCCCTGGCCATGGTGTGGAATTTAATATATGGAGAGTCTGCTCTGGCCTCCCTCTGTCTGGGGGGGGGAGAGGAGGGGAGGACAGAGGGACGGAGGTGGGGGAACCACTACCAGAAAACTCTCATTATAAACAGTTTTGCTCTAACACCATTCCCCTCTAATGTGTTTTGTACAGATATATATTGAGGGACTATGCTGAGGCCTCTGGGCTTTTTTTTTTTTGGCACATTAGAAAAAGATAATGAAGAAAAAGAGACCACTCTCCCAAAACCAGAAGTAGGAGCTCTATTGACCTACCAGAGTAGGGTTGCTTTCTGGCTAGGCTTCTTCCACAAGCAGCCTCTATTTCAATGCAATCCTCACTGAATACCCACCCACCCACAAGTGAGGCATTTCATTAAAATGCAATGCTTTGGGTACTTGTGAATTAATAGAATAGTCTTGTATTGATTGGAGTTGAAATTCTTGTGGGGGGAGAGAGGGAGAGAGCAAAGGAGAAATTGGCTTGCCACAGGATTTGTGCTTTATTAGAATGAAAAGCAGGGCATCTGAAAAGAACTTGGGTATGTGATTTGTTTCTATGGAGGCCAAAGGAAGGAATTTAAATGTGTATGCAGTTTGACTATGTGAATAGACTGGATGATGTGAAAGGTATACTATGGGGAAGCATCTAGATACTTCTGAGCTGAGCCTCAGTGCGGCCTGTATCTCAGCCAATAGGTTTTATTTTTAACTTGTACACCTTGAAGTTTACCTGTTCTCATTCTGTCAGACATATTAGAATAGGGTGGTATAGTAGTTTCATGGATTCCACAGTAATAATAGTGATTAACGCATATAACTCTTAAATGTTTGAAAAGCAGTTTTATATAAGTTTATCAGAGGTGGGGAACTTGTGGCCTTGAGACCAAGTGTGGCCCTCTAGGTCCTCAAGTGCTCCATACATGGCCTCAAGGCTGAAGGTTTCCCCCCATTGAATCTCAAAAGAAACCCTGTGAAGGAGGTCATTATTTTACAGATGAGGAAACTGGGAATGAGAAAGGTTGGGTGACTTGCCCAGGATCACACAGCCAGTAAGTGTCTGAGGACAGATTTGAACTCAGGTCTTCCTGACTCTAGGTCTGGCACTCTATTCACTGTGCCACCTAGCTGCCCCTTGAAAAAGGAAGGGAGGGGTACAATGATGTAGGTGGAGTGGAACCCAAGCAAGAGCAGCTGGCAGCAAATACTATAGATGGCTGAGAATCTGAGCCCTCTATATAGAAGGTTTGGGGAGTGGTTTTTTGCTTTGCTGACCAGCTTTCCAATCTTTCCTCATGGAAGTATTTGGGGAGATTCTATTTTATTTCAATTAGTCAAATCAAATGGATAAATATAATAAGAGCATATTAGGTACAAGGCACAATTATTAACTACAGAATGCAAGCTAAGACAAATAGTAGGCTGGCAAAGGTAATGGTGGGAGCCTGGTCCTTCCGGTTCTTGACTAAGCTATCACTACTTTGGTCTAAATGTCATCGGCTCTAGGGCAGACCATGGTAGGATTTCCTCTACGATTCAGGTGGAATAGTGGAGGGATACTGAGACAGGCAAGTAGATAGAATACTGTCCTTTGGACAAGAATGGAAGTGGGTTCAAATCTTACCTTTGATAGTTAGTAGAATCAGTAGTTCCCTATATGTGGAACCTTATTTGTTTCTGCACCTTTGTACTAACTGTCCCTCGTATCTCCAGTGCCCTTCCTTTGCATCTCCTTATCTTAGAAAACTTCATTTCCTTCAAGATGGAGTTCTACGTGAAACCTTTCCTGATCCTTCTAGCTGCTAATGCTCGGCTCCTTAAATCTCCTCGTGGACATTTTATACGTGCCTATGGAGGTACATATATTGTCTCTTCTTTCCCCCTAGAAAGGAAGTTCATTGAGGTCAGGGACGGCCCCGCTTTTTTCTGTTTCTTTAGTTCCTAGCATCACTCCTGGAACATAATACTTAGTAAATGCTTGTTGTCTGGTTGTTATCAATGCATTTATTCTGTATAGGTTAATATATGTCCACATTTATTTTGCCTGATAGAATACAATAAACTCCTGGAAGGCAGGGGCTGATCAAGGCTCAGGCAGCTAAGTGTTGCATTTGATAGAGAACTGACACTGCAGTAAGAAAAAAGAGTTCAAAATCCAGTCTCAGACATTTATCAGCTGTGTGAGCCTGGGCAAATCACAAAAAGCCTCAGTTTCATCATCTGTAAAATGGGGATAATAATAGTACCCATATTTCAGCTTGGATGTGAGGATCAAACGAGAGGGTATTTGGAGAGCGCTTTGAGAACCTTAAAGTGTTGTGTAAATGAGAGTTATTAATGTTACACTTTTGTCTTTATATTATCAGAATCTACCACAGAGCCCAGAATATAGTGGGTGCTTAATAATGTTGACTGATTGAGACCTGGAGGACTATGAGTCAATCGTATATCTTTTCTGAGCATGTTTCCTCAACTGCAGAAATGGAAAGAGTAATACCTGTAGTACTCACCTCAGTAGGCTATTGTGAGAGTTTCAGGAGGTATGGAGAGCACTCAATACAGCTGGAGTCAGGTAGATCAGGATTCAAACCATCTGAGCAGCTGTCTGGCTCTGGGCAAATGACTTAATCTCTCTGCCTCAGTTTCCTCATTTGTTACAATGTGGAGGCTGGATTTGATTCTTTCTAAGGTCCCAGCTCTAAAGCTAGAATCCTAGAAAGGAAATAACATTTCCTGTAATAAAGTGCTTTGGGAACTTTAAAAGGAAGCTGGCAGGATACTAAGCTCTTTCTGGAGGGGGAAGAACCCTACTGCGTTATTGTCTGCCCAGGGAAACAGTTCTTTTATCTTCTTTTCTTGTCTGATGAGTCAATGAGGTCTTTACCAGCTCAGAGTCTGTGATTCTATGATAGGTTTGGTTCCTGAAGGTGTCCTTTCACTATTCAGCCTTCAGGCACAAAACTGATGTGGCTTGCAGGATTTTAGGTGGTAAGATCCAATTTTGACAGGAGGAGTAAGAAATGGTTTCTTCCTTTCCACCTAAGTCCTTGTGTAATACTGTACAAGGAATGGAGCCAGAGACTAGGTCTCTAGGCAATTCTGAGGTACAAACAAGGCAGTTCATAACAATAAGTGGTGGGGGGTTTTTTGTTTGGGGAGGAATCTGGGTTTTTGTTTGTTTGTTCTTTAGCCATGGGAGACTGAAACAATCTGGATTTGCTTGACTAACCAGGCATAAGCACAGATAACAGTTTCTTTTGCTGAATTTTGGGCTGTTTTGTTTCTTGATGATTTGGCAGTGTTGTTTCCTTGGGCCACAGAGGATGCTGGGAGATTAGGAAAACTGGAGGTTGGCGGGAGACAGTGGAGAGAACAGGGAGGTTGCTTCCTTGGTTGCTCTTCAGGGACTGAGAACTGGCTCCCAATTTTCAGATTTATGTTCACAGTTCCTCAGATAGGTCAGGCACATACAGCACATGTTACTCCTCTTCTTTGCTTTGATCCCACCTAACAAGTCCTGAGTAATAAGTTTCTTGAGGGCAACAACTAGTTCACTTTTCTCTTTGTAGCCCAATAGCTTGGCACCGTGCCTGGCTAGTTAGTGCTTAAAAAAATCTTTGTTGGCTGATTGAATTAATACTGACCTCTTTTCTGGAACCATAGGCAAGGCATCTTTGGTAAATGGTGAATGGTTTGTGGGAGTAAATAGTAAATAGAGGGAGTTGGTGACCTTTGCTAGTATTATTGGATCATAGGATCTAAAATGGAGTTTACTTAAAATTTAGTAACTTTGTTGCTTAGGTAATGCCATCTTGTAGTTTTCTGAGTAAGCAAAATGTACAATAATGTTGCTCTGTGAAAAACTCTCTATACCTTGTATCCTGTTGGAACAGATGTTTCTTTCTGTAGTTAATTGCCTGTGCTATATATCATTGATAGCCTGTTCTAATTGACTATACTATATATCACTTATATCTTGTTAAAGCAGATGTTTCTTAACTGAGAATTTGTTTTTCTTGACTCATATATTTATGTATCTTGTCAGCGTAACTAATCAGAATAGAGTAAGGATTTCCTTTGATTTTTGGCATAAAAGAAAGGGGGAGGGCAGCTAGGAGGTAAAGTGAATAGAGCACTAGGATTTGACACTGGAAGAGTCATCTTTGCGAGTTCAAATCCATCCTCAGACACTTACTAGCTGTGTGACCCTGAGCAAGTCACTTAACCCTTAGTTTCCTCATCTGGAAACTGAGCTGGAGAAGGAAACGGTAAAACCACTCCACTATGTTTGCCAAGAAAACCCCAAATGGGGTCACGAAGAGTCAGACACAGCTGAAATGACAACAAAAAACAGGGTGGGGGGAAGGGAAATAGAATAAACATATATAGACATACATCTATATCTATATCTATTTCTCTCTCTCTCTCTCTTTCTGTCACACACACACACACACACACACACACACACACACACACACACATCTACTATGTGCCAGGTGCTGTATATAGGAGTTACTTTTCTCCCCATTTTACAGCTGAGGAAATGGTGGTTAAGTGACTTGCCCAGGATCATACAGCTACCAAATGTCTCTAACTACTGTATCACCGGCTGCCCAGTGGCCTATAGAAGGCTTTTAAGGAAATCAAGTTAAGTTTGTATTCAGAGATAACTCTCTGTGTGTATCCTCCTTGCCTCTCCAGTAAATAAATCAATTGACTAGAGATTAAGCCTTGGAGGGTTTTTTTTTTTCAGATACCACAACAGATCCTAGGAATCAGACCCAGAATAGACTTTTGTCTACCTCAGCGATTTTTTTTTTTTTTGCAGAGGAGTAAACTGAGTTCCAGAGAAATAAATAATTTGCCTAAGATCACTTAGGTAGTAGGTGGTAGAGCTGAAATCCCCACACAAATTCCATGCAAGTTAGAAAGAGGAAACAGATCTTTTGACATCACATCTAGAGTCCTTCCCACTACAGCATTGCCTTGCTGAGTCAGGCAAGCCAAGCAATCATCCTCCCAACGTATTTATCCAATGTCAGTTCTGCGCCAGCTCCTGCAGAAACCAGAGAGAAAACTTGATCCAGGTTTTGGCTCCTGCTGAAAATGAATTATGAGAGACTGTAATACCAGAACAACAAGTTGGAGAACTACTCTGTTTGCATCCATTAGTAATGGGGAGATCAACTCATCTGTTTTCAACAAGGTGTCTTTGGTAAATGGTGAATGGTTTGCAGGAGTAATGAAGGAAGGAGAGGCTTGCTTCATTTGCTAAGTCCATTTCAGGCATCCTGGCACATCCCCAGGCATCACATACTTCACTGACGCTAATAAGATCAGTGTGACTGCCCTGACAAGAGGATGAGGCTGCACAGTCTCTGCTTGCAGAAGCAAATTTATTTTTTGGAACCTTGCTCAGATTTGTACTGTCTCTCCACTCTGTGCCCAGTAACTGGCTTTAAGGCTCTGCTCTGTACCCTCTGCCCACTCCTATCTCCTGCTTCATCTGTTTGGGCTCATGAGCTATAGTTTGGAGGGGATAAGAGCTCACAGAGTATCTTAAATATGGGGAAGCCTTCTCTTGGGGAGCCATCCTGGTAGTTGTGAATGCCCCTAGGCTCTACAAAGAAAAGAAATCCAAGGAAAGATTCCTGTGGAACACCTAAATTAAGGGGTATCATAGTAGATATGAGTAGGGAGTAGGAGGAAGAGAAAAGCAGGAAAGTATCTAAGGTCAAGACAGCAGCAAATATCTAGTATGGAGGGTGTTGACTAGTGTCAAAAGACATGGAAAGAACAAAGGGAATCAGGGCTTCTTAAAAATTGGTGCTGAGTCTGTTGGCAGTCTTTGAGAAAGAAGATTATTTATTTATTTATTTTGCTTTTTGGAGGGGGAAAGGCAGGGCAATTGGGGTTAAGTGACTTGCCCAAGGTCACACGGCTAGTAAGTGTTAAGTGTCTGAGGCCGAATTGGAATTCAGGTCCTTCTGACCTCCTCTATTCCCTGCATCACCTAGCCACCCTGAAGGAAGATTTTGTAGGATGGTGGTCAGCAAATTAGTCAGTCAACCAACAAGCATTTATTAACTATCTACTGTGTCCTGGGCACTAGGGATACAAAGAAAGGCAAGAAATAAAACAAAAACAAAAAAATGGTCTTTGCTATCAAGGAGTTCACAGTCACATGGGAAAGCCAATATGTAGCAACTAAATACAAGCCAGACATATACAGGATAAGTTGTAGGTAACCGTTGATCTATAAACATTTATTAAGAGCTTACCTACTACATGCCAGGCACTGTGCTAAGCATTGGGAATACACAAAGAGGCAAAAGACAGTCCCTGTCCTCAAGGAACTTACTCTTTAAGGAGGGAGACAACAAGCAAACAAATCTGTACAAAGGAGCTATGTATAGGATAAATAGCAGGGTCATCTCCAGTCCTCTGATCTATATCTGGTCACTGGACCCAGATGGCTGCAGAGGAGAAAGTGAGGCTGGTGACTTTGTTGGCCCTGCCTCACTTAAACCCAATTCACTTGCAAATCATGGAGTAACTTTCCTGAAATCATAGTCTTTGAGAATGAAGGACAAACAACTGTAACAACAAGATAAACAGGAAAAACTAAAGGCGAGAAGAGACTAGAATTAAGAGGGATTGAGAAAGGTTTCCTTTTGTAGAAAGGATTTTAGCTGGGATTTAAAGGAAGCCAGGACTTCCTGTAGGTGGAGACAAGGAGGCAGAGTATTCAAGGCATGGGAACAGCCAGAGAATCAGAGGGAAGGCACTATGCTTAAGGGAGAAATGGAAAAGTCTTCTTATAGAAGGTGGGATTTTAGCTGGGAATTGAGAAGGCTTTAGAGAGGAGGGAGAGAATTCTAGGCATGGGGAATAGCCCATAAAAATACCTAAAGATGGAACATCTTATTTGAGGAATAGCAAGGACACCAGTGTCACTGAATCACTTTGTCTTTACTTCCTGAGGATGATGATGATAATTTACAGATGAAAAAACCAAAGCAAACAGAGGTGAAGTGACTTACCAAAGGTCACATAGGTAGTTAGTGCCAGAGTTGAAGTGGGTAATAAAAGCATAAGAAGACTGGAAGGACAGGATAGGGCAAGGTTGTGAATGCCAAATAGAGGATGTTATGGAGTATATTGATTGGGACAGGGGGCAGAGGATGACATGGTTAGACCCGAGCTTTAGTTCGACAAGTAAGAGGAGAGAAAAGTCAGGCAGACAAACCAGTAGGCTGTTGTAGTAGTCTGGGTGTGAAGTGATGAGGGCCTGCATCCTGTTGGTTGCAATGTTGGAGTAAATAGAAATATTTCACAGGGAAAATCAACAGGACTTGGCAACAATTGGATCTAGGGGGTGAGAGAATGAGATGAAAGAGTTCAGAGTCTGAATCTGAGGTTAGAAAAGGTCTTTATTCTTTCTCATGAGAAAGGACTCTGCTCAAATGGCGTCTGCCAGGGAGAGAGCAACAAGAAGAAGCAAGCCCATGGTTATATAACCTTCTGATGCAGAAACTCAAACCCCCAACTGTCCTTCACTCTCATTGGTAGGAAGGCTGGCCCACAACCTAAGTGTGGGAATCTATCTCTGAGACAAAGGACCCAGAAACATGTGGGTGTCCAATGCAAGGCCAGGAAAGCAGTTTTATCCTTATTTGGCATATCTTGTGCTGAGGTGGCGCTGGGGAGGGTCTCCATTGCTCTAAGTCCCAGGTTCCTGTAAAGTCGGGTGACCTCTAACCTTGGGCCTAGAGAATACTGAAGCCACTTTAGATTTGATTTTTTAGAATGGGGAAACTTCACTGCAAATTATCCCTCACAATACTGAGTTTATTTTTGGACGTGATGAATTTAAGATTTCTACAGAACATCCAGTTTGAGATTTTCAATAGGAAGTTGGAGACATGAGTCTAGAGGTTAGGAGAGAGTTGAAGGCAAGAAAAATAAATTTGAGAATTACCAAATGGAGACGACAATTTAATCCATGGAAACTGATGAAATCACTAAGCAAAATAATATAGAAGAAGAGAAGAAGAGTCAATAGAAAACCTCATGCAGTTCCAACTGTATCAGAAGATGGATCACAAAGGGTTGAAGAGAGTCAGCAACGAAAAAAAAAATGGAGATATAAATCCAGCCAGGACAATTTTAAAAAAAAAGTTTAATAATAAAGAGAAAGAGAACAATAGGAAGGGAACTGGATGGTGAAAGAAGAGCTAAGGCAAGGCTTTCATTTTGAGGACTGGGAGAATTGAGCATGTTGGTAAGTAGAAAGGAAGGAGCTGGTGAAGCAGGAGAGACTGAAAATTCATGAGAGAGAGGGGATATTTTTACTTAAGCAAGATCCTGGAGAAAGGCATAGGATTATAGGTTTAGAGATGGAAGGGACTTTGGAGGTCATCAAGTTCAACTTCCTCATTTTACAGATAAGGAAACTGAGGCACAGAGAAGTCAAGTTATTTGCCCAGTGGGGTGCAGCTAGTAAGTGGCAGAGGCAAGATTCAGACTCAGGCCCTAACTCCAAATTCAGAGTTCTTTTAACTGTACCTTCCTTTGAGTAAATTATATGAAAGCTATAGGTAAAGGGATTAGGCTTTCTGGGGAGTGGGAATATGCCTTCCTTTGTCATCAAAGGGCATGAGAACAAAAGATAATCTTGAGAAAGTCTGAAGAATGGAGAAATGGGGCCCAAAGAGCTAATGTTGGATGGCCTCAGTCTTCTCAGTGAAGTAGTCTAAATTAATGAACTTATGTGAGGGTGGGGTAGAAGAGGTGGGAGAGGAGAGCGAAGTGAGTTTTTTTTTCTGAAAGAAGAAAAGGAAAGATTTGGATCATTTCTTTCAAATGAGACATGAAGTCAATAAAGGCATTAGAAGGCCCTGCTGACACGCAGCCTAAATTATAAGGGTTGACATCAACCGAACGGTAATAATTGCTCAGAAAATCATTGGCCCTTCTCTTCTACTACTTGTGCCTTTAATGTAAGAATTATAGATGCATTCAATTCAAAAAATATCTACTAAGGGCTTACTAAGTATAAGGTCATGTTTATAGGGATATATCAGTGTTCGTATTGCTATCTAAGTCTTACTATTTTTTATTGTACATTGAATAATCGTCAACAAATACAAACATTTCAAGATGCAAAGAACAACAAAGAGGATTGTAGAAAAAAGCGCCATGTTATGTAATTTTAAAAAAGAAATACAGGCATATTAAATCTCATAAGGCAGGAAGAAAATTTTTCTACTTTTGTCTCCCTCAGCACTTTTTTCTTCTTTGCATTTAAAAATGTTTTGTTGATGCTCTTTTCTTCCCCTGTGTCTGTTATTATACACTAACCAACCCACCTTTTCCTTTACTGCTCTGAATAGTGTGTGTGTGTGTGTGTGTGTGTGTGTGTGTGTGTGTGTGTGTGTGTAGTCAAGCAATTCAAATCAACATATGGACCATGTCTCAGTTTGTACTTCTAGTCCGTCACCTATCTATCTAGAGGTGGGAGGTATATTTTAACATTAGTCCATTGAAGTTGTGATTATTTACTGTTTTGATCAGAAGTCTAAAGTCCTCCAAAGTAGTTTTCCTTTCACATTATTATGGTTGTTACGTAAATTATTCCTTTGGTTCTGCTCTGAGGGAATTGTGGGAACTGAGTGAACCACACTGACTCCATCCCATGACTAAATTCTGGATCTAACTCAGTTTCTTTTCTATTTAATTGTCAGTCTAGTCTAATTTCTGTTTTGTGAGAAAACTTTATTCAGTTATCGGAATTATGAGAATGCTTCATTGCATTGTTTGAATCCAGCCTTCTGTGGCTAGGAAGCTGAACCGCTTCTACTTGTTGCTTAGAGACCCTTATCTAAGGTTATGCTGACCAGAAACTCAGTCAGATCTGAAGATTGATGCAAGGAGTTTTCTCATAATTATACATCTCAAGAAACCCTTACTTGAAAACTGGCTCTATACTAGTTAAACAGTTACTGTTCCCTTGTTCTTTTGATTGCATACGGGCTCTTGGGACAACTCTTTCTCTGTTTTCTGTGAATTACATCTGCTTACCTTCTCCCTCTCAATTGAACTCCTAATCTTTCCTTCAATTAGAAATTAGATTATATAATCTTGTATCCTGATTTATAGTCTGTTCATTGTTTTCTTTTCATTCACAAAAATCTGTCTCCCCCTGTATTTGGGGTCCCGTGCCAAACTGAGGAGTCCTGATCCTGATATGTTTTGCAATTGGTACTCATTGCTTAGATCGATATGCTTAGATTCTAAGAAGTCACTGAACAAATCCCCTTAATAAAAGGATTTGTTCTGTACAACTTGGACTTAGTTAAAAGACCACACTTGAGGACCTAGAAGGTCACATGTGGCCTTGAGGCCCCGGGTTCCCCAACCCTGGCTTAGAAACTCAAACCTTTGTTTCCTCAATTATTTCAGATTCTGCCCATCATAGCTCCCGTCACTCTGAATCAGTTCATAATTTTCTGAATTTGTCATATTTGTCATTTCTTGTAGTACAATAAAATTCCATTTCATCCATAAACTACAGTTTGTTCAACATTCCCTGGTTAATCAAAATCTATTTTGTTTCCAGTTTACTACAATTCAATTCAATGCAGTAAGCATTTATCAAGTACCCATTATATGCCTGGCATTGTGCTAAAAGAAAAGAGCAACAAAAGAAGAATAAGAAAGTAAAAAAAGGAGAACAGAAGTACAAAAGAATTTCCATAGAGTCAATATCTTTTCAATGTATGAGTCCTTTCCCTCTGTTTCTGGTCACCTTGGGATCTATGCCTAATGGTAGAATCTCTAGTTCAAAGAGTATGGAGAGTTTAATGAGATTTTGGTTTTAATTTCAAGTTGTTTTCCAGAACAGTAGGACCAATTCACATCTCCACCAACAAACAGTGTAGTAAGTAGCGTGCCTGGCCTTCCAGAATCCATTCAGCAACCACCGTTTTTCTCTTTTGTCATTTTTGCCAATGGTAAGTGTAAAGTAGAACCTCAGAGATGTCTTTATTGTGTTTCTCTTACTCAGTGACTCGGAACCTTTTTTCATATGGTTTGTTGAGAGATTGGATTTCTTCATTTGAGAAGTTCAAACCTCTTCATATCCTGTGACTCCCTATTTGTGGGGGAATGATTCTTGTATATTTTTAAGTCTTGCCCATGTTTCAGACCATTCTTTGGTGGATATCATTCCTCTGTACTAAAGTGAAATCACAGTTGGGAGGAAAGTCTACATAGATGAATTCTCAGCAGGATTCAATCTTGGTGAAAATAGATTCTGTTGTTGTTGTTACATAATAAAAATTGTTTTTAAATCACTCTATCCCTTCCAAAAACCATTTCTTGAGGGTCACATGCTTTCTTAGCTGAGGAGCTGGATATAATTTAGAAGTCAATTTAGAGTTCTTGATCTATCTGCTTTATTTGATTGATTTTTTTTGAAACTTTTTTCTTGGACTCTATGATAGTATAATATTTGTGTTCTCTTACCTCTCTCACTCTTTTACTTCTATCTCCCTGCCTGCTTCATCTTCTTTCTCTTTCTCCCAAATCTGATCACTCCCCAAAGTTGGTCCTTTAATTTTATTTCTTTATGTTCTCTCCTTTGAATTACCTATTCATTCTCAGTCAATTTACATTTATTAAGCAAGTGCCCTCCATCTTCCAAGCACTGTGCTAAGCACTAGGGATATAAGAAAAAGCAGAATCAAATATTGCTTCTATGTGACAATTCACAGATCTCCTTCTGGTCTCCATTCTCTAGACCTTTATTTGCAATTGACTCTCCGGCACTTTTCCTTACATGACTCCCATCACCTGAAATTCAGCAATAATCCATCTTGAACTGGTTCTCTCTCAATTTCTCTCTTTCCTTCCCTCCATTCCCCAGCTATCACCAGATTGTTCCTTTATAAAACCTTTCTACTCTCATAGTCACTATCACAGTACAGGTCCTCATGCATGGAGTATCATTGGCTTTCCAGATTTCGTTCTCTGTCTCTTCAACTCGACTTTGCACACTACTACAAGCTCAGTTTTTCGAAAACACTGTTTTCATCATGTTGATCCTCTTGCTCAAGAACCATTAATAGCTCTCCTTTAACTTGACATTCAGTGCCTTTTATAATCTGGTCACAACATCCCATTTTGACTTTATCTAAACTGCTTCCCAACACAAACCCTCTACTTCAGCCTGATAGATTTATTACTGACCAGGCAATAATTTTTATTACTATTATTTTTGGCAACAATTATTCTTACACAATCTTACCTTTGTGCTTTTGTTTATGCTATTTGTCCTAGAGAGAATGTTCACTGTGCATATCTAAAATTCCTTTAAATCACTATACCCCAAATTGAGTTTATTATCTCTCCCTTCCCTCCAACTTGCTTCTTTCAATTTCCCAGTTTCTGTCTATGATGCAACCATTTTCTCAGTTGCTCATATCTGAAAATGTGGTGTTATCTTTGCTCTTTGCTTCTTCTCTTTCTTTATAACCCACATTTTATCAGTTGCCAAATACTACCAATTTTTCTGCTATAATAACTTTCAATCTGTTCCTTCTTTTCTAGTCCCATTATTATAGTAAAGGCTGTCATTATCATCCACCTGACCTACTATAATTCAGTTAAATTCATTTTAGTAAACATTTGTTGCCAGATATGAGCAGTGCAGGTATAAATAGGGTGCGTCTGTCCCGTGTTCTCTTTGAGAACCACATGTCCTAAAAGTCTGTGATTATTTCAGCAATTTTCCATAACACCAGTTTGGTAGAAGGATAGAAATCTTGTAGTTGTACCAAACCTAAGTTGGAAACCTGTGTCAGCAGAGGCAGATGGAGAAGGAGGAAGAAGTAACTTAGAGGAGGCTCTCTCTTCAGCTGTGCCAGGGTTTGTGCACCAGTCCACACACAGCAAAGGGAGACACCATGCCAGTGTTAGCAGTCACTGGTAGAAGCAGAATACTTTTCTTGTACCTTGGTATGATCCATCATGGTTTCCATGCCAGGAGTCCATGCTTTCCAAACATGGAACAGTCAACAATAATTTATCAAACACTTGCTATGTACTAGGCACTGTGCTAAGCATTGGGGGTACGAAGAAAAAGAAAAACTGTCCCTGTCCACAAGTAGCTTACATGGGAGATACATTATGTAAAGAGCTAGGTTCATACAAGATATATAAGGGAGATGGAAGGTCAGCCCAAAGAGAAGATGCTAGCAGTCAGCAGGTTTCATGCAGAAGCTTTGGTATTAGTCTGGTTGCCAAGTATCTACCATCCTATTTGTCCCTTAGTCCCTGAAGAACTCCATGTGGAGAGAGAGGGAGAGAGAAAGACAGAGACAGAGACAGACACAGAGAGGTAGGAACAGAAAGGGAAGAATGGAGGGAAAGAGAGAGATAGAGATAGTCAGCCATAAAGATACAGAGAAAAACAGAGAAAGGTAGGAACAGAAAGGGAAGAATGGAGGGAAAGAGAGAGATAGAGATAGCCATAAAGATACAGAGAAAAACAGAGAAAGGGAGAAAGACAGAGAGAGGGGTAGGGAGAGAGAAAGAGAAAGAGGGAGGGAGGACAGGGAGAGAAAGAAAGAGACAGAAAGAGAGAGAGAGAGAGAGAGAGAGAGAGAGAGAGAGAGAGAGAGAGAGAGAGAGAGAATGTGATTCAGCACAGTAGCCTGTGGATGTTAACCTCCTTAAGACTTTTACTTTCCAATTCCTGAGAGTTTGGAAGGTGATAGGTTTCGGAAATGGGTGGTGAAAAGTGCTTATTGCTCAATTCGATTCCTTGTTATCTAACTTGAATTCTGTTCCAAGCAAATGTTTTCTCTCCAAGATGTCATGCATATTAATCTGCCTTGGTTGAGGATAGTCAGTGGAAATGAAGGTTTGTGAGCTATGAATTGAGATAGAAAATACTCCTTGGGTATCATGCACTAGGGAGCAGTTGGTGGGGCACTCTCTTTGGGTACTCAGATTCTATTCATACAATCATTGTTTAGAGGGATTTCAGTAGGTGAAGGTGGGAGAAAAGGGTTTTTTATATGGAGAAAACAGGATGAGTAAGAGCTTGATAGTGGGAAAGCATGGGGTGTATTCAAGGAGCAGCACATAGTACTTGTTGGGGCATAAGGGCGCAAGAAGGGGAGAAGCATGAGAAAACATTGAAAAGGATGTTGGTACCAGATGACAGAAGGCTTTGTCAGGATGAGCAGTTTGGACTTTCTTTTAGTTTTTAGTTTGGATTCATTGGCCATGTGACCCATAGTCTTTTGGTTTCTTCATTGGTAAATTGAGGGTGATAGTAGTATTCTTTCAGTGCTTTGTAAACCTGCAAGTGCTATATGATTTATGTCTACTATTACTATTACTGAATGATCTGAAAGATAGTGGGAAGTTATAGCAGAGTTTTGATTATAGGAGTGATATGATCAAAGTTGTGCTTGAGAGAGATTAATCAGCATATGAGAGAGTATGTTAGGATGGATTAGAGGGGAGATTAGTTGGGAAGTTATTTTGATCCTCTAAACAAGAGATAATGAGTGCTTTACTGAAGTGAAGGCAGTAGGAATGATATAGAAGAGATGAATTTGAGAGACCTCAAAGTGCCAGCACTCTTCTAGATACTGTGGGATGCAAACAGAAATATGAAACATATTCTTCACCCTCAAGCATCTTAGAATTGAGATGAACAGGCAAGACAAAGATAAGTGAAGACAATAGAAACCAATTAATTACTAAACTGTGTGGTGCACGTTACGAATACTAGGAGCTTATTAAATACAGTGGAAGAGTCAAAGAAGGCTTACTGGAGTCCAGGGGATTGGAGGTTGCCCTTGAATTGAGGCAGGTTTAGAAACATGGACATATAGAGAGAGGACATTGGGGGAGGGTCAGTATGAGAAAAGGCGAAAAGATGAAAATGAACAATTGATCTATCAAAATTAAAATGACCTATTTTTGCCATTTTTATCTTACTTTCCATCAGTTTAATTTTTAAAATTTACCCAGATAGCCACCTTTATAACAGAGATGAAAAACAACAACAGTACAACAAAACCTAGCAATTCATTGGTCTTGTCTGACCAGTATGCAATGTTTCATCTCCCTAGTCCCCCAACTCTTTGAAGACAGAGTTCAGATACTTTTTCTCAACTTGTTTCTGGAACCAAGCTTTGACAACTCAATTTTTATATGATTAACTCACACAGTCCATATTTATGACCCACAGAACTATTGGTACACCCTCAGTCCTCAGAAAATTAAATAATTTCTTGCTTTCTGCTACTTTTCTCCTGTCTTTACAAGCCCTGATATTTTCCCAAATGTCTCAAGTTTATTAAATATTCTATTTGGGATTTTTCCATCAAATTATTAGACTGCAGTTTTCTAAATTAATCTCCTTTTGCTGTTGCTGGCTCATGTTTCTAGCCTCTTTAGAACCTGAATTCATCATTCATGTTATCTTATGAGTGAAATTAAAATGAAATCAACAAATTTCAACCCTTCCCCTTACTCCAAGACTTTACTAAGAAAAGCAGAAATTACAGTGATCAAATCAAGCACATGATAGAATACCTTTTTGCTAACTTTTTATCATTTGTATTTTTGCCAACAGACGTTCGTCATTTCTTCCTGTGTATAATTTGGTTCTGTCTCTTTCACTCATGTCTTGTATTATTATGCCTGACACCTCTTGAGAGGAGAGCATAATAACTCTTATTTATGCCTCTCCTTAAACGACGTTTTTCACATTGTCATAAAATCCATATCCTGACTCCTTTAAATTAGTGCCAGGAAAATATGGGGCTAATAAATACCTAAGTATTCCAAAAGGAGACTACGTTGCCTAGAACTAAATTCTTTGACTCATTGATGTAAATCATTTACCTCCGTGGGTACATATTCCAAATTTTAACAGCTGTGTTTTAATCGTGGCTAGAACCACTTCTGCCTTTTGCTTTCAGTGGGTGCAAAGCAGAACCGAAAAAACACTGGTAGCTAAGCATTCGGATGAGGGAATTAGAAGTCTTTGATACAGCCGGGTTAGACCAGATCCCTTTTCCCCAGAGGGGAGGGGAAACGGTGGAGAGATCGCTAGAACGACTGGTGCGTCCCTAAATTCAGCCCCAGATACCTACGGTATTCTACCAACCCCTGGTGCATCCTTATCTAGCTTATTTCCTCAGGATAGTGGTATTCAAAAAGGTCCCCAAGGTTTGTTTACCTTAGTCGGCTGCCTTTGGAAAAGGTTCCAACAGCTTTTGTTCTTTAGGGACCCAAATGGAGGCAGCTCTAACCTCTGGGGGCACTGGGATCCGCCTCTAGCTCCTCATTATTGGCTAAATTAAACTAGGGTGCTCTAATAGAACCTGGGCACAAGGCAGCTGCTTGTCTTTCAGACACCAGACTGCTGAGACTTGGGTGGCATATGAAGCTTATTAACCCATAGATCCTTGTATCCTTTTTCATGAGGATGAGTATCCTTGTTTCCTTTTTGCTTGTGCATAGTCTCCCTTCCCCCTACTTTCTGTCCTTCTGCATGTTATCATTGAACTGAGTTAGCAAGAGAATGTAGAGTTGTATTTCTGTGCCTCATCATCCTGGAGGGGACTAGCGTGGTCTTTTTAAAATATTTAGGTCCTGCACCCTGCAATGGTATCTTTATTGCTGTGCAAAGTTAACTTCAAAATAAACAGTACGAAAAATAGCTTCTCTGAGATCCCACACTAACAACCTCTGTTCATTAGGCAATGTGGTTTTATTGGGCTATCAGGGTGTGTCTGGTTATTTTTTCCCTCTGCAACTTTTGTGAGAAAGTTTGGGGTGACAAGGAGCAATGGACAATTGTAATCTAGGACTATTTCTTCAAGTAGATAGTTCCTTATAGAGTTTGGAATGACTTGGAAACCATTATTGCCACTTTGCCAAGATAACTTCATTACCAAATATGATTTTTAGAAAATGAACTTGTTCCAAGAAATGGGAAGATTGGGTTTTAGAGGTATGTCTACACTAAGATTTAGGCATTTCATAATGTTGGTACTTTAACTCAAAGAAGTTTTCATAGATCAGTGGTTCTCAACCTTTCTAATGCCGCGACCCTTTAATACAATTCCTCATGTTGTGGTGACCCCCAACCATAAAATTATTTTCATTGCTACTTCATAACTGTAATTTTGCTACTGTTAGGAATCGTAATGTAAATATCTGATATGCAGGATGTATTTTCATTGTTACAAATTGAACATAACCTACAGGTTGAGAGCTGCTGACATAGATCTAGTCACATAGGAAGGGTTTTACTTCACTGTAATTAACAAAATGTGAAGGAAAAAGATATGCAAACAACAGGATGTCACCGCAGATTCACTGGGGTTTTTGCATTTCTCTTTAAATATTAAATCACAAACAAAATTAATCTGTATGGGCAGGTCACCACTTCACTAGATTTATGAAAGTTTTGAGGAACCAATAGTTCCTGGGAGAAATCTTGTTTCTAACATTTCCCCAGAGGTGCCTGTGCTTGGATGTGCTATTGTCCCCTTAACATACCTAATGTTGTTAAACTAAGAAAACTTGGGCTTTTTGGTTTGTTTGTTTTTTAAATAGATTTTGAAATTGTCTATTTAGGTCCTGAACACAATGACTAAACTCAAAGACTGCATGAAGAATGAATCAAGTAAAAGTAATGGGGAACTGGCCAATGAGAGCTCTGTTCTTGGAGCATGCTCAGCGAGTTCTGCTTGTTGACAACTCACGTGGATGTTTGGTGAGTTTTCTTCCAAAAATTCATAATAACATATAATAGAGGGGACCTGCCTTTAATTCAGAGTATACTTAGGTTTTTTGTGTTTGTTCTCTATCTACTGAATGGTAAAGAGAAACTTTTTAATTGATTGCTGTATCACAACTGAGTTTACACACAAAAAACACTAACCAGTCAAATCACTCTCTTCCTTGGTCATGATCCAGGCAAGAACTGTTGTAAGCCTTTGGGGAATACAAGTAGTCCCTGCAGCCTACTCTCCCTACCCCGGCCACCATGGGACCTACAGGGCATCCAAATGGAAATGTCAATGTCCAATAGGCAGTTAGTGGGGTAGGACTAGAATTCAGAATATAGCTTAGTGATCAGTCAATCATCAGTATTGAGAGGAAAATTAAACCCATGGAGCTGAGAAGAGCCCTAAGGGAGAGATTATAGGGAGAAGAGAGCCCACCACAGAGCCTTAGGGCTCTCACACATGTAGAGGATGAGAAATAGGTGATGATCCATCAAAAGAAACTGACAAGAGGCAGTTAGATAGGTAGTAGGATAACCAAGAGACAGCAATTTCCTGAAAACCTTCTATGAGGAAGGTTTGGTCAACCACATCAGACCTGAAGAAAGTCCACTGAGGCCTGAAAGCAATTAGACTGAGAAAATCAATCATTTGTACCTCAGAGAGAGCAGTTTCATCTGGAGAACAAAATCTAAAACCAGATTGAAAAGGTTTGAGAAATTCTTCCATATTCCTCCATAAATTTCATATTTGTCATCTTTCGTGTAACAAAAATATTCTATTAAATTCACATACCACATTTTGTTCAGTTATCTCTGTCACTGGACACGTATTTTTCCCCCTGATTGTTTGTGGTTTGTTTTTCTTTTTTGGCTGAAACCATCCTGAAGAAATGCAGCTATGAATATTTTAGTAGATAGCTCCATTTTTCCTTCCAGTAATCAGCTTAGGATATAGTCCCAGCAGTGGGATCATTGGGTCGAGGAGCATGAAAAATTTCCTAACTCCTATGTATAATGCCATATTGCTTTCTCAAAAATTTGTATTAATTTACAATTGTCAAAAATTTTAGATTCTCATTACTCCATAGTACCCCACTCCAGCATTGAATTTTATAACTTTAGACTATTTTCTTCTTCAAAATTTGTGGGATTTTCATTTGCTAAGATTCCCACTTTTTCCCCCCAACTCTACGCTTCTCTAGGCTTTTTTTTCTCATTCCTCCATTGAATCGTCGTTCCATCCTCCAGTGAAATTTTGATGGAGTACATTATTTGTTTACATTTTCCACAGATCCATCCAAAGAATTGAGAAAATCCAGCTGACATATGAACTACATCTCATAGCGTATGCAACATTCCGTATTCATAATATCCCATTTTTCCGATGAAGAAAGGGAAGTTCGTTTTCTCATCTCTTCTGAAGGCCAAGGTTAGTCATCATTATTTTACCATGTTCATCTTTATTTTGTTGTTGTTGTTTTCTTCCATTTATACTGTTCCAGCCATGGGGTATATTATTTTCCTGCTTCTACTTTCTTTACTCTGCCTCAGTTTACAAGTCTACCTATATTTCTCTGAAAAATTCATATGCATTATGTTCTACTAGCCTCACATACCACAATTTGGTAAGCCATTTTCCAATGGCTTTGTTTCCAGTTCTTTGCTACCTTCAAAAGTACTGCTATAGATATTTTGGGGTACATGAGACTTCTTTTTCTCTCTTTGACATCCTCAATGTACATGCTTAGCAGAAGCATCTCAATAGTCATAGTATATTGATCAATTCATATTTTAAAGGAGATACTAAGAAGTTTCTGTCTTGCAATCTCTCATTTTACTCTCTTCTTGAAAGTCCAGAATAATTTTTCTTGTTCCTATACCTGATCAACACTCCCTCAAAAATTATTAATGACCACCAATTATGTTCTAAGTATAGTTTTTATTCAGTCTATCCTTCAACCCCTATAAACTGGAATCACCCGATATTTTCAGCCTTGCTTAATATTATTATTCCCTTGGCCTTCACTTTCTTTTCTCCTTCCCCTCTTAGATTCCTAATCATTCTTTGATGCTCAAGTCAAATGCTATCACTGAAAGGACACTTCCTTGATTCCCCAGCCAATAACAACCTTTCTTTCTTAGACTTCACCAACCACTTTTAATATATTTGTCATATAATATTGCATGTTATAGTTCTCTTAGTTTTTTCCTTCTGCAAGACTAAAAGTTCCATGAGGGCAGAGTCACCTTATATCTCTTTGCACAGTGGGATAACTTTGACCTGATTGTTCAGGTTTCCCCCTAACGATCTTTCATCTCTACACACAGTGGGACAAATTTGACCTGATTGGTCAGGTTTCCCCCTAAACGCCTTTGACCAGAGGAGATCCTTTTGAATTTTGAAGGGTCTAGAGGATTTTGGCATTCCTGTCTTCTCAGTGGAGAATTAACATCAGCTATTACAGTGGGAACCAAGACAGATAGACACAGATTCATCTTGCAAGTGGAAAACTTCTTGTTCACCACAAGGATGGGGAAAAGAAGACCTCCAGGAACCAGAAACTGTGAATTACCCCTTTGCCACATGTGCTCTCTAAGTTTGATCTGGACTCTTTATGTACTGACAGGAAAATGTGTCATAAATATTTGGGAGATCCTTTGTACTAGTTATTCTTATTATCCCATCTTAGTAAAGATTCCTTTCTAAAAGTTACTTAAGGCTGGCTTATTAAATTGATTCTTAAACTGATAATCTTGGGAGGGAAGCACTCCAGTGGGGGCTCTATCCAGTGGTGTTGGAGAATCACCCCTGACCTCTCAGAGGTATTCCTAGTGCCCTTAGGGCAAGATGTGGCCAGCCTACACCTGAGAACTTGACTCATCTGTGACAGTGGGAGGTAGGAAGAGAATGCCTCAGAGCTTACATGAGATATATCCATAATGTAATTCCCAAGAACCAAAACTAGTCCATTTATGGGCGTAATGCTATATTTGTACGTTATTCAGAAATACTCGCAGTTTTCTGGGTCTTGAAGCGGAGCATGTACTGCCAAGGGAACTTTGCCGTTTCCCAATTCCCTTGCTTATCTTTTGAAAGGAAACTACATTGTAGCCTAGGGCTATTCATTGTGCCTCAGGGTCCTGTCTACAGTTATTTCTGGGTTTTCTTAGGGTTTCAGAATCCACTTATCTGTTATAAAGATGAGGCGCACAGACAGTTGACTCTAGAAGTGATTTTAGAATAAGGACTGAAACTGAAGGGGCCTGTAGCTTTGGGCTGCAGGGTAGAGTAGAGGGTGGAGCAGAAAGAAGGAAAAGCTAAAGAGTCTCGGACTAAAAAGAGTAGAAAGAAGAATGAGCGAGTGGAATACCTGAGAGGGAAGGCCAAAGGCAAGAGGAGGCAGAAAGACTTGCAGAGCGTGGTAAAGCTTAGGCAATTGGGAAAGTCCATAGAGACTTGTCATTAAGAGACTTCCAGGAACAATGGAGAGTTCAGAGAAAGTGTCAGAATGGTGGGGACAGAGAAAAAACAACTTTCCTACTGCAGACATTGACGTTTTCCATGGTTGTAGGAAATTGCAGAAATTCTTAAGGACATTTGAAGAGGATGGGAAAATGACTCAGAGGTGAAAATGGGGACTCTTTCTAATTTATCTTTGCACGTTCTAGTGTATATGCATTAGAAGGTTATATTTCATAAGCATTTGCTGAACGAATGCAAAAGCATATCACTCCTCCTGAAAGCTCATTTGAATGAAAGCAGTTGCTAGGTAAGGGATCTTAGTTTTTAGAGCTGGAAGGAACCTTAGGTGACATCTGGTACTACCTTTCCATTTTACAATTGAGGAAACTGAGGCCAAAGAGTTTAGATGCCTTGACCATAGTCACATAGCTAATAAGTATCTGAAGTGGAATTTGAACGCAGGTATTCCTGACTTCAGGTACCCGTACTCTTTACTTCATTACTTAGGTGACTCTAGGACATATCTTACTGGTTAGCCAGTCATTAGCTTTTAAATGGTATAACCACTCTTTGCAAATTAGGTTTTTGTCTGAAATTACTGGTGGCTTCTGAGGCTGCCAATGACCTGAACAAATCTACGAGCATTTAATAAATAAGCTCTGTTGCGTCTTCTGTTTTTATAGAAAAGTCATTTCTGAATATGCTCCTTCCCTCTTCCCTTTCCATGAAGAAAATCTACTCAAGAAAAAGCTAACCAAGAAAATAATGACACTTGGAAAAGTATAGTGACTTGTATGTGATGCACTTGGAAAAATGGTATACAACATTCTGTACCCAGAGTTCTCCAACCAAGGCCAGGTGGTAATAGTGCATTTCTTCAACTCCCCATTTCTTTCTAGTGCCAAGACTGGATATTATGATGACATAGCCCCTGGCTTTGTTTTGTATTTTCCATTGTCATTATTGTCATTAATGAAAATTAAAGATGTGATCACACAAAACTGGGATTAGATTGCGACTGGGATGAAGGTATGGAGGTTGGGATTTATGTGTAACTCTTCTCAGAATCACAGAAACTAAGTGTTGGAAGAGAGCTCAAAGGTTAGCTAATCCAGCTGGCAGCTGACTTTCCCTGCAACACTCCTGGAAGGTGGTCATCATCCCCTACTTGAAAATCTCCAGTGAGGGAGGAGTCTACCATGATCAGGCAACCCATTTCTCTCTCATAGTTCTTTCAAGCTTCTTCAAAATGCTTATTCGGGCCTTTGTTCATTTGTGTCTCTAGTTGGGTGGCCTTGGTTGTATTTTACTCTTTATTACTGTGATAACTTGGTGCATCTAGTTGAAATCAATAGAGATGACTTAGAATTGATAAATGGGCCTATACACTCCAAGGGGGAGACTATTTGAACTGTTTAAATAGGTGGCTATTTAAATTAGTTAGCTCTAATATAGCTTTATATCAAATGGCAAAATGGTTTCATGCACACATAGTCATCGACAGTAAAAACTGATGGTGGTAAGTTAAAAAAAGAAATAATGCTCTCATTTGTTTTACTTGGTAAGCACGCCCTGGGAGAAGGGTAGACTTGGTAGACATTTTCCCAAGTGGTTTCCAGGCTGCCCTTCACAAAAGCAGTTACAAGGCATATCTTGTGTCCTACAGAGACTTATGAATCAATCAAACAACCTATATTTTTCTTTAGGTCTTTCTAATGTTTGGTTGTATGAATTGGAAAAAAATCCTTTAGAGTACCTTCATTTCAGTTTCTTTATGGGATTAACTTGTTATAGAATCATCCTAACACAAGTACTTTGGACTAAATATATGAATTTAGAATAAGCAATAGACTTCTCCGATGGGAACTTAAAATCCAGCTACTCTGGCTCCAACCTATCTTTCTACGATAATTGAATTTTTCTTCTCCTTATATATTCTTCTTTCTAGACAAACTGACCTACGTACTTTTTCTTGTATGCAAAATATTCCACCTCCCACTTTGGGACTGCCTCTTATGATTGGAATGCTCTCCCTCTCTACTTTGGTCTTTTATAATTCCTAGTTCCATTTAAGATTCAATCTTTAAAATTCATCTTCAGACAAAGCCTTTCCTGACTCCTTTCTCTCTCACAATTTGAAAATTTTATTGCTTCTCTCTGCCCTCCTTTCTCCCAACATATTTTGGGGGGCTTTTATTAGGTGTGTATTTTGTATATTCTTATTTGTGTAGGTAACATGGTTGCTGACTGACAAGTTATTTGCTGCCAATAGAATATAAGCTCCTTGAGGGTATGGGTTGTTTTTCTTTTTTGTCTTTGTATACCCAGCACCTGGCACAATGTTTTGCACAGAAATTCTTATTTTTGAATTGAATTTGAGCTCAAGCTTTACAAAAGCTTAAAAAAGAATTCTGAGAAATAGCAGTATGTAGGGCAGGCTACCCAAACAAACATTACTTATATAACCAAACCCCTTTCTAATGAAGCTTCACTTTAAAATTTTGCAATGCTTTTTGTCGTACTCTTATACAAAAGTTTAGCATCAGTGGTAAAAGCATATGAAGTTTTGCTTTTGGTAAAAAAAAATACGGCTAAAGGAATATATCAATGTATAAAGCTTGGCAAGCTACCCAGGATTACTTGCTCATTGAAGAGTAAAAGAAAATAACTTTAGAATATAAATTCGTTTTTAATTAACTGGCAAAGACTCAAGTATCTTTGCAGATTGCTTACTATTAGCAGTGGGACTAGGCCTTGATAGCAAATAGTGGGAAATAGCAGTAGAATCCTCTGCCTTGCCAGCCCACCCACTGTATCTTTCCTCCTGATTCTGGACGTGCATTTTCTATATGTCTATGGCCTGGAGAGAAAAAAAAAATTTACCTTAAGAAGTCCAGACAGGGGATTGGTAAAGTGTCCTTGTTTCAAATCAGTCAGCACAGTATTAGAGTAAGGGAAAAGGACAAGGTGATGCCTTCTCACACCATAGACTTCAGGCTATGAATATGATGCAACTTTTTATGAGCAGAGGGATAGTAGAGAGCGATATAATTCTTGTCCTAACTGGGGTCCTTGTGAACCAGTGAAAACACTGCAGGAGCAGAAGGTTTCATTCTCTTTCTCTCTCCTCATACAAATACATTCTAGGAATTTATGCTCTTTCATGAAGATGTCTTAGTTTTCACTGCATTGGCTGTGTTTTGACTAGTTTTTAAAGTTATTAAATACAATGAAATGGGAAAAAAAGGCTTCTTTTTCTGTACACAGAGAAAATAACACTGGCTCTTTATAGAAACCTAACAGTTATCCAGTTTTCCACAAGTAACCCTTTGTGATGATGGAAGAGGAAAGAATGCTGACTGTATGCATTGTACTACTTGGGTCTAGCCTGGCTGGAGGGTGGGGTGGGTTAGAGTTATACAAAATTGTTTGAGGGCTACTCACTTTATGTACTTAATCAAGATTATAGAAAAAGAGGTTAAATTTAAAAGGAACTCAGATATTATTTAGTCTATTACCCTTTACAGATAAGGAAATTGAGACCCAGAGATTAAGTATTCTCCCAAGGTCCCATAGGCTGTTGTTACTCAGTTGTTTCCAATTGTATCTGATTCTTCATGACCCCATCTGGAGTTTTCTTGGCAAAGATACTGGAGTGATTTGTCATTTCCTTCTCCGGCTCATTTGACAGATGAGGAAACTGAGGCAAGTAAGGTTTAGTTATTGCCCAGGGTTACACAGTTAGTAAACATCTGAGGCTAGATTTGAATTCAAGGGGATGAGTCTTCCGACTCCTGTACCCTATCCACTGAGCCACCCAGTGGCACTTAGCATGTGGCAGAGGTGAGGTTCAAACCTTAGTCTCCTGAATCTAGGTCCAGGAGTCTTCCTACCTCCATACTATCACTAGGATTTAGAGCCGTCAGGGCCTCTCAAGGTTAGTGAAAGCCCAGAAATGGGAAGACACTAGTTTCACAGTCACATGAACAATTCACCTGAGCCCTGGCTCCAATTTCAATCTCTTAGGTGGTTGGTAGTTTCTTGGCTAGCGTTACTTTGGGGCCCTGAGCCATTGCTGATATCCTGAAGGCACAGGGACCTGCAGAGCCAGATACTTGGTATTCACCTTCATGGGAGGGACAGCAAAAGTGACCTACGCTTCTTAAGGATGTCCAGGCACTGATTTTCCCTGAACTTGGCTATGATTCCACTGACATTTCCCTTTTGGTCACGGTTGGTAGCCTTCAGACTAACAGTAACTAGGCCAACTTCTTTGCCTTTGTCATCAGCAGGAACTGTTTCTACTGGTCTGGATCTATATAGGATGGTTATGAATATATGGAATGCATCTGACAACATATGTAACAATCCACACCCATAGTCACCCACCTTTCTACCAAGAGGAGGGAGGTGTGTTTCATCATATGTTCTGTGGAGGCAAGATTAGTTATTATAATTAATTAGGGTTCAGTTCTTTTTTAGTGTTGTTTTAGTTTGTATTATTACCATCATTGTATATATTGTAATCTGGGTTCAGCTTACTTTACACCAATGTATACAAGTCTTTCCAAATTTCTCCGAATTTCTCATATTTGCAATTATTTACAATGCATAATTTTGTGTTATATTTATATCCCACAATCAAGAAATATCCATTTTGTTTCCAGTTGTTTTTTTCTTCTCTACATATACCCAATAGTGGGATTGCTAGGTCAGAGAGTATGAACAGCTGATTAATTCTTTTGACATAATTCTAGTTTTTAGAACAGTTGGACCAGTTCACAGTTCTGCCAATAGTATACAAATGCCCCTCCTAACACTGACTGTTTCTTAAGATTCTTAAACATGGTGAGAAAATAAAAATAAACAACAAAAAAATCTCCTTGTCTTTTCTTCAAGTCTTTCTGTTGCTCGTCAAACTCAACCTTTTTCACTGACTGGTCCAAAGGAAAAAAGAAAACGAGCAGCAACTGAACCAAAGTCAAAATTTTCTGGACTAAAAAAGATCAAGTGTCGTATAGAAATTAACCTTCCTTTAGATAATGACAGTTCTACTCTGTCTCTCATGCCTTTCTCTTTCAGTAACATATCAGCAAGGACTTGTCTCGAGCTCATTTCCCAAAAGGTCAATTTTTTCACTGTGTGTAGTTTGCTAAGGAATAGATCATTCATTCATCCAATATTTATTGAGTTTAAGCCACTATGCTGGGTATTCATTATTTTTGGAAACTTTCTTCCTTTGCTAGGGAGGCTATCTCCTTTATTTATTACGGAGAGAGCCCTGGTGGGAAATAGACTCCGTTTTTAGAATTAACTCTAAGCTAACGTTAAATCAAGGAATGCAAAGCCAGGCCTCACTCTCTTCTGTAAAATATAAGGGTTGGACAAGAAGATCTTTAAGATTCTCTTTATCTCTCTCTAAATCTGTGATCCTATGATTTTCTCTTTATGTTCCAATGGCTCTTTGAGCTCATCAGTTTGAATGTTCAATCCAACAGTACACATCCCAGTTCCAACTCAGGCACCCCACCGTGCCAGCCCCTTCTGTGAAACTCTTACCTGTGTTTTCCCATATATTGACATAAAGGGTTCACTCAATGTGCTGGAGATCTTTCTTACTTTCTCCTGATACTGTGAGTCTACTAGCTGAGTAAGGCCAATATATCTTTTTTTTTAAAAATCATGTATTTGATTATGTCTTTTGCTCCTGTTCATCTTACTTTATCCATTAAATGTTATAGCCCGATATCATATTCATTTTTAATTCTTTAAATACTGTTGCATTCTAGGTCTAAAAGTCATATAAGAACATTAGTTGGACTTTGGTATTAAAAATATGGACCTTAGTTACCTGGGAGAAGTTAAGTGTCATTAAAGGAATTTTGCATTTTCTTCAGACTACTATCAATCAGAAAGCCTGTATTAAGTGACATATATTAAGTATATGCTCAGCACTAGACATTCAACACAAATACATTATAAAATTAATACAGAAACAAAACCAAAATGGTCCTCGCCTTCAGGGATCTTATATTTGAAAAGGAGAGACAACCTGTAAATATAGAGGCATGTACAAGATGCATACAGAGTAGACACGAGATGACCATCTAGGTAAGTTACTACAGCTTAGGGTAAAGGCATTCTATAGGAGGTGGCAGCTGAGCTGAGTCTTAAAGGGAACCAGGGATTCCAAAAGATGGAACACAGGAGGAACAGCATTCCAGGGATGGGGAACAACCGATACAAAGGCAAGAAGGTGGAGTGTTCCATATGAAAAATATAAGGATGGCCAGTTTGGCTGGATTGCAGAGTGGGGAAGGGGGGATAACAGGGAAGAAAAATGGAAAGGTAGAAGGACTCAGGTTGCAAAAATCTTTAACTTCCAAATAAAGGAGTTAACTTTTGTTCCTAGGAAGAACTTGAGGCAGGAAGACCAAATAAGAGGGTATTTCAGTGGCCCAAGGAGAGGTCATGAGGACTTAAATTGGGGTGTTAAGTATATGAGTAGAGAAAAGATGTGCATAAAAAAATACTGTGGAGGTAGAAACTAAGATTTGGCAACTGATTGGACATATAGGGTGAGTGAGACTGAGGAGTTGAGGATGATATTGGGGATTTGAAGCATGGGTTATGGGAAGGTAAAGTAAATAACAGCCAGGTTCAGACAAGGACTGAGTTTGGTGAAAAAGATAATGAGTTTTGTTTTGGACATACTGAGTTTGAGATGCCTAAACTATGTCCAATTGGAGATGAACAATAGAGTGTTGGTTATGCAGGACTGGGGCTAAAGAGAGAGACTAGAGCTGGGAATCATCTGTGTAGAGTTTTAAATTGAACCCATGGGAGCTGATGAGGTTACCAAGTGAAAATTAGTAGAAGGAAAAGGGAAGAGAGTTCAGGAGAGAGCTGCAGGGCAGACAGCTGCCGAAGGAATATGCAGGGCTGAGAGCAATCTTATTATTTTTTGTCTGATGAGTTGTGATGGTGAAGGAATTCATCAAAAAGTGTTCAGCTTACTGGTGATGGGCTTCTTCTGGCCCACTTCTTTTAGGGAAGCTGCTTCTCAGAAACCAGACTTAGTTTGTTTCTAAAATGATACGCAAGACTTTTTCAACATGGTAGAGCGTTCTAGAGCTTGTGCCTGGCTGGAATCACCTTTGAGAACCTATGGCCACTTCTATGCCATGATGAGGCAAAGGAGAAAGACTTTGTGGAGGACTAGCTCTTGTTTTCTATCTAAATGTGAACTAATATTAATAATAATAAATGAAGATAAAGAAATGTGTGGGTGGGGAATCTGTAGCACTTGAGGACCTAGGTGGTCACATGTGGCCTTGAGGCTGCAAATTCCCCACCCCTGGTATAGTATATCATGTGGAGAGCAGTTCTGATCTTATATTGTTTTTTAGTTGCTTTTCAGTCACGTCCAACTTCTTAGTGACCTCTTTTGGGATTTTCTTGGCAAAGATACTGGAGTGGTTTGCCATTTCCTTCTCCAGCTCATTTGATAGACAAGGAAACTGAGGCAAACAGGGTTAAGTGACTTGCCCAGAGTCGCACAGTTAGTAAGTGTCTGAGGCTAGATTTGAACTCATGAAGAGGAGTCTTCCTGACTCCTGGTCAGGTATTCAATTCCCTGTACCACCTAGGTGCCCTGATCTTATCAAAGTCATCAATTTAAAGCTGGAAGGGGCCTTACAGGTCATCTAGTCCATTCCCTCATTTAATAGAACTACAGCCTGAAGAGATTTATTTGTTGGCCTCAATTTCCTCACCTGTAAAAAAGGAAATGACAGCATCTTGGCCGAAGAACCATAAATAGAGCCATAAAGAGTCAGACACGATTGGAGTGGCTGAACACAACAGCACACAACTATTAAGTGGCAGATATAGAATCTGAATCCAAAGCCTCTGACATTGCACTTATCACTCTTTCCACTCTAACCATTCTGAGCCTTAGAAAGCTTTAGGGAGATGATTTCATAGGGCTTCAGCAAAGGCCAGTGGGGCAGGAAGGAAAAAGATATGACACTATTTTACCAAAGAATACAGTGGAACAAAGATAGATTCTGAAACTTCCTGACCTAGTTGGAACCACAACCAACATCTCCCGTGTCCCCTTTATTATGCTTGTGGCTATCCTTTCTGCCTCAACACCCATCTATTCTGAGGCATAGGTCAGGACGAATCAATTTGCCACCTTTTCAAATGATTTCAGCTTTTTTTTCTCTTTCAAAAAAAATCCTTTAACATGAAGGTATTTATTATTTTTCTTGTGCTTGGTAGATATTTACTTTCAAAGGTCTCAAGGGATTTCTTTATACATGTCAATAGCTTGCCACACTGATTCATTTTCTTGTCATTTTAGCTGAGATTAAGGTCTAATTTAACCTGAGAAAAAAAAAAGTTGTCTGTGAAATTTTTGATTGTTACAAATAACAGGTTTTTCAGGAAGTATTGATGACCATGTTCTGGCTTACCACTCTTAGAACTGAAGCAAGCCATGTTTGAACTCTTGTGAAGCTGGCTAGTCTTACCAGAAACTACTAAATGGAGTTTTCTGGCCAGGCTCGAGTGAGTGAGGATAGCCTGATGTCTAGGTACATAGTACTGAATTCCATTGAGGATACAAAACCAAGGCTTAATTTCATCTTGTCTTATATTGCATAGAACCATTTCTTCATCCATCCATCTATTCATTCATCAAACATTTATTAAATCCTGACGATGTGCAAGACCTTATATTAGATGGAGCACCATTCAAAGCTGATTAAGCCACAGTCTTATTCAACAAATTTGTAGTTTATCTGGGAAGACAGCACAGATTCATGAATAACTGTATCTAAAGCAGTGGTTCTCAACCTTCCTAATGCGGGGACCCTTTAATACTTGTATGTGGGTGTATCTGCATGTGGGCGGATCTGCTCGGAGACAGATAGAGGAGCCATGTCTCAGTTCCTAAGACCATTGGAAATATATGTTTTCCAATGGTCTTAGGTGACCCCTGTGACTCCTGTGAAAGGGTTGTTTGACACCCAAAGGGGTCATGACCCGCAGGTTGAGAACAGCTGATAAAGTTTAATAAATGTGTAAGAAAAGTACAAAGGAAAGCACAGTAAGATATTTAAAGAAGAGGGGAGATTTGTTAGGATCTTGAAATGAGATAGTGTCTAGTAGGGAAAGAAAAGGGCAAGAGCTATTTAAATGTCTGTATATTCAATATATATGGGGCACTATGGAAATCAGGTTGAATCTCATAAGAACTCCAAATTCTGTGTAATGGAATTTCAAACCTTAGCCAATGCATTCAAAGTAATATCCTATACCACAATGTTCCAGGACTATTTTTTTTTACTTCTGTCTTCTCTATCAGACAAAATGATTTTCAGACTGATAGGCAGAACAAAAATAGTTAAGAGGGAACTAAGAGAGGAGAAAGTAAAAGAATATGGTTTAAATGAGTTCAAGTCACCAACATAGAGAAATTAAATTCCAGAATGCTGAAAAAACTTGCACACATGATTACTGATCAGGGATATTTGAAGCACTCAGGAGAATGGGAGATCTTTTTCAGAACTGGGAACAGGCATATGTGTTAATTTTAAAAATGAAGGAAAAGGTGGATTCTGGAGAAAAGACAACAGCAGCAATAGACCAGTGAGTCAACGCAAGGCAGAATTCCAGAATGTATTATTGAACAAATGACTGTTGTGAATTCAGAAAGAGAAACTGTAATCACTAGAAACCAGCAAAGATTCACTAAGTTATGTGAAGCTAACCTCATTTCCTCAACAGAGGAAATACTATAGATATAACACATATGGATTTTAGCAAGGCATTTGATACTGCACAGTATAGTACGTGGCATATGTTAGGACGGTACTTTACTGTGACCAGCACAGTTGTATGGCCTAGCAACCAGCTGAATAAAAGAGAGATGGAGATGTATTCAATAGTCTGTTTATTACAGAACCATTTCATACACAGCCAAGATACAAGAAAATCATAAGGCTTATATTCCCGGTAGCAGAAATTCTTACTTAACCTGAATGCAAGGATCCTCCTTTGGAATCGACCACTCCCTACCCCAGCCCAAGGCTAATTATTCATTAAGACTTCATCCTAGGACTATGTCCAGAGGCACAAGACTTGCTAATTAACTACCCTGAATTTTCTTTAGTTATTCATAGGACCAATGGAGGCATCAACAAACAAGATTATATTCCTCCTGCATATCTGCCTAGTGACCTCATAGAAGAGGGGAGCATTTCCTTAATGGGCCAGGGACCCCTGAATGTCTAGTTTACTACAGTACTTGATAAATGTTTGTTGAATGTCATCAAATAAAATTATTCTGAATTGAGAAATTGTAGACTATTCTCTTGACATTCTGTCTTGACATTCTTGTGGACAAGATGGAGAGACGTGTACTGGATGGTAGTTTTCCCTAAGTGTATTCATGACTTGTAGAATAACTATAGCCAAAGTTTCTTGTTTAATACATCGATGGAAGCAGGTCTCTTGTGGTATGCCACAGAACTATGCTCGGTTCAGTATTTTTTAATGACTTGAATGAAAACATGAACACATTTAACATGTGTTAAATGACAAAACTGGGAAGGATTTTGAATTTAGAATTCTACTCTAAAGAGATCTAAACGAGCTCAAACAATGGACCAAGGAGAATACAATGAAACTTTAAGAAGAACAAATGTAAAATTTTGCGGTTACTTACACTCCCTATGCCTCAGTTTCCCTCCTCTGTAATATGAGGGGGTTGAACTCAATGACATTTAAGGTCCCTTCCAACTCTAAATCTATGATTCTATGATCTTATGAAGAGCAGGTAGACAAGGCCAAGTACATGTCAAGGAAATCCTTGTTGGTAGAAGCTCAATCTTGAAAGCATTAAGGAATCATTTCACAGGTTATCTCAGAGATGGGAAGATACTAGAAGAATAGAAACAATCAGGGACAACATTATTAGTCATCAGAAGTAATCATGGAGTCAGGATAACCTAAATCCAAATTTGACTTCAGTCACTCACTAGCTGTGTGACTCTGGGCAAGTCACTTAACCCTGTTTGCCTCAGTTTCCTCATCTGTCAAATGGGCTGGAGAAGGAAATGGTAAACCACTCCAGTATCTCTGCCAAGAATATCCCAAATGGGGTCAAAGAGAGTGAGACACAACCAAAATGATGGAACAACAAATCAAGAGGACACGAGTAACTACTACCAATGCGTATTACTACTTTTTTTGTCTTTACAATATCTTTACAGGAATGATCTACACCCATATCCTTGATAAAAATATGTGAAGGGAATAGACAAACTTTCTAATTTTTTTATTAAAACCCTAACAAATATCAGTGAAATATGAATATTTTAATAAGTAAAGAATGAAAAAGATTATATATGGATCTATGAACTTCTGTTACATACATTTTTAATGTGTACATTAAATTTAAAATGAGAAAAGCAAAACTGCACTGCTTGTTTGTGCCCCCTTCTGAATTTCCTTCCGCTCTCTTGTGTATTTTGAAATGTTTTATGTATGTTTTCTTTCTTTTCTTCTTCTTTTTGCCTCACTCTCCTTAGCCACTGATCCCTACTCCCCCAAAATAGAAGCCCTCCCTTGTAACCAATAAATATAGCCAAGCAAAAGACATCAATGCATTGGCTATGGAATAAATAGCCTTTTGCAATCTATTTTCTGCAGCAACCTTATCTTTCCAGTCACACAATGGACTGAAAGGTGCAAAGAATACAAGATCACATTGTGTATATTGTTTCTGGATTACAAAAAAGTATTTGACTCCAAAAAGAAAGATGTAGCCTTAGAGGCTCTTCTCCAACAAGGAGTCTCTCATGCACATGTTAAGATTATACAATATTTCTTGATAAATGTGCCTACAGATATAGACAGTAATTACCACAGCTTAAAATTGTGGCATGTTATAAAAATGCCTACTGTTTAGACTATGATGTGCAGGTCGTTGTAAACCAGCACATAAATCTGGGATAATCACTAGGGACAGGGGATTGGACTCTGAACAGAAGAGGAGTAAGAGGGTGGGCTGGATTGCTTTGGAATTTGGAGAGTGGTAGGGTTTTGTTTTTTTTTTTTATCCTGAGACATTCCCTGACACACATACAGAAAACTATGTAACAACATCACCTCAGCTATCTTTTAAACAAAACAATACTCCTGGTGATGGGCATGGTTGTGAATCCTGGAACACCAAAATCTTTACAAAATTCAAAGGTCCTCCATTGCATCAACAGGGAGGTATATAGCTGCAACATTCTTCCAGGGATAACCTATGCATAAGAAATGAGAGAAGGGATGCCATTCTGGAAATAGGTGATTGAAAAATGAAATGTGGTGAATGCTAGTGAAAAAAACATGTACATATAACTATAGTACCATCCAAGGGAGAAGGAGATAAGTGTAAGCAAAAGGGTCAGAAAAATTGGAAAAGATAGAGATCACTTTTATCCAAGAAGAAAGATTTTAGGATGACTTTGTGAAGGAGGTAACATTCAAATCAGGCCTTCAAGCAGGGAAAGGTGAGGAATCCTTTCCAAACAGAGGGGTTGTAGGAACAAAGACTCAGAAATAGGAGAGTAGAGGATAAGAGGGTCTGATGAGCAGTCCAGTGTGGTTAGAAGGTAGAATAGTATGGCTTAAGTCTGGACGGTTTGGTCAGACTGTGGAGATGGTATGGGCCTAGGATCCTATAATTTTGCACAGTGTTCTGGGGTTTTTTTCGTAAGAGATTTCAACTCTCCCTATAGGACATGTAAGACTTTATTGTCTGATTGCTGTATTTAAAGGGAAGGTAAGAAAGCTAATTATGGTAATGTTGAGCAGCTCTCTGCTTCCTTAAGGGAGTCTGATGAAGATGGGAAAGCTATAGGGTAAGAGGATTAACTATGTGCTGGCAGAAAGGCAAATCATATGGTGGGAATTGTTTGAAAGCATTTTTAGAGAATCAATAAGGACTTTCCTGTATTGTGTTCATCAGTCTTGACAAAGTATTTGACCCAGTCAGTGGACTTAGACTCTGGGAGCTCAGAAGCAGGTGTAACTTCTTAGAGAAATCTAACAGTGCCCTAAGGTCACTCTGTAAGTGGCAGGTTGGTTATGTCAAGGTTGATGACATCTCATCCTGTGGACACTGGAGCAGGGCCAGGGTTTGTGTGATAGCTGTGGAATGCTGGGGACTGCCAACAGGGGCCAGATCGCCCAGATGGAGCAATTAGAGACAGGGCAATGCTTTGTGAGATAAGACCCATGAGCAGATGATGGGTGGCAAAGGCCATCTTCAGTTCAAACTCTTGTCAGGGGGCGTCTGGAGCTTTTCAGACCTATTTCCATACATGGGCAGGCATGTCAACAGGGATAGCTTTCAATGGGGAGGGGAATATTAGATTTGATAGCCTCTTAAAGTAGAACAAACAGGAATTTCTAAAGGTCACCTTTATCTTGCAGAGAAGCACTATCCTAGGGAAGCGTTTTTTTTAACCCAAGGAAACAAAAATAATAATTGTTTTGAAGCCAGGTGGGATAGGTGGATGCTTTGGGGAATATTTCTGAAGACTGGCTTGCCTAGCAGCTTTCCAATTGTTCAGGAACCCTCATGGGTGATTTGGTGACAGTGTTTACAGAAAATGTGTTCTGACTTTTAGCTCAGGCATACTTCTAGTAGATAGCTTTGGAAACTCTTTCCTCTTCCTCACAGTGCTCAATTTTCTGTATAGACACAGCCAAATGGATTTACCATACTTGGGTAATGCCAGCCAGGTAAGAGAAAAATATACAACTGCTTTGTGTAAACTTAGCACAAAGTTAGTTTCAAAGTAAGCTTGTAAAACCAGTCATAGCTAGGAATTCTCTTTTGGGAGGTAAATTGAGTTGAGCAGGGGGTGAGAAGAGGGTATAGTCCTGATGCGGGATAGGTTTTGGGGGGATTTCTAATGAGAAATCCTTTCTAGGTTCACGTCTGAAAAGAATTACAGAATTACAGGCTCGGCTGTCTTTTGACAGATTTACAAAAGTTTATTGATTTACAGGACAAAAAGGGGTAGGGTGAGGAAATCTGGCTAGGAAAAGCTTGCAAGGGGCAAGGAGAGGGGATGGGGTTCAGAGAAAGTCTGGAAGTGTGACGCTCTGCAGCAGACAGATGGCCAACTAGAATGCCTACCTGATCTGCCAGAAAAGGCTAGAGAAAGCTACCTACTA
>CM053584.1:325411292-325426274 GCA_028627135.1 Pseudochirops cupreus | reverse complement strand
AGGATTCTTCCTTCAAGGGGAGCAAAATTCCAATTCTGTCTCTCAGATGCTGGGAGAGAAACTTTCTCTCTCTCCCTCTCTTTGTCTCTCTCTCAGCCAGCTTCAGTCTCCACAACTCTTCCTTCACCCAGAGCAACATTCCAATTCTGTCTGTCTGTCTCTGGAATTCTTGCTTATATACACACCTCAGCCAATCCCCCTCCTCCACATCAACAGGGGAGCTCATGCCCTCTCAACAATGGGACAGGGTCTGCCCCTTCCACACTTAGCACCTAGCACTAAGTGCTAAGTATCCTGCTAAACAGATTACTATTACATCCTTGTGTATATTATTTTCTTAGCTTTGCTTACTTCACTCTGCAGCAATTCCTATAGATCTTTCCACGGTTCTCTGTATTGATCACATTGTTGTATTTGTCCTTTGCTCTCGAAGATGACCATCATATCAGGGAATAATGATGACCTGACCTGCAGTTGACTTTGATTTGAGTGAGGGAGGGCTGTGCAAGGTCACCACCTTCACTTTCTCCGCCAGAGTCATCTGGGTCCAGTGACCAGATATTCATCCAGACAACTGGATATGGCTAGTCTCTATTAAATTCATCACATACATCATTTCTTTCTGTTGTCATTGAGTTTTTCAATAGTATCTGACTCTTCATGACCCCATTTGGGGTTTCCTTGGCAGAGATACTGGAGTGGTTTGCCATTTCCTCATCCAGCTCATGTTCCAGATGAGAAAACAGAGGCAAATAGGTTTAAGTGACTTATCTAGGGTCACACAGCTAGTGTCTGAGGCCAGATTTGAACTTAGATGAGTCTCTTTGACTTCAGGCCTAGCACTCTATCAACTGCACTACCTGGCTTCCCATTTCCTGTAGTATAGAAATAGCGCATTACCTTCATGTTCTACAGTTTGTCTAACCATTTCCTATCGATGGGTGTGAGCTTTGTTTTCAATTTTTTACCATCACAAAAAGTGTGGCTATAAATATTTTGCTTATATGTGAGAACTTTCTTTTAATCAATGTTTTCCTTGGAGTATAAGACCAGCACCAGAGTCTCTGGTTAAAGAGTATGGACATCTTAATCACTTTATTCACATAATTCCAAATTAGTTTCCAAAATGGTTGTACCATTTCATAGCTCCACCAACAGTGTATTAATGGGCCTTCATCGCACAATCCCTCCAGCATTAACTACTGCCATTTTTTGTTGTCTTTGCCAGTTTGCAGGGTGAAACCTCAGCAGTTGTTTTGATTTCTCTTCTTACCAGTGATTTAGAGTATTCTTTCATGTGGTTATAAATACTTTGCAATTCTTTTGAGAACTATTTATTTATATCCTCTGATTTATTGGGGGATGGAACATGTATATATTCTTAAGCAATTAATAAACCTTTGCAGACACTTTGATAAGACAGATGACCAATGAAAAAATATTAACAACATCAATAATTTTGAAGTAAATTGCCAGTCAAATTAGGTGGTAAACAACAACTTGAGCTATAAACTTAAAAATCCACTGAGACCCTAGCCATCAGCCTGTTCCTCAGTCTCAGTTCTCAGCCAGATCAGTCTAGGTCTGGATTTTGTGTTCCCTGCACTTCTGAGCAACTTGGCCATTGGCCCCAGAGCAGTGAGGATTGGTTGACAGAGATTTTGGAGACTTGCTAGACAACATCCTGAGGAAGACCCATAGCCAGGGCAGAAGAGGGAACCTAGTGGAGTCTAGTTAGAAAGAAGCCAATTAACACCTTTAAAATATCAGAATGATGCTTTGTTTGTCTAAGATATTGTTTGCACTCCTTGGTTAATAAAGTTTGATTGCACACATTCAGAAGTATAAATCTAATTAGTGTTTCTGTCAAAGTAGTTAGCATATGTGATGGTAAATCGGTTGGACTCACGCACCAAAGATTTCACCCAGGCCTGCCATTACTTAGGATGAGTGATATGGGCTGCACACTACTTTAGTATGCCAATCCCAAGAGCAGCTGGTCTTAGACCCACTGCTGATGTCCATTCTTTCTCTTTTAAAAAAACAATTTTTATATATTTATTACAGTTTTTAACATTAACTTCCATAAGCTTTTGAGTTTTCAATTTTCTCCCCCTTCTTTCCCTCCCCTCTTCCCAAGACAGCATGCAATCTGATATAGGCTTTATATATACATTCATATTAAACATAATTTCACATTAGTCATGTTGTAAAGAAGTATTAGAACCAATGTAAGGAAACACGAGAGAGAAGAAACAAAACAGAACAAGAGAAAAAGGAGAGCAAATAGTAGGCTTTGATCTGCATTCAGACTCATAGTTCTTTCTCTAGATGTGGACAGCATTTCCATCATGAGTCTTTTGAAGATTTTCTTAGATCCTTGCATTGCTGAGAAGAGCCCAGTCTATGAAAGTTAGTCATCACACAATGATACTGTTACTGTGTACAATGTTCTCCTGGTTCTGCTCACTTCACTCAGCCATCAGTTCATATAAGTATTTCCAGGTTTTTCTGAAATCTGCCTGCTTATCATTTCTTTTGTTGCTTTTTGGACAGCAATTGGGGTTAAGTGACTTGCCCAAAGTCACGTGGCTAGTAAGTGTTAAGTGTCTGAGGCCAGATTTGAACTCAGGTCCTCCTGACTCCAGGAATGGTGCTCTATTCACTGTGCCACCTTGCCGCCCCTCACCATTTCTTATAGCACAACAGTATTCCATTGCATTCATATACCACAACTTGTTTAGCCATTCCCCAACTGATGGGCATCCTTTCAATTTCTAGTTCTTGGCCACCACACAAAGAGCTACTATATTTTTGTACTTGTGGGTCCCATTCTTTCTTCTATTGTGATCTAAAGACTCTTGGGGCCTGAGATACTGGCAATCTTCCTCATTGTCTTCCTGGTTGTCTCTTCCCTCTTCTTCTGCTACTAGGCATCTTCAGTTAAGCCTTGGGCCTTTACTAGTGTAAAAGAAAGCACTCCAGGATGAAGATTTGTTGCTTTTTACATTATTGACCTTTTGGACTG
The DNA here is from genome assembly GCA_028627135.1 of Pseudochirops cupreus. Taxonomy (NCBI): domain Eukaryota; kingdom Metazoa; phylum Chordata; class Mammalia; order Diprotodontia; family Pseudocheiridae; genus Pseudochirops; species Pseudochirops cupreus. Next base: position 325,423,246 of record CM053584.1, on the reverse strand, counting down.
TTTTGTGAAATTTCTTCTAAGTCTCTGAAACTTGTGTTATAGGTTAGGACATCCTTATGGCTAAATGGCAGCATCTCTTAGAGGCAGAGCTAGGAGCAGAGCAACCTGGGTTCCGAGATTGCCTTTCTTTTAATTACAATACGCATCTTCTCTGAAAAGGGTCAGTTAGTCCAAACTAATCATTTTACAGATGAAGTGGTGGTTGTGGTGAAAGAGCACTTATTAAATACCTACTATGTGCCAGGTAGTAAGTACTTTATTGATATTATCTCATTTGAGATAATACAGATGAAGAAACAGAAGCAGAAAAAGGTTAAAGGAGCATTCATCCATTCTTCAAACATTTATTGGTTAACCTGTTATGTGTGTAGAACTCTGTAAGGAGCTAAGGGGGAGATGCAAAAGAAATAGTTTTATAGCCCTCAGGAGTTTAAGAAACATTTAGACAAGGCAATAATAGTCTGGACATCACTGGGTTGTGTTTTTTTTTCCTTCCCTGGAACTAAAGGAATTTGGGGAGGGCAAATATAATTGCAGGTAATGAGGTAGCTAGGTGGTTGTAGTGTGTAGAGGACCAGACTTGGAGTCAGGTAGTTTTGAGTTCAAATCCTACCTTAGACACTACTGTTTATGTGATCCAGGGCGTATTAATCTGTGTGCCTCAGTTTCCTCAAATATAAAATGAAGAAGAGCAACAGCAGCCCAGGGTTGTTGTGAGGATCAAATGAGCTAACATGTAAATGATTTGCAAACCTTAAAATGTTATCTAAATGCTAGTTATTACTTAAAGTACGCAGATCGGTGTGATACGTGTTCTCACAGGCTCTTCTGGGCAAACCTCCTCAGCCTCAAAGCATCTCCAGCCCTTAATTCTCCTCTTCCCATCTGCGGTGACTCATGATGGGCAATGCCCGTTCCTGGACTAAAACCACTTGGGGATGCTTCCTATGGGGCTTCGCCTACATCACTCCTTGGGCAAGCGATGGGATTTGGAAGTTAAAACATCAGGCTGGGAGCCAAGAGGCTTGACTTGTTGAGATCTAGCAATAATTCATCGTTTCTCACCTAGGCACCATCATTAAATAAGTGCACCTCCATGGGTGGAGCGTGAAGACGTCACACTAAGCTGCAAAGCAATGCATGAAAACAAGGGATTATTAGTGGCATATGGTGAGAACTAGATAAACGCTTTTTCATTCACTCATTCATTCATTGAATTAAGAATAAAAATATGTAGAGGGCACTAAAAGAGCCGGAGCCAGGAGACCAAGGCTCTAGAGACTGCTAGGTTCTATCACTAAATAACTGCGTGACCTTGAACAAATCATTGTACTTTTGGGGGACTCAGTTTCCTCAACTTTAAAACAATCTCTTAACATCCCTTTGAGTTTTAATAATTCATGTTTCTATGGCCTAAATAATTGCATTGTGGTCTATTTCCAGGGGAAATGGTGATCTTAGAGTTTGGGCCTCCATTGCTTCTCCTAAGGGAACTTCTCTGCAAATTCTAGTCTTTGAGAATTGTCTAGAGCGCTAGAGAGGTGAAGTGATTTGCCTATGTTCTGTCTCGAGGATGTGTAAGATAAGGGACTTGAACCCAGCTCTTCCTGGCTACAAACCCAGTTCTCTATCTGTTACACCATGATGCCTCTCTACTGAAAAAGTTAGGTCTGAAAATAATTATCAGCCCTATGGAAATCAAAAAAATAGTATAACCCTTGAGATCCTCCCCTCTCCATCCCCCATCTGGAATCACATAAACCAATCTGATTTGGGGGGACTGATCCCTGAGGGTTAATTTTCCTTCCTTTAGGTCATTGATACATCCTGAAGTAGCACAGGAAAGTTTCCAGAATAAAGCTCTAGTATAATAGCTTGTTCCTTAGGTGTACCAAAAGTGGGTGGCAGGGTTCTTAAATCCTACACAAGTATTCAATGTAAAATATGAGTACTGGCTATGGACCAGCCTTTATTTTACCCCATTGAAAACAAACAAGTCCTAAGTAATAAATAAGTAAGGCTAAGTACTCAGGAGCCAATGAACAAATACGGAAACATAAGACATTCAAATAGTATATCAGTTCCCTTCCAGAAGACAACTGAATCTGTGGATGCTATCAAAGCAATCCTCTGTTGCTGAGAAGTCTTGTTTTTCTACAAAGTCTTACATAGGCTTTAGAAGACATTTATATATATTATATGTATATTATTTATATATTATATATATGTATATGTATGTATGTATGTATATGTATATATGTATGTATATATGTCAGCTTCCTCATCTGTAAAATGGGGATAATAATATCACCTTCCTACCAGGGGGTTATAAGGCTTAAATAAGGTAACATATGTAAAGTGCTTTGCAAACCCTAGAGCTCTATAAAATGCTAGCTATTATCATTAGTATAGCAAAGAAGAGGGAGGCAGATCATCTTTCAATCAATCATCAGGTGTTCCTTGGGTTATTAATAGTTTACTCCAAATAATGGCCCATTGATCTCATTCTGGGTGCTGTGTTTTAGGAAGGTCATTGAGACATCTGGATAACAGTCAGAGATGGGCAACTAGGATGATGGAACAAGCAATTTATAGCCTATTGGTTGAAGGAACTAGGGAGGTTTAATCTGAAGAAGACTTAGAGGGGCATATGAATCATCATAAAGCATTTTTCAGTCATGTCCAACTCTTTGTGACCCCTTTGGGGGTTTTCTTGGCAAAGATAATGATTTGCCATTTTCTTCTCTCGCTCATAAAATATTTAAGGACCCTTAAACTAAAAGCCTTTTGTAACCTGTCTTCTTCCCCACTTCTAAGCTTTTTACACCTTACATCTCCCTTTCTTCCCCCTCTTCCCCCCCACTGCTCTGCAATTGAATGTCTTCTTACTATTCCTCACTCAAGATACTCTATCTCCAGTTCTGAACATTTTCAGTGGCTGTCATGTGTGTGTGGCATTCCCTCCCCTCATTTCCTCCTAGCTTCTTTCTAGTCCCAGATGAAGTCTCACCTTCTATAGGAAGCCTTTTTTTCAGCCCTTGGCAATTAGTTCCTTCCCTCTGAGGCTATCCCCGATTTATCTTGTATATAACTTATTTGTACATAGTTGATTACGTCATGTTCCCACTAGACTGAGCTCCTTTAAAACTGTCTTTTGCCTTTCTTTGTATCCCCCTTCTCTTAGCACATATAGGCACTTAAATGTTTATTGGCTGACTCACTAGGGGCTTATCATGTGGAAGAGGGATTAGACTTGTTTTAATTGGCCTCCAAGGACAGGAGCAATCAGGAGCAATGAGTGGGAGTTGCAAAGGTAAATTTAAGCTTAAAGTCAGGAAATAACTTTTTTTTTTAACAATCAGAGTGATGAGACAGATGACAATGATGGTGATGATGATGATGATGATGATGATGATGATGGTGACATGATGGTAATAGCTCAAATTAGCTCTGAGGTTTGCAAAATACTTTCCATGTATTTAATCCCAATGTAGAAAGGGCCTTCGTCTTAAAGACCTTCACTAGAGGTCATTAAGAAAAGGCTGACTGACTAATTGTTGGATATGTTGTAAAGGAGATGATTGTTTGGGTATAGTTTGTACTAGATGGCTACTAAATCCTTTCTAATTCTAAAATGCTGTGATTCTGGAAAACAGAGATTCACTAGCCCTAAGATGAGAGCTTAGGATGAAAATGTAAAGGATTGCATGAAATCCTTGGATAAATGAATGAAGGATGGAGCTATTACTGTTTTGAAGGGAAATGATCGATGTTTGGGGTTCATGTTTAACCTTTTGAGATTGATAACACAGAAAGAAAGTACTTGTCCCTTCCCATAAAACATAACACAGTCAGAGGCAGAATCCTGGGCTTAGTGGACTGTTTGTTTGACCCAGAAGGCCAGGTCTTGTGTTCTTTGATTCCAAGAATTCTCCTTACTGTGAGCATGCCAGGGCTTAGAGCACTGATTTTCTAGCTCTAGTCACATTGCTGGCATTTAATGATTGAATAATAATGGATAATTTAGAAGATGAAATACAGTTGCAATCCAAAAAATGTTTTAATTCCAAGTTACAGAGAATAGTATAAGAATTGAGACAATGTGATATGAATATAAAACAAGAAATTAATTATAAACAGGATTATCTGAAATCTATGCTTTCTGCCTTGCAAAAGGGGGGAAAAAACCCACATATTTTTTTAGGGAGGAGAAAAAAAATTTCATCACCCAGTTCTAGGAAATTTATTTTTGTTCTCTTTTTCCATAGGTGGGAGTAATTTATGTGACTAGAAAGGGTCTGTGGAATATTCAGATTTATTAAAGAAGGTGCCTGTATTTCAATTCAATTCTATTACAGAAAGGGCTATAATAGTAATGATGATGATAAAGATGTTTTCAATTAAAGAAAACAAGGGCATAAAGATAACAGTTGGGGGAGGGGAATGAAGACTTGGGGATCCAGATTGGTTTATATTGTCAGATACTGTTTCTTGGTATAGCTTTTAACTGCCAGATATAGATTCCTTAAAATACACAATAATTTGAATCAACATTCCTTTACTATATGTGATTTTGCTTTTCAAAGTTGTAATAAGTTGATGTTGAAGGATCAACCTCCACAATCCCAAACCTTCCTTTCACTTCCATGAGCAATTTGGGAGAATTGTCTTTTCCCTCTTGATTCCCTCCTTTTAAAATTAGGCTTACAATTTAAATTGGTTCTATAGGGAAGTGCTGGGTTGCTGTCTGATTCAAGGTATTGGTGATGAAAGCACGAATCTTTCTTTTTCAGATAGATGACTGAAGGGGAGTCATATTTTATTCCAAAAATTGTTCCGATGGACCATTGGTGATATGCATGAAGTGACCTAGGGTTGTTAGCCCTGAGCTGCAAAGAAGTTCTCTTCATTGTCTACTATTGAAGTTAGAAATGTGCTGTCAGAAATGTCAATATTCCGACTTTGGCTCCTTCCCTCACTTCTCTGCTCCTGGTTGGGGCAGGCACCATTTATTGTGAGCCAGAGAATTGTGGCAGACATTGGAATCCGTCTTTTGTTTCCTGACTGGAGAGGTCAGACATTTGCTATAGGCCATGTTTAATAATCTGTTTTTTAAGGACATTAATTTCTTTGGACTACTAAGCTCCATTTGATAAATTAGCTGTCTCAGGGCCCTGAGAATCGAAATGAATGCCCTTCCTCCAAAAGAATCTCATTTATTCTCTCTTTTTTCTCTATATGAACAGGTTCAAAGCCATAGTTGAAGGTAGTGTAATGTAGCTGATAGAAAACAAGAGCTGGAGTCAGGGAACCAGAGTTCAAATTCTATCTCTACCATTTGTTACCTATGTGACATTAGGCAAGTTCCTTAACCCCTCTGAGTTTTACTTGCCTTCTCTGTAAAATGGGTTCAGTGATATCTGTAGTACCCATATATCTCAAAGGGGGTATTGTGGAACTCATATAAGATAAGGAACAAAAATGTTTTGCAAAATTCTAAGCTCTAGATAGTGTTTCAAAAATATGAGGGCAGTTTTTAGCTTTTATGGATTATACTTAATGGTATTTTAAAGCTACATTTAAGCTTCCATAGCTTAAAATTTCTCTAAGACTTTTGAGATACCTTGTATATGGGCTGTGATTGAAACTAAGTCCATTCATCTTTGAAAGTTGCCATATGGTACTTTCTCATAAGACTTTCCTGCTGATAACACTTTAGGACTGCAGAGAATGTCATGTGCTGTGGCATCTGGATTTGGAGCTAGCCTCTACCTCTACTCTGTGCAGCTGGCCAAGTTTGGTGCTTCTGTCCCCTTTGTCTTGTTATCATTCCAAAGCTTTCATTTGAGTGGAGACCCTGGCCTATCACTGATCACTCTCCCACCACTATTTCCATGTCCACAACCCTGCTGCATTGTTCCATATTGCGCTTGAGGACATCCTTGAAAGAGGCTCTGCAAGGGAAGATTTCAGGTCCATCATCAGTCCTAATGGCTACCATCTCTCCTGCCTAGGAAAGCACAGAAAAATGTGCTTGGCAGCTGATCATCATCTTGGGGAAAAGCTCCTTCCAAATTAAGACATCTTCTTGTTAAAAAAATTATTATTGAAGTTAGTTGTGTTCAGGGTACCTAAAAGGAACTGAGACACTGCTTAGTAAAGCAGTGTCTATTATAGGCTTTTTATTTATTCATTTGTTCATTTATTTATTTAAGAAATTAGCTTGAGTGAGTTTTAAACATTTATGCTACAGAGAGGGATTGATTTCAGCATCCCCTGTCTTTGGTCCAATGAGGACAAAGGGTAAAGTTGAAATCCATTCTGTCTAACCAGTATTATGCTGATAAATATTTAACAACTGGCTCTCCAAAAGCAGGACAGATTTTAAAGTTTAACGTGTACTGTTAACATTTTCTTTATCACTTTCTTAAGTCTAGATAAAAAACAAACAAATTAAAAAAAAAACCCTCACAATGAATCAAGCCCTGATTTGCAGCATTTACTATTTCCCAAGATGTAAATGCTCTTATTAAAAATTAACAATAATCTCTGAGCTCCAGAGAGCTTCAGGAGAATTCTGTAGGAATTTGGGTGACTGGAGATAATTGCTAGCAAACTAGGAAAGAATACTGGAAAAGGGACATTTAGCTAAACCAATTGTAGACCTGGTGGATTCTATAAGAAGGGATTTAGAACTTATTGGGTCAGGAAGGGCAGGTCATATGCTGGGCTCTCTTGGAACCTGCTCCAATTTGCTGAACCAATTGATTATTTTTCAGTGGGAATATTTATACCTCAGAAATCAGTAAACTACAAATTAGGGCTTGATTAACTGCTTTGTGGATTATCTGTTCTGTATTTATAGAAGTGAAGGAGAAAATGTTAATAATGCAGATTAAAATTAAAATGTGTGAACCATACAATTGGAGTGTCAGTTTTTAAACATTTAACAGCATACATACTTGGTCATATGTAAGGCCTTTAATTTATAGGGAAACTGAGGGAGTTGAGAGCAAATCTCTCACTTTAATAGTGTTACTAAATTACTAAACCATAGTGTATATTTTAAAATGAGTTGTAAATGTTTTCTGACATTAGGTCATTGGGATATCTTTTAAAAACTTTTTTTTTTTAACATTTAATGAAACAACAAAAGCAAACAAGCACATACTAAAAATAAGAAGCTCAATCTTTCTTAAAACCCTTAGTACCAAACAAGGTAAAAGAATGAGAATAATAGAGATAAATGAATTAACAAATAATAAACAAGCAATGAATTATTTTTCCTTTGTGTTACTTTACAAGTCTGTTTGAAGTTCTATAGAAGACCCCCTTTTCCCCACCACAAAATCCAGAATTGGTATTCCCCAGGACCTTTATTGGGTCTCCATTTTCCCAGGAGACTAGAAATTTTGATAGCACTTGAAAACCTCTCTCCCTCCCTCCCTCTTTCCCACCTTCCCTCTCTCCTCTCTCTCTCTCTCTCTCTCTCTCTCTCTCTCTCTCTCTCTCTCTCAGCACTTAGGTTGGGCTTTTATGTGAATGATCTGAAAAAAGACAAAAACTTTGTTTATTTTTTAAAGTTTACTTTTTCCTTTAAATTGGTGGGTCCTAGAGATGGAGCTGTCACCTAGATGGATGAGAGGAAGCAAAAGGAATTGTCCAAGATGACAGGCAGTCATTGATTTCCTAGTATCCGGCCACATGAACTATGTTTTTCTTCCAGACTCTAGACGACTAAATGTAGGTCATCACTAGCAACTCCAAGCATCAAGCTAGGTTAATTAGCACCTCCTCAGTTTACAGATGAGGAAACTGAGGTCTGTAGAGGTAAAATAACTTGCCCAAGGTCACACAGGTGATAAGAGACAGAGTCAGGATTCAAAACCAAATCCTTTGATTCTGAATCCATTGAACCACACTGCCTCCCAAGAGCTAACACAAGAACCCAATACTGACTTATCTCTGGTACCACTTTGCCTTTCTTTTGCTATTCCCTACATTATGTCATTGAGTCACAGTGAGTAGGAGAAAGAACAAAAGTCTTGGAAGTAAGCAAATGAGGAGGAACAAACAGTCCAGAAAGTATTGACCAATGAGTTTGATGGTAATATTCTTGAGCGAATTTTTAAGCAGATAGTTTAGTGAGTCTTTAGAAAGGGAAGTGGTGCTCACTAGAAATCATTATGGGATTGCTAAATAAATAAGGCCAGACTAGGCAGATGACGTTTGTTCTCAACTGGCTTTTTGAATTTTAATCAATTCCTGGGTTGGCCTAAACTCAGTCTTTCCTTAATTCCTTATTTCTAGATGACCCCATGAGAAGAGATATGGAATTCCTAGGCTAACAGAGTAAATTGGTGTTAATGATTCACATATAGTTTAATAAGATCTTGCTTTCTTAAACTATTGTCTTTCCAATAAGGCTCAACATCCACAATATCATTTTGAGAAGTAGATTCCATCCAAACATTATAGCCTTTTGTCTAGTTTCTCATTTTTTCCTTTATTATGATCTGAAAAAATTATTAGTTCCATTTTAAAGAATATCAATGTATTACATGAGAGAATATATTTGTTATTAATAACAAATATACAAATTGAGCAAGTTTCTTAACCTCCCTGGTTCTTAATTTCCACATCTGTAAAATGACGGGTTTAGATTAGATGGCCCTGGATTTCTTTTTCAGCTCTTGTCTTGTGATCCTATGATAAATGGTTTCCTTTGAAATGGGGGGAAATCCATGAAAATGTTTGCTTGAGGTTGGCTATCCCATCCCTCTCAGCTTAATAACAGTTATATTTGAGATTACTGTATCAATTCAATGAGAACTTATAAAACCTATTTTAGGTACTAAAACTGAGGCTGACCTTAAAAGTAGATATAACAATAGTTTCCTATGTAGGACTATTTAAGAGACCTTGAGAGAGTTGTTCAAAAATGTCTCCTCAACATTGTCTTTTAAAAAATATATTTCATTTTTTACCAATTACATGTAAAAACAATTTTAACATTTTAAAAAATATTTTGAGTTCCAAATTCTCTCCTCTCTCTACTTCCTCCTTTTTAACAAGACAAGCAATTTGATATAGATTATAAAATGTGCAGTCATACTAAACATTTCTAAACAACAACAACTTAACAAGAAAAATAAAGTTAAAAAAAGTAGACTTTGATCTGCATTCAGGCTATATCCATTCCTTCTCTGAAGGTTGGATAACATTTTTCATCGTAAGTCCTTTGGAATGTCTTGGATCATTGTATTGCTGAGCATAGTTAAGTCATTCATAGTTGATCATTGTACAATATTGTTACTTTGTACAATGTTCTCTTGGTTCTCAATTCACTTTGCATCAGTTCATATAAATCTTTCTAAATTTTTCTGAAACCATTCTGCTTTTCATCTCTTACAGCACAATAGTATTCCATCACAATCATATACTACAGCTTGTTCAGCCATTCCCCAATTGATAGACATCCTCCCAAGTTCCAATTCTTTGCTACCACAAGAAGAGCTACTATAAATATTTTTGTACATTTAGGTTCCTTTCCTTTATTTATTTTCAAAAATCTCTTTGGGATACAGACCTAGTGGTAGTATTACTAGGTCAAAGGGTATGCACAGTTTTATGGTCCTTTTGGCATAGTTCCAAAATTGCTCTCTGGAATCAGTTCACAACTCCACCAATAGTGCATTAATGTCCCAGTTTCCCCATATTCTCTCCACCATTTATCATTTTCCTTTTCTGTCATATAAGCCAATCTGATAGATGTGAGTGGATACCATAGAGTTATTTTAATTTGCATTTCTCTAATCAATCATGATTTAGAGGATTTTAAAAATACAAAATTGACATTAGTAACCTCTTTGACATACTGGTCCTTGAGAAATTTTCGTTCCTGAGAGATTCATTTGGGTTAATTTGTTGCCAAGACCTGTCAATTTTACCTTTGGAACATCTCTTGAATGTTCTTTCCTCTGACAAGGCCATCATCCTGGTGCAAGCCCATGTGGTTTAATGCCTGGGCTATTGCAATAGCTACTCTTTTGTCTGCTTGCCTCCAGTCTCTCTCCACTCCAATCCATCCTCCATTCAGCTGCCAAGGTGATCTTCCTAAAGCCCAGATCTAACAGATATAACCATGCCACATCCCTCTTTTCCTTCTATCCTCCCTGCCAAATAAATAAACTCTTGTGGCTCCCTGTCACCTCCAGGATCAAATGTAAAATCCTCTCTGGCATTCAGAGCCCTTCATGACCTGCCTCTCCCAACCTCTACCTTTCCAGTCTTCTTACACTCTACATTCTCCCCCTCCCTTCACCCCCATTCTCACATATTTTGTAAGTTGGTGACACTGGTCTCTTTGCTTTCCTCAAAGACCCTCCATCTCCAGACATTTTCACTGGCTGGGCCTCCATGCTTGGAATGCTCTCTTCCCTCATTTCCCGCTCCTGGCTTTCCTAGTTTCCTTCAAATGCCAGCTAAAATCCCACCTTCTCCAGGAAGCCTTTCCCATTGCCCCTTCATTCTAGTGTCTTTCCTGTTTATCACTTCTAGTTTAATCTGTATATCTTGTTTGTGTGCTGTCTTCCCCATTGGAATGAGAGCCTTCCTTTGTAGTCCCAATGCTTATGATGATGCCTAACACATAGTAGGTACTTAATAAATGTTACTAATGGACTGTTTTCTTTTAAAGCAAATGTCAGTGGAAGGGTTAAGGCCACATTAGTCATTAACACCATAATGTGTTTTTGCTGAATCAGATTGCTTTCCTCTTAATCCCTGCAGAAGCTATACTGAAGGAAAAGAAGCAGTGGTGGAGCAGGCAGGGATTCTCTAAACTCTCCCCTGGAGGAGATCTGATACTAAGTGGGTGTAAGAGATGACAGGAGCCAGGTATTTGAAGAACACCTGGGGAATGAGTTGGTTGAGTCAGCTGGAGGGAAAGGGGGTTGGGACACTTGGGAGTGTGTGCCTGAGGGTTAACTGGGAAAACCATGAGTAGAGAGAGTAAGCCAAATTTCTTTGAAATGCTAGGAAATCTAGAACATGAGGATGCCACTAAAAATGATCCAAGAAAACTGATAAAAGCAAGGCCAAATCCAATACAGGAAAGATAAAGTGGGGGAGAAGGAGCCAGAATCAGCTAAAGTGATGCTGTATAATTAGTAACTTTGCTTGAGAATATGCTGTTCATAATTCTCCTCAATTCATGAATTATAGAGTTTTAAGCATATCATTTAAAGGTCAGCACACAGAGATGAAGACCTGGCATCACCCCTCCTCCTAAGAGACCTCCTAGACCTGAGGTTTCCTGGGGAAATGAGGAGTGGGATGGTTTTACCAGTGCTGAGACTTCCTTTAGGCTTACAAATATAGTTCTCTACTCCATCTCTCTCTCAGCCAATGACATAGCAGTGTTATAACTAGCATTACAGCGTACTAGTGTTAGCCTCATCACCACTGTGAGACCAGAACTTCTCCAACCCAAAAAACATTTCTGTTTTTTGTCTTTATTAATTTGTTTGTTTACTTTTAATTTACAAGATTCAGTTCCACAATCCCTTGAATTTCAAATTTTCTCCCCCTCCATACCCTCCCCCACCTCCATGGCAGCATGCAATCGAGTATAGGATCTGCAAATACTTTCACATTAGACATTAGTCAGGTTATAAAGAAGGATTATAACCGATGGAATGAACAATGGGAAAGAGGAAACAAAACCAAACAAGAGGAAGAAAGAGAGCAGATAGTTTGCTTCAATCTGCATTCAACCTCTGTAGTACTTTCTCTGAATACAGACATATCTTTCCATCATGAGTGTTTTGGACTTGTCTTAAAACCTTGCATTGCTGAGAAGAGCCCAGTCTATCGAAGTTGATCATCACATATATGTTGTGTCTGTAATTGTATACAAATTTCTCCTGGTTCTGCTTTTCTCACTCAACATC
>CM053584.1:325392216-325411192 GCA_028627135.1 Pseudochirops cupreus | reverse complement strand
ACAACAACTTGTTTAGCCATTCCCCAATTGATGGGCATCCCCTTAATTTCCAATTCTTTGCCACCACAAAAAGAGCTGCTATAAATATTTTTGTACATATGGGTCTTTCTCCTACTTCTATAATCTCTTTGGGATACAACCCTAGAAGTGGTATTGCTGGGTCAAAGGGTATGCACTTATTTATAGCCCTTTGGGCATAATTCCAGATTGCTCTCCAGAATGGTTGAATCAGTTCACAACTCCACCAACAATGCATTAGCGTTCCAATTTTTCCACATCCTCTCCAGCATTTGTCATTTTCTGGTACCAAGAAACATTTCTTAAACACCTACTCTATGTAAGCAACTGTAGAAGGGACTAGGGATGCAAGGACAAAATGAGTAATAGTCCTTGCCCTCAAAGATGATTAAGAAGCTTATTATGAGGAGGTGAATGTTGAGTAAGATGAAGAAAAAGATGTCTGCATTGAGTAAGGGAAACTTGAATCTAAAAGTCTATGGGTTTAGAAACTGGGTCAACAGGAAGAAACAGATAAAATGGTCTTCCATCCACATACTACTGAAATTTCTCTTTCCAAAGTCATCAATCAAAGCCAAATTTGAGCAGTACTACTTCCATTTCACAGATGAGGAAATTGGGCTCCAAGAGGTTGTGATTTGTCCATTTGTCCATGGCCTCATAGCAGTGTTGAAGTCTTGATTCAAATACAAATATTTTACCCAAATCAGGGTTTTAGAAAGGATTATATGTTAGTCTCTGGAAAATTTCACTGCCCATCTGGGTCAGAAGGTCAGGCCTTGTGTCTCAGGATTGCCATTTACTAGCTGTGTGAGTATGACCATGTTGCTTAATCTATCCAGGCTTCAATTTCCTCACATTTAAAATGAAGTGTTTAGACTGAGTGTTCGCTAAAATTCTTCCCACTTCTCATAATAGTCTATAATTTTTTAGTTTAGGGTCCTTTCCCTCTTCTGATCAAATCTAAATTACATTCAAAACTATTGTGTCTCCCCCACCTGCTCATCAGTCCTTTATTTCTTATTCACCCCACCTGACTTCATAGCCAGTTAACCTAATAGTATTAGTATATTTTTAAAAGACCTTACTACTCTTATCACTGCTATGTCATTGAACATGTCCTTTCTACTGCTGCACCCTTCATCAATCCATAAACATACTTTCCTGCTTTCCAAATTCTACTTAGTATCGTACTGTTTTGAGGAATTTTTTCCCATGCCTTCCCTACCTCACAGCTCTACTTGGAGCTTGCTCAGGCAGCATGCTTTCAATTTGTATAATCTTGCATCCTCAGTAAGTTCAATTAACATTCCAATCCATCAACAAACAATTCATATCTGTTATTTGAAATGTACCATGCCCTCTCCATTGGGGAGGTTCTGGAAAAGAGATCTTGGCTCATTGGTGCTACTGCTGCTAAAAGGGTGTTTTCTCTTCCCTTCTCCCCTTCCCCACATAGTTTACAGACTTCCTAAAGATATGGACCACCTTTTTCGTGATTCTGTATCCCCTCATCATACTTAATGTACAGTGGTTTGCACACAGTGACTCTTAATAAAGGTGCTGACTGACAACTGTTTTTTTTTTTTTGGAGGAGGGAAGGCAGGGCAATTGGGGTTAAGTGACTTGCCCAAGGTCGCACAGCTAGTAAGTGATGTATCTAAGGCCAGATTTGAACTCAGGTCCTCCTGATTCCAGAGCTGGTGCTCTATTCACTGCACCACCTAGCAGCCCCATGACAACTCTTCTGTGCTGTAATTTCTACCATATGAAAAGAGAAAAAAGAAGGTGGGCTACATGGAAAGAAAGGGGAATGTTCTAATTTTTTCTATCCCATGTTAAGTGAGAAGATTAATTTTGACTAAAGGCCAAATTAAGGTATTCTGATGGGCTGTTAAATAGAGGAGTTTCCAAACCAAGGAAGAATTTAAAATTCTGTTTCCCATAAATAACGTTGAATATACAAATATGTAAGTAGAAAACCCATAGTTGGTTTAACTATGCTATTCACTTTCTCTCTAGCAAAGGAGTCTTCTCAGCTCTATGTTCATGCCTATTGAAACTCCTTTAAAGAAAGTCCAACCCCCAATTCTTAAATTGTACATTTACAAAAATATACATAATAATACAGAAGGAGAGAAGTGAGCACAGTGTCTGGCACATAGTAAGAATTCCTTGATGGAGGAAGAAGGGGGAAAGAAGAAAATGGTTCATTTGAGAGAGAGGGAGAGATAAGAGCAGAAGGAGATTGGGGGCAGAGAAAGGCAGAAAAATGAGTGCAGAATTCCAAGAGGATCAGATAAGTACTAAACTCAGATTAGCGTGGGACCTCCCAGATACATTTTGCCTTAGATCCAGATTCCCTTTTTGTTTTATTAATGTAACTCTTAATACATTTGTTAAAGTGCCTAGCTAGGTATTAAGATGGGAGAAGAAAAAAGTTCATGAGTCACGGGTATTGTCTGGCATGTTACTCAGCTGATGGACGAGTCTAGCAGCTTGGGATAATATCATAAAGTTTGTATAATTTGGTTAAACAGTTGGCCCAGATAGAATGGAAGCCACAAAATCTCATGTGTTTATATCCATAAAATGAGGGGATTGAACCAGATGACTTGGTACAGAGCAAAGAGCTCTAGTTGTGGAGTGAGAGGGCCTGGTTCCAATCCCACCTCTGATAACATGCTATCTATGTAACATTGCACCAATCACTTGACTTCCACAGATCTCTGTTTCCTCAACTATAAAATAAAAGGGTTGGACAAGATGACCTCTGAGGTCTCTTCTAGTTCAAAGTCTATAATCCTATAAAATGCAGTCCCTTTTCTTTTGCATATATGTAGGACCAGTCTTGTTTAAAGAGGAGAGTTTCTAGAGTAATCCCCTTCCACAGTGTGTGTGTGTGTGTGTGTGTGTGTGTGTGTGTGTGTGTGTGTGTGTGTGTGTGTGTGTGTGTGTGTGAAGATCCATTATGGTATAGTAGAAAGAGCTCTGGATTTGGGGTCACAAGACTTAGATTGAGATCTTGGGTGTTGCTCCATATTGCCTGTGTGACCTAGAGTAAATCACTTCAATTTTGTGTCTCAGATTCCTTATTCATGAGATGATGGGATTGGATTGGATGACCTTAAGATATCTTCTAGTCCTGAATACTGAAAGGAGCTACTTTTCCTTTCCTTAAAGCTTGAAATACTTTGGGGATCCTATGGCATTGCTTCAGCTAGTATCAGTGGCAAAGTATCAGTCTTCACCATCTTTATCTTTATCATTGTTGTCAAGTTCCTGAGTGGAAGATCCATAGGGGCAAGGATGATAAAGTCTTTGAGTAGAGTTGGAGAGGTAACATAGATTCCAGTCCCTGTAATAGCAAGCACCCTAGCATACCCAGCATGGCTGCTAGCACAGGTTCTTTGATCTGCTTTTCTAAAGGAAAGCAACTCAAAAGGGGTTAACAATCTTACTTTAATCAAACATATATATCATTTACTTAGTTCAGGGGGAAAAGTCAGCATGCTGAACTGTAGAAATAATAGCATAAAGACCAACAGACAGGACTTCTAAATGTCTGACCAAATAATGCATACATCACAGATTAGCAGACAGATGCAACTGTTCAACCATTATATACATACATATGTACATTGACTTTTTAGCTCTTGTGGAACTCTACTTCCAGAAGGGAAAGCTTTGTCCCAAATCACTGGGGTTTTCGTAGCTGCTGGAGCTATTAGGAGGCTGCCATCTCTGCAGCCCCGACCAGCTTTGGCTCACTGATCATGTACCTCAGGACTACCACCGAAGACCACAATCCCGATCCAGGCAGCTCAAGGCAAAAGCACTTAGCCTCTGAATGAATGCTTGCCCCCCTCTGCAATCTGCAGGTTGTGAGCTCTGAAGCAGCTATGTGGAGGTGGCTGTAGCGCCACCAGTTCTGCTGCTTTCTTGCCCTGGGGGAAGATGGCCCAACCCGCTTTTCTCCCCCAAATTAGCTGAGTTCCACTGACCTTTCACTTTGTCCTTGGTTCTTATGGGTTAATAATTCTGGAAACTGCCACAGCTGCTGTTGATCTGCTCTCCTGAAAGCTCCAGCAAGTGGCTTGTCCTGGCCATCCTTGGGCTGAAGCTGTGACTGGTCTTGGCTCCCACTGCACTGCAATGAGCCCTTCCTGTCCTGCCTGCCAGGCTGCCTTCAGTGGGAGCTTTGTTTCTCTGTACTTTTTGTGGGTTCTGGAGCTCTACAATTTGTTTAGAGTCATATTACATAGGTATTTGAGGTGGTTATGGGGGAAGCTTACAAGTCGTCCTGCTTCTATGCCACCATCTTGACTCTGCCTCCAACATCTGGGATTTCAAAGCCAGGGGGCTCCTTAATGGCTACCCAGAGTCTCATCTGGATGAACACTCTTACCATGAGTAAGTCCCAAAGCAAAATGCTAATCTCAGAGTATACATATACTTCTTCAGAGTCAGAGGGCATCACAACCCTTGTGACCCACTGCCTAATTAGAAAGTAACAAAAGGTGTGGGTCTTCCTTAAAAAGAAGCCTCCCCTAATCAAGCTTCTCTTGTTGGGCTCCATGTGAGGCTGTTAATGGGTGGGGAAGATCTTCAACTTCCATTAACATTACAGGTCCTTCCTCCTGGAAATTTTGAAAAACTACAGTTTATGGGACATAGGTACTGCCTCCAGATTGGATGTCTGCCATGTTGGCCTTAAAGATGGCTCAGTAGATTCTCATCTAATTGTTGGAGATGATTCAGAAGCTTTTCTGAGGGTAGGTGCACAAAGTAACTAGGACAAATAAAGGTTAAATTAAATGATTATGATACTATTGCAGTTAACCTGTGATTATCAAGGCCGAGATTTTGCTTTTTGTCGCTTATCTAGGACAAATTTTTAATAACAAGTAAAATTTGTTTTCCAAACAAAAAACCATCAGGGCCAACTTTCCCTTCTGTTAGGTGTTTCAAGGAATGAAAATTGAGTTTATTAATAGTGTTATGGAAATGCTTGTTTTATTTCTTAAGTTTGGAATAAAATAAATAAAATTTAAAGAATAAAATAAAAAAACAGAATAAGAGGTAAACTAGCCTGAAAGTAACAATAATAAGCAATACAAAAATAATAAATAATGATAATAATGAATAACAACAATACTCAGTGTATGATTTTTTAATTACTGGTTTCTGATGACTATGCCACTGCTCTAATTCATTTGTGCCAGTAACTGACTGTTGTTTGAGCCTGGGCTGTAACTGAAAGGAACCTTCTGATTCGTCGAGTCCAGTCTCTCATTTTGCAGATGAAGAAACCAAGACCAAGGGAAGTTAAAGGACTTGCTTAAAATCACGCAGGTAATAAGCAAAGCTGAAGTTTGAAGCCATGTTCTTGGGCTTCAAATTCGAGACTCTTTCCCTGATGCCTTGCTGAGTCACATATGTGTGTGCGTGTGCGCACGCACGTGTGTGTGTATGCGTATGTGCGTGTGCATGTGTTTCCCATTCTCAAGTATTTCAAAGCATCATTTTGCTTTATTATTCTCTCCCCCACCCCAAAATTTCAGGTGAGGAAATTCTTTCTGTCAGTGTAGTCGGCAGCTGTTCTGCAATTTTTAGTCCCACAAGTTATATCAATGTCTTAAATGTGTTTGAACCAGAACTCACATCTTCCTAACTTTGAGGCCAACTCTGTTCACTGTGTGATGATGCCTTTCCTTCAAACTCTCTATGGATATTATGTTAATTGTTCTGTTTCCTTGCTAAGTAGGTAAAGTATTGTGCATTTAAGCAGCTTGAGTTTAAAGGCTTCAAAGTTACGCTTGACCAAAAACAATTTCCCTCAAATAATCTGACATTTGTGTAACTGTTAAAATCAACAATGTGCTGGTTAATGTTTAATAACCAGCTCTCTGAAGGAGAAAAAAAATTACACAAGGCGTCCTTTTAAGTTTGATCTTCGGTATTAATATTTTCTCCATCACTTTCTTAAGTTGACAATTAATAAAAATCAAGAAATCAAACCGTGATTTGTAGCATTTGCCATTTTCCCAGATATAAATACTCACACTGAAAATTTAACAATCTGTTCCTGAGAACCAGTTTAAGCTGGCTCCAGCGAACCATTTGTTAAATTACTATATTATCTAAAAGGAACAATAAAATAATTAATTATAATGTTTCTGGATAATCTCCATTACTATTTATTATCACCTAAAAAGGGAATGGGCATAGGAGAGAAAAGTCTTATGGGGGGATTGGTTTTTTGAGATAAAAGACATGAGAATGGTTGCGGGCAGATGGAAATTATCCAATTGAGAGGGAGAGATTTAAGATGCATGAGACGAAGGACTCATGCTGGTGCAGAGTCCTAAAAGAAGTGGGTTGGGATATTTTTTAAACCTTGGAATAAGGGGTTTTATATTTAGCCTTTTCATATTTATTTGCACACACATACTTATTGTCACGAAAGAAAAATATATTTATAACATGATTGGGTAATCATTTACTATTGAGTAATTATTGACTCAAGTTGTCAATAAAGAATTTTTAACATTAACCCCTGGGATCACCAGCACAAACCCCAACAGGATTTATGAACTACTAAATAAGAACCACTGTACCAAATCAAGGTTGTCGTTTTTTTTTAAACTTCCTGAAATTCACAGTACCTTTATATATTTTATTAAACATCACAGGGTTTTGATCATGCAGTAAAGTGCTAATGAGGGGAGCCCAGCAGCCAGAAGTAGCCTTAGCACAGGTTACAGGCCTGGTATCTTGTCTCACACACTAGTCCTGGCTCTTCCAAGTCTGGGGCAATCACCTTGGAGTCTTAGAGCTCAGAGTATTTACTCTTCTAAACACCCCCTTTTTTTTTTAGACCTGAACCCTTGAGTCAGTGCTAAAAGCCTCTAGCTATCATGAAGATGACTCTAAGGGTTGTTTAGTCCATCTTGTATAGTCTCTCTCTGTCTCTGTCAGTCTGTCACTTTCTCTCTATATATATGTTGGTCAAAACAATTGTAAATTTCAAATACTATAAGATCACCATCAAATTCTATAAGATCACCATGTTAAACAGGACCATTTCCTTCAACCCATCTGTATATATTCATCCTAAAATGTAATACCTAGAATTGGGCACACCGATTCAGAGGGAGCCTGATTAGGGCTTCTGTTAATTAGATCTAGGATCTCAAGGGAGGTAACCAGAAACCTTGGGTTAAAGTCCTTGTCTCCGATGTGAACTGATTCTGTGACCCAGGGTAGGGCACAACTTCTCATGCCTCAGACACTTTTCTAAGAATGAGTGTTGCAAAGGAGAGGCTGACCTGTATTGATAGAAATCATGAGCTCTCTAGACAGATGAGATCACAAGTCTGGTTTAAAAACAGTAACAACCGCCACCACCACCTCTAGCTTTTTGGGCAGTCAACATTCATTTAGCTCTTATGATGGTTAGAGTTTACAGAAAAACCCATGTTCTTTTCACATTAGTTGTTGTATATCATGTCTCCCCCATCTTGTATTTATAACATTGATATTTTTTTAAACCTTGGTCTATGGGGTTTCATATTTATGCTTATTAAATATCATATTGTTAGGTTTGACCCATTGACCTAGGCTGCTGAGATCTTTTTTTGGATGACCCCTTTTTCATATTACCTTTTCCAGCTTTGTGTCATCTATAGATTTGATAAGTATATAATCTATGTCTTTACTCCAATCAATAATAAAAATATTGAACGTTCTAAGGGATTTGGGCCAGAGTACTCAGAAGTCTAAATATTAGGACTAGGGCCCTGTAGTCAACTTTCTTGTGGCTGACCACAGGGTATCCAGAAGCTTCCAGAAATTATTTATGAGCATTACAATCTTAACATGTGGTATTACTGTTTCCTCCACGGCTTCTAAATACCTTGAGAGGAATGACAATATCTTTTGTTTTTCAATAATTCCCCATTGGCAGTGAGAATAGTGTTTTCTTCAGGGCACTCCAAAGATACATGCATGTGTGTGTGTGTGTGTGTGTGCATGTATGTATACATACATATATGCCTACATGCATACACATATAGGGAAGCGAGGTAGCTCAGTGCTGGGCCTGGAGTCAAGAAGACTTGAGTTCAAATCTAGCCTTAGGTATTTACTAGTTGTGTGACCCTGGTTGAGTCACTTATCTCTGTTTGACTCATTTTCCTTATCTGCAAAATGAGCTGCAGAAAGAAATGGCAAACCACATCAGTATCTTTGCCAAGAAAACCAAAATGGGTTCATGAAGAGTTGCTAATGACTGAGCAAAAAGAATACATGTATACATACACACGTGTGATTTTGTGTTGTTGTTCAGTTGTTTCTGACTCTTTATAACTCCATGGATCATAGCACACCAATACTGTCCAGGGGATTTTCTTGGCAAAGATACTGGAGTAGTTTGCCATTTCCTCTTCTAGTAGATTAAGGCAAACAGAAGTTAAGTGACTTGCCCAAGGTCACACAGCTAGTTATTGAGACTAGATTTGAACTCAAGTCTTCCTGACTCCAGACCCAGCATTCTAGACACCAAGCCACCTAGCTTATATAATTATGTATGTATGTGTATGTATATACATATATATATATGTATATATACACACACACACACACACATAAACAGTTATATATTATATATACACACACACATACATTGTGATCATACACATACATGCACACATATAGAGTACACTATAGTGAATTAATTACTTTTTTTTTTTAAATCACCACCAAAACCCCAGGAGAGTCAGTATCATCAAATTAGGAGCCATAAGAGAATCCTGCATCATGGTAGCGTTTTCTTTTTTTCTTTAATTTTTTTTTTTTTTTTTTGCTTTTTGGAGGGCAATTGGGGTTAGGTGACTTACCCAAGATCACATGGCTAGTTTTTATGTTAAGTGTCTGAGGCTGGATTTGAACTCAGGTCCTCCTGACTCCAGGGCAGGTGCTCTATTCACTGTGCCACCTAGCCGCATGGTAGCTTTTTCAAAAAGCATCTTGAATGTTCAAAGAATGTTTATTGGAACTGGTCATTCTTTTTTAGTCAGAATATTTAAATGGCATACATATATACACAATAAAACAGAAATTTGGCTTTGCCTCTCAAACAAAGACAGTTCAAGGGGTAAAGAGTCTGGAGCTTGCCTAACCAGTCTGTCACTTAGCAGGTATATAAAATCCATATGGCAGTACCTATAGGTCCTAAAAACAGTCATATCTCCAAGGCAAAGCTAGGTAGTTCTTCAAAAACAAACAATGGTAGGTTTGGGGTTGCTATGCTATCCCCTAGGAAAGCTCAATGACAACAGAGGCAGAGGTTGTGACAACATTTGGATCAAAGTAATATAAGCAGAGATTGTAATTATTTTCTCCTTCTGGAGAGCACCAATGCCAGATTAAAGTGGTGAGTCTACCCTCCTGACTTTTTGTGTAAGCCTAGAGATAGGTAAGCATTATCGTGCAAAAGAAGCATATCAGAGGAGAGGTATATTGGTCCCAGCCTGCATCTGAGCTGTAATGACTTCAGGTTGGGGAACTCTGAAAGAGTCCCATCTTCTCTACTGAGATTGACCAGGGATGAAGGGGAAAATGGCCATGAGCAACTGGGAGGGGCTACCTGACCCTAGGACAGTAGAATTAGTGAGCCTCTAGCTGGGGATCTACAGAGAACCAGAGGAATGATAGCCTCCACCTTCTGGGATTTGTGGGAAAGTGAAGTATGTGTCCCACGTTGAGTTAACACAAACTGGAAACACTTTACCTAAGATGTTCATGAGGGACTGAGGCTATATTGGTCTCAGGACAAGGCTCATTCATTGAGAGTCATATTTTCTAGGAGCTGTGATAAGAACCTGTTGGTTTTCTTTGACCTATAAACAAGTTTTTTTCTTCTGTAAGTTTTGTTTCACAACTGTGTGCTGTCACTGGGGGAGGTGGTGGAGACACATTGGGTGGTATCATGTGGTGAACTTCCCATATTTTCTGTGTGGGGACAAGTCAAGGAAGTGACAACCCCCCAAGGTACCCTTTGTGTCACATGAGAGACTCTCATATAAAGCTTCCTCTAATCAGACATTAAAATGATTTGGGGGATTCTTCTATCCAGTGAAGACTTAAGGGAACTAGAAAGAGAGAAGCTTGGCTAATTTAATGTCATTGTTTCCTGATCTTTAAAATGAAGTGTTTGGATATCTAAAGTCCCTTTTTACTGTTGTTGTTCAGGTCATCTCAGTTGCATCTGACTCTTCATGATCCCATGTGGGGTTTTTGTGACAAGAGATACTGTAGTGGTTTGCCATTTCCTTCTCCAGCTCATTTTACAGATAAGGAAACAGAGGCAGACAAGGTTAAGTGATTTGCCAGGGTCATACAGCTAGTAAGTATCTGAGGCTGAATTTGAACTCAGGTCTTTCTCATTCTAGGCCTGGTACTCTTTCTACTATCCCCAAATCCTATAATCTATTGTGGAAGAATGACTAGTCCCCCCCCCCTACAAATAACTTGATAGAATTCAAGCTTCTTTCATTCTCTGTCTCACAAATGAAATTTATATAGGATCTTGATAAAACGCTAGATAGAGGAGGAGTAAAAGCTGTTACATTGGGCTTAATTTAATAGAATGAGAAATATATCAGGCCTTACACACTCCGTAGTTTTGTGATCACATCCCCAATCCTCAGACCAACCACACAGCCTTCTGATCTCCAGTGAATCTTTACTCTATTCTTCATGGATTGGGCCTTGGGACTTGTCCAGGTTTCTCCCGTTTACGGTGTCCTTTTGCCGGCTTTGCTTGTCAGACCCAAAGGCCTCACTCAGGGTATAGTGTGTTGGCTTGCCTTTGAAACACAGAAAATGCATCAGTGTAATAGTATGCCACTGTCTCCTGGCAATTCAGAGTATTTCCCTTTTCTGGCATTTCTCACAATGCTTTTCTCCATCAGACAACATTATGCAGTGTCATGTTAGATTAAGATGCAGAATGTCAGGCTTCCTTCAAGGAATACTAAAGAGAGCATATTCGAGAATGATAAACCTGGGGAAAAGCAGTGAGCAGCAATTGATACGGAGCTGGACTTAAGAATCTGAAGATGTCGTTGATTTCAATTATTTCTTGATCACTCATCCACTGAACCATTTTGAGTAATTCACTCCCTCTGTTTTAAGAATGAGAGTTTATATTCTATGAAATGGGGATAATAATACTAGCTTTACTTCTGTTGGTTTTGTTGGAAAGGAAACACTCAGCAAACCATCAAATAGTGTCAAGATGTATGCTAGTAGCATATATCTCAAAGCATTCCTAAAACTCTAATCAATCAACAGAGTGAATGCCTATTATGGGTAAAGAAATCACAACCCTAAGCCAGTGTTATAATTTATGAGAGCCTTGATGTCCTCAACACCTAACATAGTCTAGTATTTATAACCTCCTCTCCCAGTAAAAATTCACATTCGTATACCAGATGTTCACCAAGCTGCTTGAAAATTTGGAGTTTTAACTCTATTTGTAGATATATACTGTATTCTCTATCTGTATGGATATCCATATACATGCACATATATTTATGTGCATGTATATAACATGTTGTTCAAATGTCAAACACATGTTTGCCTAAAAGACTTTTATGGAGAACTCACACAGGGCAAGCATTCACATGGTGGTCAGAAAAAGCAATACAAGGACACTCTCAAGGTCTCTCTTAAGAATTTTGGAATTGATTGTATAACATGAGAGATACTGGCATAGGACCTTTCAGCATATGCCCAACCTGTGATAGAGCATTCCAAGCTCATATTGGTCTGATCAGTTAGAATCAGACACACTGAAACTTGTGTGATGTGTGATCTAGCACAGTGATGTCATTTTGGTCCACTTTGAGTATGAAGAACAACCATCATGTATATATACATAACACGCACACGTGTGTGCAAAAATGTGTGTGTGTGTGTGTGTGTGTGTATCTTCAGCATAATTCATCCTTCAATCAATTATTTTTGGCAGACATTTGAATCTTTTTGTACTATGTCCCCAATCCATAATGATAGTAAAAGAATTCAGTAGTGAAAGATCTGATGGAGACTATTCTGGTCATTGTTATAGTGTATTTGCTTTGCTGGTGTTGTGATGGCCCCTGGAATCAATGTATATCTTGTCATAATATGAATCAAAGTGAAATCTCATGGGAATTGTATGGGAAAGAAGAGCTGTTATTCTTGCATCTTCTAGCAGAAATCATTCTGTATTACTATTCTTCGTTCAGCAGGTATTTACAAGCATATAAGGGAAAATAGTAAAGCTAGGGAGAAAATGTCAGACTTTATTATTACCAAAAGAAGAGTTAGCTAAAAGAATACCAATAACTATTGACTTGTGCACTTAATTTTCCTTTTATGCAAGTTCATTATGAGAATAATCTATACATCCATTGAAAGTATTCTGGATGAATGTATGAGAGGGGACAGGAAGACTTCCATAAATGGTATTCCATAGCAGACTACATTTCCAGCCACAAAAATCTTCTGTTTGGTATTCAGAGCCCTTCATAACCCATCCCTACATTTCCATTTTTTTACTGTACACTCTCTTTCAAACTCTGAGATGCAGTGACACTGGCCTCTTTGTTGTTCCTTGAACAAGAGACTGTGTCTCCAGACTCTGGGCATTTTCATTGGCCACTGCCAAGCCTAGAATGCTTTCCCTCTTCATTTGCATGTCCTGGCTTCCCTAGTTTCCTTCCAGCTTCTACAGCAGCAGTTCTCAACCTGTGGGTCGTCACCCCTTTGGGGGTCGAACGACCCTTTCACAGAGGTCACAGGGGTCACCTAAGACCATCGGAAAACACATATTTCCAATGGTCTTAAGAACCAAGACACCGCTCCTCTATCCGTCTCCAGGCGGGTCTGCCCACATGCAGATACGCCCACATATGAGTATTAAAGGGTTGCAGCATTAGGAAGGTTGAGAACCACTGTTCTATAGGAAACCTTTCATGATCTCCC
This sequence comes from Pseudochirops cupreus, assembly GCA_028627135.1. Classification (NCBI taxonomy): domain Eukaryota; kingdom Metazoa; phylum Chordata; class Mammalia; order Diprotodontia; family Pseudocheiridae; genus Pseudochirops; species Pseudochirops cupreus. The sequence continues at coordinate 325,398,139 of CM053584.1, read as the reverse complement.
TTAATTCTAATGCTTTCCTTCTGTTGATAACTTCAAATTTATCTAGTATATACCTTGTTTATATGTATGTTGTCTACCCCTTTGCACTGTGAGCCTCTCGAGGCAATGACTGTCTTTTACCTTTCTTGGTATCCCCAGCAAATTGCCTGGTTCGTGTAGGTGCTTAGTAAATTTTTATTGACTGATAAATGACTCAGTGTCATAGAGAATGCAATATCCTACCTGCCTTATCATTTGTTGACTACTTTAAAAAAGCATTTAATGCAGCAGAGCAAAACTTTGCCTTCATTAAAGGTTTTCCGAAAATGAGGCATCTCTCATGCATATGTCACAATCTTATAAAATTCTTTGAAATATTTGTTCAGTGACTTTGATTACTAATACCATATTAGGTGTAAAACTAGAAGATGCTTGCTAAAGGTCTTTGGTACTGTCATGGGGGAGATTGGGCACAAAGTTCAAGGGGAAGAAGAATTCTTTATAGGTGGTTACAGCCATCAGATGCTCCTGTTTGTAAATGACAATGTACTGATGGAACCAAATGATGAAACATTACAGAACCTCCTAAAGAATTTCCATGATTACTCAGAGGATTTGGTATTAATTATTCACCGATAAAGAACAAAGTGAATGAAGAATCTCTGTTGCCCAGAGCTGTGGTATCAAGCACACATAATGTGAGCAACTCATTTCTTAGTAAGATGAAATCAGATTAAAATGTAATTGGGAAATATTTAACCAAATAAAAAGATAATAAAACATAAATAATAGTATATTTTAAAACTACGTCAATATGTGGCTGCAGGGATCCTTATATACCGCTTAGTGACCCCCATTTCTGTTTGAGTTTGACACTATTGGTCCATGCAGTTGGATGTGCTATCTCTAGCACACCTCCATCTATAGATATATCTCTTGGACTAATACTGCAAATGGACAATGACTTGATCACAGAATTGAAGAAGAGACTGGATTGCTTTTGGTAAACTGAAAAAAAAAGTTTTTTAATGACCACAAGCTTCTCTCTGAGACAAAAGCCCATCTTTTTAATAACTATTCTTCTTTAATAACCATCTTCTGATGGTGTTGAACAGCTAAAAGTTATAGAACATAATATATAATTGGAGTTAGGGATCACCCAAAAGACAATGGAAAGATGTGTGGTGGGAATGAATGGGCAAGTTGCAATACATTATAAATAAATAAAACTATGTAGGAGAAGCATGGCAGATAGCTAGCCTAGCTGGATGATAGATAATGGATAGATGGATAATAAATAATGGAAGCATCTATTAAGTTCTTACTATGTGCCAGGCACTGTACTAAGTGCTAGGATAACACATATAAGAAAAAAAGAAGACACCAGCTCCCTTCAAGGAGGTTCATTCTAATGGAGGGAGACAACGCATAAAAGGGATCTGAAAAGGGTGGGAGTGGGGTGGGGGTGGGAGGGAGAGCTACCTGCATGGCAAGGTGTCAAAGTCTGCAGAGTCAGGAGCAGACTGGGGAGGGAAGTGAGCATGACTGGTCTGAGCACTCTTTCAAATGGTGGCTCCAGGTAGGAACTCACCAATCAGAGGAGGTGGCATAGAGTCTGGAGCATCTTCAGAGTGAGAAAGCAGTTGGAATGGATACAGAAAAACTCAAAGATTCAGGGGTCAAGTTGGCAAAGAAAAGAGGATGGGTGGCAAATGGTGTTATCAAAATATGGAAAAAATGATGAGTGAGAAAATGATGGGCAAGTCATGTAGCAAAAAAGATAGGTCACACAATCCATTGGTATTCGTGCAATGTCAGAAGAATGAGAGAAAGTCACCCAGAAAGTTGTGTGGACCTGGTATTGTGGATTTATGGTAGACTACATATCAGTCACACAGTATGACCAGGCATGAGTGAGCTGTGAATCACATTGTTGGACCCACATTGATGGGGTCACAGAGCCATCAGTGCATTGGTATATTAGAGAACTGAGTTTTTTTTGAGAAAGACAAAAAAGGAACTTAATCAGAATTCCTTCTAAGAGATTATAGTCTAGCTGGGGATATAAGACTAGCACATTTGATACCATTAGATAACCACATAAAACATTGATGATTAAATGCTTAAATGGATGATCTGAAAATTAAATTAATATTCCAGGAATTTAAAGAAAAGGGAGATCAACAAAGTTGGAGTGGCTGGAGAAGGTCCTATATAGGAGGTGGACTTTGATGTTTGGAAAGGCGGAAAGAGGAGGGAGCAAGAATTGTTTCCTTCTTTTTTTGTGCTTTTATCCTCAGTACTTAGCACAGTGCCTGGCACATTGTGGGAGCTTAATAAATACTTGATTTCTTGATGGGGAAATGACATAAGTAAAGATTTGGAAAGAATTAGCACTAAGTGACAATAAAGAGAGCATACAACTCATTTTAGAGAGTATGGTTAGTAGGGGGAGATACGAGATAACTTTGAACATGGAAGATTGGGTCAGATTATGAATGCTAAAGTGTAAAATTAACTTATTCTGTAGGCAGTGAGAAAGCTTTAAAAGCTTTGGAAGAGAAGTATGATGTAATAAAGGGATGTTAGAATGGTCAGGTTATATAGGATGGAACATGGAGACTTGGAGAAACTAGAGGTAGGGAAACCAGTGAAGAAATTATTTAAAAGGCATGGACTAACAAGGTGGCAGGGAAAAGAGTTATCATGAAAAGATAATTGACAGTTATTCTTATTCCCTATATCCGGATATAGGGAATAAGGAAGGAGAAGGAATTCCATCTAAGTTTCAAGGCTTGAAGACTGAGAAAATGGCACCATTGATGGAAAATGGGATGGATTTCAAAGGAAACTGATTTTGTTTTAATAAACCTTTTTTTTTAAAAAAGCAAACATTAGATTTTCAACATTTCAGGTTGGAAATGGATGGAAAGATAGTCAGGTAAAAGTTTCTTCTAGGTGTGTGAGTTGGATAGATACTGATATGTATATTGACCCAGTCAATGCTTATCTCTTTGTCAATGTTGAAGTAGGTCTTACTCTGCATTTTGTCATCTGAGAAGTTTCAGGGATCACTTCAGCCTGTCTCTGTCTATCTTTTACTCTCCAGAGACCAAAAGCTCAGTAGGAGAGATAGGAGCTCAGTTACCCTAGCATAGACCCTGTGACTGTGATGGGAATTGCAAATGGGCTCATGGAGAGAGTAATAAATGTACTTCAAAGTCTTGATTTGCTTTTTGTGTAACTTGATTAAAGACTGCGAATGTATTTGACAACCTTGAAGGTACCCTTGGGGAAATGTATCTTGCAGAGACACAGTAAAGATTTTAAAAGGATTTTTTAAAAATATAGTTACAGTCCTTAGCAAAATTAAAACACCAGAGTGGTTGAAATATACTCACAATTATTATGCCTGACCTTTTCCACTGACTTATCCTACTTTAATTCAGCATCCCATATTCATGGCAAATAAGTTTCATTGGAATGGTCAAAGAGAAGCTATTGCTAACAATGGGATGCTAAATTGTGGGTTGGGATGAAGACAATATGTTCTAGGTTGGTGGAAAAAACATCATATGGCTCTGCATCTTGGTATCTTCCATGCATAGCTCTGTGTCATGCATGTTGCTCAGAAATTTTTTTGTTTTTAAAGATGGGGGAAGGAAGGAATGTTAATTGTGGTGGAAGTGGAATCAGCCAGCCATATTGATACAAGTCTATTAGAGACAGATGACTTGGCATGAACAATTGACTCAAGGTAAGCCTGGTCAGTAGCATAAGACTTCCTTTAACCTGTCCATCCATGATCAGGAGGCAGCTGGCATCCTCATGCTGCCCTCTGGCTGCTAGGGCCTCTCCATTCTACTGCTCCCAAAGATCTGGTGAATACCCTTCCTGGGAGCTCTTCTCAATTCTTTGCTCCCCTCCAAACCACTTGAATTTTCTCTCGTTCTCTCAGGAAACTGCACTTGGCTGGGAGACAGGAGGTAGAATCTTAGTCTAATAAATGGAAGAGTGAAGCAAAGGCAGGCACTAGAGGATGAATACACGAATAGTATGGTTAAACTCAGAATGAATTAAAGCTGCGGGGGATGCTAAGAACCCCTTCCCATCTGCCCCCCTGCCCCCCAAAATCTTTGTGTTTAAAGTGATATTAGGGATGTGAAGAAGATCAAAGAAAAAAGTTGTATTTCAAGTGGATAAGAAGTTGACGGGGGAAAAAAGGGCAGACATACCCAGTGTATCTTTGTTTATCTTTTGTCTGCTAAGGAGTGTTCCTAGATCTTCAAACTTGGAAGGCTAGGACAAAGAAAAAAAGGTCAACTAGAAGTTGAAGCACAAGATAAGTGAGAAGATAGTGAGAATGAATTCAGATGCCCAAAATGAGTTCAAGTCTCCAGGCCCAGATGAACCATCCCAGAGTACCAAAGGAAAACAAACAAACAAACCAACCCCAAGTTAAAGAATCAACTTGTTCCTGTTCAACTCCTGTTGAAATCATGGAGAATAAGAGAGATGTTCTAAGATTGGAGACATGCAAATGTTGGGCAGATTTTTCAAAAAAGGGAAGAAGATAGCATCTTCAAACTTTAACCTGGCAAGTTTGGTTCTGGTTCCTGGATAAATTATAGAATTTATTATTATTTATTTTATTTTATTGCTTTTTGGAGGGAAGAAGGTAGGGCAATTGGGGTTAAGTGACTTGCTCAAGGTCACACAGCTAGTTTTTTTGTGTATGTTAAGTACCTGAGGCCGGATTTGAACTCAGGTCCTCCTGAGTCCAGGGCTAGTGCTCTATTCACTGTGCCACCTAGCTACCCCCAGAATTTATTCTTAAAGGGATTGTTTGTGGGCATTTAGAAAACAGTATTAACCAGAAGCCAACATCACTTTATCAGGAGCAGTCATGGAAAAACTTATTTTTATCTTCTCCCCTTCTTTTGTTGTATCAGACTTACTAGTATGATAGATAAGGGGAAATATTTATAGGGGGAGTATTTATTTACTACTAGATTTCATCAAAATATTTGACAATATCCCTCATACTATTCTTATGGGCAAGACTGTGACATGTGAATGAGACAGTATTTTAGTTCAGGAGATTTTTAAACGATTGAATGGCTAAACTCTAAGACTAGTCATTAATGTTTTGATATCAACATGGAGAGAGGTCTCTAATGGAGTAATCCAGGAACCTATCATTGACCCTTGGCTAGTCACAATTTTTTTTAGCATTTTATTAGGTATAGGTATAGGTCCTTATCAAGTTTGCAGAAGACTTAAAAATAATAGGGATCTTTGATGTAATAGATGACATGGTCAAGATCCAAAAGAAGCTTGATAATAAACTAAAACAATAAGCAGAATCATTTCTGCTTATTATTAGAGGTGAAATTTAATATGGAGAAATGTAAAGCCTTATGTTTGAATTTAAAAAAATCAATTCTTAGAGGTACAGAATTGGGGAGTTTGGTTTAGAGAACAGTCCCTATGAAAAAATCTGAGCGGTTTAATAGTCTAGTTCAGGATGAAGTAACAATAGAATATGGAACACTGATGTGGTATTAGACTGCATTGAGAAGGCATCAGGTCCAGAATGAAGCAGGTCATATCTGGAATACTTTGGTCGGTTTTGGATGACATATTTTATAGAAGACATTGAAGAGGCACCTCAGGTCCAGAGGAAGGTGACTAGAATAGTGAAGGGCCTGAGATCAAGCCATGTGATAATGATAATAGTAACAACAATATAATAATTATATAGTCCTTATTTTGTGCCAGGCACTGTGTTAAGTCCTTTATAATTAATATCTCACTTGATCCTCACGATAAGGAAGTAGGTGCTATTATTTCCATTTTACTGAGGGAACTGTGTCAGACAGAGGTTAAGTGACTTGATGAGGATCACACAACTAGGATTTGTTTGATCCTGGATTAGAACTTG
>CM053584.1:325371234-325391716 GCA_028627135.1 Pseudochirops cupreus | reverse complement strand
GAGGGAGGGATGGTTTATTGTACCATGAGAAATGATGAATATGAAAAATTCAGAGAAACATAGAGAGGACTTCTATAATGCTGAGTAAAGAAAGAAAACTGAATCAAGAGAAAAATATAAGTGATGCCTACAGCAACTTAAATGGTAAAAACACTAAAAAGCATCCAGATTGTGATGAACGATAGTGAACAATATCAGTCCTAGAGAAGTGATAAGGAAATATATCTTCTACCTGTCAAAGAAGTTAGGACCATTGATGTGGAACACATCATATACACAGTATGACCATGGTATACAATGTTGGTTGGTTTTGCTTAAGGCTTTTTTTTGGGGGGGGGGGAAGCGTGGTTACAAGGGGATGGAAGTGTTCAATGAAGGGTAAATCTTAGGGGTAAATGACTGTGGCATAAAACAATAGGCAACATCATATTCATCTCTTTTTTTTTTTAAAAAGATAAAATGACTTAATTTTAAAATTAAATAATTGACCCATGAGGAAAAATAATTCAAATGTGGACTGTGTCTAAATTCCACTTCTGTCTCAGAATTGTTTGTAGAATAGTACAGTAACCTTTATCTTTCCTTGCTTTGGACTTTGAACTTTGATCTTTGAACTCTTGTTGCCCTTCTAATTTTTACTACACTATTGTTGTTTTGTAACAGTCTTTGGTCATTTAGTGGTCATTCTTCCCTGATTAAACTATTAATTCCTAGAGGGCAGGACCTATGACTTTTACTGCTTCAAATCTCCCCTAGCACCTAGGATAGTACCCAACTAGTGCATCATCAATAAATATATATTGCCTGATCAGGGTTCAGATCTCCCTTTACTCCTGTTTTTGGTAGAGTGTTTCATTCCATTACCAATGCAACACTGCTGAATATAAACCGTTTGCTGCCTCTGATACTACAAATACATTACAGTCAACTGTAGGGAAGAGTAAGAGGGGACATGTACATCTTCAATAGAGAAAAATATTTTTTGATTAGTTCCTAGTTATGCCATAGCTAGTTTTTTTAGATTTACAGGGTGGTGCTGTGAATAGGGTCAGGGAAACATGGATTTGAACTATCTTTTTTTAGTTTTCAATAAGTGTTTTCAACTATATTAGCTACTGCCCTTGGTACAATCTGACCATTTGAAACCACAGTCTATGGAAAGGAGATAAGACTAGCTAGGAGAAAAAATTGCTGAAAAATATTGGTCGGTTAGGAGTGTCTAGCTGGTAGATAGGATGATCCTGGGAATGAGGATCCAAGCTCTGAGAGGCATCAGTAACGTTATTAGCCCTTGTTCAGGAATTATGCAAGGTACTATGGAGGATACAAAGACAGAGGAGACATGATCCAAGAGATGGCACCTGACATCACTGAGTTTGTAATCTAGAAGTAGAGGTAAGTAACCAAAATGTTGAAAAGAATATGATAGGCAAAGAAGAGAAGTAGGAAGCTGTAGGGGTGTTCCAAAGGGGGAAAGATCACATTCAGTAGGACCACTGGGGGATAGGCAGGCTTGTGTGGGGGAGCGGAGAAGGCAATTAAAAAGCATAGGGAGTGAATGAGTAGGTTTGGAGTTGAGATAGTATAAAAAGCTTAAGGTCTGTATGTGGAACAGTGAGTAGTCTATATTGGTTAAGTCATATGGTACAAGAGGAGGTATAATCTAAGATAAAGATGGAATGTAAATTGAAGATTGATTTGCTAAAAGTCTTGAATACCAGGTTGGGGAGTCTGGACTTAATTCAGTAGCCAAGAAGGAACCACTGAAGATTCTTTCCAAATGACATAAGCAGACAATTAAGTTCAAAATATACCCCAAATGAATAAAGTACAAGCATTAACTATTTAAATGATGTATATATTTGTCAATTAATATGCATAAGTAAATGGCAAAACACTTATCTTTATAGCTTTACCTATTGTGAATTGAACTACTAATTATGTGAGTGTCACTCAGAATCATCTTGTTTCCCATAAGTCTAAACTTCTGGATTAGAATGTTTAATCATGTGCATTTTGCAATGTAAAGTTGGTCTCATCTGAAAATGTAAAGAGGACCAAAGAGCAAAGAGTTCAAGGCAATGACAGCAATAACCAGCACAGAGAGTATTTGGATCTGTGCTCAAGACAAAAAAAAAAAATCATACCAAAATAATTTATCAAAGACTATGCATTGTTGCTGCATGGTGTATTTATCATCATTTATCTTCATCTAAATTTGGCTTCATTTAATTGTAAAAATGTCTGAAAGAAAGCCAAATAGAGGACACAGGGGTCCAAGGAAGGGAACTGACTGGTTATTTGAGAACTCAGTATTGTTTGATGTATTATATGTGTTTGCTATGGAAAAACATGAAATTGGAACCTGAGCCAAATCCAGTATATTGGAGGTGATATGTTCCATTGTCCCATATTAAAAAAAAAAAGATAAAGGAAATCCAAGCTACTGGGAGGAGACACAGCATCATACATACACATACACATGTATGTTGTTCTGTGTTCCTGTACTCTCTACACACAGAATCAATTACATAAAAAGTAACCATTATCCTTCCATGACCGTAGTGAGCTTATTACTGCTGGAACATCAAAAGCTAACTCTGGAAAAAAAGGACAGTGGGGTGTAACCATGTTGGAAGGAGGATGGGAAGTGGTGATGAATACTGTGTAGGAGGCAGTCTTCAAGGTCTTATTTTACTCCTGTTTTCTCTGCCAAGGAGAGTAAGAAAGGACAGAATGACAGGAGTTGATACCAAGATAAGCAGGGTGAGAATGAGTGACCATTAGTCAGACACAATGATTTCAAGACACTAGGCTCAGATGAGCTATAATCTGGTATGCTGAGAAAACTGGCTTCTATGATGATTGAGACACAGTCAGTAATCTTTGAAAAGTCATGGACAATGGGAAAGGTACCCTAAAAGTAGAGAAAGGCAAATAGCAGCTAGGCAGCACAGTGAATAGAGCAATGGATTTGGAGTCACAAAGAGCTGAATTCAAATTTGGCCTCAGACTCTTACTAGCTGTGTGACCCTGGAGAAGTCACTTGTTTGCTTCAGTTTCCTCATCTGTATAATGGGGATAATAATAGCAACTAGTTTACAGGATTGTTATGAGCATCAAAATGAGATAATTATTGTAATATACTTAGCACAGTGCCTGACACAGAGTAAGCACTATGTAAGAGTTAGCTACTTATCACCATCATCATCATCATCATCATCACCACCATCATCATCATCATTAAATGTCCCAATCTTAAAAAAAAAAAGAACATAATAAAGTCTGCCATCAATATCCCATTGGACTTGATTGATTCTTAGCAAAATTCTAGTATGTTTAATTAAAGAGACAATTGGTGAACTTGTAGAAAAGAAAGGTTGTCTTTATCAAGAACATGTCAGGCTGGATGAAACATTTCTTTTTTTAACAGGGTTACTAAACTGATAGATTAGGGAAATGAATGAATGAATGAATGAATGAATGAATGAATGAAAAGGCTTTTAGGTACTTACTTTGTTCAAAACACCATACTAAGCACTGGGAATACAAACAGAAAAGCAAGATGGTCCCTGCTCTCAGAGAGCTCACATTCCAATAGGGAAAGTTTCAGCTGCTGGTCAGATGGAAAGACCCATGGTCCTTAGGGCACAGAAGCTCAACAAATGATAATGCATCTTCATTAATGGCATTTCCATCGATAACATTACATCCATTTTGTAATAACTTTCTTTTTTTAGGTCTTTGGTAGCTTTGGTTACTGACAAGACAAGAACCAAATCAACTTCAGAGGCAAAATGGTGGATCTTTTCCCCAAGGGAAGAGTCTGGCTCTACCTCAACTTCAATTTCAATAAGGCTTAATTACCCTTATGAGTGTTATTATCAGAAGCCTGAGGAATTCAATTACTTAAGCTCTTGGATATTATATCTTCGCTGACCAGGGAGTTAAATAGTTTAAACCTAAGTTCTTTGGACCAGTCAAACATTAGGGATCATCATGGCAGATTTCTAGATGAACAATAGGTATGTTGTCATGGTTCCCAATCAGAATAGCAATAGATCAGGCCTGCACAATTTGTGACCCACCAAAGCATTTTTGAGGGGGTTGTTGGCTTGAAAAATGTAGAGGAAACATCCTTTGTGTGTAAAGGAAATCCTTGGGCCCAGCAAATCAGCCCAAAGGCCATAAGCCACAGATGGGCTGCAAGTTGTACAGGCCTGCAATGGATATTGTTCCTACCACATGTTAAATAGTCATATGGTACATATAAATAGTAAGACAGCTAGGTGGTGCAGTGAATAGAGCACTGCCCCTAGAGTCAGGAGGGTCTGAGTTCAAATCTAACTCAAGACACTTACTAGCTGTGTGACCCAAGGCAAGACACTTAACCCTGTTTGCTTCAGTTCCTCATCTGTCAAATGAACTGGAGAAGGAAATCACAAACTATTCCAATATCTCTGCTAAGGAAACCTTAAATGGGGTCGGGAAAAGTCACATATGACTGAAAAAAAATAAATAACCCACGTAACATAGCTCTTTGCACTGGGGATCACAGGTATCTAACTTCAGGTTACTGTGACCTTTGATAAAAGCAAGACCAAGAAAAGAGAGGTCTCGAATGTCATTATCAAAGACAAAGCCGTAGCTCGCCTTGTGATGCACAACGCTCTCCTCTAAGTCGTTGCTTAACAGAGTTTCTTGTCTCGGAGATCTCAAGCAGCTTGGTCATACAATCCATTTCACAAGTCTTTTCCAGGAACACATCTAAGTGACATGGCAACTGATGGGTAGACTCTGGGTAAGGTGACTTACAGAGCTGCTCTCCCTCTAGCTCTTGGGAAAGTAGCACCACTGATCCAAAAAGAACGATGGGGAAAAAAAGAAGGTAAAAGATCATGGTCATGGGAGAAAGCTTCCTCACAGCAGCTTGGCAACCTTGAGAGGGGTTTTACTTTTCCTCTGACAAAACTAGTAATGGAGGTAGCAGCCTTGTTCAGGCATGAGCCTTGTCATACAACTGGCTCAGGACTTGATTGGACCCTGAACCTATCCATGAAAGCTGAAACAGTTAATTCCTGATATCTCTCTCAGCCATACGTCATTGGGTATAGTGAATCCTTAGCTAGCCATGGTGACAACAATTGTTTGTCTTCCATCAATTGCTGAGAGAGAACCAGTATTGTTGGGTCATTGATTTAGAGTTGGAGGGGACATCAGAGGCCACTGAGTCTTTTTTATATGGGTAAACCAAGGCAAAGAAAAGTCAAATGACTTAGCCAGGGCCATTTAGACAGTAATGAGAAAGGGTTTCATTCCAAGTCTTCCTGTCTCCAAGTCCAGTGTCCCGTCTGTCACCTCACACTCAGCCTTGACATTTTTTATTTTGTCATAATGCCTATGAACTCAGATTGTGATGCTGTAGTAGCTAAGAAGTGCCAGGAACAGAACATCAAATGCAGAAGTCAATTAGCATATGCCGTTATTGCCCACGAGATGAGGAAGCAAATAGCAAAAGTCAGGACTTGCTCATCGTCCACTGAAATGTTTTAGCTTAGAGGATCGTCTTTTGGATGGGTAAGATGTTTTTTTATTTATCCAGCAAGTTTCTCGTAGATACAGCCCATAAAGGTATAGAGTCTATAGGCCTAGTTAGAGCTACAATGAATGATATATTAATGATATTGTAAAGCCAGAGGCAACTATTGATAATTCCAGCTCTAGGATTTCCACATATTGGCACATCTTTGGAACATGATGTTTTCTACGGAGGATGCCTTAGGGAGGAGGTGTTAGCCCACCCCTGATAAATGAGTTTTAAGTCAGACAAACATGTGGGAACTCAAAGAAACCAAATTGAGCCAGTTAGAAACGAGCTGGCTACAGACCAAAGCATGGTTCCTGGGATTGTATGGAAAGGTATTAGTGATTGAGGTAGATCAGAAAGGAGGAATCATGTGTAATCCTTCACTTTTTGCCAAGCTTTGCACACGGTGACAGTTCCATAAACTTGTTATTTTGATTAATAAAAGGTACAACATCAAACCCACATATTTTTGCCTTCCCGAGGACCTTGTCTATAAGTTTCAGGACCTGAAGGATGGCCTTGCTAGCAAGATGTGAATGACTCCTGTGTGCTATAAGGGCTATAGGCGAGGAAATGGAAGTCTTTGATGTTTAAGTAGTGTGCAGCTGGCCTGGAAAAGAAAATAAGAATTCATGGTGCTGCAAATATTGTGGCGTTTAGAGAAACCTAGATTACTTGGGATAGGTTAAAACAAAAGAACAAACTTTTTAGGGAAAAAGTGAAGCAGTATGAGGGCTAGCAATTCAGGGATGCCTCCCCACCCTCATCATAAAGGAAGTCAAAGCAATTCTAAAGGACTCATGATGAAAAATGCTATCCACCTCCAGAGAAAGAATGAATGGAGGCTGACTGCAGGTAGAAGCATACTTTTTTTTTCTTTTAAATGACTTGTTGATTTACTTTTAGTTTACAAGATCCAGTTCCACATTCACTTGAGTTTCAGATTTTCTCCCCTCCCTTCTCTCCCCCTCCCCCCCCATGGTGGCGTGCAATCATGTGTAGGATCCGCAAATACTTTCACATTGTACAATAGTTTGGTCATATAGAAGGGTTGTAACCTATGAGTGATCACTGGGGGAAAAAAAAAAAGCAAAACCATTCATGAAAGAGAACAAAAGCGTGTTTTGCTTCAGTCTCTATTTAAACTATAGTCTTTCTATATCTTTCTCTGAGTTTAGATATCTCCTAGAAGCATACTTTAAAAACTTTATTGGGTTTGTTTTTTTATGTTTTTTTGGTCTGTGTTTAATATGGAAATGCTTTGCATGACTGCATATGTAGAATCTATATAAAATTGCTTGCCTTCTCAAGGAGTGGGGAAGGGAGGGAGAGAATTAAATTAAATTTTTAAAAACGTTAAACATTTTTGTTTACATACAATTGAGAAAAAAAATAAAAATTAAATGTTAAAAAAAAAAGTAAGTCAAAGGTTTCCTGTTTGTGAACTCCCTGTCTGCTGGGCTGGACATGCACTCTGGCTCTTTGTTAAGCAACACGAGCCTTACTGAGATGGGAGGTGCCTCACTGGCACAGATTAGGGGTTTCACTACAGGTCAAAGAAAGGGGGGGGAATAATTATTATTATTATTTGCCAGATTCAAAGTATGCAAATACTTTGCCTGCTCTCCTTATTCCACCACCCCATCCCAGCTCCAATTTTTCTCTGTGCAGGGGGTGGGGAAGGTAAGGGCTCTAGAGTAAAAGAATTTGGGTTCAAACCCTACTTCTGACACCTCCACTCCCATGGCCTTTCCCGCTCATTGAGTTACTCTTTCAGAACCTCCATTTAAGGAGGGTGTTCAGGTCAATCATGTCTCATTACTCTCCAGGTTGTGTTCTGAGACTCTCTCTACCATGCCCATGGCCAAGTATCTTCATTTTCTTCCCACCTCCCCCTTTCAGCTTCCTTTTATGTGTCGTCTTCTCTCATTAGAAAGTAAGCTCCTGGAGGGCAGTACTGTCTTACTTTTGGCTAGTATTTGTATTTCTAGCACTTAGCCCAGTGCCTGGTACATGGCAAGTACTTAAAAAATATGATTGACCTTGGGGTGGCCAGGTGGCACAGTGAATAGAGCACCTGCCCTGGAGTCAGGAGGACCTGAGTTCAAATTTGACCTCAGATATGTACCATAAAAAACTAGCCGTGTGATCTGGGGCAAGTCACTTAACCCCAATTGCCTTGCCTTCCCCCCTCCAGAAAGCAAAAAAAAAAAATTATTGACCAACTGACTAATAATGCGACATTGGGCAAATTGCTTCGCCTCCCTGGGGCCTCGCTTTTCTCATCTGTAAGATGAAGGGGTTTAAACTAGATAAACATTGAGGTGCCTTCCAGCTATGACCCTATGATCCTGTGATCCACTGTCAATCCTTAGACAACTTCTTTTAAAATATCACCCAGTTTCTGAAAGCTCTTTCCCTTTGGTAGTATCTCCAGAGTACAGCATGGTGTTCTTGCTATTCCAGGAAAAATGTTGGGATGGGAAACAGGGTGTACTTCTATGAAGAATTTGGCCCAGGGAATGGGACCTCAGAAGGTGGGGCAGGCAAGAGCTTCATCATGACTTTACTCCTGAAGCAGCCAAGTCCACCCAGGTGGCCTGAACTGGCAAGGTTCCTCCCTGGCCTGTGCCTGCAGCCAAATACAGCCACTCCTCCATAGAGCTGGCACCCTGGGTGGCAAGACTCAAGGAAGCCTGGGCTCCCACCCCTGACAGTGGTAAATCTGAGCTGACCATAAATCATGGCCCCTTTGTTGAAACAAAACACAGCAGGGGTAATAGAAGGTGAACCAAGGCAGATGCACTCCCCAGGGGCTTCTATTGTATTTCCAAAATGCAGTTTGTATTTTTCCCTATTCTCAAACCTATTAAAATAAGCTGTTGGTGTCTGGACTCTCCTCAGCCATAGCTTTCAATACTGATAGGCCTCATTGACAACAAAAACCAAATGGGGAAGAGACTATGAGACTTTATGGGACACCTAGACTTTACCTTAGCTGTAATTCCTATCCCCACTTCCACCCTGATAATAAAGCTCCCATACTTTTCTGCAGTCCATTGCTGTCCTTCAGTTTTCAATATGGGGTTTGGACAGTTGCCTTCCAGTTCCAAATTCTTTATATCATATTAGAAAATATGTGTGTGTGTTTGTGTGTGTGTGTGTGTGTGTGTGAGAGAGAGAGAGAGAGAGAGAGAGAGAGAGAGACAGAGACAGAGACAGAGAGACAGAGATAAAGACAGAGACACAGAGAGTACCTGCTTTACAATGGCACTGAGGTGGAAATAATAATAATTAATAATAGTAATTTATATAGGACTTTAAGGTATGCAAATAGCTTGACATATATAGTCTTACTTAATCTTTACAACAACCGTATGAAGTTGGAGCTCTTAATTATTCCCGTTTTACAAATGAGAAAACTAAATCTGAAAGAGGTTAAATGACGTGCTCAACGTTCAACAGCTAGGAAGTTTCTGAATCAGGATTTGAACTCTGGTCTCCTGACCCCAAGTCCAGCATTCTCTTTCTTATTGCCCCCTTAATGTAGGTAGGAAAAGGCAGGTAAATCACATTCAGGGGCAAGCAGTTTTTCAGTGGGGATTCTACTACAATTAGTTTTATATTCAAACATTTCCTGAGAGAATCCATTTTCCTCCTTCCTCTCAAGTATCAGGGCATCACCCCTATGCCCCAGAGTTAGGCCACCTTGCTTCTGTGTTGGCTGTGCTGTTGATAGTTATCTCTCTCTCTTTCTTAACCTCCTCTTGGTAAATCAGTGCCTCTATTCTCCCTGACTCCATTCTGCCTCTCTGGAGTCCTACCACATCAATCTATATCATGGGAGGGAGGAGAGATTAAGGGACCAAGTTTCAGAAAGCAGCTTTCCAGATGGGAACTCATCAGAATCATGAAGTGGAGAATCCCTCTTTGTCCCAGGATAAAATATTCTCACAGAGACATCCCCCCCACCCCAAACCATTACCCTGCGGCGTGGTGATCTCATTCCCTAATTAGGTAGAAATGTCCAAGTCTTGTACAGTTGTTTGCTGAATGTAGCAATCCTAGGAAACAGGTGAAGAAGAGGTGGATTTGGATCCCCTCTCCATCACTTGTTAGCTGTATAGCCCTGCGCAGAGCCAGGACTCTGAACTTCAGTCTTTTCTTCTGCAAATGGAGATAATTTTAAGTGTAGCACCTACCTCACGGGGCTGTTATAAGGATAACATGAGATCACGTTTGTAAAACACTTTGTAAAACCTAAAGCCTTTCATAAATGTCAACTATAGTTATAACTAACAATACAATGAACTGACAACAAAAACAGAGTATTTCTGTGTGATTTTTTTTAACCACATGTGGAATTAATGTCAAGAAAAATGTGTCAGAGGGGTGGCTAGGTGGCACAGTGAATAGAGCACCAGCTCTGCAGTCATGAGGACCTGAGTTCAAATTCGACCTCAGACACTTAACACTTACTAGCCCTGTGACCTTGGGCAAGTCACTTAGCCCCAATTGCCCTTCCAAAAAGAAAAAAAAGAAAAAGAAAAAATGTGTCAGAGAAACACTGCCCCAAAACTTTGTCCACAGCCCTCAAATAACTCATAATAGGAACTTACTGCTTGTTTTCCACCTGAGTAGGCAGGAAATCACCCAGCCCCTTTGGAGGGATAGAGATAAAGGAAGAAAAGGAGAAACCATCTTAGTCCCATTACTTTTCTTTGGAATAGAAGCCAGGAAAAGGTATTGAGAAAAGCTATATGGCCCCTAGAGAATGAGAAAATCTGGTAACTTTTAAAATTCCTTTTTCTCAACAACACATGTTGGAGTCGTAAGGGTTTAGGCAGCGATTCTCAACCTGTGGGTTATGTTCAATTTGTAACAATGAAAATACATCCTGCATATCAGATAGATTCATAACAGTAGCAAAATTACAGTTATGAAGTAGCAACAAAAATAATTTTGTGGTTGGTGGTCACCACAACATGCGGAACTGTATTAAAGGGTTGCAGCATTAGGAAGGTTGAGAACCACTGGTTTAGAGAAATGTGATTCTTAAATATCCTTGCCTGACTCAGCCCATTTACAAGGTATGAAAACAGCCAATTGAAAAATTGCCTCCATCAGTTTGTTGTTTGGTTGACACAAGGCCAGACAGCCAGGGTGACTATTTTTCTGTAGGTGAATTGGTTGTATGTTTAGTGGTGTGGGCAGAGTTGTACCTTTTATCCATTTTTATGCTAGTAATTTCTCCTCTTACGCTCTGTAGCTACTGCTTCTTTTTTGGTCATGCATTTCCCCCGATAACACCCCTTACTTCATTATTCTTCATTAGCAATATGTTGCAGCTCGGCCTGCTGGCACCTGCCGTGTGCCACTCCATTACCTTTTGGGTAATTCTAAACTTCACTCTTTCAGAGACCCTAGTGTTACATGGCTGATGACTACACAACATCACCTGATGAACATTGGTATTAGAAAAAGGCATCTATTTTAGGAATAAGGCTGGAGTCACTAAAAGAACTTTGAAATTTCCCAAAGGCAATCTAGCTCACCATGCTCTTCGTGTTAAATTCTAGACTCAACTCATTGTCCATCTATCCTAGAGCTATATAAAAAAGTTCTATAAGATGTCAATCCAACTGTATATCATAGTCTGGAAATAGACTTTATTTGGTTTTCCCTGTATTATAGTTAGATCTTTTTTTTTAAAATTTCTATCTCATACTGGAAGCTCCAAAATGTTTGTGGACTTGATTCGTTAAAAAATCTCATTTGCAACAGGAATACTGAAGGTCCTCATTGTTTATGAGGAATCCCTCTTCAGCTTGGTCTCCACTGGATCTTCTCCAGTGACAGTTATATGTACTTTGACAAACATGTCTCCCTTTTTTATGCCTCAATAATCACAGGCCTGATGAAGTTATTTTTAATAACTAAAGTAATCTTGTATAATTTTGAAAAATGCATTGGAGACACCTTTTAGGAGGAGAGCCTCTAAGGTGAAGTTTTGCTCTACTGATTCAATTTTAAAAATTAGTCAAAAAACACATTTGGAGTTTGTTATTTCAGTTGATTATGTGATGTTTAAGATGTGATCAACTATGAAATATCACTTGTGAAAACTGATCTGCTCCTGTCCAATGGGATGTCCTCAATGTTTATTTGCATAAACCATTCTAATTAAAAATTGCTCATAGCTTGGTAAGTGAACATGTAGCTCACTAGTAACTGATGGCCCTTCACTTGATTTTTTTGGTCAGTGTGGAAGAATTTTTTCCTCTACCTTTGATGTCTTTCTCTATTAAAACACTTTGAGAAATGATTCCTCTAATGCTACAAAACTGTGTCACCAACTGCGCAGGCCTCCCTATGTACACTTGAACTAGTCCATGTTTTTTTCCCTTTTTTTTTCTTTTTAGTTCTATCTCCTCTATAAGTAAATCCAAATTGGGATGTGAGAGTCTAAATGTGGGGGCTCCATCGTCCTTCATAGTGAAAAAAGTTTGTTATTAAAAAGAAAAGCACTGCAGATCTTTCCCATCTTTCATCTATTTGTTGTCCTCTTTCTAGTTTTATCCTTATATGGCCTTGGCATGTTTGCTTGTTGCTTCTCTTGCTGAACTTTTAAAAAAAACTGGTTTTAATATCTAATGCTTATCTCTGTTTTTAAGGCAATATGGTTCATAGTCTTCTACCATCTGTCTCTGTAAAATTTTATAAACAACTTCATATTATAAGCCATTGTTACCCTTCTCCACCATGTCTTTCCACCTAGCAAGAGAGTCCGGTATTTGTTGATTAAGATAACTTCTAGGCTTTTTTGAGTTCTTCATTTTTATCTTTTTCATTATAGCAATTAATTTACATTAATGAATCAATCAAGTATTTATTACAGGCCCACTGTACCAGTGCCAGGTACTAATAAGCATTGGAGCATTGTGCTAGGTTCAAGTTAAACTTCTATATGAAATTATTATAGTTTATATCTTTTCTTCCATTCATTTCTCATTTTTTGGTAACATTAAATAATTTATTTGATGGATCAGGTAGGAATTATTTTGACTGCATGGCATTTTATCTCATTTTAAAAACTATTTCTGCTAGTCTTGTATTATTATTCTTAATTATTATTATTATTATTTTGACCAGACAATCAGGGTTAAGTGATTTGCTTATACAAGTCACACAACTAGGAAGTGTCAAGTGTCTGAGGCCAGATTTGAACTGTCTGTACACAGACAGTTAATTAATTTAGGAATGGATTCCACAGTGGCAACAAGATTTCTCTGTCTGTTAAAATGTTGTATGATCGGGGTGGCTAAGTGGGACAGTGAATAGAGCACTGCTCCTGGAGTCAGGAGGACCTGAGTTCAAATCTGGCTTCAGACACTTAACACACTCACTAGCCGTGTGACTTTGGGCAAGTCACTTAACACCAATTGCCCTCCAAAAAGAAAAAAAAATAAATTAAAATGTTGTATAATCAATTTCATTTTTGTGAAGTTACTCAATACTTACCATGTCTACTATCTTCTGATTATTTTCTCATTTATGAGGTAGAGACAGAAAGTTTCTGTATAATCTTATAAGACTTTGTCCCTTCTCTATATACAATACCTTCCAACTATGCATATATGTATGTAGGATTTATATGTGGGAATTGTATACACACATGTATATATACACATATGTATAAATACTCATGTTAACATATGTACATACATTGGAGGATAATGTTCATATATGTGTTCACATACATATACATGAATACATATATTTATATATATTTGATCCTCCTTACCTATTTATACCTTTGCATTGAAGTCACCAAGGATCAAAGTATATGTACATTTAATTTGGAGACTCTTATCTAGTTATTTCTGAAATTTCTCTCTCTCTTCATTTTCTGCAACAGATGTTAGTAACATAAACTGTAATTACTTTCACGGTGGTCTTTTTGCAAATAATCATAATTAGTATCAAAATATGAGCTGACATATATCCCACAAATGGCATTTCTTATTGCATTATTATTACATCAGAAAGTCAATTCTGGCATTTTAAAAATTTGCCTCTTCAAAGAGACCCTGTAAGCCAACCTCTCATTTAACAATAATTTCTATCTCCTTGTTTCATTTTCAAGAATTTCAAGATTGAGATGGTTTAGAACCTCTTGTTGTATGTCTATATGTGGGTCCTAGGACAAGGATCTCAAATTCAGAATACTAACACCTGAGTTAATATTTACAAGTTGTTTAAAGAGCACTGGAATAAGAATGAGAAGACCTGGGTTCAAATCCTTCCTTTGTCTTATGACTTATGTGACCTTGACCAAGTCACAACTTCTCTAGGTTTTGTCCAGTCATTTTCAGTCACATCCAATTCTTTGTGATCCCATTTGGGGTTTTCTTGGCAAAGTTCCTGAAGTGATTTGTCATTTCCTTCTCTAGCTCAATTTACAGATGAGGAAACTGAGACAAACTGGATGAAGTGACTTGCCCAGAGTCACAGAGCTAGGAATTATCTGAGACCAAATTTGAACTCATGAAGATCAGTCCAGGCCCCCCACTCTATGCATTATGGCACCACCTACCTGCCCCCTTCTCTAAGTTTTTCTGTGTATCAAATGAGGAGGCTGGACTAGAAGTTAAACCAGACAGCCTCTATAGTTCTTTCAAACTCTAAATGTATGATCCAAAAAACTCTCAAGGCATACTCCTAGTACATCCTGTTCCTCCTGTTCTCCTACCAGTCTGGCCCGCAGGAGCTGGGTATAAATATTCCCAGACTGCATGCATTGTTCCTCACTTCCCCCTTTAGAAAACATAGGCTTAGATGAATGCCTATGTGATTTTAGCAGAGTAATACTTCTTAAGCTTAAAGATGAAGCTCACTTAGCCCTGAGCACTGGAGCAAAGAAAAGAGATGGGTAGAATCCATAATTAGAGGCCAGGTGAAATGATGGTGCTTCTTTGCTTGCCTTTTTTTTTTTTTACTATTCTCTGTAGTTATTGGTTAAAAGGCCAGTACACTCCTTCAATCCCCTAACTTTCTTTCCAATCTTTATTTAGTAACTCTAGCCCTCTATTCTTACTGTCATTCTTTATGGGCTTTCTATTAATATAGGGCAAGTGACATTCTGTCTTGTTTATTTACTCCTTATCTGATAGGTCTTGCCACTTTCTGCCTTTCTTATTATTCTTTTTTCTCTTATTATTCTTAAGAGATGGCCAGAGTACATTATTTAAAACTCTTCTGGGCAAGGCCAGTAACAGAACAAAAATTTAATCATTTTACTAGGATTTTTATTGATAATATGGCTATTGCCACCATTTTTAGTGACAATTTTTGTTGGAAAAGGCTGGTTAATGTAAATTATTTTGACATTTCATCTTCTTCTCTATTAAGGAACCCAAAGAACTGGAGACTCAGTGAAGGAGAAACTCTTTGGTACAGATATACATATTCAGGCTGATTCTAAGATGAAAACTCACAATGCATTTTCTACTAGCAAAAGAAAACCATAGGAATAGCATAAAACAATGAAAAGGGGCATATGGACATAGAGCTCCAAACTCAATCACCAACTTGTTATTAAAATGCAAGATGTTTTTCACATCTCAAGTGGTTCTCTTTTTGCAGTAAGTTCTACTAGGGTAGCAACTCCCAATGATGCTACTGGGGTGTTGGGAAGATGAAGCAGAGATTTGAACTTCTTGAAAAAAAAAAAGACACACACACACACACACACACACACACAAACATGCACACATACATTTTAAGTTCAGGAAAGACTTTTATGAATGTTGCTTTAATAGCAAGTCAGGTCTTTGTCTCTTTTCCTGACTTTTTATCCTCTTTTCAACTCCATAAAATAGATTTCCCTAAGGTTATGTCTTTGGTCCTCTTTTTCCATTTACACTTTCTCCCTAAGAACCATAGGATTTGAAGTCAGAAGCACTAGGTTTGAATCCCAACTTTGCTACTTACTATCAGAATGACCTTGGGCAGTGCCCTTTACCTTTCTGAGTTGTAGTCCCTCATCTATAAATGAGGAGTTTGAATTAATTGACTTCTAAGGTTCTTTCCAGCTCTAAATCTACAGTTCTGTGATATATTTCTGTGAATTCTGCACCATCACCTCTTATCATGGCTTTTGTCCTGCCAGTGGACTGTGATAACTCTGGAAGAGAAAGTGAGGCTGGTGACTTTGTGCAACTCTGCCTCACTTAAATTCAATTCACACACAAGTCAGGACATCCTGTTGTCATTGGTCTTCAAGAAACAAAGGACACAAATAAGAGACTAGGAAGTTGCCTGAGCTCTCCCTAGTTCCTCTTGGAAACAACATTAAACAAACCTCTAGAAGAATTTTGGAGCAACAGAATCCACAAAAAGATGGAGTGAAACAATTTTCCATCCCAAGATAACTTAGAAGGACTTCAGGAAAGGAATGTCTCACTTGAGTAAAAGAGGAGCAGAGTCCAGTGCAGGCAGTATCCAGACAAGGCAGTGGGAGGCTCTTAGCCACAGCACAGATCAGCAACCAATGACCTGTAGTCTTGATTCAACAGGTCAGTGGAACAGCAGGCCAGCTGTGAGACCTCCAGCCCCAATGAAACAGGCAAACTGCCAGCCCTGGAATCCAGGGCACAACAGGGATGACTAGTCTGGGCCACCCCAGTGCAATGGGCAGGCCACCAGCAGCAGAGGCCCCAGAGCAAGAAGCTTGGGGTAGTGCTCCCTCTACCCAGAGCAGAGCTCAACTTAAAAAAAAAAATGACCAAAAGCATTAAAGAACCCTGACCATAGACAGCTAGTATGGCGTCAGGGAAGATCCAAACACAAATTCAGAAGAGGGCAACAATGTCAAAATGCCTACATAAGAAGTCTCAAATAGGAATATGAATTGGTCTCAAACCCAAAAAGTCATCTTGGAAGAGCTCAAAAAAGATTTTAAAAATCAAGTAAAAGAGGTAGGAGAAAAATGGGAATAAGAAATAAGAGTTATGCAAGAGAATTATGAAAAAAAGAGTCAACAGCTTGAAAATGGGACCAAAAAAACTGATTGAAGAAAACAACTCCTTTAAAAGAATTGGCCAAATGGAAAAGGAGGTCAAAAAGCTAACTGGAGAAAATAATTCCTTAAAGATGAGAATTGAGCAGGTAGAAGTTAAGGACTCTATGAGACATCAAGAATCAGTCAAACAAAATTTTTAAAAATGAAAAAATAGAAGAAAATGTAAACTACCTCACTGGAAAAACAACTGACCTGCAAAGCAAATCCAGGGGAGATAATCTAAAAATGACTGGGCTACCTAAAAACCATGATCAAAAAAAGAGCCTGGATAGCATCTTTCAAAAATTATCAAGGAAAACTATCTTGCTACCTTAGGACCAGAGAGTAAAATAGTTATTGAAAGAATCTACCAATCACCTCAACATTCCAGAACTATCAGGTGAAGGAGAAAATACTGCAAGTAGCCAGAAAGAAACAATTCAAATATCAAGAAGTCACAGTCAGGATTACACAGGCCTTAGCAGCTTCTGCATTAAAGTTTTGGAAGGCTTGGAATGTGGTATTCTGGAAGGCAAAAGAGCTTGGATTACAACCAAGAATCAACTACCCAGCAAAACTGAGCAGAATCTTTAGGGGGGAAAATGGACATTCAGTGAAATAGGAGACTTTCAAACCTCACTGATGAAAAGACCAGGGCTGAATGAAAAAGTTGGTCTTCAAATTTAAAACTCAAGAGAAACATAAAAAGCTAAACAGGAAAGAAAAACAAAACAAAACATGATATTCAATAAAGTTAAACTGGTTATATCCCTGCATGGGAAGATGCTACTTATAACTCTTAAGAACTTTATCTCCATTAGGGCAGTTAGGAATATACTTACAGTGTGTGGATATAAATTGACTTTGATGTGATGACAAAAAAATTATTAAGGGGTGAAAAAAGAAATTGAACTGGGGGAGAGGAAAGGGGGAGGCAGAATGAGGTAAATTATATCACATGAAGAGGCATGAAAGACCTCTTACAGTAGAGTGAAAGGAGGGATGGGGTGAGCATTCTTTGAATCTCGCTCTCATTGGATTTGGTTCAGAGAGGGAATAATATACACACTCAGATGGGTAAAGAAATCTATCTTACCCTATGGGGAAGTAGGAGGGAAAGGGCAAAGGAAAAGGGGGGAAGGGCTGAAAAAAGAAGGGCAGATTGAGGGAAGTAGTGGTCAGGAAGCAAAACACTGGTGAGGAGAAACAGGGTTAAAGGGGAGAGAGAGACACACACAGAGAGACAGAGACATAGAGACAGAGAGAGAGAAACAGAGAAAGTGACAGAGAGACAGAAGGGGAGAGAGAAAGAAAGAAAAGTATAAACAGGAGGAAAATAGGATGGGGGAAACACATAATTATAACTGTGAAGGGGGAAGGGGAATAGGATGAACATAAAACAAAAACAGAAGCAAATAGTAAAGTGGATTAAAAACCAGAACCCTACAATATGTTGTTTACAAGAAACATGTTTAAAAGAGAGACACACAGAATAAAGGTAAAAGACAGGAGAAGAATATATTATGCTTCAGCTGAAGCAAAAAAAAAAGCAGAGGTAGCAATTCTGATCTCACATAAAGTAAAAGCAAAAATAGATCTAATTAAAAGAGACAAGAAGGGAAATTACATCTTCCTAAAAGGTACCATAGACAATGAAGTAATAATATCAAAACTAAACATATATGCACCAAGTGGTATAGCCTCCAAATTCTTAGAGGAAAAATTAAGTGAGTTACAGGAAGAAATAGCCAGCAAAACTATACCAGTGGGAGACCTCAACCTCCTCCTCTCATAATTAGACAAATCTAACCACCAAATAAACAAGAAAGAGGTTATGGAGGTGAATAGGATTTTAGAAAACTTAGATTTGAGAGACTTCTGGGAAAAATTGAATGGGGATAGAAAGGAATATACCTTTTTGTCAGTGGGACATGGTACCTACACAAAAAATGACTATGTATTAGGGCATAAAAATCTCACAATCAAATACAGAAAGATTAAATATATCCTTTTCAGATCATGATGTAATAAAAATTACATGTGAGAAAGTGCCATGTAAAGATAGATTAAAAATTAATTGAAACTAAATAATCTAATCCTCAAGAATGAGTAGGTCAAACAACAAATAATAGAAAAAAATCAATAATTTCATCAAAGAGAATGATATAATGGGACAACATAGCAAAATTAATGGAGTACAATCAAAGCAGTACTTAAAGGAAATTTATATCTTTAAATGCTTATGTGAATAAAAAGAGAAAGAGCAGATCAACGAATTGGACATGCAATTAAAAAAGCTAGAAAAAGAACAAATTAAAAATCTCCAATTAAACACCAAATTAGAAATTCTGGAAATCAAAGGAGAGATTAATAAGATTGAAAGTAAGAAAACTATTGACCTAATAAATAAAACTAAGAGCTGCTTTTGCAGGAACAAACAAACAAACAGATAAACCTTTGGTTTATTTGATTAAAAAAAAGAAAGAAGAAAACCAATTTACCAGTATCAAAAATGAAAAGGGTGAATTCATCACAATTAAGGGGAAATTAAAGCAACTATTAGGAGCTATTTTGTCCACCTATATGCCAATACATCTGACCATCTAAGTGAAATAGATGAATATCTACAAAAATATAAATTGCTCAGATTAACAGAAGAGGAAATAAAATACTTAACCTCATTAAAAAAAAAATTGAACAAGCCATCAGTGAATTCCTTAAGATCATCAGGGCCAGATGGATTTACAGGTGAATTCTACCAAACATTTAAAGAAAAATTAATCCCAATACTATATAAACTATTTGGCAAAATAGGCAAAGAAGGAGTCCTACCAAATTCCTTAATGACATAAATATGGTGCTGATACCTAAATTAGGAAGAGGCAAAGCAAAGAAAGAAAATTATAGACCAATTTCCCTAATGAATATTGATGCAAAAATTTTCAACAAAATATTAGCAAAGAGATTACAGCAAGTGATCACCAGGATAATTCACTACGATTGGATAGGATTATACCAGGAATGTGGGGTGGTTCAATATTAGAAAAACTCTTAGCCTAATGGACCATATCAATAAGAAAACCAGCAGAAGTTATATGATTTTCTCAACAGATGCAGAAAAAGTTTTAACAAAATAGAGCACCCATTCTTAATAAAAAACACTAGAGAATATAGGAATAAATGGAACTTTTCTTAAACTTATAAGTAGACTCTATAGAAAACCATCAGCAAAATTATCTGCAATGGGGATAATCTAGAAGCTTTCCTAGTAATTGACCATGGCTAAACAATAAGTCAGAGGTAAAAATTGAACTGAAGTCTATGTGACTCCAAGTCCAGTACGATACCTACTATGCCATGTTGTCCCTCTCTTTTATCTGTCACCTCTGTGCAACTGACTTTCAAATCTACTGCTCCATCTACCTATAGGATATTTCCACTTGTCTATCCCATCAGTGTTTCATAGTTAGCTTGTCCCACATTGAGCTTATTATATTTCCTTATAAATTTGTTCTTCTTTCTTTCTTCAATATTTCCATACATTCTTAGTCACTTCTTATGTCTGAAATCTGGTATTATTATCCTTTTTTGGATATGACCACTCACTCTTTCTCTCTGGATTATGTTTCTTCTCAAGCTGATTTTATCAGCGTTCCTTATACAAATATTATTTTTCATCCCCCTTCAGCAACCAAAATACACAAGGAGTAGTATCTTTCTTTTTTTTTTTCTTTCCACTTTTCTTTTTCTTTTTTTTTTTATTAAATTTTTTTTTGAGTTACATATTTTCTCCCCGTCTTTCCCCCGCCCACCACCCCAAAACAGCCATCCCA
>CM053584.1:325333485-325370734 GCA_028627135.1 Pseudochirops cupreus | reverse complement strand
ACCTCTCATCCCCCATCCCCCTACTCTTCTGTGTGGTAAGATGCCCAGTTTAGAGTTTATGTCATTCCTTCCCTAAGCCAACTTCCGTGAGAGTAAGGTTGACTCTTTACCTTTTGCCTTCCTCTTTTCCCCCTCTATTGTAACAATTCTCTCTTGCCTCTTCCATGCTCAACCCCATTTTGACTCTCCCTGTCTCCTCTCAATCCAATCCTCTCTCTCCTCACAATTTCACCATTTGGAATATTATCCCTTCCTATTCAGGAGTAGTATCTTTCAATGGTTATTTATGTCGGTGTCTTATTGGCTTACCAGACTTGTAGGCTCCATGAAGGCAGAGATTGTGTCTTACCCTCATCTTGTATTTTCCCCTACATTGTGCCTACAATGCATTCTTATTAATGTTGAATGAATGAATGAATGACCTCATTCAATAGGTATTTTTCACTGATAGGAAGGAGCTGAAGTCCATATTTATGGGGAATTACTATAAAGGAAATAAACTATAATAAACAATTAATTGATTCATTAATTAATTGGTGCCTATGTACCAGGCACTAGGGATACATAAACAATTTTTTTTAATGAATCAAACTATGAAGTTCTGTCTGAGAAAGACGGCACATTGTTTCCATAGGTGTCACAAATACAGTATCAGGGCACCTCCATTTCCGCGATGTGTATATCCTACCCCCTCTCCCCACTATACCCATCAGTGTCTGTGACCAAATCCAAGACCACTGCCAAGAGCCAAGTGTAAGCACCCATTCACCAGCACAGACCAAATTATATTTTACAGACCCTAGCTGAATTAAGTGTAAGCTAATTCAATTTATTTATGCACTGTTCTTTAATTCACTGCAGGGCTTCTCCAAATGCTTGGCAAAGGGACAGTCTTAAGGTTATAACACAAAGAAATGAAAACAAGCCAGCCCAGGGTCTAGAGGGAAAACAGACCAGATGTTCTCTAGCACTTAGAGTTAACAGGGTGTTGCCTTAATGGCTTATTAAATGCGCCCCCTGCATGTCTTTGCATTAGAAGATACTCAGTATGCTATCTTCCCTAAACAGCCTGTCAGTGCTTTGTGCCTTAACGAGGCAAGGTTGGGGCCATGATGCCAGGTGCCAGTATGCCCCTGCTGCTGAACAGACAGCAGCTTCTTCCAGCTGCCTGTTTGGGGAACCTTCTGAAAGAAATCCATGGCTACTTCTGAGCAACAATAAAGGGAAAGCTTTGCTTGAGAACTCCCTTATCGGTCTCACATAAAAGCTCAGGGAGGTATAGAAGTCACCCAGAGAATTGCCAGGAATGGCTTTCTAAAGAAACACACATGTTTTCTACTACGATTACAAGAGTTACTAATAAAGAACACAAAGATGGGGCTTTCTGGCAGCTACATCTCCTGGACAAGTGCAAGTACAATTCACCTCCAGAGAAGGAACAGAAGGATCTGCCAATACAGGGAGGAGGCTGGGAAGGAGTGTCAGATGGATTCTGAGACCGTCCCTGAACTCAGCTGCTGGCTCTATCAAAGGCAGGAAGTTGTTTGGGCTCTGGGGTCAAATGATGGGGCTGGGTTGACCCCAAACAGCCAAACCCCCTCCAACTCATTCCCAGTCTTGCTCTCACCCCTGTTCTATATAATCAGCTCCAGTCTCTTGCTGAGTTTCAGGATCAAATCAGTAACTGCCTATTGTCGTTTCAAACTAGCTACCCTGGAGGTTTCTCAAATTCAATATGTTCAAAACTAAATTCATTATCTTCCCCCTCAAACCAACCCCTCTTCCAAATGTCCCTATTTCTACCAAAGGCATAACCATCTTTCCAGTCTCCTGTGTTCCCAACCCTGGAGTTACTGATTTCTTTCACTCTTACAAGCCCACATATACAATAAGATGCCAGATCTTGCCACTTCTAACTGCAACATCTTTTTCATTCAACCTTTTCTCCCTCCAAGTGCAGGTACTATCTTAATTCAGCTCCTTATCACTTCTCAACTAGGTTACTGCTAACAGCCTCTTAATTCTTCTCTCTGCCTCAAATCTCTCCGTCAATATATTTTCTACACAGCTGTTAAAGTGATTTTCATAAAGTCAACATAGGACAGTTAGGTGAAACAGTGGATAGAGGAACCAGGCCCAGAGTCAGGAAGACCTGAGTTGAACATTTTATAGATGTGGAAATTGAGGCAAACAGGGTTAAGTGCCTTTCCCAGGGTCACACAGCTAGGAAGTGTCTGAGGCTGGATTTGAACTCATGAGGATGAGTCTTCCTGATTCCAAGCCCAGTGCTCTCTCTATCCGCTGTACTACCTAGGTTCCCTCAGGCTTGTTAGTCATCTACTAACCACAGAAAATATGAATTAGGTATGACCCTAAAGTTTATGGAGCTGGAAAAACTTTCTTTTGTCTGTCTTCATCCAGAAAGCATTGTGGTGTGTTAGAAACAGTACTAAACTAGGTATCTAAAGATCTGGGATTATATGTTAGTTTTACTACTTGCTTCCGAGATTCCTAACTCTGTAAAATGAGAAGGATGGTCAGGGAAATATATTGACCTTGGGACATGGAATCTCAGAGGACCTGAGTTTGAATCCTAGCTATGCTCCCAATTAGGGGTATGAAGCTGGAAAAGTCACCCAAGTGACACAGTGCTTGGCACACAGGAAATGCTTGGCAGTGCTTGTCATCCATTCATTCAGCCTGACTGGGGGTAGGATGAGGACACCGGACTGGATGACTTTTTAGGTCCTTTCTGGATCTAAATCCAATAAACTCTTCCCCACCTGCACTCTACCAGCCCCTCCACCACTTTCAGGTTTGATTATTTTCTCTGACTGACATCAGCTTTCTGCTTCAAGGGGCCTGTCTTAGGGAAAATCTAGAACCCTGAGGCCTGAAGCATATGGCAAGTGAGAATTCACACCGCTTTTGTTTCTCAGCATCTGTTACTGCAGGCCTACATTTTCCTTGTAGTAGGACAATTTTTATAACAATGTAGTTTTGACAAAGAAATGTAAATGTGTGACTTGACTGCTGAAGGCTAACAGCAATAATAACAGCTGACATTTATAGAAATGCATTAATTTTTCAAAGTACTTTATGAATGAAGCCCTATCTTTTGGGCCTGCCCACAGAGGCTTGTGGTTCAGGGAAGAAGCCAGGGAGCTTCTAGCTGGCTCTGCATTCCCCAAGCTCTGGGGAATTTTTGACTTGACTCAGGGGACAGACTTCCCAGATTGCTGCTGATCCCAACCCTGAAGGGGATGAAAAGAGGCAAGAAGGCTGATATACGAAAACAGTGGAAAGAAGATGCCACACTGGAGCTATTGTTAGCTGCCAGAGGTAAAAGTTATCTACTATGATTCCCAATGGCTAATGATAGGTCTCAGAGAGTGATCTGAGTCTAGCCTTAAAAACTGGTGATATCTGTGCCACTGATCAAACAAGGGGCAGGAAGGATAGCCAACCCTTTGTAGGAATGGCCCCTATTATGGGGTTAAAAACTGTCCAAACTACAATAAAAGAAACTGAGGCAGAGCTCTGAGCCAATGGCACTTTATTATAGGGTCCATGACCCCCTCTAATGAAGTGGACCTCAGGTCTTCCTCCTGATGTGAGATGCCCCTTTCCTTCCGGACCTTAGCTTGATGCCCAGAGGCTGATACCCAGACAATACAGCTGAAGCAAACTAAAAATACAGAATTTCATTGGTTGATAGATCTTACCCTTGACCCTCGAGGAAGGCCTCCATAAAATACAGAATCCTGTAATTGGGACAAAGAGACAGAGACAAAATGTTCTATGAAAAATTGAGGCTTAAAACCATCTTTGACCCCTCCCTCTCACTTTAGCCAAGCCCCAAGATGTTCACCAACTCTGTACTTCGATTTTCTGTTGGACTAGATGGTCTCTAAGGACTCTTTTAGATCCAAATCAATGATCTTATGGTTAGGAGCAGGATTCAGACCCAAGTCTTTCCAAGTCTAAAATCTAGAGTCTATCCTCTTATACCACACTGCCTAACGGTCGTATGAAACATTAGAGAGTCAGTACTACTAAGCCAAACAAAGGCAAAAAGTGCATATGCTCCAACAAATCTGAGGGTTTTTTTTGTTAGATCCCTGCAATGTACAGTCACCAAAATCATAAGGGATCCTCTTCATAGAGATGTTGGGAACAGGTCTGTAGCCTAGGCCTTCTGGTTTGGAGTCCAAGGCTGTGCCTTGCAGCCTCATCAAAGGCCCATCCTTGAAGGACAGGATTTGGCTTAACTTGCCTCCGTTCCATTTCAGTCAATTCCATAAGCATTTGTTAAGCATACACTACAACCAAGACACTGGAATAGGTCCTGGGGGATATGTAATGACAAAATACAGCCACAGTCTTTGCTCTTAAGGAACTTACACTAAGCAGCATAGAGATTTGTTATTGTTGAGTTGTTTCAGACTCTTCACGACCCCATTTGGGGTTTTCTTGACAGAGATACTGGAGTGGTTTGCCATTTCCTTCTCCAGCTCATTTACAGATGAGGAAATTGAGGGAAATGGAGTTGTGACTTGCCCAGGGTCACACAGGTAGAAGTGTCTGAGGCCAGATTTGAACTCATGAAGTTGAGTCTTGCTGGCTCTAGACCTGGTGCTCTATCTACTGCACCTCTGAGCTACCCAGCACAGAGATGGGAATGAATATAAACTGAGTGTGGTACAAGGTAGATTGTTATGGGACAAAGGAGAGGCAAAGACAAAGAGATCTATGAAAATCAGGCTTAAAGCAGCTTCAATTCTGCATTAAGAATTCCACACTTTTCCAAAGGTTTCTTATGACCCAATGGCTCTCTGTCAGGAAAGGATAGCTCTGGTAGAATACCCCTTCTCTGACTTTCTTGTTAGCATTTGATCAATCAATTAACAAGCATTTATTAAGCTCCTATGATGTGCCAGGCACAATATTAGTCCTTTAGGAGTATAAATTAAAAACAAAAAATGAAACAATCCCTACTCTCAAGGAATTTACTCTGCTGGGTGAGATGAAGAAATGGTGTTAGGGACTGGGGTTGGATGGAAGCAGTACACCTTCTATACTGGATTGAAAGAGGGATTCCATGTGTCTTTATATTCCTAAAATCTCCCTATACTCCCTAAGTTCATCATTGTTCTAATCCTTTTTTTCTACCCACTTTCAGCCTGCTGGAACTTGGGCAGCTGCTATAACTGAATGGGTTCCCCCAATCACCCCCCCACTTTTTTTTTTTTTTGCATGGCACTGATAGTTGCATTTCAGGTAATCATTCACTCCTTTCTACATTCAAATTCCACAAGTTTGTTAGTAGCAAGTTATCCTTCAGTGCCTATGGTATTTTAAAACACAAAGCCAGGAACTCATTATGGAAACAGTGAGAAAAAAAAATAAAGTCTTCATGGATGGGAAAGAAAGTTGTCCAAGTTTTAAGTCCTTGACACTTGTTGGTGGCCCTTGAGTGCTAGGTTAGTGAAACTTGAATTAAATGAAAACATGTGGTGTCGTTAATTTAAGACACCCGAATTTAAGGTAAAAAGATTTACCACATTCCAGTTTAAATTCTCATATTGAGGCAAAATCCTTTAAGAAAATGCTGGCTGAATTTTATTGACAGGAGGGTCTTGAGGCAGTCAGTTCTGCTTTTGTTTAAGTTGGAGGTGGGTATAAATCCACTTTTCAATACCTGTGGTACCTGAAGCTTCCCAGCTGGTATAAAAAATCTTATTACAACCATAAACGCTATCCCAGAGGAAATGGCAGAAAGTCTGAAAATGATAAAATGCCTATATATCAATATAGACTCATTAGGCTACAGATAAAGCTTGGAGTGTTAATTATTGGTGTAGACAAGTTTATTGGTTGTTTGAAATATCCTCTTGGGCTGATTAGTGGTTTTTGAGTGGTGCTGAGGGGATTGGAAGAGAGTAAGGCCAAAAGGGGGAGTGGATAGGCAGGCATACCAAGGAATGCTGGGACACCCCACCAGGGGCCTCCCATAGGACTGATTCAGGAGGGGGGAAAGGCTAAACAGATACACTGAGGAAGAAAAACAACTGCTTCCACATGGTGAGCCAGAAAAAAAACATTCATTAAAAGCATAAATTTCATCAAGAGGCCAACAGGACCCTTCTATAACTGGTTATTTATTACGGTCTTTAAGTTGAGCAGAAAGAACTGGAATCTTTTCCAAAGTGAGAACTCTGGATTCTCAATAGTAGAATGGAAATAAGTAAAGTCAGTTAAAAAAAAAACCAAAAAAACCAAAAAATTCCTCTCTCTACTCCACCCCATCTCCTGTACAATCCAGACCATGCCCTATTCTCAAATGGATAAAAAGCCCCTGATTTATTCTGCACTCCACCCTCCATAGCCACACCTAGGGAAGTGCTGAGCACACAGTGATCAGGCAGAGTTACTATCTTCTGACATACAAAATAATGGAAGACCATCAACTGCCTTAAAATGATAATGATTTGATATAGTGACTTAATTTTATATAATGAGTTATTTTATATAGTAGCTTAAGCTCACTTCAAATAGTGACTTAAGGAGTTTTTTTTCTTTGAAGGGGGAAGGTAAGGCAATTGGGGTTAAGTGACTTGCCCAAGGTCACATGGCTAATAAGTGTTAAGTGTCTGAGGTCAAATTCGAACTCAGGTCCTCCTGACTCCAGGGCTAGTGCTCTATTCACTGTGCCATCTAGCTGCTCCTAACAAAGAATATTTTTAAAGGAAAAAGAACAGGGGAAAAAAATCCCAACCAATCAGCAAAGTCAATGAAAACCAATAAAATCTGAAAATACATGTAATGTTTCAAATCTGTAGACTCCCACCTCTGCAAAGGTAAGGAGTGGAGGTATCTTCCCTTATCTGTTCTTTGCTCATTTAGTTTTGATAATAATAATAATAGCTAGCACTTACATAGGGACTGCTAGGGGGCACACTGGAGAGAGTGCCAGGTCTATTCTTATCTTCCTAAGTTCAAATCTGGCCTCAGACACACTGTGTGACCCTGGGCAAGTCACTTAACCTTGTTTGCTTCAGTTTCCTCATCTGTAGAATGAGCTGGAGAAGGAAATGGCAAACCACTCCAGTATCATTGCCATGAAAACCCCAAATGGGGTCATGAAGAGTTGGACACGACTGAAAATGAACTTCAAAAAGTACTTACTTACCATTTTAAGGTTTGCAAAGTGCTTTACCTGTGATCTCGTTTAATCCTCAGTACAAACCTAAGTAGTAATATTATTACTCTCATTTTATAAATGAGGAAACCAAGGATGAGAGCTTAAAGTGATTGGCTCAGATTAATCCAGACAAAAGGTTTCTGAGGCATGATTTGAAATCAGGTCACTCTGTCTACTATGTCACCTACCTGCCTTTACAAAAATGATTATAGCAGTTTACCTTTTGGAGGGCTTATTTTTAGTTTTGTGAAATATTTTCTTTACATGAGGCAGATGATGCAATTTTATAGAAGTAGAATTGCAGAGAAGGTAGATGACTTGTCCAAGGTCACACAAATGTTAGAGGCGAACTCTTCTGACTCCAAGTCTAGAATTTTTTCCAGTGATATGACACTGTCTCTTTATCGCTGATGTTACAGTGGAGCCTTAATACTCTTACGCTGCAATGGATTGGATGTGGGGCAGGTGATTTAAATCAAATCTAAAGCTGGCTTTGTGAAACACAGCTGAATTCCAATGATCCCATAGAAGTTGATGCCTGACTTTGGGAGATGGGGTTCAGTTAGCAGGTGGCATCATTCTTTAATATGGTCCAGCTTGGATCTTGGAACTCTCTGAATAGAATCAGCAAAACCAGTTTGTTTGGAGGATTGACTTTTTTTCTAACCTTACTTTGTCAACCTACCATTCAAGCCTTAGAGGTGAACTTTCCTTGTTTCTGCAAAAATTCATCCTCTCACCAAGCAGTCCCTTGAATGCAAATATGGTCTAATGTTCATTGAAGGTTGGAACCCAACAAATCCAATTGGATGCTACTGGACAATGGAACCCAACAAATCCAATTGGATGCTACTGGACAATGGAACCCAACAAATCCAATTGAATGCTACTGGACAATGGAAGTGAAGATGACTGAGGAGGAAAAAACAAGGATATTCCTTAGAAGAAGTGATGGCCCCATCAGGTTTTGGAAAATCTAAAGGGAATCTGTCAGGCAAAATCATGAATTGAACAGGGTTCTAAGACTCTTTTACTTCCAAACATTTCTTTCCTCTGCTATTCCCTTACACACTTCATATAGTGCCGTCCAAACTGGAAAATATTCTTTATTCAAAGTCCTTCTCTGCATCCTTGCCTCTTCACCCCTAATCTGTATACAAGTATAATACATGTGTGCAAATATCTACTGGGCAGACAACTGGGTGTTGTGGAAACAGTGATGGCTTTGAAGTCAGAGAATTCCGAATTCAAATCCTGGGTCTCTCTTAATGACTATGAGGCCTTATGTGATTCATTTAGGCTTTGGGGGCCTCCATTTCCTCTCTAAAGTGAGGAAATTGGATGATGTGACTCTAATGTTCCTTCCAGCTTAAACTATATTATCTTGTTATTGTCCCAGTAGGTTGTCACCTCTATCTAGAAGATAGAGCACTGGGCCTGGAGTAAAAAAGAACTCAATTCAAATCCAGACACACATACTTACTAGCTGTGTGACTCTGGGAAAGTTGCTTAATCACTGTCTGCCTCAGTTTCCCCAACTGTAAAATGGGGATAATAAAAGTACCTACCTCTCAGGGTTGTTGGGAGGATCAAATGAAATAATATTTGTAAAGTGCTTAAGACAGT
The DNA here is from genome assembly GCA_028627135.1 of Pseudochirops cupreus. NCBI lineage: Eukaryota > Metazoa > Chordata > Mammalia > Diprotodontia > Pseudocheiridae > Pseudochirops > Pseudochirops cupreus. Next base: position 325,361,904 of record CM053584.1, on the reverse strand, counting down.
GCCTGGAACACAGTAGGCACTTCTTTGTTTCTGTCTCAAATTACAGTGCTTGTCCACCCCCACCCCAGCCCACCCAAGTACCTAGCATAGTGCCTTTCATGTAGTAGGAGTTCAATCAATGTTTGTTGGATTGAAGCTGAATGTCATCACCAAGGAGATCTCTCTGATGCTTCTGGATGTGACTGGAAAGTTGAATCCTAGATTTTGGGTTTTGACTTCCACATGCCCTCTCCAGAGGTTTATTTGGTTAAACATTTGCCCATTAGAATTCTTATCCACATGCATTCAAGGTCCTCATCCATCCAGATGAAATCATTTAAATGTATTGATTGCTGATCTCACTTGGTTTAGTGCATGGAAGAAGAAAAGTAAGAATGTGATCCCTCAGAGGGAAGAAAGGATCTGACCAGAGAGAGAAGACCCAGGCCTGGCCAAATGCCAGAAATTTTCCTAGCAGATCATCAGACTCCCACCATTACTCTACTTAATCCCCCAATATAGACTGATAGGAATAGTTGAGAGTAACATTTTTGGAATTCAAACAGGTCTGAAAATGTGATTTATTTTCTTGCTGAGTAAGTGCAAAAAAAAATGAATTCCATGTAATCTTCAGGCTTCCTCAAATAGCATAGCACTGTCTGGGAAAATAATACTTTTAATACCCAAAGAAAGTGGGGGCTAGAGCCTGAGCTGAGCATATGAGTACTTTGGCTCACAGTCCTATAATTACAAGCTGAGCTTGGAAGAAAGACCTCACACACTCTAGCCCATGGAAACAGCTTGAAAGGTGATGTCAGTCTCAGTCTTACTCAAGTAAGGGCATCCTTAGTTTCCCATGATAACAGATACCACCTTAATGGAATCTGAGACTTGTCACCTGGTAGTAGTGATGCCCAAGGCCATTGGGGAGAAATTTCATGGCAACACTGCTATTTCTCTCACAACATGGTGGTTTTTGTTTCTCTCTTTCTACCACCCTGGCTTAGGGAGTTGTACCCTTTCCAATTTATCTGTTTCCATTTGGGAAGCCCAGAGCTGCAGAGAACTGGGGTGTGTGGGCTGGAGAGAGCAGATGCAGCTGTCCCAGCTCCTTCTTTCCCAGCTTCCATGGGATTCTGTGGCACCTGAGGATGGGCCTTCCCAAGACCCAGAGAACTTTTGGGCAGCTTTTGTGTTTTGTTTCACTGAGTCCTAAGACTGTTTGTTCCATGGTACTTTCACGTGGAGGGAGAGAGTGCTGTCTCTCTCCATGGGTATGTGGGCTGGTGTGAGGCAGGGCTGGAGTTTAATTATGAAGAAAAAGGGAAGAAAGAAAGTGTCAGAGACATAACTGTGGAGGAGGGGTGGTGACTTTGACTTGAAAGACTATCAGGTTTTTATTCCCTTTATTCACCCATTCTTCCAGAGTTCCACAGATATTTATTTATTCCATACCTATCATGGAAAAAAAGTAAGAGAGGCATTTAAATTTGGAAAACTAACAGGTGTACTGGGGAGACACAAGGTCCAGGAGAAAAAGGAATAGGTTTGTTCTGGAGGGGGGATACAAAATAGAAATTAAGGAATAATCTTATTGAGCAGAATGGTGCCGTGTAAAGAGTACTGGATTTTGACCTGAATTCGAATCCTACCTGGACCACTGGACCCATGGAACTCAAACTGGTCAAGTCATTCAACCTCTCTAGACTTCAGTTTCCTCATCTACAAAATGAGGGGATTGGACTTCTTGAACCTTAAGTTTCTGGATAAAGAACAGGCAAATTCCTGGCTAATAGCCTGTGTGTCCTCTGAGATCTTTTCTGCCTCTAAATCTATGACACTATATTCTAAGGCTCTGTCCGGGTAAGGGATACAAAAATGAAATAACAAACAGATACAATATCATAGTTTTAATCTTACTGATGCAATGTGGTACAATGATAAAAAAAAATGATAGCTAGCCATTATAGTGCTTTAAAGTTTGCAAGGTGTTTTGCAAAATTTATTTCATGACAAAGATTATTCCTCCCTGGGATGTAGTCAATAAGCAATGAATGTGGATTAAATTACTACTGCATGCCGAGAACTGATAAGTACTAAAGGCAGGAGCTTTTTTATCCCCACTTTACAGATGTACAAACTGAGGCAGATAGAGGTTAAGTGACTTGTCTAGGGTGACACAACGCATACATGTCTGAGGTTAGATTTGAATTCTGATCTTCTTAATTCCAGGTCTATTGCTCTATTTAACTGCCTGGAGCAGGGTAAGGAGGCTCAAGTCCTGAGTTTGAATCTTAGCTCTGTCATTGTATCTGGATAGCTGTGTGACTTCAGGTAAGTCAAAATCTCTCTGAATATCAATCTCCTCAATTATAAGGTGAAGGGGGAGGACCTGAGAGCCCCTAAATTTCCATGCAGCTCTTATGTCTTTGCCTTTTAGAATCATACAGTGTAGGACAATAAATTAGGCCATACAAATCCATTTACAAAGGGACTGTAAGTTCATAAAAGAGACACAAAATGCAAGCAGATTTCCACAGAGGCAACTTGATCCTTCTCCTCCCACCAACAGAGGAATAGAGTGAAATGAGGTCAAAGGTAAAGGAATGACATCAGTGCTGTGTTTGCACAGGGATGTGCATATACTATGAAGTTAAGGAGACTGAAGAGCTCACCCTCTTTTCAGATTACTAGTACCATTATTTGGGAGGGTGGATCAGGGGAGTTGCCGGATCAACTTGCTGAAGTTACAGCAAGGTACTACTGTCTTTCTGTGTTGGGTGTGAATATGTCCATTGTCAGCTCCTAGACACTTCCTTAAATTTCAGAAATGAGGGATGAATTGATTGACTCAAGCTGTTATGAGTCAAAGCCAACCCTTTGTACTAGGCCTGTAAAAGAGAGACAGTAGATCTGTAGCAACCCTTTTTTTAGGGGGATCAAGTGAGAGCTGAGTTTGGATCAGAGAGCACATGCCTAAGAGAAGAGTTAGTTTTTTGGGGAACTTGTCTGGGTGACTTACACTGGTAAGTGTAACAACCACTCTCAGCCCCACCACTGCTAGCCAGGAAAAGGCAGCAGCAGAATTTCCCTGCCCAAGAGATAGTTTCAAGGCATTGCAGTGTTGGGGGAGTAAGAGTTTCTGAACTTAGTCAAGGAGATATGGTCGGATCTCAAGAAATGGAAACCACATGAGCAAGAGGTGGGAGTTCCTGGATAGAGAGGGAGGGGGATTTCAGGAAAATGACAAGTTCCTAGAGAGTTTGGGGTCTTACTCATCAAAAAGAGGAGGGGAATTTAATAATAGATTCCTGGGAATAAGAGAATTATGTACATGGTCCCATAACTGGAGGAGTAGCAAGGGACACAACATGGCGCAAAAATCTTGACAGTGTGTTATTACTACCGTGAATTACTAAGAAGGTATAGGTCTGATGGGAGGGGGTTTACTTCTTTTACAACTGTAAGCTTGTTTCCTTCTCAGAGGCATTAGGGCAGTGTCATGATGCTAGAGGCCTTATGCATCTCTAGGGTGAGTAAGGGATCTACCGGAATGCTGGTAGGTTGCCTCTAAGGAACAATTTCATTTCTCTTCTGAGAGGTATCCAAACTTCATTATCTTTTGGCAGTTTTATTCCTGCCAATATGAAAGAACTGGCCCATTCAAATTCTTCAATTGGAAAAATAATTTCCATTCAATCCAATAATTATTTATTGAGGACCAACTATATGCCTTACAGCTGCTGGGTGGTAGCAAGCATTCACATTGATACTGTGATGTTATGATTCTGAAGAACTGTAAGAGCTACATAGGTCTTAGGGGAGAGAGAAAGGCAGGACTTACCAGAGAGAGAAGAAAATTGTAGATTATGATTGAGCTATTATGAGTCCTATATGTTGTTATTGTTGTGTGTGTGTGGTTTTCCAGAACCCAGTATATATTGTTATTACACAGGAGCTGGGTGGTCCTTTACCAACATCGATGGAGACCTAGACAAAACTGTATTCTGAGATTCCCAGGGGAAACTTTATGTGGGTGGAAATGAGCCAAAGGGATTTGTCCCAAAAATAAAATCTGGTCCCTGTAATCCCATAGTTTAGGACACGAGAATATAGGTTATACTACTTTATGTATGTACAGGATCTCAGTTTTCAAAGCAGTTTCCCATATTAGGAGAGGCAGTATGGCATGGTGGACAACACATTGGACTTCAGGTGAAGAACATGTGGGTTCAAGTCCCTCCATTGACCCAGACTAGCTACATTACCATGAGTAAGAAAGTTTCTTTAAAAGCCGTAGTTTTCTGATCTATAAAACTGGGCTAAAACTGTCAGGATTTACCTCTTAGGGTTGCTGTATGATTTAAGTGAGATAATGAATACTTGATGCATAAATGTCAATGATTATATCAATTTTTTTGGATCTTTAGAGAAAATGAGAGATATTTAGGATTGGTAATATTTGATATTTGGAGATGAAGTAAATGAAGTTCAGGGAGGGTCATACCTATCATAAGTGACAGTGACAGGTTTTTGACTGCCATTTTCTTACCCTTTCCATTACGCAATAACCCTGAATCAGCTTTGGGAAAGTTAAGTGGTACAGTGGAGTGCTGGGCCTGGAGTCAGGAAAACATGAGCTCCAATCTGGCCTCAGACATTTACTAGCTGTGTGACTCTGGGCAAGTCACTTTACCCTGGTTGCCTTAGTTTCCCTCATCTATAAAAGGAGCTGGAGAAGGAAATGGCAAACCATTCCCATATGTCTGCCAAGAAAACCCTAAATGGAGTCAAGAAGAGTTGGACAAGACTGAAAAAACTGAACAACAGCAAAATGACTTGGCTAGCTACATGGACACAGGCAAATCACTTCTTTGAATTTCGTCTTCCTTAATATATCTGGAATGAGGTGATGAGGGAAGCTTTCCTTGCATATCTCACAAAAGTGTTGTGAAAAACAAATAAGGTTCTGGATAGATAATATAATAGCTAATTACATTGATGTATTCTTTTATGGTTTATAAGGCACTGACGAGTTACATAATTAAATGGGATTAATGTATGTAGAGTGATGAACCTTGAAATTCTATATAAATGCTTGAGGATGATGATGATGATGATGATGATTTGCCTGTGGTCACAGAATTAGTTTGGGTCCAGCCTGGTATTCACATTCCTATCTCCTCCCTTTTCAAAACAAGTGAAACCACTTTGAAGACTATATAAATATAAGGTAGCATTATACTTATTTCTGGCTGCTGTGTATATTGCCCTTATTCTGCAAGAGTAAACATATTTCACTTTCATATTTTTAATGCTTTTGCCAAAAACTCTTTTGTTCTGTAACTGGAAAAGAAGACAACATAGCTATGATCTTCTCCCTATGAAACAGTCCTCTTATGAACAGTTTTCAGTTCTCTTTGTAATAATGCAGGATCACAACGTCAATGTGAATGTGTGTTAGCACCTAGTAGTTATAGGGCATAGAGCTAGTCTTCAATAAATAATTATTGGATTGAATGGAAATGAACTATTCCATTTAAAGAACTTAAGTTGGCTGCTTCATCCACATCGACAGGAATAAAACTTTGCAGAAAGACCCTGGATAAATTAGCCTCTTTGTAACTTTATCACTACTTTAAAAGTCTGTTGCACACAAATTTATTAAATTGGTGGATCCAAAATGAGCCTGCACAGGGCTAGTTTGCAGGTTTCAGTACTTTTCCGTGGGTTGTTAATTGCAGCCCAAATTGACAGACAATGGAACAGCTCCTTTCTAGTTAGTCTGGTATTAATGCCAATGTCCCTGTTGGACTACAGAGCCTCTCCTAAGACCCTAGAGCAGTGGTTCTCAACCTTCCTAATGCTGTGACCCTGTAATACAATTCCTCATGTAGTAGTGACCCCCAACCACAAAATTATTTTTGTTGCTACTTCATAACTGTAATTTTGCTACTGTTATGAATCTATCTGATACACAGGATGTATTTTCATTGTTACAAATTGAACATAACCCACAGGTTGAGAACCGCTGCCCTAGAGTCACTTCTGAAGTTTTAGAACTCCAACATTTCCCTCTCAGAATGACTTAGCATGAACCCAGTGTATCATCACTGAGGTCAAGATGACCTTATCTGCCAGAGGATTGAGTTTCAGGGATCACTGGGGTGCTAATCCTTGGGATGGAAACTCTGGTTTGGTTTTAGCCACTTGAAGGCATCAAAACATCTACAGAGCCTGTGGTTGAAGTGTTCAAAAAGAGGTTTTGTGGATTAATCAACTAACAAAAATTCATTGAGAATTTTCTATAATAATCCTTTTAAATTGTAGTTTCCAATAAAGTCATGTTTCTTTCCTAGGCATGGAGGTGATATTGAATTCTCAGAGGTTATGCTCTATATAATACAGGGGTAAGCAGACCACTGCTTTTAAAAAGCCAAGGAGCTAAGGATGTTTTATTAATTTTTAAATATTGTATTAAATTTTTTAAATATTGTAATTAAATATTAATATTAATATTGTAAAAACCATCCTTAGCTCAATTCAAAAGAAGAGAAATAGTAAGATTTTGCCCTTGCTGAACCCTGAACAAAGCCTTCAGGATTGTAAAGCATTTCACAAATACTTCATTTTATCCTTACAACAGCCCTGGGTTGTAGGTGATATAATTGCTTTTATTTTATAGATGAGGAAACTGAGGCAGACAGAAGTTAAGTGACTTGCCCAAGGTCACACAGCTAGTAAGTAACTGTGGTCACATTTGAATTCTAGTCTTTCTTACTCTAGGTCCAGCATTCTGCCCATACCATCTAGCTGCCTCTTTCCCTAATGCTTAACTAAATGTCCTTCATTAACTCTTTTATTTTTTGCCTTTTTTTGAAGGGCAATTGGGGTTAAATGACTTGCCCAAAGTCACACAGCTAGCAAGTGTGTCAAGTGTCTGAGGCCAGATTTGAACTCAGGTCCTCCTGACTGCAGGGCTGGTGCTCTATTCACTGTGCCACCTAGCAGGTCCCCCTTCATTAACTCTTAAATGTTCTAGCTTGTCTCATTTCATTCTAATTAGGGGAGCTAAAGTTCTGGAAGGTCTTACCAAATTAACAAAGGCTTGTTGGTCAGTTAATAGCTTTTTATTAAGTGCCTGCTATGTGCCAGGCATTGTACTAAGGTCCAGGGACACAAAGAAAGGCACGAAACAGCCTCTACCTTCGAGGAGTTCATGGGGAGACGACATCCAAATATCTATGAACAAAAAACCTAGATACAGAACACAGTGAAGATAATCAACACAGGGAAGGCCCTGGAAGTAAGGTGAGCAGACAGTACTCTGGTAATTAGCCTAAGTTTGGAGACGCTTAGCCGGGTAAGGCTGGCTAATGGGTAAGGAATTTTATTAGATGAAACTTTATGTGCTGACACGCGGAGAGGTTGGGGGATGCATCAGTGGAGGCAAAATGCATAAACATTTCTGTTTTCAGGTTGTATTTCAATAATAGACTGTAACTCCTCGAAGGCAAGAACTTTTTTATTTTTCTTTGTATCCACTGTGATTGACACATAGATATTCCTTGGACTGAATTGCTTTGGTAACCACCAGAATGAATAAATATCGATAAATACATAAACATATACATACAAATAAAAGTTATAAACACACACACACACACACGCACATTATATAATAGTGGGAAATCGGTTTGGACAGGTAGGTGAGTCTTGCTTAGGGAGGAATTTGAAAGCTGTAGAGAGAACTTGATATATTATATGATGGAGTGTCCATATAGGTTTCTGATGCAATGAGAGGAATGTTTTAGGAATATTAGGGTAGTATTGGTGTGCAGAATAGATCTCAAAGGTTTGAACCAGGAATGCAGGAAACCAACTTGGAGGGTTTTGTGTTAATGCAGGCATGGAATGATGAAGATCCAGACCAGGGTAAGGGCAATGAGAACATGGAGAGTGGGGATGAAACAAAGAAAAATTTAGAAAGCAGAAGTGGTAGCACTTACTGACATGAGATTCCTGAGTTTGGCCTAGTACAAATAACTGGGGCTAACTCTACTTTGGAAAGAGTTCCCTGGGCCTGCCTCAACTTGAACGCCATCCCCAGGATTATCCAGAGGCTCATCATTACCATCCCTGGGTTGGAGTGGTGGCCCTGGTGTGTCCCAAGAATTGTGTGTACCAGTAAAAGTGTATCCTACAACCATGAGGACTGCTGTCTTCAGTCTGCTCAGTTCCTATTCACTGCTATATTTCACTTTATGCAATGTGTTCGGGAGAAATTTTGTTCCAACCTTATTCCAAGACATTTGGCACCATGAAGTCAACGCCAGGATGTTACACAACCTGTTTTTATGAAGTGTCTCATTTGAAAGTCTTATTTTTAGTCTCACTAAATGCCAAATATTTTGGTGTCCCTCCCTTCCTATGAAGATACGTTAGGGTAAAGGAAAGAGAAAAGTTGAGGGGGAGGAGTATCTTTGTCCCCTGTTTTCACCAGGATTTTCCAAAATCTGATCTGATCCAAATTCCATCATTTAATCTAGAGTATAATTTCTTCTTCCTTCCCTCTCCCTATACTGTCCAATCGTATCCAATCAGAATTTTCTGTTTTCCAGCCTTTGGTGAACACTAGAATATGCTGACATTTTTGTTGCAAATCTTAGAAGATCCCGATTGGTATCCCTCTATCCATTCAGGTGCTGGTAATATTCTTCTTCTTCACCTGAGTTCCTGACCCTTAGAATACCCTCTCCTCCAAGTTCCTCAACCTCCATAGCTCCCATGACCTCTCTTTCCATCTCTAGGAACACTTCTCCCTTATCCATCACTCAACTCAATTTTCCCCATGATTTCAACCTCCATAAAGAATACCTCTCACCTCTTCTCCAGGTGTGAGAATTTCTTGTCATGGCTTTGCTAATTGCACAACTTTGGTAGAATAAATAAAACACATTAGTCTAGATCAGTGAATGTAAGTAGCAGTGTTCTGTCATACAATTAGAGGTTATTCCCATATTCCCACAACAGATTTACACTGATCTATCTCTGCTCTCTTCTCTCTCTTCCTACTTGAATAACTGCCACAAATTTTATTTGTAGATGATTGCTCAAGGTTATGAATAGAGTCTGTGGCCATATGATAGGGCACAGCTAAACAGTGCATGCTTTAATTGAATTCATGACCTTGACCTCATTAATCTTCTTCTCTAATCAGCTAAACTACCTAGCTATAGATGTATAGATAGAATGAATCAGGAGCAGGTATTCCAGAGCCACTATTCAGCTCACCATGAGAATCAGGACAGGTTTAATACCATCCCTCCCTCTTTCAGTTTCTCTCTCTTCTGGTGACTACTGTGATGGTCAGGGTATTCACAGCAATTTGGCTTCTTTAGCTAAAAAGCACTGCTATCATTACTAAAATGGCATCATGAATTAGAGTCAGGTTATGAAGAGCTTTGCATGTCAAACAGAAGATTTTATATTTCATCCTGGAGATAATAGGGAGCCACTGGAGTTTATTGGGCAGGGATAGGGGGATGAGATGGTCATATTTGCACTTTTGGAAGATCACTTTGACAGCTTAGTGGAAGATAGACTAGAATGGGAAGAAACTCGTGGCAGGCAGATGAACCAGTAGACTATTGCAACTGTCTAGGCATGAGATGATGAGGGCCTCTGCTGGGTGGTGGTAGTATCAGAAGAGAGAAGGGGGCATAGTAGAGAGACATTGCAAAGATGAAATGGACAGGTCTTATCAACAAACTAGTATAGAGGTTTAGAGAAAGTGAGAAGTTTAGGATGACACCTATGTACTTAGTCTGAGTGATTGGGAAGATGATGGAACTCTCCAAAGACAAGTAAGTTTGGAAGGAGAGAGGGCTTGGGGGAAGAGATTGTGAGTTCAAATTTGGATATGTTGAATTAAGATGTCTACTGTATATCTAGTTCAAGAGGAGTTGGGGATGTGTGGCTGGGTTAAGACTGGATAAGCAGATGTAAGCTTGTGTAACAAAGAAAAATGATCAAGCAAAATTTATTTATAGAGCCTAATTCTGTTATCTAGAGGATACAATATTTATTATATCTGGTCTACCCCCTCATTATTGTCCACTGGATTCGTTACTAGATATTGCCTTTAATTTGAGTTGAGTTACATTTTAGTATTATTTTCATTCACATTTGTGGGGTCGAAAATTGTCCAATCTGCAAGAAAAATCACTGAGGCAGAGCTCCAAGCCGATAGCACTTTATTAAAGGGTCCATGGCTCCCTCTAAATAAGTGGACCTCATATCTTCCTCGTGATCTGACATGCCTTCTTTCCCCAGGTCCTTACTTTTATAGGGTTTGATAGCCAAACATGCAAAAGAGGCATGGTAAAATACAGAATCTCATTGGTTGATATTCCTTGATCTCAACTCTCCAGGAGAGCCAGAAATGATGCATCAGCATGGGTGGTCAGAAGATGGGCAAAGCAAGGGTCATCTCCACTGACTAAGTGGTCAAAATATAGGCAAGGCAATAGTCATTTCCAGTGACTAAGTAGTCATAAGATGGTCACCTGTTCACCTTGGACGAGAGAGAGTGGTCTAGAGGCACACAGTTAAGTTGGAGTACTTTCCAAAGAATCAAGGTAGTCTACCCATGCTGGGTTTGGACATGGAATTTGAGCAAAACAGGAAGGAGATATCTTGGTCAGCATTCTTGTGGTTAAGTAAGTGAGCTTCATAACTGGTAAACAAGTAGTGAACATTAAAGTTTGAGGCCTACTATAAGAACCACTCTTATCTAATTATCCCTATATGATTTATGTAAAGTATCAAATTGATTAATACTCATTGGAATAGAGTAGAGGTCCAAATGAATTATTTCTCACACATTATTGAAGTCATTGTGTATTTTTCTCCTTTTATGCTTTTCTCTGCATCCATTTATATACTTTCCCATTATGCTCTGAATTCTTCATATTTTTTGCTCTAATGGCCCATTCATAATCTGGTGTATGGGGTGTTCAGGGAGAACTAGTACCTCTGATGTGAGAGCTTGTCAAGCCCTTTTCTAGACTGCTCATCCATGTTTGGTGTCTACCTGTCACCCAATGGTTTCATCTGTCACCTTGGCTCCATGAAGCTGTAGCATGTGCAGCAGCCACATCCCAATAAAACCATCTTGGCAGACAGGTTAAACCAGGTTGAGTGTACCTGACAGGCCTCAAACCCATCAGTGAGTTAGGTGATATCTACCCCAAGCACATGAAGACTTTCCCTGGCAAAATGGGTAGATAAGAACAATTTGTTCCAATAGCCTTAAAGGGGCTGAAGAAGGTGCTATGAAGAACTTAGAGCTTGGTCAGACATGAAGGATGCCAAGGGCAGCCACTGCATCCCAGCCCATCACCAGTTGTCTTGATTTTGTCTTGACACTGGACTTCAAAGATGCTGGAAGAGAGAGTAAGGCTGATGACTTTGTACAACTCTGCCTCACTTAAATCTAATTCATATGCAAGTCATCTTCATGATGTCATTGTTCCTCTTCAAGAAAGAAAGACAAACAACATTTCATTATATTCATTTACCACAGTTTGTTCCTCCAGTTAATGGGCACTCACTTTATTTCTAATAAAGTTACCACAGAGAGGTTGGCTATGATCACTTAATATCTATGGGACCTTTCTGTCTTTGATTTCCCTGGAGTACATGCCCAGCAATGGAATTACTGATATGGACAGTTTAATCACTTTTCTTGAATCATGCCAAATTGTTTTCCAGGACAGCTGGACCAATTCACAGCTCCCTCAACATTATGTTAACGCACTTTTCTGAAAGGAAGTTGAGAGAGAGGAGAGAGAGAGAAATAAAGAGAGAGGAGAGAGAGAAAGAGAGAGAGAGAGAGAGAAAGAGAGAGCAGAGAGCATGAGCTCACACTCACACTAGGGTCATTGAGAGTGACTGTAGTAATAGAAGGAAAGCTTAGATGAGAATTCAGGGGTACATTTATTGTTAGGGTACAAGACATGGGTGATGATTCAGAAAAGGAGACAGAGATGGAATGAGCAAACATGTTGGACAAGGTCTAAGAGAGACCAGTGTTACAAAAATCTAGAGAGTAGAAAGCATCTAAGAAGAAAAGGTAGTCGATAGAGTCAAATGAAAGAGAATGATTAATAAGGATAAGGATTAAGAAAAGGTCATTGGATCAGGAAATTCCGACATCACTGGTAATGTTTAGAGTGAGAAGTTCAATTGAGCAATGAAATGAGAAATCAGATTGCAAAGGACAATGAAAAGAAAGTGAGTGAAGAGGAAAAGAAATGAATGAAAGTGAATGAAAGGAAACAAATTTGAGTTCCTCCATCGTGGGAGCGCTGACCTCAAATGTTCTCCATTTGTATAACCCATGATTGTTCCATTTGCTTATTTTCTCCTCTCACTGAGAATGTGTGCATTGTGAGGTCCAAATCTATGGGGGGAGGGGGAGAATTTACTGTTGATACTTATATTTTTATGCTATTTCATTAAATATCTTTACTTTAAACTAAGTGAGGGCTCTGCCTTACTAGTAAAGTCAACACATTAGTAGGGACTCCTGAGCTATGGTTCAAAGCGGCTTTAGGACCCAAAAGGTATCTAGAACCTCAGACAGCTTTCCAGGAGCACGTGAGTGGTGGATGGTGTGGCCTGTAGGACTACTCAGTTTTTTAGTTTCTTTATCATTCAAGCACCCAGACATCTTTCCAGCTCGAAAGTCTAGGATTCTGTGATTTTCTTATCCAAGAGTATTAGTAGGTTGGAGAAATTCAAGGAATTATCATCAACAATTTCTGTAATTCATTTGCAGATGTTCAGCACAATTCTCATTTGAGTCAGAAAGCAACTGCAAATGTATGCATGTACAGAGATACAAGATTGCTCAGTTCCATTTAATGGAATTCCGTCTTTAATATCTTATTATCAGATTTCTGAAATCTGGTTACATTAATCAACGTCATCTGGAAAAGCTATTGAAAGAGCTGTGGTTTTGGTCTTGGGTAAACACTTAATTTTTCATCTTCCAGTCCTTATATATATAACATTTGAAAAATGGTGTTTCTGCTTCCCTATAATTAGCAGCGTGAGGTCTCCTAAAAAATGCTTTGGAGGGAAATGTCATTACCTTGATGTTCTCCTGAATATTAAAAAAGTTGTTATTATTATTGTTTTTGCTGTTGAATTCTACAATTGGCTTCATTCTGACTCAAAGTATGGGGAATAACCAATTTGACCATTTAGCTTTACAGATTCCAGGACCATTGTAGCTCTTTATTTGCATAGGCTTTCCCTCCTCATATTTTTTTTTTTGCCATTTGGTAAAATTGAACAACTTTTGTAACCTAAGGATTATAACTATAAAAACAAACCATTTATACTAATTAGCCGCCTCATTTACATTTCAGTCCAAATTGGCAGGTTAGTATTATTTCAATCACTCCTCTACTAATTCAGTTTTCTGAAGCCTTCCGATCAAGTCAATGAGCTACTTGGAGTTTTTTACAGATGGGTTGTTAGACCCCTAAAACTTTCTAATGATGTGTCCCTTCCCTGGCTACTATATTCTCTTGTTTTCTTCCTACCTTTTCTCCATCTTCTTTTCTGGGTCATATTTGCCCTCCAACTTGTCAGATGTCTATTTCCTGGGGTTCTGTTCTCAGGCTAAATTTGCATTTCTAGCTCCCCAAATGTTTCCCAAGCTTCAGTCCATCATCTCCAATTGTAATCTGGCTGTTCTACCTAGAAATTCCAATAAGACTTTAAACTTATCACATCCTAAACTAAATTAATCTTTGTCCTCAAGATCTATTTCTTCTCTCAATTTTCTGATTCCTGTCAATGAAACCATCAACCTTCCAGACAAACAGACTTGAAACCTTGGCATTATCTTTGATTTCTTCCTTTTCTTCATCCTCCAAGTAAGGTACTTCCCTTTTCTTATGTGGGCATGAATGAACAATGAGTGAAAAAACATTTATTGTACTCCTCCCCAATGTTTCTCTTTTTCTTAGGCTCTATCAAAACTTAGATGAATGGAATCAACAAACTGACACCCTGATGAGGTTCTCAGTAGAAAGCTGGACCTGTTCATTAAATTAGGAAGGTTTGGGATTCTAAATAAAAGCATCAACAATTCCCTGGCAGGGTTGGTTGTGTACTAGTTGGGAAAAGCCACATGTACTGTACTTTCCCCAAGGAGGGAGAAATCATAATTGTCTTCAATAGGGTCATTATTGGGATGAGATAATTCATGTTCTCAAGAGAGCCTGGCCATTGCTATTCTTCCAAAGTGGTAGCACCAAGTCAACAAGCATTTATTAATACAGCCAGACCCTGTTCAAAGCAATGTAGAGATAAGGAAAGGCAAAAATGGTCCCTACTCTCAAGGAGCTCACAGTTTAATGGGGGAAACATTATGCAAACTATGTACAAACAAGATATATAAAGGATAAATTAGAGATAATCTCAGAAAAAAAGGCACTAGCATTAAGGGGGGGGGGTGTAGAAAGGCTTCTAGCAAAAGGTGGAGTATTATCTGAGTCTTGAAAGAAGTCAGGAAATAGAGGGAGGAAGGAGAATTCCAGGCATGGGGAGACAGCCAGGGAAAATGCATGAGTCAGGAGATGGAGTGTTGTGTAGGAGAAACATCAGAGGTCCGTGTCACTGGACTATATTGTATGGTGGAGGAGAAAAAAAATGTAAGAATACTAGAAAGGCAAAGAAGGTAGCAGGTTATAAGTAATTTTAAGGGCTCCAAAGTACAATTGCCAGGGGAACCCCAAGGCAATACTTATAAGCTATAGTGGACAGAACACTGGATGGGGAAATGGAAGACCTTGGTTTGAATCTTAGCCACTGACTCCCTGTTGTTGTTGTGCAGCCTTCATTCTGGAAGAGGACCTTTAACAAACTACTTAACTCTCAAGTCTCAATTTCCTCTCAGGAAAAGTTAGATGGAACTAGATGATTTCTCAGGTTCTTTTTGCTGGTAATATCCTATGAAGCTCCTCAAAGCAATCTCTCTACAGAGAATAAAACTTTGAGTAGAGACAATACACTAGAGTAGGAAAAAAAAATGAAGCTTGGTTGTGGATTCTTAAACATTTGATGATACTCAGAGCATCTTCTGAAACAGCAGAATGTCTCAGGAGGCAGATTAACTTCTTTCCCCACCCTTTCCCTTCCCATTTGCCTACCAAGGTAAAGGAACTAGTTCTTCTGATACTGTCTTGTAACAACAAAAAGAGGAATGAATGGGCTTCACAGGCTGTGATAATCTTTAAGGATGTTGAAAACTGACAGTCTGATTCAATGACATTGGGAAATCACATGGTTCTCATCATTTCATCATAGTGACAGCTCAAAGAAATGGTTTGTGGTCTCCTCTCTTACTTATAGATCAGGTTTGTGTCCACATGACTATGACAATCACTTCTAGGCAAAATCAGGGTCAGACTCAAGGAAGTCATTTTTTATTTTTTAACCTATTGCTAGGTAGTGGGGCATAGTAGATAGAAAACTGTCCTGGAAGACCTGAGTTCAAATTCTCCCTCTGACATATGCTGGTTGTGTGACCCTGATCAAGTTACCTAATATCTAGGCAGCTTTTAGGCTATAAATCACAGAGAAGATGCCAACCTGTATTGGTAAAGAGAGAGTCCTATACCAATGATATGTCCAATCTTTATCCTTATTTGTTTGCTTGACTGTTTGTGGGTTTCTGAATAGAAAAAGAAACTTAGGAATTAGTAGGTTGTACCTTTAATAAGTAAATCAAAATCTCTCATGGGTCGTGGCCTTGGTTGATAGATTTGACTTTCTGTTTCTTGTAAGCAGAGGCAGGGCAAAGATAACATGATTCTTGGCCCTGGTCGTACTACCTAAAGTCATGTTTATAATTTTAACAACCCACTTAATGTCAAACCCCAAGGGTGGGAAGGTAAGATTATATTTGGGGAGAGAGTACATGAGAACATTTTGAGGATATTTCGTTTTATAAACAATGGATCTGTTCTCCACATTCAAATTATTTCTGATGGATTCAGTTATTTCTGGAACCCAGGAAAACCTAGGATCTAGTTTTATCTCTATTAGGCATTGACTGTGAACCCCCAGGCAATTTTTAAAAAAACTACAGGTTTGCCGGAAGGCATTACTTTGCTATGATAGAGGGAACTTTCTTATCTGGAATTCACCATGCTATTGAAAGCTGTCCTAGCTGTCCCTGCTACTGAACATGCTAAGAAGGTTGGAGGTGGCAGGGACAGAAGAAATGATAGTAGTAAAGAAAAGAGGCAGCCTGGCCGAATAGCATCATTGTGGGTTTTGAAATCAGAGAAGTTGGATTCAGGTCCCATCTTCATGACATACTAGATGTGTAACCTTAGGTAAATTGCTTGATTTTCTGGGCCTTAGTTTCCTCATGAAGGGGGTGGACTAGATGGGTGGATAAAGCATTTATTAATCCTGCTATGTGTCAGACACTGCAATAAACTCTAGGGTGAGGAATAAAAGCAATTAAAAGACAATCTCTGCTCTCAAGGTGTTTACATTCTAGTGAAAGAAGACAAACATTCAGAGGATTTGGAAGGAGAGCACCCATAAGGGGAAAGAATGGCAATGAAGAAATGAATAAGTCTTTAGAATGAGTAGAGCTGGGAGTGAATTGAGCATGGCTGGAACCCCTCTTAAAAATGGGATCTGGGCTAGGTTTGAGCCAATTATAGGGGAAGGCCCAAGGGCAGAAGTATCTGAAGGGGGCAAAGCTGTTGGTGAGGACGTGGAAAGGTTGGGAGACTGAGTTGAGCTAGGAGTCAAGGACCAGAGCCCTTGATCCTATGAAACGTGGGTGTTTCCAGGGGGTTCAAGGCAGTTTGCAGGTAGAAAGGAAACACTCTGTGAACTCTATCTCACCCCCTGACTCCAAGGTTGGCAGAAGGAGAAGGCAAAGGGAACATGGCCTGCTGGAAGGAATCTGAGGAGAGATCTGTTCTTGCGGAAGGTTCTTGAGTGTCTTCCAGATAGGACTATTAGGGCATTCTCCACGGGGAGCTCCTGTTTTTTACAGCATATAAAAAAGCAAGAGTAGGCTTGAGTTAGCAGACCTTTAGATACAAGTGTTAATGATTTTCTGAAACTGAATCTGAGCCCCTGGAGTCCCTAACCCACTTAGAAGCTGAAGCTGCTCTGAAGCATGATTAGCCTAAAGAGAAACCACATATCAGAAGAGATCATAGATTAAGGGCTAGATGAAACTTTGGATTCTATCGAGTCCAGAGAAAGAAATTTACAGAGAAAGAAACTGAGTGACAGAGAGGTTAAGTGACTACAGTGTCACACAGCTAGTAACTATCTGAGGTAGGATTTGAAACCAGATCTCCTAACTTCAAGTTCTATTCAAGTCAGACTGTCTGAAACAATAAAAATTAAAAGCCTGATTACCTCTACTATGAGGTTTATTTTTTGGCAATCGGGGTTAAGTGACTTGCCCAGGGTCACATGGCTATTAATTGTCTGAAGTCTGATTTGAACTCCCGTCTTCCTGACTCCAGGCCTGAAGCTCTATCCACTGGGCCACCTAGCTGCCTCCTACATGGTACATAGTATTTTTTTTTTAAATGCATATAGGCTGGCTGTCTAGTCTGGCTTTAGTTTTATACATTTGAGGTTTTGGGGGGTTTTTTGGTGTTGATATTTCTAAAAACATATAAAAAATATAAACTCGAATCAATAGTAGAAAAAAAAACCTTTGCGAGGAAGCACAGAGTGATGACTAGAGAGCTGGCCTTAGAGCAGTAAGACCTTGGTTTGAGCATTACCTCTGATATGCACTTGCCGTGCACATCCATTTAATTTGTCATCCAACTGCTAAACTCTTGAAGACTTTAAATTGCATCTCAGGTGCTAATTATACTGGTAAGGGCCATAAAAAATGAGAGTAAAAATCATGAGGAATTCTCCAACCCAGTGAAATCCCACGTTCTGCCCTATGCATGTTCTTGTCCTGTCTATACTCCCTCTAGCCCTCACTATATTATTTTCCCCCAAAGAAATAAACCATTATGGTCTTGTTTGACTTATATTTTAGACTCATTTGCAAAGCAAACTCCAACAGGGTTCCTAGATCAGTTTTGAGAAACCCTGGTGTGAGGGAGCTGCATCTGACCTTATCATATAATACCTGTTCTGTTTGGATAGTGGTTGTGGAAAGTATTCCATTTTAAGTGGGTAGGCAAGGAAAAAAATTCTGAATTTTACCTGAGCCCAACCAGCAAGTTCCTGCTTTATCGCTTTTTATCAACACTTAGCATATATCTTATGCAAGGTTATTTTTTTCCAGGCACAAAGATAAGATTGGTTAGGTGGTGCTTGCAGCAGATAAAGTCACAAAGACTCAACAAAGGCTCAGGGAATGTTTCCCAGGTCTCCAATTTTTCAGAAGCCTACACGAAGGCAGCCACTCCTCCCTTAGGGGAAAGCACTGGGTGATACTACCACATGTTAGCAGGGCTCTGTCCCAGCTGCGATGAAATCCTTGGGCAAGTCATTCCTCTACTCAACCACCCACGCACAGGCTCTAATCTTCTGGAAATGCAGCAGAACCAGATTCCATTTCAGGTCCCCCCAGAGACTCACACTCTGCTCCTCCCTCTTTTAAAGTCATTGTTTAATAAAAGGGAGAGGAAAGGGGAAGAAGAACAAATGAGCGGTGGTTCTTTCTCATTTAAGCCTGATTTACTGAGAAACTCAGTCAACATCATACAGATACTGAGCAGCAGGTTCAGCCAGTGCCCCAACGTGAGAGAAGGTAGAGGAAGAAACAAAATGTTGGCTAAGACTAAGCTATGGATTCATTTATAGAGTCAGTCTTTCAACTCTGCTAAGGTAGGGTGGTACAGTGAAAAGGAGGCCCAGTACAAAGACCAGAGATGTGGGTTTGAGTCTTCCCCTTTCATTCATTCAGCAAGCATTTATTAGACACCAGAGTTCCGGCAGTTTACTCCACAGCATTCAGTTAGGAGATACACTATGCAAAAACAAAATCAGACATAGGCTCTGCCCTCAGAAAGCTTACATCCTATTTAGGGGGAGGGGTGGGACTATAGAAACCCAGATAAATGAATAGAAAGTTATTTGGTGGAAAGGGCGCTGGCAACTAGGAAGACGGGAAAAGCTGATATGGGAGCTGACACTGGATATAAATCTTGAAGGAATCTGAAGATTCTAAGAGTTAGAGGTGAGGAGCATCATGCTGCATGCACACATACAGCCAATTTAGGGTTGTATACAGAATCACTAATTGGACTTAGCCTTCTCAATGCCTTTGATCAAACTATTATTAATCAAAGTGTGCAAACAATACCCTCCTCTAAGAACAAACCAGAAACCTAAAGCTTAGAGGTTCCCTCACAAGGTATCTCCCTCTAAGATTGTCATTGGACAAGTCTCCATCCATCAGCACTGCCCTCAAGTGACCAGAGGATGCTTGAATCTCAAATGTGGGAAATGGAGGAGTCCGTGCTAGTCATTCCTTGGAACAGGCTGATGGCTGGGGCTCCTGGTGGGTTCTTTACACGTTTAGTTACAAGCGTTCCTAAGTTGTTTACCACGTCATTTGATTGGTGGTTTATTACATGAACTACTAATAAAGTTGTTTATGACATTTTTTCTATTGGTGGTCTGTCTTACCAGAGAGTCTACATGCTCATCAGTTGCTTGAGAACACACGTGTTGTTTACTACATCATACCACACAAGGGCTTATCGTATTGTTGAGAAACAATTTGTAGGAAAATGGCATGCCCAACACAGACCAATCACAAAATGGATGCTTAAAGCAAAATGGAACTTGTTGTGCTAAGTTGATGAACTTATTCCTTCTATTTTAATAAGGTCCTTAAAACCCCTTCTCATGGCAAGGAGGTAGAGCATTCATTCCAGGCCTAAGGGATATCCTGCGTAGTCACTGAGACGGGAAATGGAATGTTGTATACCAGGAACAGCAAGTGGTTCTGAGAATCATCTTCCTGGAGGTGATGGTTGAAACCCTGGAAGTTGATGAGGTCACCAACGAGCAGGGAAATGCCTGGTCAGACACGTGACTTAGGTTATCACTTTGACAACTGTGTGGAGAGTGGAGAGAGCCTTGTGATGGGGACACATTAAGAGTTGATTGCAGCATGGTGTAGCGGGTGGATGTTGACTTCCACTCAGAAAGACCTAGATTCAAAGCATACTTTCAGACACTTAGTAAACTATGTGGCCACGGGCAAATTATTTCAGTTCTCATGAATGGCTGTTTCTATAATCTGTCAACTACAGCTCACAATAACACTTGATTAACTTCTCAAAGAGACCCATTCACTGAATGGGCATTACCTCACTCAAAGTGAGAACCTGAAAAGACCTTAGCCTACAAGGGCCAGGGACTCCCATTGCATCCTGGGCCATCTCCAGCCGTCCTGATAAGTATCTGTCCACTAGACCCAGATGGCTCTGGAGAAGAAAGTGGGGCTGGTGACCTTCCCTCACTCAAATCAAAGTCAACTCCAAATCATGTCATCATCTCCCTGATGTCATGGTCCTCTTTGAAAAAGAAGGACAAACACACAGCACAAGCATCAAATAAAAATAATGAATATAAAATGCTTAGCAAACCTCAAAGCGTTATATACACGTTGTTGTTCAATTGTGTCTAACTCTTCAGGATGCCATTTGAGGTCTTCTTGGCAGAAATACTGGAGTAGCTCACTATTTCCTTCTCTAGCTTATTTTAGAGATGAGGAAATGGAACAAACAGGGTTAGGTGACTTACCCAGGGTCACACAGCTAATAAGCATCTGAGGCTGGATTTGAATTTAGGAAGAGTTTTCCTGACTTTAGTACTCTATCTACTGCACCACTTAGCTGCCCATTATATTGATGAAAGTTATCACTGTTTTTATAATTTAGGCAAGAGACGATGAGTGTCTGAAGTAGGGTGGAGGCGACGTACATGGTAAGAATGGAGTCTTTGTGAAGGGAGAGACAGAGACAGATGTGGGAGGTGAGAAGGTAGAACCAGTAAGGCTGGACAACTAATTGCTGCGAATGTGTAAAGAAGAGAGAAGGCTGAGCTTGATTTTGAGGCTGCAAACCTGCGTAACTGGACAACAGGAATTTAGGTAAGTTACAAAGAAGAGAGAATTTGGGTAGGAAACCCTGTTTGGGTTAAGTTGTTTGAGATAAGAGGACATCTGCCACTTACTGCTTGTTTGAGCCTTGATAAGTCCTTTAACCCCTGTGAACCTTACCTTTTCCAATTGTAGAATGACTGGAGTTGGACAAGATCATTTCTGAATTTCCTTTTAGCTCCAAATCCATGTGTATTGCTGGGGTAGTTTTGTGGAGGCATGGCTCTGCTCTGTGCTGTGTATGAGGAGGAAGAGGTGACTCCTGAGTGTCTGAGAGAATGCTGAGCATGCTGATACATACCTACCATAAAAGACAGCTCAGTTTGTTGCATTGTCACAGATAGAAGAGCCTCCAGAAAGTCAGTCAAGAAAGAGAGAATTCTGAATGGTGGATTGAAAACCTTAAAGATACAGTTATGGAGAAGAGCTAACCCCATCATGTCCCTTGGCTTCGTGGTCTGCAAATCTAGAATCTACTGAGAGTGGACTTCCCCAGAGTGTGAAGGATTTGAGCTGAGATCCTATCTTGCTTCCAGCTGAAAAGCTCATTTATTTTTGTAAATTTAAAAAATATTCTAGTCTGTAGAATGTTTCTAACTTCTCTTTGCTGTTTCATTTTTTTAAAAATGGATTTACTTGGGGTGGCTAGGTGGCATAGTGAATAGAGCACCGGCCTAGGAGTCAGGAGGACCCGAGTTCACATCTGACCTCAGACACTTAACACAAAACCTAGCCGTGTGACCTTGGGCAAGTCACTTAACCCCAATTGCCCTCCAAAAAGCAAAAAAAAAAAAATGGATTTACTCTCTATTTTCTATTTGTGTCTTTTGTACCTAAGTTTGGTGGGAATGGGCTAAACTGGTTAGAGTAAAATAACATCTACTTTCCCCGATTAAGAGCCATCAGGGAAGTGGTTTTCCTTTTGAAGTCCAACTTGTACCCCTAGACTAGAGATATTTGAGGAGTAGCAAATAGATATAATTCTGACCCCTTTTAGAGACTGAAGAAATCTCCCAGGCCCTAGTAGTCCTGGACCTTACTTGTCCTTCTCCCAGATAGGCTGTTGGCAGGATAGGCAAGGCCCATCTCCTGCGCCACAGAAAGGAAGAAAGGTAGTCCTTTTGTAGACTCGTAAAGCCAAATCAGATCTCAAGTCATATCTATCCATATTTAGATAGACTTACATAGATGTCTTATACATGGTGTCTCAAAGGTCTTAGAGTAGTATGAAGGTTTTAATGAATATAAAACTTCACTAAGACTTCTGGGACACCTTGTATATGATTCTACCCCATTCATAGTTTTATTGGGCATATAGATCTGACATGGCATTTATCTACCCCTTCTCATTCTGTGAAATTCCTATTCATGTCTTCTTGTAAGTTTTTTCATAGCGGAGCTAATGCATGAATCGTTTTCCTCAAATTTTTTTACTCTATTTTGTAAATGTAGATCTTGGGCTGCCCATTGATTATCTTGGTAGATGATGTCATGGGGGTAGCTAGGTGGTACAGGAGATAGAATGCCAGGCCTGGAGAAAGTCTTGAGTTCAAATCCAGTCATGTACACTTATTAGCTGTGTGACCTTGGGCAAGATACTTAACTCCATTTCCCTCAGTTTCCTCATCTCTAAAATGAACTGGAGAAGGAAATAGCAAACCATTCTAGGGTCTTTGCCAAATACGGTCAGACACAACTGAAACTACTCAATAATAACAAAGCTCCATAAGAGCAAGGATTATTTCATTTTCATCTTTGCCCGCACCCTTCATTTCTAGACAAGGAAAGGGAGGCCCAGAGAGATTAAATGAGTCAACTAAGGTCACCTAGATCAGCGGTTCTCAACCTGTGGGTCATGACCCCTTTGGGGATCGAATGACCCTTTCACAGGGGTCGCCTAAGACCATCGGAAAACACACATTTCCAATGATCTTAGGAACGGAGACATGGCTCCTCTATCTGTCTCCAGGCGGGTCTGCCCACATGCAGATACGCCCACATACCAGTATTAAAGGGTCACAGCATTAGGAAGGTTGAGAACCACTGGCCTAGATAGAAGGGAACAGATCTGGGGTTCAAACTGAGTCCTAAGTCTCTAATCCCAATACTGTACCCGTTCTGCCCTGTTGTTGACCCAAGTCTGGCTAAGATGCCACCTTAGTTTTTCTATCAAAATTCTTGCCCCATCAACAACTCTGAGCAATGCTGTGAAGACTTAGAGGAGCCTCTTTAAGAACTATGATTATGTGAAAAAAAATTATACTCCAAAAATATGGGATTTTATTTCAGTGACAAAATGGTTTAGCATAGAAGAAGGCTTTGAAGGCCCACTAGCTGATCGAGTGTAGACATTATTTAACAAAGGATAGAACCATTTATTATCCTTTATTGCTCCTTTAATCTTTTCAGGCAAAGACCTTGGATTTATAAGTGTGGGCCTGGAGTAGAAAACTCAATGATCCTTACCATAAATACATTTGTAGGTTCTGCGTCCAAGAGAAAACTTATGAATAATTCCATGTAATCATACTCCTATTGACAAGTCAACCTTTCAGGCAAAAGCCTTAAAGAAAGGAAATCTTTCCCTCTCAAAGGAAAAATGTTTCCCCCTAAAAATCCACTGGACTAAAAAATAATAGCACCTTACATTTATATAATACTTTATAGCCAGAAATATTGTTTTAAGAAGTCTTATCACATTTGATTCTATCTACCCCATTATGTAGGCTGTGTAAGAATTTTTAGCCCCATTATATAGAAAATCGTTGCTCAGAAAAGTTCAATGATCTTCTAAAAGTGACAGAACTAGTAAATGGTAAAACCAAGAATGGAACCTAAATTTGCAAACATTTGTTGAAGACTTTTAGATACAAAGCCCTGTGTTTGACACTTGACATTATTTTTTTGAGAGGAGGGGGGCAATTGAGATTAAGTGACTTGCCCAGGATTACACAGCTAATAAGTGTCTGAGGACAAATTTGAATTTAGGACTTCTTGATTACAGGCCAGAAAATCTATCCACTGCATCACCTAGCTGCCCATAGACACTTAAAATTCAAAGACAAAAATAAAACAGTTCCTTCTCTTAACTTATATTCTACTCAGGGGAAAATGAGTTATATTTCAATAGTCTTTTCAGATTCACAAAGTGTTTTTCTCACAAGGACTCCATGAAACAAGTAATATTGTACAGGTACCTCCATTTGAGAGATGAAGGAACTAAAAATCAGAACAAAGTCCCACAGCTATTAAATATCAGAGCTAGGAACAGAACCCAAATTTCTCTTGGGTTCCAACTAGAGTGTTCATTCAACTTTGTCATTCTGCTTTTCATTTTTTCTTCTTCCTTTTTTGGAGGGGGGAAGGGAGGGCAATAGGGGTTAAGTGACTTGCTCAAGTTCACGTGGCTAGTAAGTGTTAAGTGTCTGAGGTCAGATTTGAACTCAGGTCCTCCTGACTCTAGGGCTGGTGCTCTATTCACTACACCACCTAGCCACCCCATCATTCTCCTTTTTAAATGAAGAAGAGACAGCCAGGTATCACAGTGGATAGAGCACTGGCCTGGAGTCTGGAGGGCCTGAGTTCAAATCCATCCTCAGGCATTCACTAACTATGTAACCATAGGCAAGTCACTTAACTCTGATTGCCTCCTCTTCCCCTCCCCCCCAGAAAAAAGAAATAAAGAAAAAAGAAGCTGAATCCAACATTTACCACCTATATGATAAGAAAATAATACAAGTCATTTTTCAAGTAGATACTAGATGTCATTAAGGGAAATCTATGGTTGTGGACATCTGTTCTCTGTTATTTAGCTAGTTAGGTTATATACCTTTTCCTGTTCTCTCAGAATTCTTCTAGATATACTACTAGAAAGTATATTAAGTCTATACGTATAGAAGAAGCTGTCGGAGGAATGGCTTAAAGCATCTTACTTGATGCTAAATGGTAATTAGAAAAGTGAAAATATTCATGTTTCTCTTTCCTTCACATCAGTTGCTGAGAATCTTCAACAATATAATCACCAAACATTTATTAAGAGCTTATTGTGGAGAAAATGGTGGGAGGGGATGGAGTAGATACAAAATTAGATAAGACACCAACTCCTGTCTTCACGGAACTAATTGTCTAATAGGGAAATATAACATACACACAAGCAAGTATCATACAAGATAATACACAGATAGGTGAATTAAGCAAGTAAATTAGTTTTAATGTTTCATATTTATGTGTAATTCTAAAGTTTGCTAAAATTTCTTATCACAATGACGCCAGGAGGTTGGCAATAACACGTAATCCCATTCCCATTTTCCAGATGAGAAAAGTATGGCTCTGAGATATTACATGGCTTGATATTGATCACATAGCTGGTAAGTGCAGAGGGGACACCTGACTCCAGACGCCAGGTGCAGCGCTCTGTCCTCTAAGGCAGGCCGCCTCTCAAAAAAGAATCTGGCTCTTCTTACATTATTCAAGAAAAGAATTCACAGGAAATAGAGGTGGGAAAGAATCACAGAATCTCAGAATTGGGAAATGACTTCAGAGGTCGCCTAGTCCGACACAAATCTGAACAGGAATCCCTTCGAAAACATCCCCTAAAAGTGGCAATTCATTCCAATTAGCCAGACCTTCCCCATTCTGTAAGACCCAGCACAAATGTTACCTTTCCACGAAGCCTTTCTTGACTCACATTGATCTCTCTCCTTTTTGGTCTCTCACAGTAATTAATGTAGGGAACATGAATTTAAGCAGTTAACAATGGTCTACTATGTCCTGTTCTATAATAATTTTGAGTGTTTAAATCCTGCACTCCTAATGGGCTTCTGAACTTCTCTATGGCCTGTTTCGTCTATGACAAATTGACAAGCATTTATTAATCACCTCCTGTGGGCATTACACTGTGCTGAACACTGGAGATACAAGGAAAGGCCAAAAACAAACCCTGCTTTCAAGGAACTCACAAATTAATGAGATACAGCATACAAACAATTAGTGTGTGTGTGTGTGTGTGTGTGTGTGTGTGTGTGTGTGTGTGTGTGTATGTTTATATATTTTATACATGCTTGTTTATAAATATATATATATTCTCTCTCTATATATATATGTATGTATGTATATGTATATATATTCTCTACATATATTCCTGGAGAAGGAAATGGCAAAGTACTCAACTACTCCAGTATCTTTGCCAAGAAAACTCCAAATTGGGGCAGCTAGGTGGCACAATGAATAGACACCGGCCCTGGAGTTAGGAGGACCTGAGTTCAAATCCAGCCTCAGACACTTATCTGTGTGAGCTTGGGCAAGTTGCTTAACTCCAATTGCCCTCCACAAAGCTTAAAGAAGAAAAAGAAAAGAAAAGAAAACCCCAAATGAAGTCACAGTCAGATGTGACTAAAACAACTAAAAAACAAAACCCTTCTGAATTCTAATTTCTTTTTGGTGGGGTGGGCTGGGGGTAGAACTGGTTCTTTATTTCAAAAGACATTTTGTGAATTTTCAAAATCAAAATACTTACACTCTTGGTTCCTCTTTCTCCAGATTGGCTCCCAAAGAAGCAACACCAAATAATGAAAACACACACACACACACACACACACACACACACACACACACACACACACTTCTTCATATCCATAGATTGTATATGGATAAATTAGAAATAGTCTCAGAGGGAAGACATTAAGATAGAGGACTGGGAAAGGTTACTGGCAGAAGATGGGATTTTTAGCTGATAACTGATGGAAATCAAGAAAACCAGGAAAAAGAAATAGGGAGGGAGAGCATTCCAGCCATGAGATGCAGCCAGTCAAAATGCGGAGTCAGAAGTGTGTCACATGGGAGGAAAGATAAAGAGGCTATTGTCACTGGGTTGTGAGTGAAGGGTGTACGATATAAGAACACTGGGAAGGTGAGGAAGGAGCCAGGTTACAAGGGGCTTGAAAAGTCAAACAGAGGATTTGGTGTTCAATACTAGAGGTAATAGCGAACCCTTGGATTTTTTTTTTTTAATCAGGTGAACAATGGATATAGCTTTTATTTTTCTCTTGGAAGTTTGAACAACTACAAAATAACTATGTTTGCAAAAAGTTTAGGATTATATAAAGTTTGTAAATGATCTTACAAACATACGTAGAAAATAAACATCAAGTATCTTGCAAAAGTCTCAACCACACTAGAACTAAAATCACATAATTTCCATGTAAGTTGTAGGCTTGGTTTGGCTTTAGGATTGTGGGAGAGAAGGGGATTGATTTTGGTTTCTTAAGCCATCATTCCTATTTCCGACATGCATATAACAGATAGAGTTTTTTGAGTAGGGAGGGAATGATATGGTTAAACCCACGAACAGACTTTATACTTGTGCTGGACACATAGTAGGTACTTACTCAATGACTGTTTATTGATTCGAATTCCATTGCATTGCAATGCATAGGCAATAAGAACTAAAAAAAAAATAGGTAGAGAAGGGGTAGGAAGAGAAAGAATAATGGGTGGTTTAGAGAACAGTACATCTACCTCCTCCTTAAAATTCAGATCGGAAGCACAACTAATGATTTTTTTCACCTAGGCCAAAACCAGTTGGGTTGGAGAAGGCAAAGCATTATGCAGGAAACAGTCCAACTACTAATTCGAGTCTTCCAACAAAGAGACAGGAGAGTCTAGTAGCCACCCTTGAGGAGGTTTTTTGGAGAAGAAGTGAGGGGAGATCTAAGGAGACCATGGTTTTGGGACCCTGGGTTGGTCTCACTACCAGTTCAGCTAGGGGATGAAGTACATCATCCTAGGGAGAAAGTACTCCAAACTCCCATCCCTTCTCTCTCCCTCATGCCCTTGCCTTTGTTCATTGCTAGTTCTGACTCTTAGTGGGGTAGTGCCTTGGAAGCCACAAACAACTCTGATGCTAATGGCCATCCCAAGACTGCTCCTTGCCTATATAATCCCCATCCCTAATAAGGCAGCATATATATTTCAAGCAAATCAAGGATTATAATCATAGCAAGGTCTGCCCATTTCTGGCCTATTTTAGATTTGGTTGATAATAACTTCTTCTTATTACTCTGATGTTTTAGTGTTAAGTTCCATGGGACAACATGCCAGACTTTCCATCTTTTGAATGGAAAAAGGAATAAAAAAACATCCCTGAGAAGACCACATGAGATGTTCAGTAACATCTCAGAATTTCCAACATAGAATATGGGAGCTTTGTCTCAAAGTAAACCTTAGTATTGAATGGG
>CM053584.1:325301725-325325581 GCA_028627135.1 Pseudochirops cupreus | reverse complement strand
ATGAAAAATGGAGAAGAAAAAAAAGGTGTCAAAGAGTAGAATACCTAAACACTCAAATGGCTATTGGATGCCTTCGAGGATGCAGGTTGCAACCCATATGTGTCTTCCCATTTGGTACAATTCTTGCTCATGTCATCCTAAAAGTTCACCACCAGAGTTCATTCAATATCTTGCTACTGCAAAGGTACCAGTGGAGTTCTTTGGATAGACATCTGTCTTCCTTCATTCTTGACATACAACCAGCCTATTTTTTCACCCACCAAATCAAACCATCTCAGCGGATAGACTAACCCAAGTTGGCCTCAAAATCATCAATGAGTTAGGGAGATGTCTATCCAAGAATGTGAAGTTTTCTCTAGTGGAATGGGCAGATGAGAACAATTTTTTCTAACAGCCACGAAGGTGGCTGAAGCAGGCACTGTGGAACGTTTAGAGCCGGGTCAGACATTAAAGATGCCAAGATCATCCTCTGCATCCCTGGCCATTGCCAGTTGATCTGACATTTGTCCTCCCTCTGGACTTTGATGGCTACGCAAGAGAGTGAGGCTGATGACTTTGGGTAATTCTGCCTCAGTTAAATCCAATTCATGATCAAGTCAAGACATCACCTGTGACGTCATTGGTCCTCTTTGAAAACAAAGGAAAGATCACAAAATCAAATAATTCTCTGATGACGTATTTTACTCCTGTTTTTCCAAATTCCTCATTGGCTGTCTTTATGTTGAAGCCTGCTCATACACATCCTGTGCCTATCCATTGTTCTTTACATGATATGCATTTTGACTTCTTCAGATGTAGTTGTATTCTATGCATCACTACCATAAAGCAGAACTGGTAGAATATTAGTACTGAAGTGATGAGCCTTTGTTTTATGAGAAACTTTGGGTGAGAAAAGATTTTCTATTTTCTGAAAGCAATGAGTTTGTTTTCCTTCCCAGAATACTGATCAACTAATTTTACTAGATAGCTATCTAAATGCATATTGAAATCTGAGCAGTAGACATGCTTCACCTTGGTTGTCTTTATCCAAACTCCACTGAGTGATTACGGGGTTACAATGAATTTTTAAAAACAGAAACTTTTACTTATTAAAGGGTAGAGGAAGGAAAAAAGAGGAAGAGGAAGAAAGAAATTCTCTAAAATACTTATTTCGATGTTCTTTTCTAGTCCTTATCACCATATAGAGAGGCAACATGACTTAGTAGTAGTTTTTTAGTCATTTCAGGCACATCTGATTCTTTGTGACCCCATTTGGAGTTTTCTGGGCAAAGATTCTAGAGTGGTTTGTCATTTCCTTCTCCATCTCATTTGACAGAAGAGGAAACTGAGGCAAATAGGATTAAGCGACAAGCCTAGTGTCTAAGGTTGGATTTGAAATCAAGAAGGCTCATCTCCTTGACTCCAGGCCTGGCACTCTATCTGTTGTACCATCTAGCTGCCCATGACTTAGTAAAAAGAGCACCAAACAGAAAGTTGGGAGAATTGGGCTGGTAGCTGAGCAATCTTAGGCAAGTACTTTATCTCTCTACTCCTGTTTCTTCACCTGCAAAGATGAGGATTTGGACTAGATGGTTTCCAAGTTTTCTTTTAGTTTGACATGTGTTATTTTCCAAAACGACCACACATTCTGTGGTGAACATGATATATAGGGTAGCCAGGTCTAGACACCCTCCAAAGAGTTCCATTAATGGTCAAAAGAAATGATGGAGTAGACACTAGCCTTGTGTCTGGCATGTTGAAGGCAGATAAACACCCCCTTAGCTATTAACTGAAATTATTCATCTATCACATTAACCAATTATTACTAACAATATAGAAAAACATTCCACTTATTTGCCAGATAATTGAATCCTCTATGGTTTCTTGGCTTCAGCTCTGGGGAAAACCAATTTACTCAGTTTTAGTGTCAACACTGTGAATGCCCTGGGTGATTTGTATGGGGGAATTATCTGCCACCTTGAATACCTGCCTTTCCAAAGGCCCAGGGATGTCAAGAGGACAAATGAGATAATATATGTGAAAACATCTTGAGTTGTCTGGAAGAGAGG
Source organism: Pseudochirops cupreus (assembly GCA_028627135.1). Lineage (NCBI taxonomy): Eukaryota > Metazoa > Chordata > Mammalia > Diprotodontia > Pseudocheiridae > Pseudochirops > Pseudochirops cupreus. Next base: position 325,323,533 of record CM053584.1, on the reverse strand, counting down.
TGTCGTCTGAATACATGAGATAATTGTGATACGGTGATTAATCATGATACCCACAATGACACAGAATAACATGAAAGTTGGCAAGCTGTCTGAAAAGAGAAATTCTTGATCAGGAAAATAGCTCAGAGAAGGATTTGGAGTCAGAACTGAGTGCTTTCTGGGTGACCTTGGGTAAGCTGCTGGCATCTCTAGGCATTAGTTTCTTCATCAGTACAACAGGGATGGGGGTGGGGGAAAGAGGAGAAGGGTGAGATTGAGATGATGCCCAAAGCCTCCTTCTTCTAATGGGAATATTCAGTGATCCTTTGGTGCTGCTTTTCCCAAACCATCACATTATAATTTCTGTAGCCCCCTAGAGTATTTTCTTTGGAAACAATTTAGTGCTTTGCCCAACTACACAACAGATATATTCATGAAAAAATAATGAACAAATCTAATTTTTGTAAATTGAATCATTGTTTCAATGCATGGAAGAGTTCACTAAAGAACCTTATGGGGATTCCTTTGGGAAAGTGAAGAGGCCTCTCTCGCTTTGCCCCCTAATTCTGTTTTTCTGAATTTAAATTTTCACGTATTCCAATTTTCTTAAAACAAGGCAAAATTGCTTCACATACAGAAGAAGTCACTCACTATGTTGTTGCTTGACTTTTCTCCTATTTACAAATGGGAAGAATTCCCAGTAACTCCCTATTCTGATTCCCATATCCAAAAATATCTACTAGCTAGTTCTCTCTACAGGAGTAAGAATAATTTCTTTTTCTTTTTATTCCCCCTTCTCCTTCTCATCCCCTCCAGCTAGCACTGTGCCCTGCATGTGGACTTCAAGCACATATTTGTTGAATAAATTCTGTGGCTGCCCCCAAAGTCCCTAATACCTTGAAAATCTCCACCATGAAGGTACCCAAATATGAAAGATACTAGTTTGGGATATATATCTATATATCTGAACACACAACATAATATTATACATAAATATATTAATATATTATAAACATAAATGTGTTACATACAGTTCAAACATATAACATATTATAAATAAAATTTATATAACATATATTTATTATATATAGTAGAACCTCAATTTACAAGTATGTTTCGCTGGACAAGGGAAAAAATGTGCAAAATTTGTCTTGCAGGATGAACAAAAATTCACAGTACAAACATTTTTTTAATGATAATGCAATGTCACATTCCCTGACATTCTGAAAAAACATCAAAAACAAGTGTCATTAGATAGATTCCTAGTCAGAAGTGAATGTAAAGAAAAAAAAATCAGCGAGTCGAAACATGAAAGTGATTCTAAAAAATGAAAAATAAGTGAAGGCAGTAGCGTTAGTCTTACTTTCAGTGAAAGTAGCATAAGAGAGAATACTCCCCACGTTGAAATTGCCAGTGTTCTCATGGAAGGAGATTCTCCTTCCAAGCAATAACTCTTCCTCCTCCTTCACATCTCCCTCATGCCAGCCACAATTCTTCTCAAAGGTAAAGGGCAGGTTAATTTGTTTTGTCTTGGGTTTACATTGTGTGCTAATCATTGCTGTTGTTTTTCAGGTGCATTAGAGACAAAACACTTAAAATTCTAAATAATTATTTTTATAGTTATATTTTTGGGGCTGTGGTACTGACTTTACATTATTTCCTATGAGAAAATTCACTTTGCAATGCGAACAAATCACATGACTAGCAGAATCTCTGAACAAATTAAATTTGTAAACCGAGGTTCTACTATATTTATGTATAATATAATATAAATTTATTATATATAAAATATAAATACATATTTTACCCAAACTCATATCTTTCATACTTGGGTACCCTCAAAGTATACATATATATGTATATACTATGTGTCCATATGTATGCACACATATATAGTATTTTGATATGATGGGTTTCCTTTATAATCATGTATATTTCATGTGTTTAAAGACATGATTCTGTGAAGGGGTACCTAGGCTTCACCAGACTACCAAAGAGGCCCATGTCATTAAAAAAAAGCTAAAGAATTGCTTTTTTAGGTTGTAATGGTAATGAAAATTCAAGATCCCTTTGTATTGGAAAGCTAAGAGGTACTTAGCACCTAGTTTCAAATTAAGCCTCTGTTAAAGAAACAGAAGGTGTGATCCCCTGTTGTTGACATGACAGGAAGGGGCTGAACAGGGAGAAGCAATACTGTATATAAGGAAAAACTGTAGCTGGGAAAGTGAGAACTTCTTGGGACAAGCATCTGAAGCTCCTCTAAAGCATCTGAAGGCTGGGCTTCTGATACTGGACTGGAACTTCTGTGTAGAAAGTGATTCTGATTTTGAGAACAGAACATATGGTGCTGAAGACTTCTGAGGGCCAGCTGAAGCTGCTGAGGCTGCTGAGGATTTCCAAGGGATAAGCCAGAGCTGCTAGAGAAAGCATGACTGTGGTGTCAGTACTTTGTCTGTCTGTGGCTCTGTTAAGTTTTCTCTTCCCAGGAACAGAAACTATGCAGGACTTGAGGTGGACTGGACACTGTGAGCTTCAATATGGAGCAGGAACTGCACAGAGAGCTGGACAAGAAGCTGGGAGCTGTCTGCCTTTGAGCTCCGGCAGCAGTTGGTTAGATTCAGGCAGGAGCTGGGACCATGGAAGAGGAGCCATGGAGACTGAGAGACTGCTCTGAGTCAAGATGAAAAGTACTCTCTATGGGTACTAAGTAGTGGCTGAAATTGTAGTTTACTAGTGACCTAGGGGTGGATGGCTTGTGTTTTTCCCACTACCCCTTAAGAGGGTACTGGGTAGTGACTGATGACTGAACAGTGACTGATGATTGAGTAGTGAGTGATGACTGAACAGTGACTGATTTGTAACTTAGTGTGCCCTGTGGATGGAGGATTTTGACCTTTTGTATTTTGTGTCCCTTAAGGAGGCAGCCTCCTTAAGGATGATTGAATGATTGAGTTACTAAATGATTGATTGACTAAATTATTGTACTTTGTTTGACATGATGTGACTACTTTGGTGAAAATTATGTGGCCATTTTAGTGATAAGTCATTGTGAACGCTGTATTTTGATTTTCTGTTGTAAGTTGTAACATTCTGAATGCTGTGCCTTGATTTTCTGTGGATGTTTTACTCTGATTTGTTGTTGAATAAATAGTGTTCACTATACTATGTAATAAAAATCTTGAAAGCTGTTCACAGCAGTAGTCTTCTGGAAAGCTGCTTGCGCTTGGCTTTACATAGGCTAACAAAGGTACCCCTTCCATCATTCCCTCTTTTGGGGGCTTTTTACATACTACCATAGAGACTCTAGTGGTATGTGATAATCTCTTCTTCCCAGTAAAGTGAAAGAACTGCTTAGTTTACTTACATCTTAGGGTGGAAATAGAACAGAGATTTAGCCCTCAGTTTCCACACAGTTAAGTTCCACTGTGGGCACAGTTGGATAGAGAGCCAGGCCTGGAATCAGGAAGATGGGAGTTCAAATGTGACCTCAGATACTTACTAGCTGTCTGACTTTGGGTAAGTCACTTAACCCTGTTTGCCTCAATTTTCTATCTGTAAAATTATTTGGAGAAAGAAATGGCAAATCACTCTAGTATCTTTGTCAATAAAATCCCCAAAAGGGGTCACAAAGAGTCAGACACAACCTTTATGACTGAACAATAAGAAAGTTTGCTTGATCGTGTGGGTATGCAATCAGCAAAAAGGCAGTGTGTGTATTGGAGCAGTGTGTGTATTGGATAGAACAATGGGCTTGGAATCAGGAAGACTTGGTTTTGAATTTTGCATTGGGCATTTCATAACTGTGTGACCCTGAACAAATCATTTAAATTCTGGGGGTTTGAGTTTTCTTATCTGTAAAATGGTGGGATCAGACTAGTTTAGATGGCCTCTAAAATCTCATCTAGCTTTAAATCTATGATTAATTTAATCTTCTATTGGAACAGATTGTTTTTATACTCTCTAAAGAGGCTCAGTCTTAGATTTCAGAAGATGAAAATCATAACCAACAGGCATTTATTAAACTCTGTAAGCCAGATACGTGCTAAGCACTAAGGATACAAAGAAAGGCAAAACTAATCCTTACCCTCAAAGAACTTACATCCTAATGAGGGAGACAATATGTAAGTAAGTAGGTACTTACAAGAAATGTAGGATGGATTAGAAAGAGGGTGAAGTGAAAGTAAACTAATGATAGCTCTTGTATCTAACATCTTAAAGTTCCAGCACAAATTATTATAATAACTCACCTATAGACAAATGCTTTCATTTGGTCGTTTTCAGTTGTGTCTGACTCTCTGTGACCCCATTTGGGGTTTTCTTGACAAAGATACTATAATGGTTTGCCGTTTCCTGCTCCAGATCATTTTACAGATAAGGAAACTGAGGTACCTTACAGTTGGTTGTAAAGCACAATACCTACATAATCTTATTTGATTATTACAGTGATTCAGTATCATAGTTCACCTGTGAATTCACAATGAAATCAGGACTGTGAGGGGTCACTGCCCTTCCAGCCTTGGCAAGACGGCGACACCTACTTTTCTTTTCTTTTTGGGGGAGGGGTGTGACTGGGTCTAGGGATTTTAAAGCAGGTAACATGTAGAGCTAATTTGGTTAACTATAGTGTTGAGATGTGGACAGGAGAAAAGGGAAGTCAGAGTAGGGACATATCTGGGAAAGTATTAAGGATTATTCAGTCATTTTTCAGTCATGTCTGGCTCTTGTGATGCTATTTGGGATTTTCTTGGCAAAGATACTGGAGTGGTTTGTCACTGAAGGATTGGAGGTCCCTATGAAGATGAAGAATAGGTTTAGGAGAAGTAAGGCACAAGGGGAAATGACTCATAGGAGGTCATAGAGGAGTGTGCAAGTTATTGATTAAAAAAGTAGAATACTTACTGATGAAAGTAACAGCCAGGGTGTATACCTACCCATGTATGGTTGAGTCAGAGGAAAGGCAGAGATCATGGGATTTAAGAAGACTGGAGAGCTGGGAGGTTTGGGGGTTTCAGGAAGAATGAACCTTGATGTTGAAGTCCCTTATACTAATAGGGGCAGGAGTTAGAAAGGAAAAGAAGGTAAATTAAATGCTGAACTCCATGAGAAAGGAGGGAGAGTGATCTGAAGATTGGCACGTAACAGCCATTAAGAGTCTCCTCAGAGGACTGGATTTAGAGTTAGGAAGATCTGAGTTCAAACTCTGCCTCAGACCCTTACCAGCTACGTGACCATGGGCAGATCACTTAACTTTGGTTGGCTTCAGTTTTCTCAATTGTAAGGGAACAGAAGAATAGTGTTTACCTCCCAGGACTGTATGAAGTAAAATGAAATCATTATTGTAAAATAAAATGAAATTTTTGTAATTTTGGGGTATTTGTTTAGTTTATTTGAAATATTTGTAAAGCATTCTGCAAACCTTAATGTGCTTTAATAAATGCTAGAGATTATTCTAGTTATTGTTGTATTGTGTGAATAGTGGGGAATGGTCCACCTGATTCCCTTCCCTACTACCACTTATTGCTTCTGTCAAAAGTTTATCTATTCTTCTGATAAAGTTTTCTGTTAGTAAACAAAAGGGAAAATCAACCCATTAATAAGCATTTATTATGTACCTACTATGTTCCAGGCGACATGCTAGGTGATGAAGGTAAATCCTACAAAACCTCAAATTACCCCAGCATTTGCCTGCAGATTTTATAGCCCCAATCCCAACAGTCCTCTTTCTCTCTTGACATTGTTTATCTTCACTCAACGATGGAATGCAATTGTAGCCTTAACCTTTCACCTCTGGAGACCAGAGGTCAGACTCTTATTTTCATTGGCAACTACTTCATCACCAGACCTGCCATTTGTCCTTCTTCTTACCCAGCTCTAGAACATTTAAGAGAATGCTGGAATACTTAAAAGAAAGACTGCCCAGAGTTTCATTTATTAATGCTAACTTCCTTTTTTTCCCCCTTGATTGTTTTGATCTGTTCAGTTGGCCAAGGCTATCTTTACGTAGGCAAATGTTAAAGCAAAAATTTCTTAGGGATAAACTTTAAGAAATCTTAAAGATAATTCCATCTCACATCCTCATTTTACAGAAGACAAAACTGAAACCCAAGAGGACAAAAAAAGTGACTTGCTTAAAAGTGTAGAGGGGCTTAGAGGAAGATATAGGGCTAGAACCATGGACTTCTGCAACCCAGTCCAAAGTCAAAGTGCCGTTGACTTGTCTTTATGCTCTCACCTCTTATTTTCATGTCAACTAAATTATAACTGTAACTGTAAATCTAGGCACACATTTAAAGATCCATTGGCTCCTTTCTTCGCCATTTCTCACCTCTAACTCTTTCATTCTTTGGTCAAAAGTGAGAATTAGATGAAGATGACTATTTCCATGGGTGATATTTTAGGCTCCTTGTCATGCTGATTTCTTAAAGGAAAAGACATGCTAGGCTTGACTTGAATCTGGTTGCTGGAGGTTTTTTATTTCAGCTTCAAATCCCTCCTATACATCTGTTCTTTTAACGGGATGACTGCAAGCAACAGAGGTTATTAGTACTCAAAGCTCAGGAAATGTATTTCATTTCCTTTTGTGAAGGATTTGCATTATCACAACAAGCAAGACTCCTAAGAGTCTTATTTTATTCATTGTCACTAGCAGGACAGAGCAGTGAAATCCTAAACAAATAAAAATCTAATACATTATGCAATCTCTAGTCCTGGTTTTGGAGAAGGAATTGTTTTCCAGATTTTAAAAAATGCCCACTCCTTTTGTTGTTGTTCCTTTAATAAATACACCAGGGAGATCAGAACCCCAACTCCCAGAGCATCTACATCTTCAGCACATTTATCTGAGAATAATGAAATAGCCAGATTCCCTCCTCCCCCATCTTCCTTCCCCTTCCCCATTTTTAAATAAGAGAAAACGAACAGATCATGTGGACTTGAATGGGAAAGTGGCCTAAACCCTAGATAGTATTGTCAAACCTCAAAGATATTCAGGTATGCTTTATTTTAATATATTATTTCTTCTGGGTTTAAAAATGGGAAAAGTGATTTTTCAAAGTGATAATAATAATGATACAATCAATTAGTCTCCAGTACATCATTGCGAATAGTAGTTCCTTAACAAATTATTGGATGAACTCTCAGAATTGTTGGAATAATGCCCTATCAGGAAAACATTCTTCTTATTTTCCCTTGGGAAAAGTACCCTCTTGGGTTATCTTTCTTTAACTTGAATTTATAATGCCAACTCTCTATTATTTCTCCTAATTGTTGAGGCCTGTACAATAGAACAAGACTATCTTTACCTAGGCATATGTCTATACAAAAGTTTCTTAAGGATAGACTCAAGGTCAATGACCTCCTAAGGCAAGGGCTTTTACCCTTCAGGGCACTGGACTTACAGACTGTGCCAGAGAGGCTAGTGTGAAACAAATGTTCATGAATAGAATAGACTTAAATGCACTAGGAAAACTTACTTTTTCACCATATTAATTTGTGCCTGTGCCTGTGCCTGTGCGTGTGTGTGTGTGTGTGTGTGTGTGTGTGTGTGTGTGTGTGTGTGTGTGTGTGTAGCAAAGAGAGAGGGACTCTGGTGTAGAAGAAAAGGCACTGGCCTAGGCGTAAGTATGCGAAGCTAATACTAAGGGACCACTGTTGGACCCAGGGGACCTGGGCTGCTGCATCTACTCTCTTTTCATTTTCCATGCTTGGTTTCAAGTCCTCAGACATTATGCTTCTTCCAGGATAGGTTCACCATCAGAAATCTCATCATCATGGAGACGTTTCAGTCCAATATTTCCTCAATACCCATAGTTGCCTCCCTGTCTTGATTGAAGGACTGGAAGGCAGAGAAACAAATGCCTCCCAAAGTCTCCCTTTATAGAAGGATCAGAGAATTTCCAGCCATCTTTTAATTTCTCACCAGCACCTCCTTTTCTTGGTTTTGACTTCTCTAACATCACGTTCCTGCTGAGAGGTACCTTCCAGAACCACCACCACCGTCTCTTCAACTTTCTTTTATGTATTGTGTATTGTCTTCCTCCATTAGATTGTAAACTCCTTGAGGGCAGGACTTCTTTCTTTCTTCTTCTTTTTTTAAATTTGTATTGCCTTATCTTAAGATGAAACATCCCAAAGAACCTCTCATTAGGTATTTTGTATTTTACTTCTGCTGAGCACTGTCTTCTTCAAAGTTCATGCCTTCTGACGAGCCATTTCAGAAGCTTAGGCTCTTACTTTTTTCTGTGACTGGTTTATTTGAACGTACAGGCTTCCATTGATACCAATTAGCACCACTCACCGAACCTAGGGATTACCAGACCTCTTGAACTACAAGCCTAGATATGTGCATCAAGGACAATATTTGGTCTTCTACTCAGGAACAGGAAGCAGAAAAGGCAGCCAGGGGACAAGAGCAAGCTCACCTAAATGAGTTCGTGTTCCATGTAACAGTAATGGTAGAATGAGAAGAAAGAGTATAATGCTGCCCCCTTCCCCTCATGGGGAATTTAGTGCTAGAGAATACTACTTCCCACATGGGAGAAAAGCAACAGAATGAGTAGGAAGCCATCATCTCTTCTTTTTAACTGATGCTACCTTCTGCCATGTCATAGAGTTGGAAAAGTACTAAGGGACCACCTAGGATGACTTACCAAAATCCCAGAACTTTTCATTGAGTCACCACATGTCTCTGCTTTGGAGTCCTCAAGTATTTGGGTTGGGGGTGGAGGCAACATTTGTATGTCTAGTCTTGTAATCTATAAAGACCCATCTGTAAAAGCTAATGTATGTTAATTGGCTAAATGTAACTGGGGCATTAATTAGGGTTAAATGGAACAGCAGCAGCTTACAGTGGGGCAGGAGAGGAAGAACATACTGGAATGAGTGATCCTATTGATAGTAGCAGAGAAAACACATCCAAACCCTTTGGGATACCCCTAGAGCCCTGAGGGGAAGATATAGCAAGGCTTACTCTGGAAAAGTGACATTATAATTTTGTTTTACTAATATAGTATTTATGTAGCCTGATTGTATTAGTTTAAGGGGAAAAAATCATAGTATTCACTCATCTTGAACTTCCATTCTCCCAGGCTGCTTTCAGAGAACGCCAGTGTTCTGAAGAGGTAGCAGAATTTATTGATGAATTCTTGTTCTCATAAGCAAGAGAGATAAGCAAAACACAAAATCACAAATTCATATTCCCTTGTCAGTTTCTGTCCTATTGTTGTTATTCTTCCCTTCCTGTAGTTGCTGAAATAGGACATAAAACTTTTATTTGCAAACAGTAAGTAAACATTGTGTTTTGATGGTGAAACTTTGCCAATACATCACTTTTATTTTCTCCACCCAGCAATAAATTTTCTGTCATCCTCCCCTTTTTCATTTGTGTTTTCTTTGGTCCTGTCACATCCATCACTTTTGCAGGCATGATGTATGTATGTATCTTGCACACTGATTCAGTAGACCCCAGCTAATAAACGATAGACTGCTTTCCCTGGCACAGGTGTAGCATTTGTAGAGAACTTAGAGAAGCCTGAAGTGCCATGCAACTCTCAGCACACGGACCACTTTCAAAGTCAGCTTATTGTGCTCAGTTTATAAATGGGAAACCGAGGCAAAAACGTGCCCAGTGACTTGCTGAGTCAGAAGCAAATGTGAAACAGATTCAGAAATTGATACATGAAGTATAGATTTCCTCAATTCATTCTTTTCCTTAACTCCCTGATAAAGCCACCACCTTTCCCAGGATACATAAGAATCAAGTATCAGTGTTATGTTGGGAAAATTAGGAAGAGAGTTAGATAAGTCCTGGAAAAAATTCATTGACATTACTTGATTGATTGAACTAGGGCATGGCTGGCTTAGAAGTAGTTTCCTAGTAAAAAGTGCTCCTTCCTTCATCTAGGATTTCTCATTTTTTTACATAGTCTATAATAATGATTAGCTCATGATTAACTATAACAACAAATCAAATATGGAACCAGAAAACTCCTTATTCCCCACTCCCTTGTTTTAACCATTGCCATACCACCATTCAATCAACAACCTCTTCCTTAAAGTTCAAGCCAAGACTTTATAACCCTTTCACCATCATTATCATAGTCACGAACTCACTTCCTGGTCATTTTCCATCTTTCTTCATAACTTGACATCTGGTTCACAGTCTTCCTCTGTACTCCTGCCTCTTTCATCATTCTTGGGGACTTTAACATCTACATTTATCACAAACCTGATGGACTGATCTCACAATCTTGACCTCTTCAACTATAATGACTTCCTCATCCCACATCTAATTCAACCATCTACTAGTGTAGATTTGTGTGTGTGTGTGTGTGTGTGTGTGTGTGTGTTTTAATTAACTTTTGTTCATTTTTAATTTACATCATTCATTTCCATGAGATTTTGAGTTACAAATTTTCTCCCTGTCTTTCCCCTACCCACCATCCCTAAATGGCAATCCCACTGTATACCCCCTCCTCCAATCTGCTCTCTCCTATATCCTCCCCCATCACCCCTCTGACTTTCTGGTAGGGCAAGAGGTTATAACATTTTTTGAAATCACTCAAACTCCCACATCCTGAATTTTATTATTTCCTTCATGACTATAATTTCTTGTCTTCTAACTCAATCAACAAACATATAGTAAGCCCTTATTATGTGTCAGGCAGTGAACTAAGCACTAGGTATACAAAGAAAAAGCAGTAATAACTATAATAACAAATTCCCTCTTGCCCAATTATAACTGCATTACTTATGATTTCTACCTTTTAAGTTACAGAAAAGCCTTAATAAGGATCAAAATTTCTTCATCCAACATGAATTATAGCTCTACACTTCTTAACTTTTTAATGTCCTTACCCATTCTCTTCTTCTTTCCTCTGGTCTCAGAGGAGGAAGGTGCCCTGCTTCTTGCCAGAGATAGCCCTTCTACTTATATTATTAATCTCATTTCCTTCTGTCCTCTGTGACTTCATCCCATTCATCATCTCCCACACATCTTCAATTCATCCCTTTTGTACTGGTTTCTTCTCCTTAATCAACTAACTCGTTTAGGTTTCTCCTCTTCTAAAATACCTTCCCTAACCTTATCATTTCCTCAAGCTATTGGCATCTCTCTTTCTTTTCCTTCGCAGATATATTTCTAGAAAGACTTGTCCATGCCGTCTTATCTGTACACTCCTGAACCTCTAGGTGTTCTTTTTCTTTTTCAAAATGTTTTATTTTCCCCCATTTACATGTTAGGACAATTTTTTTAACATTTGCTTTTTATTTTTGTTTTGAGTTCCAAATTCTATCCCTCCCTCCCTCCTCTCCCCCTTCCTGAGATAGTAAGTAATCCAATGTAAGTTCTATATATGCAATCATGTAAAACATTTCCATATTTGTCATTTTGCATAAGAAGAATCATTTTTAAAAAAATGAATGAAAGAAAAAAATTTGGGTGCTTCAGGCTGTATTCTGACAATATCAGTTCTTTCTTTGGAGGCAGACAGCATTTATATTGCTGAGAATGGCTGTCATTCCCTCTTCTTCATCATACAATATTGCTGTTGCTGTGTACAACATTCTCTTGGTTCTACTCACTTCACTTTATGTTAGTTCATATAAGTCTTTCCAGGTTTTTCAGAAATCATCCTACTTGTCAATTCTTATAACACAATAATATTCCATCACAATCATACACTACAACTTGTTCAGCCATTTCCCAGTTGATGAGCATCCCCTCAATGTCCTAATTCTTAACCACAACAAAAAGAACTGCTATAAATGTCTTTGTAGAAGTAGGTCATCCCTCTTTTCCCCCTCCCAGGCCTTTTGATGTCTTTCAGATATAGGCCTAGCAGTGGTATTGCTGAATCGAAGGGTATACATAGTTTTATAAGCCCTTTTGGCATAGTTCCAAATTGCTCTCCAGAATGGTTCGATCAATTCACAACTCCACCAACAATGCATGCCTGTTCATATCTTTTGATCATTTATCAATTGGGGAATGACTTATATTTTTGTAAATTTTGCTCAGTTCTCTATATATTTGATAAATGAGGGAACTTTATCAGAGATACTTGTTGCAAAATCCACCCCCTGCTCCCCTTGATTTCCTGCTTTTCTTTTAATTTTGGTTACATTGGTTTTATTTGTGCAAAAATTTTAATTTTATAGAATCAAAATCATCTATTTTACATTTTGTAATGCTCTCCATATTTTCTTTGATCCTAAATTCTCCCCTTATCTAGAGATCAGATAAATAAACTATTCCATGCTCTCCTAATTTGCTTATACTATTACCCTTTATGTGTAAATTATGTAGCCATTTTGACCTTATCTTGGTCTGTGGTATGAGATGTTGGTCTATACCTAGTTTCTGTTATACTGTGTTCCACTTTTCCTAGCAGTTCTTATCAAATAATGAGTTTTTGTTCCAAAAGCTTGGATCTTTGGGTTGATCATATGCTGGATTACTATGGTCATTTACTATAATGTAATGTGTACCTAATCTATTCCACTGAGCCACCATTCTATTTGTTAGCTGGTACCAGATTGTTTATTCCTGAACCTCTTGTAATTTCTACTCATATCACTCTTTTGAGGCTGTTCTCACTAATATCCCTAATAAGATGGCTAGGTTATATAGTGGGCAGAGGGTTGAACTTGTAGTGAGAAGGATCTGAATCCAAATCTGGTCTCAGGCTCTTACTAGCTTTGTGCCCCTTGGAAAAGCACTTAAATAGCTCTCTGCCTCAGTTTCCTATTTGTAAAAAGGGAGTAGTAATGGCAACTACCTCTTGGGGTTGTTGTGAAGATCAAATGAGATAAAATTTATGAAGCACTGTGTTACAAACCTTTGAGCACTATAGAAATGCTAGCTATGATTATTAACGACCTTCTTATTGCTAAATATCTTGATTTGTCCTCACATTCCTTAAGACCTCCGTAGCATCTGAAACCATGGGCCATCTACTCTTAGATACCTTTTCTTCCCTGGGCTCCTGTGACACTTAATTCTTATAATTCCCTTCTTACCTATTCAACCACCCTACTGTTTCTTTGGCTGGGTTTTCATCTTTGTATCATTTCTCCCAAAGTTCTATCCTTATCCATCTTTTCTCTCTCTATACTTTCTCCCTTGGTTATTTCATCTATTCCCGTGGCTTCAATTATCACATCTTTGCATATGATCCCTAAATCTATATCTCTATTATTAACCTCTTCTTAGAGCTACAGACATTTATTATATACCAGACACTGGGTTAAGCAATGAGTATACAAGGAAAAATTTAAAAAATAGTCCTTGCCCTCCAGGAGTTTACAGTCTAATGGGGAAGACAACATATAAAAATTAGAATATGCTTCTAATTGCCCGCTGGTTATTTCCATCTTGAGGGCATACCATCACCACCTATTCAAACTTTTCAAAACTATCCTTTCATCTTGACTTCCAAAACCTTCACTTCCCCTTAACTTCTGTGTCTCTATTGATGGCACTATATTAAGAGATTGGTCATCTAGGCTCGTAAGCAAAAATCATAGAATCACAGAGTGAGAAAGAGGTCTTGGGTGCCATTTTTGTCCCAGCCATACCTAACCAAGGAGTCTTTTTACAACAAGGCTGGGAAATGATAATCTAGTCTCTGATAGAAGAATCCAAAGGAGAACTCACTACTTCTCAATGCACGTGATTCCACTTTTGGACATTTCTAAGTGTTAAGAAGTTGTTGTTTTGTTTTGTTTTGTTTTGTTTTTACCTCATAAAATCAAACTGAATTATACCTCTTTGGAACTTCTAGTCATTGATTCTGGAATTTGAGAACAATCTAAGCAAATCTAAGCCCTCTCCCATAGAAAGTGGTAGAAATGAATGAAGATAGCAAAATGTGACCCTCAAGTCTTCTCTTCTTCAGGCTAAACATCCTCAGTTTATTCAGGAGTTGGCATGGCTGACATCCATGTCATGAATATCAGTCCTCCAAAACTACCAAATTGAGAAATTAGATAGTTCACATTTCTCCATCTTAAATAAAGTGTTCCAAAAGTCTTGGTATAGTTTGAAGCTTTAATAGCTGAAAACTGCATAAAGGCTTTTTGGGACATTCTGTACACAAGACAATACTTTATGTAAATTCTCATTCAGCAAAATCTACTTTATGTAAAGAATTCTGGGAAAAAAAGCTGCATTAAAAAAAATAACACCTATGTTGACTTTATTGTATGGTACTATACTCTTCCTCCACTCTTGCCCCTTGCACATGCTTCACGGCCTCCCTCCAACAAAATAAAAACCTAAAAAAACCCAAAACCTCCATGTGAAAACAGAACAGATACAGACAGATTGATCCCAGTGCTGCTGGCTAGGAACATGGCCTGAGACCTCTGCTGGCAGAGAGGAGACCTTTGCCTGCTCTGCCTACCCACTTGTGTCTCTGTCTTCCATTTGTTCACCTCTTCCCCTGGGTCTGTTCCTGGCCTCCTGCCTGTAGTCCAATCTCTCCATTCTGTGTCCGTTTGGCCCCCATGCTTACGTAAAAATCACTTTACATAGAGGTCTATGGAATGGTCTATTTAGGTAAAGTGACAGTTGTCTATAATTCAAATTTCTCCACAAGGAGAAAATGAGAAATGTAGTCAGAATTTTGCTAGAGAGGTTAAGCTAAACCTATAGTTTGCTTTCCACCTTCTTACCTTTTTGAAATCAGACATTTTCCATTCTCCAGTCTATTTGACAGCTCTTCCAAACCTCTGATATCACCAAAAGTAACTCGGCAATCACACCTGTCAATTCTTCAGTACCTAGCATGTAATTGGTCTAGGCCTGGTGACCCAGCCTAGTTGAGAGAAGTGAGGCTCTCCCTCCTCACACATCATCAGTTTCAATATTTCTCACCATTTTTCTGTTCTATCTTTCCCAGACCGAAGCTAATTCTCCTTAGCAGAGAAAATTGGAGCAAAAATTGAAATTGAATGGTTCCAGCTTCTCACTATTATCATTATCTATCTTTCCTGAGCAACAGGCTTATATGTGCCCTCTTTGATTATCTTTTTACCCCTCAACAAAACTTGTAAAAAATTCAAAAAGGTGGTGGGGTTTTTTGTTGTTGTTAGCATTTAATTGCCACAATCAAGTCATTCCAGGTTTTGGTATTCTGGTACCATTCTAACAGGATCAAGCTGCTCTTTTGTACCCACTCTCAATTACCTACCTTTGCTTCTATCTTCTGTGCATTTCTTTGAAAAGATGTGAGTTGGCTACAGGTTCTTCAAGCACAATGGCTGGTACCCAGTAAGAACTTAATAAATGCTTGTAAAAGACAATTCCAAAAGTCTCATGATGGAAAATGCTACCCCCATTCAGAGAAAGAACTATGGAGTCTGAATGCAGAGCGAAGCAGACTGTTTTCTTTTTTTTTGTTTTTTCTTTCTTGTGATTTTTTCCTTTTGTTCTGATTCTTCTTTTAACAACATTACTAATGTGGAAATCTGTTTAACATGACTGTACATGTATAATCTAAAACAAATACTGACTGTTGATGGGCTTTATCTTGGAGCCATATTTGACTCTTCACTTTATCATCAAATCAGTTGCCGAATCCTATTAAATTTACCATCTCAGTTCCAGTATCTCTTGCATCTGTCCTCCTCTACTCCCATTGCAATTACCTTTCTTCAGGCCCTCATGTTCTCTGACCTGGAGTATTGAAATAACTTCCTAAACAGTCTTCCAGCTTCCCATCTATTCTCATCTCCATACTTTGTCCACAAAGACTAGTCTTTCTAACCCATTTCCATTATTTCACTCCTCTAACTCAAAATATTTTTAGTGTTTCTTCGTTATTTGAAGAGTCAATTCCTGATGTGCCACTTTTACAATCTTAATCCAACCTACCCTTTTAACCTGATGTAAACCCATAGTCTATGTTTTTTTTTCTTTCTTTTTTCTTTCTGGCTTTTTGGAGGGGGGGAAGGTAAGGCAAGGGTTAAGTGACTTGCCCAAGGTCACACAGCTAGTTTTGTGTTAAATGTCTGAGGCTGGATTTGAACTCAGGTCCTCCTGACTCCAGGGCTGGGGCTCTATTCATGTTCTATTCAAACTCGACTGCTCTCTCTGGAATGGACTCCTCTCTCTCATTTTTTGGAAATCTCTTCCTTCTTTCAATTCCTAATGGAAACATTAGCTCCTCCCTCATTCCTTTGCTGATATTCTTTGCTCCCCAAGTGAAAATGATCTCTCCTGACTGAAAGTTACCTGGTCTTCTCCTTGCTAGGTATCTAGGTATCTCACCTCATTTGTATGAACTTACCCTCTTATATACTTGTCTTTCCACCCTATTATATTGCAAGTTCCTTAAGAAGAAGACTTTTGTCAAAGCTATTTTTGTAGTCTCAGCTTCTAATCTTAAGTATTTACTCAATAAATGTTTTGTAAATGAATGAACAAATAAGTGGAATCCTATGAGGCAGGTGATGATGATGATGATGTTGGTGATGATAATAATAAACATTTATGCAGTGCTTCAAAGTTTGCAAAACACTTTACTTGTTTATGAGAGGACTCTCATTTATTTCAAAAACAACTCTGCCAGGTAGGTGTCACTATTATTCCCATTTCAAAGATGACAAAACTGAGGCTGAGAGCTTAGGTGATTTTTTTTTTTTCCAGAGCCACATAATTAGTGAGCATTTGAGGCAGGTTTCAAACACAGGTCTTCCTCATTCAGAGTCCAACCTATGGTCTATAATTCTACCTAGCTGATTCCTAGATTTACACTTAGCTAGGTTAAATGATTTGCCCTTAGTCACACGGTCATTTAAGTGGCAGAACTTTGATCCTAACCCAATTTCCTGACTCCTATTCTAGAGGTTTCTCAACCATACCAAGCTGCCATAGTGAATGTACAGGGTTTACATTTGGCAGCTATCCAGTTCAACCAATCCAAGCTAAAAGTGAAACTATGAAAATTCATTTGTGTAATTTATTGTTTGGCACTTAAAGGTTTCATGTATCTTAATAGGGATTTTTTCAAAGGATAAGTCATTTTAACAAATCAGACTTTCACTTCCAGCAGTGTCTTAGACAATTAAATCTATGAACAGAGATCAAAATATATCTTTTCTGCCACCTAGAGAAAGTGACAAATATAAGGAGAAAACTTTAGATGTCAATGGTTCTCCATAGGAAATGCAGTAATAATAATAATAATACAGTAAAGTGAATGCTGTGGGTAAAGACTAGCAAAATGTACCTCAATAGCATAGGAATGTAGATTTGAAGTGAGAAAAGCCACTTAGTCTTAATTTCTTCATTTTACAGGGTAGGAAACTGAGTCCAAGAAAGGATGAGTGACTTGTCTAAGATTACTTAGTAGCAGAGTCAAGATTTGACCTAGGGCTTCTATCTCCAAATTAGCTCTCATTCCAAGGTACCACTCTGCCCAGTCTCTGCAGCCTAAAATGATCACTGGTGACAATTTGGGAAGACTATTGCAGGGAAGTAGGAGAATCAAAGCCACTGCAATTCTTTCTGATTGCCAACTGAAAGGAGAAAAGCATTAATTCTCTTTTTTGTTTTATTTATTTTTTTATTTTCAGTTCCAAATTCTCTCCCTCCCTCCAGCCCTGCCCCACTCATTGAGAAGGCAAAAAATACAGTATGCATTATGCATATGAAGTCATGCAAAACATATTTCCACATTAGCCATGTTATCAAAAAAAAGCAAGAAAAATACAGTTTAAAAAATGAAACATTAACTCTTTAATAATGCCAGGGATAGGCCATAGCCTATCCAACTTACATGAACCCTGAAGCATGGCTAGGATTGGTCTAGAGCAGAAGGTGATAAACCATAGCCACTTGATTTTTCACATTGGTCTGTGAGTTAAGAATGTTTTGTTTGTTTTTTTGTTTTATTTTAAAATAAACTCTTACTGTATTTTAAAAATGTAAAAAGCATTCTTAGCTTACAGGCTGTACAAAAATGGCTAGTAGGCTGGATTTGGCTCTCTAGTCATAGCTTGCCAACCTTTGGTCTAAAAAGGAAACTTCATCCAATAGGAAATATTAGTTTTAGAGTCCTAAGATGTTTCCTTCCTTTTTCTTAATCAACGAATGTGTATTGAACAGTTATCATGTGCAAGGAACAGTACCAATTACTATGGGAGATATAGAGATGAATGATATTAATAGGTTACATTCATATAGTAAATAAACGCATGTAAAAACAGCTAGCCTATTAGACATTGAATACTCAAATATTCAGGCAGATCTGTGATCTCGTCAATGTAGATATTCTCTCCAGTGATGCAGATTCCAAACCATCTTTTCCTGTCCATTCTGTATTACTGCCAGGCATATCTTTCCACAAATTTCCTACGGGGGGGGGGGGTCCAACTCAATATCCTGGGGGCCTTCTTTGCTTCCTCCTGACATCAGGAAGATGCTGATGGAGCACCTGCTCTGTCTACATCTCTTCCCTCCTTCTTGTCATGTGACCAGACCATTTCTTTTTCTTGAATATTTTTCCGTGACATCCTTCACTCCTCTTTTTATGGAAGTTCTTTGTTATATGGTGCAGCCTGATCATACATGCTATGCACTGTTCCATTGCCCCTGTGTGGTACTCATTTTTAATTCTTCAGAGACTATAGTGCTTGTGACTCAGTTACACAACTCTTGTAGAAGATAGGTAATATAAGGATGAGCCTTTGCTCTAGAACTTGGAGCACATACACATGTAGGTTTATACATACATATATATGTATAGACCTATGTACTCCATTTGCTTTCTTCCTTCCTTTCTTCCTTCCTTCCTTCCTTCCTTTCTTCCTCCTCTCTTGTTTTCTCTCTCTCTCTCTCTCCCCCCCACCACTGCCCTCCTTTCACCCACCCTTTTCTCCCAAACCTCTAGCAAGTGGGAGGAACCAACTACTTCCTGAGACAAACTACTCTACTTTGATATAGCTCTAATTGTTACTTTATGTTCTTGGTTGATTCTGACTTAGACCTAGTCATTGGTAGTTAGACTCAGTATTGGAAAACATGAGACACTTGTAAGTCACTCAACAATTAACAAAAAAGAAATTACTTATCCACAATAGGAGAAGGACATTCAATATAAGACAGTCAACGAAGATGCCTATGGTTGGTTTAACTGAACAAAGCTCCTTGCTTGAGCTGTCCAAGGTCCACCAGTCAGTTTATTAAACAAGCTGCAGATCCTCCTGGGACTTTTTATGGATGTTTTCTACTCAGGTGAGGAGGAATCAATGCCAACAGCATGAACTTTTAGTCTCCTGAGTCAACCAAGTCTCAAGTTGGTCTCAACATCGTTTAAGGGAAAAATTAGACTAACTTGCATGGGGAATGCTGGGGTCAATTAGGATGTTACTTCTACCACACTTTCTATTAAGGAAAATTCTCTCTAGAAAGAAATATTTGTTTAAGTGTGGACATTTCAATTAATGTCTGGAGAGACCTCACCATCTGTCTGATAGTAGGAACCAGATTTATAATTTTGCAAATGGTATGTACATAGTCACAGTTAGAATCAGCCAGCAAGTACATATTAAGCACTATGTGCCAGGTGCTATGCCAAGTGCTAGGAAGATAAAGAAAGGCAAAAACCAACCCCTGACATCAAGAACCTCCCAGTCTAAAGGATCTGGCCCAGAACTTTAACCTTGGGGATTCAAAAGTCCAAGAATGCAAGCAGGGAGTCATAGCCAGCCTAGCAGTGATGCCCTGGGGAAGGAGTGTTGGAGAACTCTAGCCTAGATGCCTGCTTTGAACATGAACTTGGTGAGAATAGTATTATGTGGGAACTGAGCAAAATTTTTTATTTGTGGCAATTAGGGTTAAGTGACTTGCCCAGGGTCACGCAGCTAGTAAGCATCTGAGGCTGTATTGGAACTCAGGTCCTGTT
Organism: Pseudochirops cupreus; assembly: GCA_028627135.1. Taxonomy (NCBI): domain Eukaryota; kingdom Metazoa; phylum Chordata; class Mammalia; order Diprotodontia; family Pseudocheiridae; genus Pseudochirops; species Pseudochirops cupreus. The sequence goes on along the minus strand of CM053584.1, from coordinate 325,303,647 downwards.
GACTCCAGAGCTGGTGCTTTATCCACAGCACCACCTAGCTGCCCCCAAACTGGGCAAAGTTGTAGATCTAAATCCTTCTTTTCCTTCCTCCTCAGTCCCTTAGAGACTGAGGTGGTATTTGGTGTTGTTATTCAGTCTTTTTAGCTGGGCCCAACTCTCAATGATCCCTTTTGGGGTTTTCTTGGCAAAGATACTAGAGTGATTTGTTATTTCCTTCTCTACCAAGTGTCTGAGGCTGAATTTGAACTCAGGTCTTCCTAACTCCAGGCCCCGGCACTCTGTCCACTGTGGTGCCATAGGAAAGATTATACGTCTGAGGTGTTGGGGAAATGTTTATACATAAATGCACATATATACGTGTGTGTATATATGTGTGTGCATTTATACAAATATACAGATGTATAGATATGTGTTTATGTATGTATGTATATATATGTGTGTTTATACATATATATTTGAAGTAAATATTCATTTGTAAAAGCTATCTGATATTAAATGGTTAAATGGCACTCAGGTGCTAGTCACTGGGTCCCTAAAATGAGAGGTGCATAGTTAATGAGTGCTTCAGATGATGGCAAAAGAGATTCCTCAACCTCTCAAGGATATTTGAAAACTTGGAGGTGGGCAAAATATAACAGATCTGTTCCTCAGGAGGACACCTGGTACCAGAAAAGGGGTAGTGAGAAGGGAAATAGGATATAAAAGGGGGAGCTATGGTTTTTGAACATAAAGTTTTCCTAATTTACAGTTTTATTTAAGGGAGGACTAGACAGATTTTCTGCCTGATTCCATTAACTTGTTCTGGGTAGAGTTTGAGAAATAACATCTAGAGTAGAGGGATATTTGGGATAAATGTGATTATATAAGAAACAGAAGATATTAAAAAAAAACTTATTTAAACAGAAAAATGTCAGACTCTTTCCTGAACAGATTATATGGAATTAAATAAAAAATTGGAATGTGATATTATGAAAATAAAAAATAAAAAAACCAAGTAGGTGCCTAAAACAAACAAATAAATGAATGAATGAATGAATGAATAAATGAGAAATAATATATAGAAATCTCGAATTAAAAATTCTGATTAAATCCTGTTTCTCATAACATTTCTCTCATAGTTCTGTCCAGTGATCATACCCCAACATAGCCCCAAATCTTCATTAGTCTCTGAAGTAACGGGACAGGGCACTATCTGCCAGGACATTTAGTACTGAATTCTGGAAACATGACCTCCCTCCTTAAGTGTTGGCTCCCTGGGTCCCCTTAATTAAGCTAAAGTTCCAGAGCTATAGTTCTCATTCCAGCAGGTGCAATGTTAATCTCACCTGCCACTCTGTTTTTGAAGTTCTTTCTCTGCTTGACCTCCTTTTTCAATAAGGTTGCTACTTTAAAGGTCATAGTCTAGGTTTATTGCTTTAAAAAGTAAGGCAATTAATCATGAATTTAACTATGTTCTCTTGAATTTTTAGGTCTTGCAATTTCATTCATTAATGAGCCACCTGTATGGCTGACACTGATTTGTTCATTGCCTTCAATGTGCCTGCTGTGAAATATATATAATATGACTAATATAACATAATATAATACGATGTGATATAAAATAATATAATGCACATACGTATGTGTGTATGAAGCAAGATTTTTTCCTAAGCTGAATCCAAATGTCATATTCCTTTTTATTATTTGTTATAGCTCAGTTTATCACAGTTCATCATTTATTATAGCTTAGTGCTCCACAGAATCGTATCTACAGAGTTAGAAGGGGACATAGAGGCTATTTTATCCAGTCTCCTCAATTTGTTCTTGAGGAAAGTGAAGCCCATAGAGGCTCTGATTTGCCCAATGTCACATATGTAGCAAATGTCCAGCAGAGAATTTGAACCCGAGTTCTTTGATTCCCAAATCATCGAACTTTCTCTGCC
>CM053584.1:325274268-325301225 GCA_028627135.1 Pseudochirops cupreus | reverse complement strand
GGGGGGACACACTGGGATGGCTGTTCTGGGGCGGTGGGCGGGGGAAAGACGGGGAGAAAATATGTGGCTCAAAAAAAATTTTAAAAATAAATAAATAAATAAAGTATTCTGAGAGGAGAAGAGAAAAATTTCAGAAAATTGATATGAGGAAGGGCTATATTCTAGCTACAGTAGCTAACCTGGGTCAAAGCAAGACCAGATTGAGGTATTGCTAATAGTTCAAATAGATTGAAATGTAGAATGCATACAGAGAAGTAATGTGAAAAAAGCCTGGAGTCAGATGATGAAAGCCTTTAAATGCTTGCTAAAAAAAGTGGTATTTCACCCTGAAAATGATAGGGAGCCAGCCACTGAGCACTTTTGAGCACAATAATAATACAGTAGAATTGTATTATTAGAGTGGTTCATTAGGAGAATAATTTTGGTAGCTTTCTGAAAGATGGACTGGGAGACTGGAGTGAGTATAGAAGGAAAGATCAAAGAGGCTATTACAATAATCTAGACAGAGAAGTGATTAGGGTTTGAACTAGGGAAGGGTGGTCAAGTCGGAAGACCTAAGGAGACTATGTAACTGAGAAACATGGCAGCAGAGAGCAGAAAACAGCTTAGCAGAGGAGTCCAGAAATGGACTTCCCATATATACAGATATGTTTTGTGCATAGTCCTGGGTCAGGGATAATGAGATTGGAGAAGCAATTTCAGATGATCCTGACACATGAGAGAATGATTGCTTTTCCCTCTGCCCCAATCACCAGGGGTCTCAGAGAGTATATATTCATGGTAGGTAGGAAACTATAAAATAGGTTAGAGGAACATAAGGTCTGGGATTCAGGCATAACTTTTTTTTTTATCTTTCCTTTTCCTATCCTGGGGATTCAGGCTTCCTAGTCACTTTGTTGGGATCTATGGGGATTTGTGGGTCACTGGAATGGGACTGGGAGGTCTAGAACTATGGTTTCTTCAGCTATGGTCTAAGATTTCAATGGTCAATAACTGAACCGGCTGTGGACAACCCATAGACAAAGTTACAGTAAGAGAGGAACTTGAAGGCTGAAGTTGACAATTATTGTGACTATTTGGGCTAGTGTGCTAAGAAGAGACTAATTTCCAGTGCTTGTTCTCCTGCTAAAGTCCAGGATCCATTGATATGAGTCCCGAACACACGCACACACACACACACACACTCACACACACACACACACACACACACACACACACACACACACACACACACACACACAGCTCCCTTATTCCTTTCTTTGACTCCCTTAGGAATTTTCTTTCCATCTCTGAGATAGGAAAAGGTGAATGGGAGGAGGTTAATGAAGCTACCCAAGGTATGTAACTCTATACAGGAATGCATGACCCATTTCCCCCCATCCCTTTGTAAAAACGATGCCATTTATTACATTTTGTAAGCGCCTGAATCCTGTGGGAATTATGACCAGAGAAAGAAGAGGCTAACCGCTGGGTGAGGGCTGCAGAGTGCAAGTTTTTAGCCTGCAGTCTACAGATCACCATATATAGATTTTGGGGGAATCATGAACACGGATGGGAAAAACCGACTTCAATTTAAATATAATTGGCATCCTTTTTTTAAAACCACGTTATTCTAAGAAGGGGTTTAGGGATTTCACAAGACCACAAAAAGGGTCTATGACAAGAGAAGATTAAGAACGCTTGCTCTGGAGCTATGAAGAAACAACAGATTCTAGTTCTTTCCATTGTGTGGAACATTCCATTTCATCCCCTACATAATTCTGAAACTGTCCTACACAAACGCTTGAAACTGAAGGCTCAGTAGGTGAAAGATCAGCCTGGGTGTCTTCCAGCTGAGTGAACTCTGGTGACCAGTAGCAATAATTCAACCGGTTAGGAAGACCACCCCATATTACGGTGAGTAAAAATGCAACAAAGGTAAATTGAGACGAGATTTCCAGTCAAAGTAATTACTAGTGGCACATGTAACTTCATAAAATGGGTCAAACTCTTCCCCTTCAGTGGATCAGTGACCACAGCGGGACTGAAAAGACCATATTTATTGAGATCCCAAAGGAGGGGGGGAGGGGTTCAAGTAGAAGAAATGATAAGTTACAGCTGGAAATGATAAGTTACAGCTGGAAAAAGTGGGGTGATCTTCAGGTGTGGCTGATCACACCTCTTTCTGACAGTTAAGGAATGCTGATTGCTTTGTGAGACTCATCTACCTTTAGTAATTTTGGCTAGAAAAATAGAACCATCACAATCATGATCCCCTCCCTGGCTTACTTTCCCCTTAGAGAGCAAATCACTTCTAAACTTCATGAGGAAAAGCAAGAATAGGAAAGCTGTCCCCTGGGGAGGAGCTCAACCCAAGTTGGTTCTTCAGTTTATAGGTAAACAAAAGCTAGGGTCTCACTTTAAACTGGTTAGGGAACAACTGCCCCTAGGGGGTAGGAGCTATCATATTCCTCAACCATCATATCTTTAGTTTGGATTGGGAGAGATCTTTTGAGCTACACTGACAAATGGGGATGGATAAAATGGAGAATAGGATGTTATAGAGTAATATTGTTGTTAAATAATACAGCATAATATAAATTTTCCTCATTTTCCCATTTCATTCACTGAGAAACAACAGTTTCCTCAATGAATCACTTACATGCCAGTTATAAAATGGCATTCAATATATCTGCCTCTCAGGATTGATTCATCAGGATATAAAAAGACCCGAAGATACTAAACACTTCAACAAGGGTTATTTTTATTCTACGTAAATAGTATTTAATTTATCCAATTACATATTTCCAATTACATATTAATTTTTTATAGGATTTTGAGTTTCAAATATTTTCTCCCTCTCTCCCATCTTCCCCCTCCCAAGACAACAAGCAATCTAAGTTATACATGTACAATCATGTAAACATATCTCCACGTTAGTCATGTCATGGAAGAAGAAATAGAACAAAAGGGAAAAGACACAACAAACAAACAAAAAAATGAAAATAGTATGTTTCAGTCTGTATGCAGACTTCACAGTTCTTTCTCTGGATGTGGTTAACATTTTCCATCTTGAGCTTTTTAGAATTGTCTTGGATCATTATATTGCTGAGAAGAGCTAAATCAGTCATTGCATGATGTTTCTATTATTGTGTATATAGCTCTCCTGGTTCTGCTCACTTCACTCAGCATCAGTTCATCTAAGTCTTTCTAGGTTTTTCTCAAACCTGCTTGCTCATAATTTCTTATAGCACAATAGTATTCCATGACATTCATATATCACTACTTGTTCAGCCATTCCTTAATAGATGGGCATCTCAACTTCCAATTCTTAGCTACCACAAAAAGAGCTGCTATAAATATTTTTGTACATGTAGGTTCTTTTCCTTTTTTATGGTCTCTTTGGGATAAAGACCTAATAGTGGTATTGTTGGATCAAAGGGTATGCACAGTTTGATTGCCCTTTGGGCATAGTTCCAAATGGTTCTTTAGAATAGTTGGATCAGTTCACAAACTACCAACAATGCATCAGTGTCCCAATTTTCCTCCATCTTCTCCAACATTTATCATTTTTCCTTCTATGTCATATTGGCCGTTCTGATAAAGTATGAGGTGGTAACTCAGAATTAAGCTCTTCTGTTAATCTGTTCTTAATTTGCAGTTCTCTAATCAATAGTGATTTAGAGCACTTTTTCATATGACTATATAGCTTTAACTTCTTTGTCTGAAAACAACCTGTTTATATCTTTTGATCATTTCTTAATTGGGGAATAACTTGTATTTTTATAAATTTGAGTCAGTTCTCTATATATTTGAGAAATGAGGTGTTTATCAGAAACACTGACTCTAAAAAGTGTTCCCCATCTTTCTGCTTTCCTTCTAATCTTGGTTGTGTTGGTTTTCTTTGTGCAAAACCTTTTTAATTTAGTGTAATTAAAATTATCCATGTTGCATTTCTTAATGTTCTCTATCTTTTGTTTGGTCATAAATTTTTCCATTCTCCATAGATCTGACAGATAATCTATTCCTTGTTCTCCTAATTTGTTCATGGTATCACCCTTTATGACTAAATCATGTACCCATTTTGACAATATCTTGGTATACAGCATGAGGTGTTAGTCTATACATAGTTTCTACCATACTATTTTCCAGTTTTCCTGCAAGTTTTTGTCAGAAAATGAGCTCTTATCCCAGAGTCTTTGGGTTTATCAAACAGTAGATTACTATAATGATTTACTACTGTGTCTTGTGCAACAAATCTATTCCATTGATCCACCACTCTATTTCTTAGCAGTACCAAATAGTTTTTATGTTTGCTGCTTTACAATATAGTTTTAGATCTAGTACAGCTAGGCTCCCTTCCTTTACATTTTTTTCATTAATTCTCTTGATATTCTTGACTTTTTGTTCTTCCAGATGAATTTTATTATTTTTTCTAACCCTATAAAATATTTTTTTGGTAATTTGATTGGTATGGCACTGAATAAGTAAATTAATTTAGGTAGAATTTTCATTTTCATTATATTAGCTTGACCTACCCTGGAGTAATTGACAATTTTCCAGTTGTTTAGATCTGACTTTGTGTGAAAAGTGTTTTGTAATTGTGTTCCTATAGTACCTGGGTTTGTCTTGATAAGAAAACTCCCAAATGTTTTATATTATCTACAGTTATTTTAAATGGAATTTATCTCTTGTTGCTGGACTTTGTTGGTAATATATAGAAATGCTAATGATTTATGTGCCTTTCTTTTATATCCTGTAACTTTGCTAAAGTTGTTTATTATTTCAAGGAGTTTTTTTAGTTAATTCTCTAGGATTCTCTAAGTATACCATCATATTATTTGCAAAAAGTGATCGTTTTGTTTCCTCATTGCCTATTCTAATTCCTGCAATTTCTTTTTCTTCCCTTATTGCTAAATATTTCTAATACAATATTGAATGATAGTGGTGATAATGGGTATCCTTGTTTCACTCCTGATTTTATTGGGAAGGCTTCTAGTTTATCTCCATTACAGAAAATGTTTGCTGAAATGTTTTAGATAGATGCAACTTATCATTTCAAGGAAAACTCCATTTATACCTATATGCTCTAATGTTTTTATTAGGAAGGGGTGCTTCATTTTGTCAAAAGCTTTTTCTGTTTGATTATCTTGAGATAATCATGTGATTTCTCTTGTTGTTATTGATATGGTTGATTATGCTATTAGTTTCCCCCAATGTTGAGCCATACCTGCATTTCTAGTATAAATTGTACCTGGTTATATTGTATTATCCTAGTGATAAATTGCTGTAATTTCTTTGCTAATATTTTATTAAAAGTTTTTGCATCAATATTCATTAGAGAAACTGGTCTACAACTTTTTTTTCTCTATATTGGCTCTTTCTGGTTTAGGTATTTGCTGCATATTTGTGTCATAAAAGGAATTTGGTAAGACTCCTTTGTCTATTTTTTTCCAAATAGTTTAAATAGTATTGGAATGAATTGTCCTTTAAATGTTTGGTAGAATTTACTTGTAAATCCATCTGGCAATGGAGATTTTGCCTTAGGAAGGTAATTGATGTTATATTATATTCAATTTTTTTTCTAAAATGGGGTTATTAAATATTTTATTTCTTTTTCTGTTAAACTGGACAATTCATATTTTTGTAAATATTCTTCTATTTCACTTAGATCGTCACAAGTATTGGATTACAGTTGGGAAAAATAGCTTCTAGTTATCATGTAATTTCCTCTTCATTTGTGGTGAATTCAATCTTTTCATTTTTGATATGGGTAATTTAGTTTTCTTCTTTCTTTTTTAAAATCAAATAAACCAGAGGTTTATCTATTTTTGTTTTGTTTTTCATAAAATCAGCTCTTAGTTTTATTTCCAATTCAATGATTTTTCTCACTTTCAATTTTATTAATCTCTCCTTTGACTTTCAGAATTTCTAGTTTGGTATTTAATTGAGGATTTTTAATTTGTTCTTTTTCTTGCTTTTTTAATTGCATGCCCCATTCATTGATCTGCTCTTTATTGTATTCATGTAAGCATTTAGAGATATAAAATTTCCCCTGATTACTGCTATGGCTGCATCCCATAAATTTTGATATGTTGTCTCATTATTGTCATTTTCTCTCTCTCTTTAAATTTATCTATTTATTTACCTTTAGTTTACAACATTCAGTTCCGCAATCCCTTGAATTCCAAATTTTCCTCCCCCTAATTCTCTCCCTCTTCCCTGCCATGGCAGCATGCAATCCAGTATAGGTTGTACAAATACCTTCACACTAAACATCAGTCAAGTTGTAAAGAAGAATTATAACCAATGGAATGAACAACAAGAAAGAAGGAACAAAACAAAACAAAAAAGAGAGAACAAGTAGTTTCCTTCAATCTGCATTCAGACTGTAGTTCTTTCTCTGGATGTGGATATCCCTTCCATCATGAGTCCTTTGGAGTTGTCTTATAACCTTACATTGCTGGGAGGAGTCCAGTCTATCAAAGTTAGTCATCACAGATACAATGTGTCTGTAATTGTGTACAAAGTTCTCCTGGTTCTGCTCTCCTCACTCAGCATCAGTTTATTAGTCTCTCCATGTTATTATGAAGTCCCTCTGCTCCTCAATTCTTATAGCATAATAGTATTCCATTACATTCATATACCACAAGTTGTTTAGCCATTTCCCAATACATGGGCATCCCCTTGATTTCCAGTTCTTTGCTGCTAGAAAAAAAAGTTGCTATAAGTATCTCTGTACACATGGATCCTTTTCCCACTTCTATGATCTCTTTGGAATACAGCCCTAGAAATGGTATCGCTGGATCAAAAAGTATACACATTTTTATAGCCCTTTGGGCATAGTTCCAAATTGCTCTCCAGAATGATTGGATCAGTTCAAAACTACACCAACAATGCATTAGTATTCCAATTTTTCCACATCTTCTCCAGCATTTATCATTTTTCTGTTTTGTCATCTTAACCAATCCGACTCGTGAGATGTAGTACCCCAGAGCTGTTTTGATTTGCATTTCTCTAATCAATAGTGGTTTAGAGCATTTTTTTCCATATGCTTACAGACATCTTTAATTTCTTCTTTTGAAAACTGCCTATTCATATCCTTTGACCATTTATCAATTAGAGAATGACTCGTATTCTTATACATTTGACTTAGTTCTCTCTATATTTTAGAAATGAGGCCTTTATCAGAGACACTGGTTGTAAAAATTCTTTCCCAGTTTTCCACTTCCCCCCTAATCTTGGTTATATTGGCTTTATTTGTACAAAAACTTTTCAATTTAATGTAATCAAAATTATCCATTTTACATTATATAATGTTCTTTATCTCTTGTTTGGCCTTAAAATCTTCCCTTCTCCATAAATCTGACAGGTAAACTATTCCTTGCTCTCAGATTTCTTATAGCATCAGCCTTTATATCTAGACTGTGCGCCCATTTAGACCTTATTTTGGTGTATGGTGTCAGACGTTGGTCTATGCCCAGTTTCTCCATACTATTTTCCAGTTTTCCCAGCAGTTTTTATCTAATAGTGAGTTCTTATCCCCAAAGCTGGAGTCTTTGGGTTTATCAAACAGTAGATTACTGTAGTCACTGACTATTGTGTCTCATGTACCTATTCTATTCCACTGATCTACTACTCTATTCCTCAGCCAGTACAAGTAGTTTGTTTTGGTTTCTGCTTTTTGGAGAGGGGAAGGTAAGGCATTGGGGTTGTGACTTTCCCAAGGTCACATGGCTAGTTTTTGTGTTAAGTGTTCGAGGTCAGATTTGACCTTAGGTCCCCCTCACTCCAGAACCCATACTCTATTCACTGTGCCACCTACCCACCCCTACCAAGTAGTTTTGATGACTGCTGCTTTATAATACAGTTTGAAATTTGCTATGACTAGTCCACCTTCCCTAACATTTCTTTTCATTAATTCCCTTGATATTCTGGACCTTTTATTCTTTCAGATGAATTTTGTTACTATTTTCTTAGCTCTATAAAATAATTTTTTGGTAGACTGATTGGTATGGCACTAAATAGGTAAATTAATTTAGGTAAAATTGTCATTTTATTATATTGGCTCAACCTAGCCATAAGCAACTGATGTTTTCCCAATTATTTAGATCTGACTTGATTTGTGTGAAAAGTGTTTTCTCCTTGTGTTCATATAGTTCCTGGTTTGTTTCGGCAGGTAGATTCCCAAATATTTTATAACGTCTAGGGTAACTTTAAATGTAATTTCTCTTTCTATTTCTTGCTGTTGGGTTTTGTTAGAAATATAAAGGAATGCTAACGATTTATGTGGGTTTATTTTATATTCTACAACTTTGCTAAAGTTATTTATTATTTCAAGTAGTTTTTTACTTTATTCTCTAGGATTCTCCCACTCACATCACAGTTACAGTTACTGTTTATTTCCTTTCATTCTGTTTTCCTTTCATTTCTCCTCACCAGTGTTTTGCTTCTGACCACCACCTCCCTCAATCTGCCTTCCCTTCTATCAGCCCCCCACTCTGCCTTTTCTTTCTCCTTTCCCCTCCAACTTCCTTGTATGGCAAGACAGATTTCTCTACCTGAGTGTATATGTCATTCTCTCTTTGAGTTAAATCCAACGAGAGTAAGGTTCAAACAATGCTCACTGCCCCCCCCCCACTTTGCTCTACTGTAATAGGTCTTCCATGCCCCTTCATGTGATATGATTTACCCCCATTCTGCCTCATCCTTTCCTCTTCTCCAGTACAATCCTTTTTTCCCCCCTTAATTTTTTTTATCATTACATTAAAGTCAGCTTATGCCAGTGCTCTGTTTCTAAGTATACTCCTTTTAAGTGTCCTAATAGAGACTCAATTCTTCAGAGTTACAAGTACCATTTTCCCATGTAGGGACATAAATAGTTTAACCTTATTTTGAATACCATGTCATTATTATTATTGTTGTTTTCTTGTTGTTATTGTTGCTTTCTTTCCTTTTTACTTTTTTATGCTTTTCTTGAGTCTTGTATTTGTGGATAAAATTTTATATTCAGCTATGGTCTTTTCATTAGGAAAGTTTGAAAGTCCGCTATTTCATTGAATGTGCCTACCTTTTCCCCTGAAAGATAATGCTCAATTTTACTGGGTAGTTAATTCTTGGTTGTAATTCAAGCTCTTTTGCCTTTGGGAATATTATATTCCAAGCCCTCAAATCCTTTAATGTAGAAGCTGCTAAATCCTGTGTAATCCTGACTGTGACTCCTTAATATTTGATTGTTTCTTTCTGACTTCTTCCAGTATTTTCTCCTTGACCTGATAGTTCTGGAATTTGGCTACAATATTCCTTGGAGTTTTCATTTGGATATTTCTTTCAGGAGGTATGGTAGATTCTTCCAATGACTATTTTACCCTCTGGTTCTAGGATATCAGGGCAGTTTCCTTGATAATTTCTTGAAAGATGCTGTCCAGGCTCTTTTGTGACCATAGCTTTCAGGTAGTTCAGTAATTTTAAAATTATCGTTCCTGAATGTATTTTCTAGGTCAGTTGTTTTTCCATTGAGGTATTTTACACTTTCTTCTATTTTTTTCATTCTTTTCATTTTGTTTGACTGAATCTTGGTGTCTCATTGAGTCATTAGCTTCCACTTGACCAATTCTAATTTTTAAGGAATTATTTTCTTGAAATAGTTTTTGTACCTTTTTTTTCCATCTAGACAAACATACTTTTAAAGGAGTGGTTTTCTTCAGTGGAATGTTTTCCCCCATTCAGCCAGTTCTATTTTTTAAGGAATTGTTTTCTTTCTTTTTTTTTTCTTTTTGGAGGGCAATTGGGGTTAACGGACTTGCCCAAGGTCACACAGCTAGTAAGTGTTAAGTGTCTGAGGTTGGATTTGAACTCAGGTCCTCCTGACTTCAGGGCTGGTGCTCTATTCATTGAGCCACCTAGCCACCCCCAAGGAACTGTTTTCTTAAGTCAATTTTTGTGCTTCCTTTTCTAAGTTGTTGACTCAGTTTTCCCCCCACAAATCTCTTGCATAACTCTGATTTCTTTTCCCAATTTTTCTTCTACCTCTCTGACTTGATTTTAAAAATTCTTTTTGAGCTCTTACAAGAGGAATTTTTGGGCTTCAGACCAAGCCATATTCCCCTTTGAGGCTTTGCATGTAGGCATTTTGATATTGTTGTCCTCTTCTGAGTTTGTGTTTTGATCTTACCTGTTACCATAGTAGATTTCTTTGGTCAGGGCTATTTTATGGTTTCTGCTCATTTTTAAAAGTTGAGCTCTTCTCCTGGGGTAAAGGAGGCATTGTCCCAATGTTCTTGTACTGGAGACCAGGGGCGTGGTCACTGGCTTTCTGAACTGGGGCCTCTGGGGCTGGCAGTTGCCCACTGCTCTGGGGTGATCCACCTAGTTGCACTTGTTGTGCCCTAGGTTACAAGGCCAGCAGTTTCCCTGCTGTACTGGGGCTGGAGGCCTCACAGCTGGCCTGCTGTGCTTTTGGCCTGCTGATCCAGAAACTTGAAGCCTTAGTTGTTGATCTGTGCTGTGACTAAGAAGCTCCTGCTAGGTTGCCAGAACATCGCCTGTGCTAGGCTGTGCTCTCCTTTTGCCCAAGTGAGACAGACCTTTCCTGAAGTCCATCTAAGTCAGTGGTTCTCAACCTTCCTAGTGCTGCGACCCTTTAATACAGTTCCTCATGTTGTGGTGACCCCCAACAATAAAATTATTTTCATTGCTACTTCATAACTGTAATTTTGCTACCATTATGAATCGTGATGTAACTATCTGATATTCAGGATGTATTTAAATTGAACATAACCCACAGATTGAGAACTGCTGCTCTAAGTTATCTTGAGCTGGAAAATTGTTTCACTCCATCTTTTTGTGAATTCTGTTGCTCCAGAATTCTTTTAGAGGCTTAATTTCATGTTGTTTCCAAGGGAAAGTAGGAGCACTCAGGCAGCTTCCTGGCTTCTCTCTTCCATCTTCCATCAAGGCTTATTCATCATAAGGCTTAAAGTGTTAACCATTTTGGGAATACTGTAAGGGAAGCAGGAGAAAGATTGACCTACACGTTGACCAGAACTATTGGTGGAGTTCCTCTTTGGTAAGCAGTCCTTACAAAAACATCAGCATATTGGGAAAAAATGAGAGGGAAGGGTGAACATTCAGTCTGTTTCTTAGTAATTCATCTCACCATCAGTTTTATCAGTTTATCATTTCTTGGAATCAGATGTCTTATTCAGCTGTCTGATTTCTGAAAATCTGTACCTCTTTTATGTGAGATAATTTACTCCATTTTACCTTTCCCTTCCCCCTTGCTCCATTGTATTCTTTTTTCACATCCCTTAATTTTATTTTTTTAGATATCACTCCATCATATTCAACTCACAGCTGTGCTCTCTATGTATGCTCCTTCTCTGGGCCCTAATGATAATAAAATTCTTAGGAGTTACAAGTATCTTTTCCGCATGAAGGAATGGAAATAGTTTAGCCTTACTGAGTCTTTAAAGATTTCTCTTTCCTGTTTACCTTTTTTTGCTTCTCTTGAGTCTTTCTGAAAGTCAAATTTCCTGTTTTTCTGTTCTTTTCATCAGGAATGCTTGAAAGTTCTCTATTTCTTTGAATATCCATTTTCTTCCCTGGAGGATATTCAGTTTTGTTGGGTAGGTGATTCTTGCTTCTAATTCTAGTTTTTTGCCCTCTGGAATATCATATTCCAAATCTTCCAGTCATTAAATGTCAAAGCTGTTAAATCTTTTGTTAACCTGACAGTGGCTTCATGATATTTTAATTGTTTCTTTCTGGCCGCTTGTGATATTTTCTCCTTGTCCTGGGAGCTCTGGAATTTGGCTATAATATTCCTGGAACTTTTCATTTTGGGATCTTTTTCAGCAGATGATGGGCAGATTATTTCCATTTTTGTTTTACTTTCTAATTCTAGAATATCAGGGCAGTTTTCCTTGATAGTTCATCAAAGATGATGTCTCGGCTTTTTTTTTTAATGGCTTTTAGTTAGTCTTATAATTCTTAAATGATCTTTCCTGGATCTATTTTCCATGTCAGTTGTTTTTCCAATGAGATATTTCACATTTTTGTCTATTTTTTCATTGTTTTAATTTTCTTTTATTGTTTCTTGATGTCTTATAAAGTCATTAGGTTCCACTTGTCCAATTTTAATTTTTAAGAAATTATTTTCTTCACTGAGATTTTTTGTACCTTCTTCTCCATCTGACCAATTCTACTTTTTAAGGAGTTCTTTTCTTCATTGAATTTTGTATATCTTTTTCCATGCAGCCAAGTTTGCTTTTCAAGGAGTTTGTCTCTTTTTTTTTTATCTTTTTATCTTTTTTCCATTGGGCCAATTCTATTTTTAAAGGAGTTCTCTTTAGTGGATTTTTGGGCCTCTTCTACCATTTGGCCTATTCTGTGTTTTAAGTGTTATTTTCTCCAGTGATTTTTTTTTTGGTTCCTCCTTTACTAACCTGTTGACCCTTTTTTTTCCCATGATTTTCTTGCATCACTCTTGTTTCTTTTCCTATTTTCTCCTCTACCTCTCTTATTTGATTTTTAAAATCCTTTTTAAACTCTTCCAATAATTTTTTTTGGGGGGGGTGGAGTCTAAGACCAATTCACATTTTTCTCTGAGGCTTTGGATATAGCAGTTTTGGTTTTGTTGTCTTCCAAGTTTGCATTTTGATCTTCTGTGTCACCATAGTAATTTTCTATGATCAGGTTGCTTTTTTGTTGTTTGCTTATTTTTCCATGTTGTAGTTGGGCCCTGCTCACAGGGGAGAAGTGATACTGTCCCAAGCTTCAGGATTTTTTTTGTACAATTCTTTTCAGAGCTAGTTCTGAGAGTCTGTAAGTTTTCAGTTTCTCCAAGGTGTTAGGATCTAAATATAGGTGTGGTCACTGTACTCCTGGCCTGTGTTCTGATCTATAAGTGACCAGAAGCACTCTTTTCCATCCTTGAACTATGACCAGGGTCCCCACATCCCTGTGGCCAAAAGGTCTGGTGTGCTAGTGCTTCTCCTCACTCTGGGACTGATACCCAGATCTGCATATGAACAAAGCAGCTGGGTCCTAAACCCAGTGCCAGCAAACAGACCTCTGTGATCTCTTCTGGCCAATTGTCTGATCCCTTTAATGTCTGTGGGCTGAGAACTCCAAAAGCCACTATCATCCATTCGTTTGCCCTAAGGCCTGCTATTCTCTTGCTGGGCTTCTGCCAGAACTGAACTGCACTCTACTCCCACCCTGGGGTGTCAGCACCTTTCCTGTCAACCTTTTCTTTCACCTCATCCTTTTGTGGGTTCTGCTGCTCCAGAATTTGTTTTGAGGTGCTATTTTTAAGTTGTTTGGAGGAGTATTTGGGAGAGCTCAGATGTGTCTCTGCCTTGATGCTGCCATCTTGATTCCAACTGCCCCCTCCAATCCCCATTCAATCATCTAACTTCTTAAGAGTCGTATTCATTTATTCCTTATTTTCCTCAGATTCAAGCCCCACAAAGGTAAAAAATTTCATTTCTACTGCCTATAACTGCTCTATGATATAAGTAAACAAATTGTTATGTTGATATATTTAGAAAATTCAAATAACCGAGAAGAGCTAACCCTTTTAAGCTGCCTGATTTATGCAGAGGACATACTATACAGTTCCACATAAAAATTGTGAACCTAATTTTTAGAACTTGTTATTAAAATGTGCTCAAGGCCTTTGTATCCCATTAGAATAATTTACATTAGACATATATAATCATCTGATCTTGTTGCTGTCTCAAAAAATATCTTTACTTTAGCCATACACTCCAGTGACCTATTCCCTCTTTAGAAGGATGAGATGCTGCTAAGGATCTAATCCTTTACATAAGGACATAGGCATAAAAGTCACCCACTTACAAAGAGTGTTATTACCCAAGTTTAATGGCCACACAAATGAATTTGCCTAAGAGATGTTTATTTTAAAACATTTGTAACAAAAGACATGGGAGGGTATGTGTAAATTTTTGTTATTGACTAATTTCAGTTGTGTTTAACCCTTTGTTACCCCATTTGGAGTTTTCTTGTCAAAGATATTAGAGAGGTTTGCCATTTGATTCTCCAGCTTATTTTACAGATGAGGAACTGAGGCAAAAAGGTTTAAATGACTTGTCCAGGGTCACACATCTAGTAAGTGTCTGAGGCCAGATTTGAATTCAAGTCCTGAGTCCAGGTCTGGCGCTCTATTCCCTGTGTCACCTAGCTGCCCATGCATAAACAGACTAAGTAATTAATTCCAAATTGTATCAAATGAATTGTCTATAGTAAAACTTATGTTCAATTATTAACTGTGTTCAAAAATGGTTGTTACTGTTCTTAAATACTCTCTAATCAGGGGGACATGTTTAAGGTAACTCTTGTGTAATTTGCTTACATTTCAGAACATGCTCTATATACAGGTTTATTTCAAAGACCTAACCTTACACATGAATAAATAACCAATAGTAAGCAGATGACAAACCGAAGTACTCCTCAACTTAGTTCTTTAGGATGTGGAAAGGACTATTACTTCATTGAATAACTTTTATCTTACAAACTTGAATTGCATTATAGTAACTTAAATGTGTTCCAGTATTAGCCCATTAGATAAAGATTTAATATTGTGTTCATATCTTCTACTGATCACCTGTCATGATTATAAGAATTTGCCATTAAAGGAAAAAGAGGGCTGTAGCGATAGTTAGGGAAGGTACTCCCCTATCTGTATTAATTCCAGGCAAGAGTCACCTAGACAGGCAACCATATTGACAGGATGTCACAGTCAGGCTCAGAATTATCCAGGTGGGAAATTTTTCCTGTTCGAGAGGAAATATTACACTGGGGAAATCAAGTCAGAAGAGTCTCACCTCAGCCCATGCTAAAAGTCGTTCTTCCGACTTATCCCTAAGATAAATTGCTCACATAGCAATTCACAAATGCTACTCCCAAAGGGCTGCTGGCATTATGGATCATTGACTGAGTGACATTTTCCTATGGTCATACCTGGAGTCAGACTCAGAATAATGTCAATTATAGTCCCATAAGATTTAACCTTAAACAGAAAGTTTCACTAATCATACCTTAGGGCTGTACTCAGTTATTAATACTAAATAAGTATTGTATATTGATCTCTTAATTAAGTCCCTAAGACTGGAGCCAGGTAAGGCTAGGTTGAATATATCCAATTCTATGTATAACTTCATAATTTTAATAATCACAAATCAGAAATGGCCCCACATATGCTACTGTAATTTAAACTTTGTTGAAAGGTATTAGTAATATATTAGAAAGCCCTTATAGATTTTTCCATTGTGAGTAATATTCCATTTCATCCCCTAGTAAAATTATGAAACTGCCTTACACAAACACTTGAAGATGAAGATTCAGTAGGTGAAGGAACAATTTGGTCATCTGCTAGCTGAGTGAAATCTGGTGACCAGTAGCAATAATTCAATCTATTAGAAAGACTGTTTCATAATATGGTAAGAAAAGGCAGCAAAGGTAAACCGAGGCAAGTTTTCCAGGCAAGGTAACAGTTTATTAACAGTGATGAATATAACTTGAGAAAATGGTTCAAACTGTTCTCCCTCAGTAGGTCAGTGAGCACAATGGGACTAAAAAGACCATATTTATTGAGACGAAGAGGGGGGAAGCTCAGATAGTAGGTCTTATGATTAGTTACAGCTGGAGAAGGGGGAGGGGGGGGGGAATGTTCAGGTGTGGCTGATCACACCTCTCTCTGACAATTATGGAATGCTAATTGCTTTATGAGACTCAGCTGCCTTTAGTAATCAGTTGGAAAAACAAAACCTCCCCAGTCAGAATCCCCCTGGTTAGCCTTCCTCTTGCCATTTCAGGCTTCAATATGTGAGCCTGGCTCTACCTTTTGCTATTTCAGGCTTTACTGCTAAGTCTGCTGGAAAATGAAGTCAAGAAGTTCTTTTGGAAGTCCCAGCACTTTTCTGGGGCCCCTGGAACAGACTGAAAAATAAGTATTCCCCAGCAGTGACCTAATGAATGTATTAAAATTTTGGTCATGGCTACTCTGGAGATTTTAGTTATTAATCTTCTCAGCGTTTAACAATCAAATCACAGAATTTTCAGCAGGAAAAGGCATCAAGGATCATCTTGTCAACCCCCTCATTTAATGTGTGAAAATCTATGTATTTCTTTGATTGACATGAGTCATCTTCTCCAGAACTTCTTCAAAATTACCAAGGGTGTTTCATGATTTACAAGTGTTTTCAATACCTTGGGATAGCCACCATTATTATCAGTTCATTATTGATAATGCATAAAAAGGAAGTCATGAGTACTGCCCCTCTATAACTTTGTTCTAAAGAGAAAAAAAAATACAGAAGCACATGCTTTTTAAAAAAGTATTTTAGATCTGGGAGGTATTTTCAAGTTTATTTAGTCCAATTCCCTAGAGAGATCCAGAATCGCTAAGTCCTTCTGGTGAAATTGGCTAGACATTTGGTTCTGGGTAACTTCTCTGCCTCAGTTTCCACATCTGTAATATGAGAACAATGGTAGCACTTACCTTATAGGGTTGTGGGATAACATGTAAAAGCTATTTTCAAATCTTTAATAATGGAGTATAAATATCAGTTGTTGTTAGGATGGTCATCAAGTCACCTTCACAAAGTTCTGTAACTCCTAAGAGGCATAGCCAAGGAATCAAGAGTCAAATACTCTTTCCTGTCCACCACACTGCCTGCCCTCTACGTCCCACATCCTGGCTGCTCAATGAGGACAAAAGCAACTTTTTTCTTTCTTGTAGCATTTATAGCTATCCTTAACAAAGTCTCTATACCCTTGGATTAGCATAATTCTGTTATCTCACAGAACATGTGGCTGCTTAATAAGTGCCTAAAACAGTGGCTTTCAGGGAATAAATGCTCAGCAAATATTTGTTTGACTGATTATATGCAAAATAGCTCCTGTCTGCAGCCAAATAGGAGAGACAGGATAAACGTACAACTGAGGAAGAGCATGATTCACCACAAATCACACTGACGGTTTTGTAAATACCATGGGAGTCACACCCAGCCTTGCCTGCTGACTGCACAATTAGCAGGTTTTGTGAGATATATGGACCAAAACTGAGAGAGGATAGGGGAAGAGATAATGGTCATGGAAAAATCACGGATGGGAGGCTCTGAAGGCCACATTTACCTGTTTATTGTTTTAGGTTAGATGGTTGACTCTGTGATCCTGGGCAAGTCACTAAATCCTGCCTGCCTCAGTTTCCTCATCTGTAAAATGAGCTGGCAAAGGAAATGGCAAAAACCGTTCTATTATCTTTGCCAAGAAAACCCCAAATGGGATCACAGAGAGGCAGACACAACTAAAAATGACTAAACAGCAACAATGACAACTCCTTTTCTCTGTTTCCTTCTTTGTCGATGATTTACTATTGATTCTTCCTATTTCCCCTCCTATTTGCCAGAAGATACTGCTTATTTGCCCTTTGAAATGTTGCTTATCTCTGCATATGAGAAGTAATATGGCCCAATGGATAGCACAGGGGAGTCAATGAGAGAAAGCCATGGGCTCAAAATCTTGCTTTCCACACTTATGGGCTGTCAAATTATACACGTAACCAAGTCATTTAATCTCACTCAGTCTCAGTTTCCTCATCTTCTGAGCCTCAAATAAGGGTATGCAGGGCACTTTGTAAATCTTAAAGCACCATATAAGTCTCTGTTATACTACTGCTACTACTACTACTGCTACTACTACTACTGCTACTACTACTACTACTACTACTACTACTGTTGCTGCTACTACTCCTACTACTGGGGCTACTACTATTACTGCTCCTGCTACTACTACTGCTGCTGCTACTACTACTACTGATGCTACTACTACTGCTACTACTGCTGCTACCACTACTACTACTATTACTACTATTATTGCTACTGCAACTACTACTACTGCTATTGCTGCTGCTGCTTCTGCTGCTGCTGCTACTACTACTACTACTACTACTACTACTACTACTACTACTACTACTACTACTACTACTACCATTAGCCATAATATTCACACAACTTGCCATTCCCCTAGTCCAGGTCCTAATCACCTCACACTTAGATTACTACAATAGCATCTGAACTGGCATCCTCCCCTTTCCTGCATGCTTCCCCCCCCCCCCCTTTACTCCATACACCAAACTACTCCATACTCTAATGGTATATTATTCTTCCAAAGCACTGTTCTACCCATGTTGTTGTGCTATGTAATGACCTTTGCAGGGATGCTAGGAGGAATGTAAGAAACATAAGAATATAGAATAGAGAAATAGCTTGAAGTTGGAGGCCTACTCCACATGGTTCTTTGGGGCTTCCCCAAAGTTTAAGGGACATTTTGAGAGTTCAAGAGAAATGTCACCCCAACCCTGTCAAGCTTTATATATATAATATATATATATACATATATATACACACATATATATGTATATATATGCATACATATATATACACCCACATATACACACACCCCTCTACATATATACATATACACATACATACACACATATATATACACATATACATATATACAAATACATACATACATACACATATACATATATACACACACGCATATGTGTATGTATATAGAAGGTCCTGTGAGCTTTTGTGGTGATATAGACTAACAACAGGGCCATGATGGGTTGCAAGGAATTTTCCAACTCCTAGTTGATTAGAAGACTGGGAGCAGGGAGCTTAAGCTCAGCAAGGGAAAAGTCACTGAAAGGACAGACAATATTAGCTTGAGGATTTTGTAAGATTTTTACAAAAATATATTTTATCAGTGTTCTTCTCTTCAAAAATAAAGGCTGTAAAAACAGTGAATATAGTAGTTTCATGTTTACAGTTTAGGCAATACTCAGTCCCCCATGATTTCCTATCCCTTCTGCTGCTGCCTGGCTGGGTATAGTTGAACAGTACCTTGAGATGTGGCTAAAAAGTTAAGCCTTCCCCATCCAAAACGAAGACTGATTGGCAGGTGAATTCCAGCAGATGGTAGCAGAGACCCAAAGAGCCTCCATAACTGAGAACCATGCTAGCAGAGAACTGGAAACAACTCGGATGAGGAAGTCTCACGGTGAAGGAATCTAGTAGAAAGGAGAAGAAAAAGCAGAGAAAACACCTGATCTGATGATGCCCCCCATGCTTAGCTACATCAGCATCATGAGTGGTCACAGGAATATCGATGCCCTGGCAGCAAGGGTTATGTACTTGTGTCTCCCATAATGCATGTTCCAATGTCCCTTGGTGGTATGGGAACCTATAGGAAAGTATGCCTTATGTGTATAAGAAAAGGTGACTTGGCTTGCTACACTGTCTAATTATATTTCTGTTTTGACCTAATACGTCCTCTGGTTGGCTAGTAAAAGAATGATATTAATGGGGTTCATGGGCTGTGTGTGTGTGTGTGTGTGTGTGTGTGTGTGTGTTCACATTTCAATGGATGCCAATTCATAGTCACAACATACTTTGGACTTGTGGTACCATTCACATTAGACTCCTGGTGCTAGTAATAATAGCAAATATTGATATAGTACTAGAAAGTTCACAAAGCACTTTACAAATGTCTCACTTGATGCCCACAACAACCCAGATGGGTAGGTACTATTATTATCCCCTTTTTATGGCTGAGGAAACTAAGGTCGAGAGAGAGGTTAAGTGATTTATCCACAAAATGAAGCAAGCGTCTGAAGCAAGATTTGAACTCAGGTCTTCTGACTCTAAGTTGAGCATTCTATCCACTATACCATCTAGCTAGCAATCTTTAACAGTGGAACACTTTTAATGAATGGCAATTGGCCCTACCTTTTATTTTCTTCCCTGCCTCCAACTACTTTCCAGTATGATTTTTTTCTTTTTACTCTATCTAGGCTCATATTTTCATTGTTTCCCCCTAAACACTCTGTAAATAATCTAATTCTTTAGGATGTTGTTGTGCTATTCTCCTAGCTAGGAGTAACCTCTCCTACCCTCTACTTACATTCAAATCCTATATATTTTGCAGAACAAGTTTTACAGAGCAAATCCTTTTATTAAGGGGATTTGTTCTGTGAAGTTCGGATTCAGTCAAAGGGTTGCACTTGAGGACCTAGAGGGTCACATGTGGCCTCGAGACCACAGGTTTCCCAGCCCTGGGAAGACCCATTTCTTCCATGATGTCCTTCTTTACTTTGCCAGCCCAAGTTCACCTCTCCTTCAGCTCTCCTTAATTTACCCACTCATTTGCCAAATAATCACATATGGTTGTTCATTGCTTTTTCAAAAGAAATGTTTAATATGTGATTGTCTTTCCATCCCTAAGAAGCTGATAAGATCCTTGAAGGCAAGGAGTGAATATTTTACTTCTTTTGTATCTACTTCATCTAGTGCTATTCATTTCATAGTTATTCAATAATAACAAATCATATTTATGTTGCACTTCAAATTTTATAGCTCTTTCCCCCCTATAGTAACCCTGAGAGGTAGAATAAAAATAGTATGTTTAAGTTTGCAAAGGACTTACATTATCTGATTGGATCTCACAACTCTATGAGGTTAAGTGGGACAAGAATTGAAATCCCCATTTTTCAGATGAGGAAACTGAGGCTCACAGTTGTCCAAATGGCTTGCCTAAAGGTGGTGACAGATCAAGAATTCAACCTAGCTCTTCTGAGTGACAGATCAAGAATTCAACCTAGCTCTTCTGACTCAAAGTCCAATGACCTTTCCAGTTTACCATCCTTTATCTCAATAAATATAGTAGCATCTCTGTTATCTGAGATTCTGAACTTATAGGTGAGAGATTTCTAAATCATACTTCCTCATAGCCCTCACAGCTAATAACAGTTTAATAGCTATCTGAAGAGAGAAAGGAGGCTGGGAACACCTTTATATACCTGACCTATTCATCATTTTAGATAGACCCAGTCTTGTTTATCCTCTTTAAGGTATAATAAGGGCATATCAAACTGTATGATCTATCCAATTATGTATCTCGCAATGCCTGAAGCCCGGGGAATGTTGTTCCTACTAGAAAAATCTCCCAGGGTCCTGGAAGGCTTTATGTGTGGACATAAAATGGTTCTGCCATGATGGAAGGTGTCATTGATGAGAATGTCTTCTGAGAGGTCAGAGGTTTAAAAGGCAGCAGGCTATTACACATAGGATTGATGGAGACAGAGAAGAAGGCCAGGAACTGTGGTAATTTGTAGAGATGGAACAGGAGGGCTTTGAGGGGTACTACCATGGCCTCTCTGATGTTATGAGTCAGAGCAGGATTCTAATGAGTCCCAAGCCAAAGGGAGAGAGGGTTAGCACACCTCTAGCCTGCCCCAAGAGCCCATCACAGCTCTCCATTTAACAGATGTCACCAAAAGCTAAGCACTTTTGTTTGTTTTTTGTTTTTTAACCGTCAGTTATGAGAGTTTAGAGGTGACTGTGTCCTTCTTCTGATATGCAGGGGTATTCTGGAAATGAAGGATAGATGATATTAATCTGACTGGAGCCTACAAGGAGTTATATTCATTTGCAAATGGGAAAGCTAAGAATAGTTTGGTTGCCTGATTATTTTGTCCTTTTTTTTTTTTACTTATTATTAGATATTTGATTCTGTTTAATTTATATAACAGAGGATGGGTTTTTTGTCCTATTTGATATAACGCAAAATATATCACATGTGGGGTAAGAAAGGGATTTCAGAGCTGTGTTTAACTTATGCTATATGTATGCAGTCTAAAACAATGCTGTGCTGAGGTGGTATTTCATGTCTTCCAGACTTTCCTGCCCAGCTAACTGTCACGGCCTCATTCTTCTACTTCAACCCCTTTCCATTCCCTCTCCCCATACACCTACCATGCACAATCATTTTCAGGAACGATGATGTTCAGGCTTCTGCATAGCATTCCTCCATAGTTAAACGATGGACAGGCTTCTATATCACATTCCTCCATGGTTAAATGATGGGCAGGCTTCTACAGAACATTCCTCCATGGTTAAATGATGGGCAGGCTTCTATATCATATTCCTCCATGGTTAAATGATGGGCAGGCTTCTATAGAACATTCCTCCATGCTTAAATGATAGGCAGGCTTCTATATCACATTCCCCCATGGTTAAATGGTGGGCAGGCTTCTATAGAACATTCCTCCATGCTTAAATGATGAAGTAGAATGAAGTTGGGGGGTGGAGGGAAGACGTGATTCAGAAAATAATAGTTGACATTTTTATAGTACTTTTAGTTTTCCAGAGTGCTTGACATATATTATCTCATCTGATCCCTACAACTAGCTTGTGCGGTAGAGGGGGCAAAAGGATGTAAAGGAAAGAACAATGGATTTGTAATCAGAGGACCTGGAGCCAAATTCTCCCCACCACACCCCCCATTTACTACTTGCATGTCCCTGAGCAAGTGACTAAACTTCTCTGGGCCTCAAGTGTCCTCATCTACAAAACAGGGGTGGGGTGGGGTGTAGTAGAGGGCCTCTGAGGACCCTTCTTGTTCTGGATCTATGATCCTATGATAACATAGATAAGAAAACAAAACTCCAAGAGGTTAAGTAATGTCCGTTGTCACACAGCAAGCAAGAGTCAGAGGTGGAAATTGGATCCAGGTCTCTCAATTCCAAATCTATCACTCATTCCATTCCTAGTCTTACTGCTAAGGCTGCTAAGTGGGGAGGACAGAGAACAGGGCAACAGGGCTGGGGTGTGCATGTAAAGGCAATCTTGCCAAAAATTGGAGAATTGGGTCTAGCCCTCTATCCATTGTATCACCTAGCTACCCTAATTGTCATATTAGTCATGCCTAAAAATATGACTCTGACTCTGACACTCTCTTTCTCTCTCTCTCTCTCTCTCTCTCTCTCTCTCTCTCTCTCTCTCTCTCTCAAATTCATCACCTTTCCAACAGAAAGTGAGTAATGTGTTTCTCCCTCAGTCTCTTAGACTCATGGTTTATCATTGAATTGACTAGAGTTCTAAAGTCTTCCAAAGTTGTTTTTCTCTATAATGTCATTGTATAAATTATTCTTCTAGTTTTGCTCACTTTACTCTGCATCATTTCATAGATGTCTTCCCAGTTCCTCTGAAACTGTCCAATTCATCACTTCTCATGACACAACATTCCATTACATTTATCAGCTAAAACTTATTTATCCATTCCTCCAAACAAGGACATCCCCTTAGTTTCCAATTTCAGTCACTGTGAAAAGGACTGCTATAAATGTGTACCTATAGGTCCTTTTCCTCTTCTTTAGATATCTTTGGAGTACAGATTTATGTGTGATATAATTGGATTGAATGGTATGAACAATTTAATAACTTTCTTGATATAGTTCAAAATTGCTTTCCAAAATAACTGGATCAATTCACAGATCTACCAAGAATACAATAAGCTGACTAGTATCCCTGTTTTCCCAAAGCATCTCCCACATTTGTCATTTACCAGTTCTGTTACCTTTGTCATTCTAATGGGTATGAAATAAAACCTTAAAGTTGCTTTAATTTGCATATTTCTGATCATTAATGATTTATAGCATTTTTCATAAAGTTGTTCAGAATTTGGATTTCTTCCTTTGAGGACTGCTAATTCAACTTCTTTACCTTATGACAGAGAGATGAGGGATTTGGAATACAGGTTGAAACATATATCTTTTCAAACATGGACAATGTAGCATTTTGTTTTACTTGACTATAAATATTTGTTAGACCTTTTCTTTTTTTCCTTTCTTTTTTGATGGGGACAGGTCTGGAAGGGAGAGATGGTAGATTTTGACTGATTTAAAAAATTTAATTTAAACCAACACCAAATCATCTTAATAATTACTGCCTTATAGAATAGATCTGGTACTGACAGAGTTACTTCATTCTCACTTTTCCATTTTTATCCTTCATGTTCTTGACCTTTTGTATCTCCGTGTGAATTGCATCTTTTTTTTTAGTTCAGTAACACATTCCTGTGGTAGCTGGGTTGGTACAACACTGAATAAGTTAATTAATTTAGGTAGCATTGTAATTTTTATTTTATTGGCTCAATTTACCCACGAACAATTAATGTTCATTGAATTATTTAAATCTATCTTTATTCCTGCAAAGAAGAGGGTTTTATAGTTGGATTCAGTATAGTTCCCATGTGCATCCTTGTAGCTTCTATTGTTATTCTGAAAGAAATGTCTCTTTCATAGGAATGCTTTGATTTAGGTGAATTTATTTTATATCCTATAAATTTGCTGAATTTATTATTTATTGCTTAATTTCTGGTGGGTTTTTTAGAATAATGTATTTAGAATAATGCTAGAATTGTGTATTTAAAAATAATTGAAGGAAATGCTACATTTCTGTTAGTGATGAATAAAGATAAAGGTGTATTGTTTTTTCTCATCCAAGTTGGCGATCTTGCTCACAAGGTCAGCAGACCTCCAGTTAACAATTAACATTCTGTATTCTCTCCCTTTTTACTCCAATTAGCTCTCATGACTTGAATTATCACCTCTTATGGGTGACTACCAAATACATGTCTCCAAAGCTGACTTTCCCAGCTACAATCTACACAAACAACTGTCTGCGAGGCCTCTCTGCTTTAATAGCCTCTGATATTTCAATTTTTCTGAAATTGAACTCATCTTTCCTTTTAAAAACTTGTCCCTCTTTTCAACCTGTTTCTGTTGATTTAATGAAATAAAAAAAATGTATTAAACACTTACCATGTGTCATTGTCCTAAAGACTGAGGGTATAAATACAGGTGAAATCCCAGAGCCCCTTGATGTGGGACTCTCTCCTAAGTGGTAGAAATAAGTGCCCTACCCTTTGTGAGAGGGTAGTGAAATTGATGACAAGAGGAGACCTCCAGCCTTCTTTATTCCTTCTTGAGATAGTCTTCGAGTTGCTTCAGGTCTTGTAGTTGCTTCAGCACTTTTGGCTGCCAGGTTTCCCAAAGAAGGAAGATGGAAAAAGGCCAACCCCACTTGAGGTTGCTAAAGGAAAGGATTCTGGCAAGTAGATGATATGAAAGAAGCTGGCAATCTCCATCATGTCCCTATTCTCAGTTTGTTATACCAGAGACTTTGGGGGACTTATATTTGGGTGAGACTAAGAACTATCTCCTTTGGTTGAGCTGAGTTACCATACTTCCAATGGAAGAATTCCTTTACTAAATATTGTCTGGTATCTATTTTCCTCTGTATACTATTCTGTGATTTCTGTTTTGCTACTGATTTGGATGAATGGGTTTTCTTGGCTAAATGCTATGTGTGTGTTCATTGTGGAACTGTTATTGGTGGAAAAGGGATCAAGCCTTCCATATAAAACTTAGGGTCCTTCTTCCTCTCCAGTATTGAAACTGTGATCAGAAATGAGCTTGAACCTATTCCCATCCCCTAGACTAATAATATTTAAGGGAGTAGAAAAATATAACTCTAACCCAATACCCTCTCTCTCTCTCTCTGAGGAGAGCAAAGTGACCTTCATCCCTAAACTTCCACTTTTCTTCTTGGCAGGGATTAAAGTCTTTCTTGGAAGAGAGTGGGGGGAGAAGAGGCTCAAGATGTATATTCCGACTCCCTTTGAGCCACACAATGACACCTTTATGCTACATGTGGGGGGACAACTTGTCACAATATTGCATATAACACATAGAAACAAGAAAGTCTCTGCCCTCAAGGACCTTACATTCTAATATAAGAAGACCATACAAATAGGAAAATAAGAGTTGAAAAGATACAACTCTTATCAAAGTTATCCAGGATTAAAACCTTTGAGATTCTTCCTTTACGGTCAAAGAGTGTAGAAAGCCAAAGTATTTGATTCTTGGCGGTCAGTTTCTATGCAGAAGTCTTTGAGATTGCAGCTTTGGCCTCCGGCTTTGAAGCCTGCTCTCACGTCTTGGTAAGAGTCAACTGACTTTCCCCATGACTTCCTGGGGCCTTGATAACCAAAGCCTTATCTTATTCAAGCTACTTTCAGGGTTTGACAGACTATTATATTGATAATAAAATTCCAAGATATGATTAGGATAAGAATACTTAAATCTTTAAAAATCTTGTTGAAACCATCATTAAACTGGAGTTCTTTCCTATGAACTACCTGCCTGGTTAATTCTCTCTCATATCTTTGCTCACACTTGGGGCTGGTACCCAAGTGGCCCACGATAAAAGAGAATCAGAGAATTGGGAGGGACCTGAAAACTGATCAAGAGCCACCACTTCAATAACCCAAACAAGGGATTCTCCTGCCTTTGGCCTTTGATTGGGGACCTCCACTAAGTGGGAACTCACTAATTCCCAAGTCAGCCCGTTTCACTTTTGGACGGTTCTAGTTAGGCAGTTTTCCCCTCACATTAGCAGTTTTCAAAGTATGGTCTGGGGTATACATCCATATTCAATGGGGTGGAGGGGTGTATACAATATATTAATAGATAAGAATAGAAGATTGAAGAAGTAGACCATACTCACTCATAGGTTACCCTTCAGCCAATTACATGACTCATTCCTATGTTTAATCTTATCCCATTCTCTAAAACAGAAATGTCAGACACAGAGCCCTCTGGTTGCATTGCTGCCAGCAAAAGCTGATAGAACCAGATTAAAATGCAATTTAGAAATAGTTAATAAAATAAATGAAATCAGAATATAGATAATATTAATATGTGGGTTTCTAAGCCAATCCGAGACTCACAAGGATTCTTATGTACCTGTTTCTATTTGAGTTTGACACTACTGCTCTAGAGAAATGCAAGTGTACATCTGATTATTTTCTTAATAAAATTGTAACTGCTTTCTCATTATTCCTTTGACTCAACCTCTCACTCCAGTTCATCATTAAACATTTTTTATTAAGTAAACTTGAGAAATGTCCTTTCTCTTCATAGAATTCTCTTTATAATACTTATTCACAATAAAAGTTTTAAGACAGTTCTCATAAAAACAAAATTTCTCCTCACTGTCTTTCTCTACCTTTTCCATGTTTTAGATCCAAGATATAACATT
>CM053584.1:325251616-325273768 GCA_028627135.1 Pseudochirops cupreus | reverse complement strand
AAAAAAATAAATTAATTAATTTAAAAAAATAGTAGAATCATCCAAATGGAAAAGGAGGTACAAAAGCTCACTGAAGAAAATAATTTCTTAAAATTAGAATTGAGCACATGGAAGCTAATGACTTTATGAGACTTTATGACTTTTATTAAGAAACAATAAAAGAAAATTAAAAGAATGAAAAAATGGAAGACAATGTGAAATGGCTTACTGGAAAAAGAACTGACCTGGAAAATAGATCCACGAGGAGCAATTTAAAAATTATTGGACTACCTGAAAACCATGATCAAAAAGAGCCTAGAAATAATTTTTCAAGAAATTATGAAGGAAAACTGCCCTGATATTCTAGAACCAGAGGACAAAATAGTCATTGAAAGAATATACCAATCACCTTTTGAAAGATATCCCATAATGAAAACTCCCAATAATATTCTAGCCAAATTCCAGAGTTCCCAGGTCAAGGAGAAAACACTGCAAGCAGCTAGAAAGAAACAATCCAAGTACCACAGTCAGAATAACACAAGATTTAGCAGCTTCTACATTATTAGATTGGAGGGCGTGGAATATGATATTCTAGTAGGCGAAGGAGCTAGTATTACAACCAAAAATCACCTACCCAGAAAAACTCAGTATAATCCTTCAGGGGAAAAAATGAAATAGAGTACTTTGAATCATTCTTGATGAAAGGACCAGAGTTGAATGGAAAACTTGACTTTCAAATGCAAAACTCAAGAGAAGCGTAAAAAGGTAAACAGGAAAGGGAAATCATAAGGGACTTAATAAGGTTAAGTGGTTTACATTCCTACATGGGAAGATGATACTTATAACTCATAAGACCTTTCTCATTATTAGGGTAATTAGAAGGAATAGATAGATAGATGGCACAAATGTGAGTTGAATATGAAGGAATGATATCTAAAAAATAAAATTAAGGGATGAAAATGAAGAATGTGCTGGGAGAAAGAGAAAGGGAAAGGTAGAATAGGATAGATAAATAAATCTCATATAAAAGAGGCAAGAAAAAGCTTTTACACTGGAAGGGAAGAGGATGGAAGTGAAGTGAACCTTACTGCCATCAGAATTGGCTCAAAGAGGGAATAACATAAATATGCAATTAGGTATAGAAATCTATCTTACCCTACAGGAAAATAGAAGGGGAAGAGGATAAGAGAAGCAAAGGGTGATGAAGGGAGGGCAGATTGTGGAATGTGGTAGTCAGGAACAAAATTCCTTTGAGGAGGGACAATGTAAAAGGAGAGAGTGTAGAATAAATGGGGGACAGGGATTAGAATGGAGGGAAATACAATTAACTATGATAACTGTGAAAAAAATTTGAAGCAACTTTCTCTGATAAATGCCTCATTTCTCAAACATATAGAGAAATGAGTCAAATTTATAAAAATAAGAGCCATTCCTCAATTGACAAATGATCCAAAGACATGAACAGTTTTAAGATGACATAAACAAAGCTATCCATAGCCACATGAAAAAATGCTCTAAATCACTATTGATTGGAGAAATGCAAATTAAAACAATTCTGAGGTACCACTTCATACCGATTAGATTGGCTAATTGGACAGAAAAGAAAAATGACAAGTGTTGGGGGGATATGAGAAAAATGAGACATTAATGCACTACTGGTGGGGTTGTGAACTGATTCAACCATTCTATAGAGCAATTTGGAACTATACCCAAATGGCTCTACAACCATGCTTACCCTTTTGACCTAACAATACCACTACTAGGTCTATATCCAAAAAGATTTTTAAAAACCGGAAAAAGACCTATATGTACAAACATATTTATAGTAGCTCTTTTCTGGTGGCAAAGAATTGAAAATTGAAGGGATGCCTAACCAATGGGGAATGGTGGAACAAATTGTGGTGTGCGATTGTGATGGAATACTACTGTACTATAAGAAATGATGAGCAGGAAGCTCTCAGAAAAACCTGGATAGACCTGCGTAATCTAATAAGAAGTCAAATGAACTGTGTGCAAAGTAACGGCAATGTTGTAAGATGATCAACTGTGAATGACTTAGCTATTCTCAGCAATGTAATAATCTGAGATAACTCTGAAGGACTTATTAAAAATGCTATCTATCCCCAGAGAAAGAATGGATGGTGTCTGAACACAGATTGAAGCATACTTTGTTTTACTTTATTTTTCTTGAGGGGTTTTTTTGGCCCATATTTTCTTTCACGACATGACTAATATGGGAATGTTTTGCCATAGTCATTATACATGACTACACATGTATAATCTGTATCAAATTTCTTACATTCTCAATGGGGGGGAAGGACCAAAGAAGTGAGAGAATTTGGAACTCAAAGTTTTAAAAATGAATGTTAAAAATAGTTTTTACATGTAATTAGGGGAAAATAAAATACTTTTTAAAAGTTACTGTGAATGAAATAAAATAAAATGATTGCCTAGTAGCTAATCTAGTGATGGGCCTGTCTGAAACTAGCTAGTTGGTCCTTGGAAAATAAACACCAGCAGGACATACCCAAAGTTTTTAAGGTTTGGTAGGCCCTACCTGAGCTCCCACTCTACTGGCATAATCTTTGAGAAGTTAGGGTCTGGACTCTTTCTGCCACAATGAAGCAAGGTTTTAGCTTAATAAAAGGGAAATTAAATCATGGCAATTAAGTTGTGCTGATGTTCATTGGGCTCCCTTAGGAGGCAGTAAATTCCCTACGTCTGAAGATTTTCAAGTGGAAACCAGATGACAGCTTATCAGAGATGTTGTACAAGGGATCTTTGTTGTGGCTGTTGGGTGGATTAGATGAACTCTGAGTTCCCTGCCACCTGGGAGACTCCAATGATTCTATGGAATATTTTCTAAGCACTTACCACACCCAAGATATCAAGCAGTAAGAGAAATATAAAGAAATATAAGCCAACTGCCTTTCCTTCAAGGGGCCCACAATCTAGTTAACAAGATTTAAAAATGTATATATATGTATATTCAAATATATGGAAAACTAACTACATGTCAATGTATAAATGTTAGATAAGTGATACAGACAAATGAGTATGATATAGTTGAAAGAACCGTGTGTTAAAATTCAAGACACCCGCATATGCGTCCTGACTCTACCACAAACTTACTGTGTCAGTCTAGGGCAGTGGTTCTCAACCTTCCTAATGCCATGACCCTTTAATACAGTTCCTCATGTTGTGGTGACCCCCAACCATAAAATTATTTTCGTTGCTACTTCATAATTGTAATTTTGCTACTGTTATGAATTGTAATGTAAATATCTGATACGCAGGATGTATTTTCATTGTTACAAATTGAACATAACCCACAGGTTGAGAACCGCTGGTCTAGGCAAATCTCTTAACCATTCTGGACCCCAGTTTTCTCATCTGTAAAATAAAGGAGTTGGACTAGATGGTTTCTACCATTGCTTGCAGAAGCTTGCAGCTTTGTGCTACACTTGGAGTCAGGAAGACCTGAGTTCAAATGTGAACTCAGATGCTTACTGGTTGTGTGATCCTGAACAAATCACTTAACTCCTGTCTGGCTCAGTTTCCTTATTTGTAAAATAGGGTAGTAATAGCACCTGTCTCCCAGTGTTGTCATGAGGATGAAATGAAATATTTGGAAACTGCTTTGCATACCTTAAATTATATAAAGCATATATATGATAATAGTAATAGGTAAATAATGGGTACTATTATTATTAATCTGTTGCTTTTTAGTCATTTTCAGTCATGTCCAAGTCTTTGTAACCCTATTTGGGGTTTTCTTAACAAATAGACTGGAGTGGTTTGTCACTTTTTCTTCTCCAGCTCATTTTACAGATGAGGAAACTGAGGCAAACAGGGTTAAGTGACCTGCCCAGGGTCACACAACTAGCAAGTGTCTGAGGATGGATTTGAACTCAAGAAAATGAGACTTCCTAACTCCAGGACAGCACTCTACTTCACCACCTAACTGCCCATTATTGTTTCTACTATTTTAAATTTTCTAGGAAGCTTTCAAGATCACTTCCAGCTGTGTTAGAATTCAAGATTACTTCTGAGGAGGAGCAGTATCAGGGAAGGTTTCCCGCAACTATCTTGGAATATCAGTACTTGCTTCTGTTGATTTCATGTGTCTATTTCCTCTCTCTAACAATCCAGAGCTCTTGACTATGCATCCTCAGAACCCACGATAGTGCAATGAATCTGATGAAAATATTCGTTGCCTAATGCATAAGCTAAAATCTTCATTTTTGCCCTGAAGTCTTTTAATATTTAATAGCTTTGTCAAAAAAAAAAAACAAACTCCAAATGGGGTCACAAAGAGTTGAACATGACTGAAATGACCAAGCAACAATAACATCAGATGTAGAAGATTCCAATAAATAGGTGGTGCCACTATTTTTGCCAGTTAGAATAAGTATAAAAACGCAGGCAGGCCTGTTCCTTTTTATGTCTCTGTGGTTCTTCTGGTTTCATTCTCAGATGCTCCCTGGATAATGCGCTTAATGGAATGGATCTCATGCCATGCTCTCTGTGAATTCATTTTTTTCTTGAATTGTTTTTCTTGACTGTGCAATGATGCAGTTTGAAATCTTCCACGCTCCTCTTGCTCTTCCACAGTGTTCTACAAACAAGTTTGTACACTAAACTGATAGCTTTCTTGGCCATCACATCTCTTAACCAGGAAGGAGGCTAAGTGTTTGCTAGCTAAGGAAATTTCTGGTTTCTTTGGACTTCTTTTTGATGGCTCCATTTTTGAATCAATTAAACTTTTCTAGAAAATGGTAATAGTGACAGTCAATCTTTTCACTTTTATTTATTTCAATTTTTTTTGAAGTTGACGGCTTGCTTAAACAGTTACTATAATTGAAAAAATTGTTCTCTACTCATTTTTGTTATTTCTTCTAATCTGGTATTTATTTTAACCTTTGCCCTGACAAGCAGATGATTTGAGAACACATATAAAGCTGATTTTGCAATGATTTCTATAGCTGTAGCTTCCTATTTCCTTTTGGTTAGAGTCAATTTCATTTTCCATGAAGATATTCTATACTCACCACCTCCAGTACCTTCAAACTCTTTTCTTGAAGAAAGTATTTAAAATAGGTAGATATAAATCTTCTTTTTAAAGTCTAGAAGCATTTGGCCTATTTTAATTCTTTATCACAATCCAATATATGGAAACACTATCATTCTCTCTCTCCATTTTTGCATTTAAGTCATGGATATAAAAGTATGTTTTTCTTGACTTTTTTTGTAGTATTTTGCCAGGTAAGCCTTGGTCCTTCCCTCCGGTCATCCATGACACCACTGTCTTATGGTTCTTCTATTTCTCTGAATGCTTCTTTCCTGTTCTTTTTGCTCATTTCCTTGTTTTTCTTCCATTTCTTGAACACAAGTACCATCTGAGGCTCTGTCATTCTTCTCTTCTCTCCCTATATTCTTGCACTTGATAATCCTAATCACTGTCCTGTCATCTATCATAAACCTATCATCTCCCTCCCCCATTTTAACCCATATTCTTGCCATAGCTCCAGCCCCAAATTTAGAACTGCCTGCTGAAATGTGCTAGCTGCTTGCCTCACTGTCACATCAAACTTGTTGTTCAGTCATTATAGTCACAGCCAACCCTTCATGTCCCCATTTGAGGTTTTCTTGGCAAAGATACTGGCATGGTTTGCCATTTCCTTTTCCAACTCATTTTGCAAATGAGGAAACTGAGGCAAACAGGGTAAAATGACTTGCCCAGAGTCACATAGTTATTAAATGTCTGAAGCCAGATTTGAACTTGGGAAGATGAGTCTTCTTGACTCCTAGCCTAGCACTCTATCCATTCTACCACCTCGCTGCCCCTACCTCAAACTTAAGATGTTCAAAATGAGATACCTTCTCTCCCTCAAAGCTTGTCCTTTACCTTACCCCTCTTAATTCTATTGGTGGTATCACTATATTCTCAGTTACTTAAACACAAAATCTTGTTGTTATATTTGACTTCTTCTTTTACCTCATTTTCTACATCTATTTATTTGCTATAACCTATCTTTGCAATTCTCTGACATTTAGCCCCTCCCCTCCTGTACAATTCCAGAAACCACCATAGTTCTGACTCTCATATCTTCCTGACTTATAATAACCTTCTCACCAGTCTTCTTACCTCCTACCTATGCTAACTATGTAATATTCCTAATATGCCACTTTTTGATCATGCAAGTTTTTTGTGCATGTTCCCTGGTTACAACTGTTCTCCAAATGTGCCTTCTCTCCCACTGGTGGTATAGTAAACTGTGGTATAGTAAGCTCCATATGTATGGGGAGGGAAATCTTTATGACTTATTTTTCTGTGTTGTCTAGTTTAATATCTTTTGCTTTGAACTAATTTATTCTCTTTGGTAAAAGGAACTCATTGTTGGGGCTTGTGAGAGTAGATGTTGACTCACAATGTGTCTCGGAACCAGCTTTCTAGGGACCAACATTTGAGGGAGTCATGAAGAGCTACATTTTCATTCAACACAAATATTGAAAGTGAGGTGACTAAGTGTGCAATAAAATGATACTTCATACTTCATGTTTTCTTAGAGGACAGGATGAAATCAACCTTGCTAACTCCTCATTCATCTCTCTAAGAACTTTTGAACTATGTTTCCATTTAGCAGCAACTCTTGATTTCATTTATGGTGAAAACATTATTGATACATTCATGGCTCAGTTCCTAAGGGAATGTGCCAATTCACTGGTCATTGGACAAGTGTCCCACATTGAGAATGCCAACCTTTTCTACAATTCCATCAATATCACCTCAGAAGTGGAAGCTGACTGACCACCTAGGAATGAGGACCATTTTATGTTTACATCTGTTTTATGACTTTTTATAGACAAAAATTTCTTCTTCAGTTGTTGAACAATGTTCTGGTGATAAACCTCTCTGAATTTTTCTAGACTATTCCATAGTACACATATATAAACTTTATCATTGAATCTATACTCATCCTTTTTAAAGCTTAGTAGGACTTGGTAGGACAGCTTGATGCCACAGTGAATAGAGCACCAGGCCAGGCACTCATCTTGAGGTCAAATCAGTTTTGAACATTTAAAGTTTGAGGTGGGGTAGCAAGGTAACAAAGTATATAAAGTACTGGGCTGGGAGTCAAGAAGATTCATCTTCCTGAGTTCAAATCTGACTTTAGACACTTAATAACTGTGTGACCCTGGGCAAGGTACTTAACCCTATTTGCCTCAATTTCCTCATCTGAAAAATGAGTTGGAGAAGTGTAAAGCCAAGCAGAAGCAGCTTTCCAGAAGAATGCTTCTATGAATAGCTTTCAAGGTTCTGATTACATAGTATAGCAAACTCCCTATTTATTCAATAACAAATCAGAGCAAAACATTCACAGAAAATCAAGGTACAGCATTCACTGTGTTACAACTTATCACAGATAATCAAAATATAGCATTCATAATGACTTATCACTAAAATGGCCACATAGTTTTCACCACAGTGGTCACATAGGTTTGAACAAAGTATTCTCATTTAGTCAATCAGTCTCTTGGTAACTCAATCATTCAATCATCCTTAAGGTAGCTTGCCTCCTTAAGGGTCATAAAATACAAAAGTCAAAGCTCTCTACTCATGGGGCACACTAAGTTACAATATCAGTCACTACTCAGCATTCTCTTAAGGGGTTGTGTAAAATACACAGGCCATCTACCCCTTAGTCACAAATAATTTACAATTTCTCAGTCAGTACACAGTATCCAAGTAATGTTTTCTTTTAGCTTAACTCGGGGTAAGCTCTCAGATTCCCTGGATCCCCTTCAATGGTCTCAGATCCTACCTGGATTCACCAAACTGTCACCTGGGCTCAAAGGCAGACAGGTCCCAGGTCCTTGTCTAGCTCTCCGAGAACTTCCTGTTCCATGCTGAAGCTCACAGCATCCAGTCCACCTTAAATCCTTCACAGTCTCTATTCCTGAGAAGTTAAGGCTTAACAAAGGCACAAACAGGTTCATTCAAAGTACCAGCATCACAGTCATGCTTCCTCAGTCTGCAGCAGCTCCATCTGGCTCTTGGACATCTTTGGCAGCTCCCAGAAGCTCTGGCTGGCTCCTGGACTCAGCAGTACCTCAGCAGAGGCTCCAGCTGGTTCCCAGAATCAAAATCACTTCACCCAGGTTCCCAAAATCAAAATCATTCTGTCCAGCCTGGGGGGCCTCTTCAGCCTCCCCAGCTGCAGCAGCTTTTGCCTTCACAAAGCTTGCTCCAAGAAGATCTGTCTGACCCATCAGGGGCTTCTCCTTATATACACACATGGCATTAGCTCCTTCCTGTTTCATCCATTTCCTGTTTCAACCCCTTCCTGTTATGTCAGCAACAGGGGTTCATATCTTCTGTTTCTTTAACAGAGGCTTGATTAATTACTAAGGGCTAAGTACCTCCCAGGTTAGCAATACAAAAGGAACTTCAAATTTCATTACTATTATAAGAAGGAAATGGCAAATGACTCCAGCATCTTTGTGAAGAAAATCCCAAATGGGATTATGAAGATTTGGGTACAACTCAAATGAATGAACAACAAAAGACTATTCTCTGCTGACAGAACCTTTGAGAATACATGAAAGCTTCATGTTAGTGCTTACATATTAAGCTATCTGAATAATTACAATTTTTTAATGTAAGAAATATGGACAGGATGCCCTTTAAAAATTTATAATTTAATTATATCAAGATATAATGAACAAATCAAATAAAATGAGGAGAAAGTAGATTGGGTTAAAGGGATAGATAAGGAGGAAGAGGAGGTGGCAAATGAATCCATAAATGTTTTCATTTCTCCCAAACTTAGATGTGTGAAGGATCAATTGATGCACAAATATTTGTTGTTTATAAGTAACACAGAAAACTCAGGAACTAAGCAAGGTGGTAGGGATACAATGACAAAGCAAAGAAACAAACAAAAAGCTATTCTAAACCCTCAGAGAGCTTACTTTCTGTCAGAAAAGAAAAGAGGTGCTCATAGAAGTAAATCAAAATTGAGACAAAGTTAATATAAAGTAATTTCAAGGAGTGACACAGCTCGGGGTGATAAAAGTGTCAGGAAAAGTCTTACGTAAGAGGTTTTCTAAGAGGCCAAGATGAGTTCATTCCAGATGTGGAGAAAAGATTTTGCAAAGGGTTAGAGATAAGAGATATATCGTGGTCAGGCAATTTGACTGTAACATAGAGTGAATGAAAGGGAAATGATAATTACAGACTGAAAAGATAGGGCAGAAACTGTTTGTAAAAGACTTTAAATGCCATATAGAGGAACTCTGTATTTTGTCCTTGAGGCAATAGAGAATTACAAGAGATTTTTGAACAGGGGAGCGATACCAAAAGGCCTGTACTTTAAGAATATCAATTTGCAATATCATACAGTATAGATTAGTGAAGAGAGAAAGTAAAAGCAAAGCTACCAACTAGAAAGTTGCTGCAATTGTCCATGTTGACAGGTTTTGAGGTAGTGTGGTAGCTCCATGCATGGAGAGGTCACTCATGTGAAAGACGTTGTAGAGGTAAAATTAATAAGACTTATCAATGGGATATGGACTGGATATGTGGTGGGAGGGACAAGGAAGGGTCAAGGATGACGTCAAGGTCTCAAACCTTTGATGACTGGAAGAATAGTCATGTTCTTGCCAGAAATGGAGAAGACAGGAAGAAGGATTAGCTTGGGGGTGGGGCAAAGATAATGTCTGATGATTTAGTAAAATAGTATGTTTTCATGAAAACAGACGAGGGGGGTCAGAATACAAGGAATGGAAAAAAAGGGAAAGAGGGGTTAGGAAAGTGGTTCTGTGGTCTATATGTCTGGTCTCATATGACCCAAAAAACAAGTCTTGCATTTATAATCTTTATTTATTTATTTTTTGCTTTTTGGAGAGGGGCAGGTAGGGCAGCCCAATGTCATAGGGCTAGTTTTGTGTTAAGTGTCTGAAGCCCAATTTGAACTCAGGTCCTCCTGACTGCAGAGCTGGTGCTCTATTCACTGTGCCACCTAGCCA
Organism: Pseudochirops cupreus; assembly: GCA_028627135.1. Lineage (NCBI taxonomy): Eukaryota > Metazoa > Chordata > Mammalia > Diprotodontia > Pseudocheiridae > Pseudochirops > Pseudochirops cupreus. Next base: position 325,263,757 of record CM053584.1, on the reverse strand, counting down.
CCTTGCATTTATTATCTTAATTTTACAAACAAGGAAATAGAGTCAGGGAAGTTGAGTCAGTTGCCTATGGTCACACAATCAAGAAGTTGCTGATCTGAGGCTCAGGTCTAGATAATTCTGACTCTAAATCAAGTGCACTTCCCAGGACTCCAAAGCTATCTATTTGGGTAAGCCAATGGAATCGAAACTGCTTGAAGATTAATAGGGCCATAACTCTTACCTCCTGTTCCAAGGCACAACACAACCTCTCACTGTTTTCTTTCTCCTTTTTCAAGCCCCGCTTCTCCCACTTCTGTTTCTGTTTTTTGTGTGAGCAGAGAACACCATTCCAGATATGAAATGACACTTTGCTTTTGGCCAGCCCAGACTCTCTACCCACCATCTGCTTATTATAGTGAACAGTTACAACATTTATTGGCTTGATGGAACTGCTAATGAGAAACAACCACAAACAGCTGCCACCCTTCCCCCATGACATAGCTGTCTGCTCCTCTCAGCTCCTCACTGGAAAGCTGTCGTGAAACAAGAATGTGCGACTCTGGAATCCTGCACAGGAGAGGAGACAGGCAAGGACAAGACGGTCAAGGAATTTCTCCCTCTTTCCTGCCTTGATTTGTATTCATAAGCAGTTTCTTTTCTTGAGCTGTTTTCTGAGATATGCTTGGTTATTTCTTCATGACTTGTAAAAGTCTTCCATTTTAGAAAACTTAATTTGAGAATCTGAGAATCTGAGTCTATGAAGGCTCACCTGGTAAACCCTTAATGGCTTGATTAGAGATAATTTAAGTTAAAACTCCTTTGTCTTATGTCAAGTCAGCAAGTTACCAAGCTTTCATTAAGTGCCTACTGTGTGTTAGGTATTATGCTAAGTACTGGGAATAGAAACAAACAAACAAAAAAAAGTTAAACAAACCAAAAAAACCCCAAAAGATAGTCCCTGCTCTCAGGGCCTTCCTGATCTAAAATAGAAAGTTTGGAAGCCTTAAAAAAAAGTCATTGATTGTATCTATTTATTCCAGTTTTGCATGGGGATGTGCTCAGAGTTGGGCCATGGACACTGGATCAGGCTCAATGCTGTAAATTGTCTTGTAAAGAAGCCCAGTTCTCTCCCTGGTTGACATCCTTTCTCAAAACAGGCTAGAAAGCTAGATTGGCCAGTAGCTGAGCTAAGGAAGATACAACTATTGTCTCACACTTCTCCTATAAACAATATGGACTATTAAATAATTCCTATAATATGAAGAAAATAGTCTGTGTCTTCAATGTGGGTATTTAATGAATTAAAGAAAAAAATAAAATTTAGTAGGGAAGAGATGCTCTTCAAATCTAAGTTCAGCAAATTCTTTCAGATTTTTACCAAAGACTGAAAATGCGGTATAAGAATCTTAGTTTACAGTCTTGTTCTCTATTCATTAGACCCCCTTTCCCAATTATGGAAACCAGTAATGGTTTAAAATGTTAAAAAAAGGGCTGCAGAATTCATTCTTTATTGAATAAAGGAAAGAAATGAGAGGCAGCCTGTCATAGTGATGAGAAAGCCAGCTTCAGAGACAGGAAGACCTCAGCTCAACCTTTCTGACACATACCAGTTGTGTGATCATGGCAAGGCACTTAAGCTGTTAGTGCCCCCAAGAAACTCTGTAAGCCTTAAAGTTGCAGAGTAGGTGCTGATGTGTATTCATAGAGAGAATTTCCTCACCCAGGAAACTGCCTATACCCGTGAAATCACCTAACCCTGTGAAGAAAAGAAGCTGGTAAAAGGAGAGACCATGTTATTCTGCCTTAGAAAACATAACAGGCGCCACAATACTGAAGCTTTGGCTGAAGCGTGGCTTGAGATAATAAATACTTTGACTAATGAACCATGAGCATTAAAACCTTCTCTTAGTTATAAAGATAGTAAGACGCTTCTAAGGTATCTGGAAATGCCTAGCTCCAGTAACTACTTGCCTGGCTTCCTGGTGGTTAGCTACATACAGCATTTAACTTTAGTCTTCCCAATTGAAATATGTTACTTATTGTCCATTATTTTTCCTTCCTTCCAAATTCTTTCCCAAGAATGTAGCAAAGAAGGGGACAGGGTTCTTGCTGTTAATCCCCAGCAACTAGGATTTTGCCTCATAAGAATGCAAGCACACTGATTTGTCCTCTAAGGGCCAAGCTTATTATTTGGATAATTAAAACTAATTGCAATGTAAAAGTATGCCAAGTCATGACTAAACCACAGGCCTGTGTCTGAGGGTGTCACACCCTGCAGAGTTTTGCTCCCCCAAATATAGTTCAGAAAATAAGACGAGTCAAGATGGATCCCATGCCATGAAGTACAAGGCACAAAAATCTTTCTAACAGTTCTTGGGCCATGACACTGGATGCTGTTATTTGAAAAGTCTTTTTCATGTATACTAGTTCCTTCAGAGGAAGTTCATGTCAGATCTGGGTTATACTAAATTCTGTAGTGCAGTGGGTCAGGATGCAGGCACAGTGGGTTGATCACCTGACTTGGAGACAAGACTTAAGTTCAAATCTGCCTTCAAAAACTTACTGTAGGACTTTGGACAAGTCATTTGACATCTTGATATCTCAAATTCTCCCTCTTTGAAACAGGGCTAATAATAACAGCTATTGCACGGGGCTGTTATGAGGATGAAATAAGATACCATATGTCTAGTGCTTCACAAAATTTAAAATGTTCTATAAATGCTAGCTATCATTATTGCTATTTTATCGACTGTTGAAGTTGGGAGGGACTTTAAAGGACATTTAATTCAATCTCTTTCTAAAACACAAATTTCTAACAATTGGTCACTTCCTTTAACAATCACATGGCAGGTAGGTAGTTAAGTGGCTCACTCAACCAATCTGAAGGTTAGGAGAGTCTTAGGAGGATGGCCACTGCTCCAACTCATTCTCTGAGAGTTCTAGGAGTAACCCTGATGGGAGAAATACCTACCTACCTCTGTAGGAGTTAGCACTTGAGCCCCTCACCACTGTCTTTCCCATTTAACAAGTCAGCCAGTTGAACTCCATTAACTCTTTATCAGAAACATATTCAACTGAAGGCAAAGCAGGAATAATAACAACATAATATTCCAACTGTAAGCCAGAAGCCCCCTCTCTCACTGATACACAGTGTTTGTGGAGGGATAGTGGTCACAAATTTACTGAATCATAGCAAAGAAGCACAAGTGTAGGGAACACAGATGCCCTGGGGCTCTGAACCTTGGCATCTACTGTTTCCATCAGGAACAGTATGTAAAATAATTCACTGATGGGCACAATTGGTTCTTATCAGGCTGTTCCTCTTCTGGGTTGCTGAGATACTGTCGAATTCTCTCAGCAAAAGCAGGAAACTTAGTGGTGGGATCTGCTGAAGTTTTCGAGATTGGCTCCCTTGTCTGGGTTCTGAAAAGTCACCACCTCTCTAGGAGTAGGCATCAGTGAAAGGGAAAACAAAGGGCAAGCTTCTATTTTATTTTTTTATTTGCTCTTCTCAGCAGCATATTATAGTGTAAGCTCTTAGCGTTCTTCCCAGACTTCACAAAAAAATCTTTCCTTAGATCCACTCAGCTCTCAGCTCGGAGTCCTTTGCTCTGCTCAGTTCACTTATCCCTTTCTGGTCCAAAGCAGGATCTCTTCTGTAAGAGGCCTCACTTCTATGTCACAGTAATAAACCAGAACTCATATTTCTGCCCTCTACGCCATGATGAGGCAATATGGGTTTTGTCCAACAGTCACCAAAACAGTTCTTGGAATCAGTATTTTGTATTATGATCAAAATCTTTTCCTTCAGTCATATACAAATTAGTTACTGGGAACAGGATACTTTGGTCATCTTTTGCTTAGGACATGCTTTTTCTCTGTAGGACTGGATTTTTTTTTTCAGTGTTTCTCTTGCAACATCCCTGTTTCTTCCTCTTTACATCAATCCAATTATCCACATCTGAAAAAGGCACCTTATTTCACAAGGATGAAATTTAAACCAGGCATGCAGAGCATTTCAGATGAGTAATTCACTGCTTTGGTCATTTCACTAACTTGTCCAGTGTTGCTGGTGGCTGAGTAAAACAAAAAGTTTGATTAAGAACAAATTGTATTTCTTTATTGCTGTGAGATTTGTAAGGTGCTTTCCTTACAATAATGAGGTAAGCAATGAGAGGACTTTTTTTTTCCAATGAGAAAATGTAAACTTAGGTTAGAAGACTGGCTCAGGGTCACACAACTGCTAAGTGTTAGGGCCAATTTCAAGCTGATTTTACTTACCACCATGCTATGGAATTAAATAACATGCAAACAGCCATGAAATTAAATATTGGCCCACTAGTCTAAAAGAACTCAAAACAGATCTAATGAGAACTGAATAGTGGGCTTAAAAGAAATAATAAATGACATGCTCTTCATCTGCTTCCTATTTCCTTTGTGGTGGGTTTTTATGAGCATCTGTGTTGAGGAGTGAGGGTTAGGGAGGAAATGGTCCGGGTTGCAGATGCCTGAATTCTCTTAGGCTAGAGATCTGCCAAAGGAGGTGTGGACAGCTCAGAGAAAGAGCAAGAAAGAGCAGGAAAAAGACAAAATTCTGTTGGCCAAATGGAATTCTTGATGGTTACTGGTTTAAAAAAAAAACAACCAAAAATTCAGACCTATTCATAACATCCTTTGGGTTGAAAGAATGTTTCAAAATAAAGAACATAATTGAATTGAGATTTTCACAAGGCAAACATATTTATCTTAGTCAAAGAATTATTCATGTATTATCAGCTCTATCAGACATGAGGCTGAAAACTCAAGACAAGGAAGTATTCCTTTTGGCAACTTTAGTCTCATAATTTAGGGCTTTAAGGAATTAGACCCTAAGGTATTTTGCCTTACCACCAGCCATCTTCTCTAGAAAGAAAATCCAAATACCACACATTATGGAATGTGGACTTCGAGCCTTGCGTTTTTAGACAATTTCAATCATATGTCTATGTCAGAAAGTTGTCATAATGTGTTGAAATGGGGCCGATAATGGATCCCACTAACAGAGTTGGCACATTTTTCACTTCCCCACCCACACAGATCATCTATCCTTGGACTTGTAAAGTACTCAGATCACATTCATAGGGTTCACTACAATTATTAAATTCTCATTAAGATTTCAAATTAAAAAAAAGGTGTCCTCACAGATGTTCTCAAACATGATTCCCTTGTATGTATTCCAGATGTATAGCATAGCACATTATGTTTTGGATCCAAAAACTAAAATCCTCTGTCTTCTTTTTGGCACACTGACATATCATCTGTTTCCATCCTCATGTTTTCCCTTGGATATTTCTCAAGAGAATGTAACTTATGTTACTGGGCTTTGAACTAGTCCAATAGGAGAGGGAGGTGGGTGCTGGGGAAGGAGGATTTTACTGTCTATTGACATGATGTACAAAGACAAATGGGGTCAGATTTAATGCTGTGTAACTATTGGGCATTGCTGTGGTACAGTTAGCTGACCTCACCCGCTTTCTTTAATCTCTCTCCCACTGAGTACAATGTATTATACAAAAATAGGATTACACATGAAACTACAAGTCTCTGTTGTGGATATCTTCCTTTTCCTTTTAAATATATAATAAATTTGTTGTTTTGTCCTTCATTCTTAAAGAGAACCACGATATCAGGGAGGTGATGCCATGACATGCAAGTGTATTGATTTAAGAGAGGGAGGGCTATGCAAAGTCACCAGTCTCACTTTCTCTTTCAGAGCCATCTGGGTTCAGTGGTCAGATATAGATCAAGACAATTGGAGATAGGCCAGGATGCAGTTGGGGATCTTGACCTTTTCAGGCTAAGGTCTTCCACAGATCTCAGTTCGACAGAGGCAAAACTCATACAGTAATTAAGGCTTAATAAGAAATGAGGCCAAGAATGACCTCTTTACCTAGTTTTTTAAAAAAAATCAATCTGGGAGAAGACCCTCAGGGTTTCTGGCCAAAACAGAAACAATTGCTATGTATATTCATTATGGGCCAATCAGGGCCCAACAATGACCAAGTGGGCTGGGGCCTACTGGTCAACCTGTGAGAGCCAGAGTGACTTGGGGTTAAAAAAAAAGCTTCAGAGATTAAAATAAAATTTACATTCCCTTTGGGCAAAGCACCCATACATGCCTTTCAAAGCTGCTGGGCTTGTCTTTCTTTTTGGCTTCCTTTATATTCTCTTCTAGGCATTTAAAAATGCCTTTAATGATTTCTCTTGTTTTTCTTTCTTTCTGGTAGTCCTATTGCTAGAGCTCACTTCCTCTTGGCAGAAACTCCCCCTCCCCCCTACCAAATTGAAAAAAAGGAAGACAAAATTCTTGTAACAAATATGTATAGTCAAGCAAAAAAAAAATAGAAAATTGGCCACATCTGAAAATTGATATCTTATTCTGCTCATTGAGTCCCTCATTTCTTTATCAGGAATCAGACAGAAATGTTTCATTATTGATCCTCTGGAATGTTTTGTGCATTGATTAGAGTTCCTAAGGCAGTCTTAAGTCAGACCTAAGTTTTTCACAGTTGTTTTTCTTTATAATGCTGTTATTATATAAAATATTCCTCTGGTTTTGTTCACTTCATTCTGCAGCAGTTCATACAAGTCTTCCAGGTTTTTCTAAATTCATCAATTGATCAACCTTTATTAAGAAGCTACTATGTACCATTTCAGGGAAATCAGTTTGGCAGCTGACTAGAAGTAGTATTGGAGAAGTTGAGACAGAGAGACCAATCAAAAGATTTTCATAATTGTCAGTGAAATGTGATGAGGGTCTATTTAGGGCTGAGTTGAAAGGAGACATATACAAGAGAAGTTATGAAGGTAGAAATAACGAGAATTGAAAACAGATTGGATATGTGGGGTGATTGCCAGTGAAGAGTCCAAGATGACCCTGAGGTTGTGAGCCTAAGATTCTAGAAGGCTAGTGCTACCCTTGGCTGTGATAGGAAAGTTGGGGAGTGAGCAGGGTTTGAGAAGAAAGATAATGAGGTCCATTTCGGACATAGTGAGTTTGAGATGCCTACGTGATAATCCAATTCAAGATGTTCAAGAGGTGATTGGTTTGTGATGCAGGACTAGAGCTCAGGAGGGTTGGATATAAAGATCTGGGATCATTAAATGAGAGCTGGTTACATATAGATCTGGAAAGCATTTGAATAGAAATAATAATTGCACTCAGGGAAGCTGATGAGATGACTGAGTGAGATTGTATGGGGAGAAGAGTAGTGAGCCCAGAATAAAGGCTTCAGGGTTACCTTAATGATATGACTTGAACAGGGGCTCAACAAAAGACACTGAGGAATGGTGTATAAAGTAGGAGGAGAACCAGGGGAGCGTATTGACATCAAAAACCTAGAGAGGAGAGAGTATAGAAGAGGAAATGGTGATTGACAGTGTCAAAGGCTACAGAGAGGTCCAAAAGGATGAGGACTGAGAAAAGTCCATTAGATCTGACAATTAAGAGATCATTGATGACTTTGGAGAGGGCAATCGATTGAAAAATGAGATGACAGGCCAGAGTGCAGAAATATTAGAAGAAGGTGGGAGAAGAAGCAGTCACATGGTATAGACATCTTTCTCAGAGAGTTTAATTGAGGAGAGGGAGAAAGACATAGTCAGGAGGTATGGTATGATCAAATGAGAGTCTGCTTCAAATCAGTCAGAGCTCCCTCTTGTCAACCCCGGTTGCTCCCACCTCAAATGGGGAAATATGAACTCCCAAGAGATCTCAGGCTAAGATCTGTCGGTAAACCAGGACCACAGACAAGTTTAGCCTAGCAACACAAATTCAGAGTCTGGGACACCATGGCCAAGGAAAAGAAACTCATTGTCTGGTCAAATGGATGGCTCTTGTCATTCTTTCCTGGCATATATAGAGTTATCCCTTCCACTTCACAGCTGTGAGGGACGTGGTACCCAGCAATCTGGAAAATCTGCGTAAAATTGTTTGGCTTTTGCTTTGTACCAGAGAAGTCTGAACTATGGTATTGAATCATGGTATTGAATTATGGTATTAAATTATGGTATTATTATGGTGCTAAAAGGTAAAGTATGTTGCTATTACATAATAATATACATATATTTTATGCGTTTTTTAGTTACTACACTTTTTCTGTGCCTTCTGCTGGCCTGCACACGTGTCATCTGTGGTTTCCAAAAACCTCCCCCCAAATTCCTATTTAATTTCACATGACAACCTGCAATGGGGAAAATCACAATGTGGAAGGGATAACACCTGGCTAATTGCTTCCATTTGCACTCACCTGATCTGTAAGCCTATGGCGTACAAGTGGACACTCACAAAGTCCAAATGGATGTTTTTCTAGGTTAAACAAACTGACAAACTGAATAAGAATATTCAAAAAATCTCTTCTCTGTCTCCTCCCAGTTCCAAATGCCCTCCCAGGTCAAGAACTTCTTTTCTATTGCCACAGTTTCTCTTACAACTCCTCCATACCTCCAGGCACTAGAGCTAAGATATAATCATTATTAGCCAGCTGCTACATGGTCATTTGGACCACAAAATAGACTGTGATTATTGTGATTTTAAAAAATATATTGTTTGAAGTTTTAGTTATGATATGACTCTAATATGGAGTCACTTAGGTTAAATGGTCCTGGTGGCCATAAACATGTAAGCAATGACAGTGTCTACTTTTCTGCTGTCTTGACTTGGTCTGACTCTGTGTCAGGCATTTAAATAATCACACCTCCTGACTGGATGAGACACCAGGCTGACAACACAGGCAGTGAATCACCCTTATCCCTGGAGTCTCTGATTGCCAACTTAAACTCAACCCCCCACTCAACTCTGTTTATTGATAAGTGACCAGGGAATTTCCCTGTCCTATCTGGGTCTGATGAGGAATGCCTCCTTTGACATATGGCAGAAATTACCTGTTCTCAACCAAGCCAGTTTTTAAAATATAAAACTTTCCTGCTCAGAACCCTACTCAGAGTGTTGTACCCCCACTGAAATTTGTGCCATACCTATTTTCCTCTCCCTTGTCCTTGGTGGCCCTAGGATCTGGTCCTCTTTTTACCCACTTTGTGGATTCCTCCTTGTTCCTTCGTGTTCCTACTATAGGGATCAAGATTGTGTTTTGGGGAAACATTATATTTTTTGTTTTCTTTGAATGAGTGAAGATCTCCACAAAGAATTGACTTTGTCTTTGGAGTCATGAGAATAAGGTTAGAATTTCATCAATTAAGTTACTGTGGAAATTTGCCTATGGGGAAATCTGATCCCAGTTTCTGCTGGTTAGTACATAGCTAAGTGTCATATGAGAGGGTAGGGAGCTTAGTAAAAAGCATTGATTCATTTTCCTACCCACTACAGATCTCTGGCAGTCACCTGACTGACTGGCCCACCAAGGCTAGTAAGCTGATCACCTTGCTGTTCCTTCCTGATCCCCACTGTTCAGGAACTGTCCATGACCTGTTTTAATAAGAGGTGTTTTCAGATTATCATAGATCAGACATAGGATAGCATTGACTAGAATGCAGGTATCTGATGGATAAATGCTATTCTTTTTTCAAATTCGTCCTGGAGATGCCTATCTGATTACACTAGTTAAATTCATTCCCCCTCCTCCATCCTGAGGGAGTGACTATGTGTCAAACTGGCACTTGGTACTTTTCCTCTTATGATCCCATAATTCTTTGTATTCCTCTGTATGTATATCTAGTGTCTTCTATTAACAATAATAACCCATATTTATATGATAGTTGAAGGTTTGCATGGCACTTTAAACTATTTGGTAAATTAGGTAGAGTAAGTATTAATATTTCCATTTTATGAGTAAGGAAAGTGACTTGCCCCTGGTCCCACAGCTAGCAAGTGCCTGAAGGATTTAACCCAGGATTCTTAACTCTATGTTGCCTCTCACAGCTTCTATTCCAATGCTAAGCATCCTGCCTATTATAAAGTAGCCACTTAATAGGTGCTTGTTGATCAATGAATGAATGGTCCTTGCCTTCTAATTTGTGTTATATTTATATCTCTGCATGCCTTATCATTATTTCTAGGTTGTAAATCCCACACAGCTGAGACTATGGTTCTTTGTATCTTTGTATCATCCCCAGGACCTAGTCCAATGCTTAGCAACTTTTTATTAAAAGGATAATTAAATATTTCCTATAGAAGATTCTTAGACTTTTCCTTGTATGTTCTGTTTGTCCTTGTTGGAATTCACATATGGAATGCTATTATGACTGAAAACTGTTCTACTCCAATCTCACATTCTCCCAGCTCTTACTCTGCCCCTCACTTTCCCACACCCCCAACCACCAAGGGAGTGAAAGCTTTCCTGGGACAATCAAACTAATTTATGCAAATGGCTACATACCGTTATTACTATAGCAGTGTCAATAGGATTCAGAGATGGCTAATTACCAGCATAATTTAATTATCTGTTCTCTGTCTCCTTGGCAATAGCTCCTAACAGAACTTATATGACTGCATTGTATACAGTAACAACAATATTGTTTTAAGAACAACTTTGAGCAAATAAGTTGTTTTGATTATTATAAATACCCAAATTAATTATAAAAACATATGAGGAAAGATACTAACTGCATCCAGAGGAAGAATTGACAAATAGTAATATGTATAGAATAATTATATATGTATATACATATATGTGTGTATATTTCTCTACATATACATACATACATACATACATATATACACACATACCTATTTGTGTGTGATGGTAGCCATCTCTAAGGCAGGAGATGAGAGGGAGGGAAGGAAAAAATGATATTTACATGATAATTTTGTTGTATATTTGAAGGGAATAGCAACTTGTGCATAGCAGATTTGCAGTTTCATATACAATCATCTTTTTTTTTAAATCATACTATGTTATGGAAATGCTTATTTTATTCCATAAATTAAAACAGTTTTTTAAATAAAGAACCTATGCAACAGTGTTGGGTAATCATGGGATGGCAAGAGGAGGAATCAAATCCAAAAGCTTATTTAGAGGTGGTAACAAATGGAAGAAAGGAGGTAGAACTTTTCCTTGAGAAACTCAAGAAGGTCTTGGACCAGCAGATACCAACCCCTACAGAGGGGCTGTGGGAATGCTGTTGAGTTGATATTCTCAACAAATGCCCTCTTGTTCCTTGTTCCTTCCACTCTCATTCTTATATCACCATCTCCAGGGCCATTTACTGCTGGTTTTCCTCTTTCCATTGCCTTCCCTTATCTAAGCATCAAAACCTACCTGTAGTCTCCTCTTATTTGTTTCTGTCTCCCTGCTAGGACCTTCAGACTGGGCAGGATAAAAGGAAGGCCACATCTATAATATAATGTCACTGCTTAATGTCTCTAACGCTACCTGGGTGTCCCAAGCTGGGGTTCAAAAGCAGAAGTCATTGCCAGCTCCTTCCTGGAGGTCCAAGTTGGGTGGCCAGTCCTTGACCCAGCCAGTTGGGACCATCTATTAGATTTTCATATTTCTACTATTAGCTTTCCAGGGCTCCCAAGAGAAGAGATTACAGGGCATTCTTTGCTTTGATAGCTTATTCCTCCCTTTCAGGTTTGCAAAGCTCTTGCAAGGTTATCTCATTTGATCTTTAAAAGAGCACTGTAAGGTAGGTGCTATGATCATCTCTGAGAGAGATTTAAGTGGCTTTGCTAGGACAATGTGGCTATTAGCTACCTAAGCAGGATTTGAACTTTGGTTGTCTTGATTCCTAATATAATACCTCTGACCTATTGCCTAAGTATCTCACCAACCTGCCAGGTACTTAAAATAGGATTTACTACTGTTACCTTGCTGTCAGAGACTCTCCTAGAGCATGAAGGATGCAAAGAGTTCCTTGTCTTCACCTAGATAAACTTGAGAAATTCACTAACACCAATTTGCTGTTAGCAGCTCCCCTCATAAGCACTTGGGTCTCAAGACTCAATGAAAAGGCTTATTTACAAGTTAAATAAAACAATTAGGGCTCCCAACAACTCTTGGGAAATAATGATGCTCAACACCAGCCTATGTGCTATTTTACCTCAGAGTCCTGAATAGCCTTAGTAAGCAATATTTATGTTCTGTGTCTGGCTCCCAGAAGATGTTACCTCTGGTATAGCTTATTGGTCCATGTCTCCTAGGTGGCATTTCTGCTGAATCCAAC
>CM053584.1:325214061-325251116 GCA_028627135.1 Pseudochirops cupreus | reverse complement strand
GAGATACACAGGCACTGTGGTTGGGAGATCCATCCTGCCCTACCGAAAAGTCAGAGGGGTGAGGGGGGAAGACATAGGAGAGAATAGACTGGGGGAGAGGGGACACACTGGGATGGCTGTTTTGGGGTGGTGGGTAGGGGAAAGATGGGGAGAAAATATGTAATTCAAAATCTTGTGGAAATGAATGATGCAAACTAAAACAAAATTTTTAAAAAAAAAAAGAAAAAAAAAAGAAAATTTGTGGAAGGACATGAACAAGAGTTCCCATTTGGCTGCTCTCCTGGACTCCATGTTCTCTGGAAACTTATCGTTCTTCTAGATGGGATTAACTCTGAAACACACACCTTCTCAGCACTCCCTTTTCCTGGTGCCTCTCCCTCCCTCTGGTAGGAGAGGTGGGCAAGTGGACATTGAAGAGCTCCTCCCTAGATCCTCTCCTATTTAAGGAGGGTGCCTAGTGCATTCACTTCACAATTTTGTGCCCAGCTGTTCTACTGTTCTTTACAATTTCCAGAAACTCATCATTCTGAGAGATGAAAACAGCTCTGGAATTCAGACTTCCTTAGATCATTTTCCACCCTGGCTGTAGGGTTTCATCATGGCTGGGGCTGAGTACTCCTACTTCTTTTCCAGGTTTTTTTAAATGTGTTGTATTCTCTGATTAGATTGTGAACTCCTCAAGGTTAGGCACTGTCTTTGTGTCCCTGGCACTTAGCACAATGCCTGGGTATATGGTAGGTGCTTAATGTTCATTGGCTATGACTCAAAGGATGAGAGATATATGATGAATTGTGTTTTGCTTAACTGGAAAGAGTGCCCAGATAGATAAGGTCACTGATTTTACAGTGAAGTATGTACACATGGTGTTTCTGTTTGTACTGAGAGATTATTGTCAAAAGCTTGTCCATAATAAAACAGTTTTTTCCTATGCCAACTGTCTCCAAACTGGAATTTACTGCATAATCCTCATTCTATTTATGTTGCTGACTGGCTGAGTTGTCAGTTGCAATCTTATCTGCCTGAATGAGTTTAATTGTTTGTTACATCTGTGTTGGCTGCCCTGATGCTGATTGAGAGCACAATCAGTCGGTGATAGGAGTTGGGAGGAGATAGAGGACATTGGACATGTCCTTCCTTTCCTTCCTGTTAATTCACTACAAGCAGAAAGTCCCACGCAGCAATATAGCTAACCCATCAAGGATCAGAAAAGAGTCAGACATTCAGATATGCTGGGATCAGAGTCATAACTGTGATCCTAGTCATTTTATCAGTCCAATGCTTGTTTTCTTCACCTGGGAAATGAAAGGTAAGGTCTTTTCCAACTCTTAAAAACACATGGTTCATATTCCTTATGAATGAGCATGTTTCATTTCAATCATATTTCCTCAGAAACACTCTAATAAATTACCAATCGGCTGATGTTACCCTGAAGTCTTAATCAACTCCTAATAACCTTCTAATTCTTCTTGTGCTTCTCTGTTTTATTCTTGCTATATCTAAATTTCCAGTGGGTGACAATTAAATAACAAAGACTTTTACCTGGGGTACAAAATAGTTGGGGAGGGGATGAGAAGCAGCAGTAGTAGCACAGAGAAGTCTTCCCTTGGAAGTGAGTAGAAGGCAATTGTGTAAAGAACAGCCCAACTATGTTTCTATCATACTGGTAGAGGAAGCAGTTTGTCCCCCAAGAGAATGGGAATTGTAGAAGGGTGCTATAGATAGGCTATCCTGGGGGTGGGGCTAGGTGAGGTCACACAGGCTGGTGAAGAACTGAAAAGCATGATGCATGTGGGTGGCAGATTCCAGATGACTGTAGGAGAAGAATGTACTGTTAGAGAAGAAGTTTCCTCCTATGATGTGGGTGCCTGATTGCTCTGTCCTAGTTACACCTATGGCTAGACTATCCAGAATGTTTTAGATATCTAAGGTGAGGGAAATAGACTGGAAGTTGTAATGGTAATTAATTTAGCAGGTACTTGGCCCTTAGTAACTAAGGGCTAAGTATTTCTATGAAAAAGGCAGAGAATGTGAACTCTGTCTCCTGTGTGAAACAGAAGGTACAAACTTTATCTCATGTGTGAACAGAAGGCATGAACTCTGTCTTCTGTTGCTGATGTGGCAGGAGGGGGTTGGCTGAGACAGGAAGCCAGTGTATGTATATAAGAAGAATTCCAGAGACAGAGAATCAGAATCAAGAATGTTCCACCTGGTGGCTCCTGGTGAAGAAAGAATTGTGGAGACTGAAGCTGGCTGAGAGAGAGGAGGCAGAGGGGAGTGAAGGAGAGAGAGAGAGTTTCTCTCCTAGCATCTGGAAGCTGACTGAGAACTGAGTTGGAGTTTTTCTTGAGACCAGAATCTGGTGAAGGCTGAAGTTGCTGCCACCAGGAAGGTTGAGATTCCTTCTGGGTTCTAGGGCCAGCTGAACTGCTAGAATACTGAAGAAGCATGACTGGGATAAAGCCTTTGTTTGTTCATGGCTTGGTTGATCCTTGAAGTGGTCAAGGGTTTGAGATGTGCTAGATCTTGTGAACTTCAGCGTGTAACAAGAACTGCCTGGAGGACTGGACAAGGAGTTGGGAGCTGTCTGCCCCTGAATCCAGGTGACTAGTGGATTCAGGAAGGAGCTGGGAACATGGAAGGGGATCCAGGGAATCTGAGAGACCACCCAAGTCAAGATGAAAAAAAGATTGAAGGCACCAAGAGGTGGAGAGTTTGTGTAATTTTCTAATGATTGTATTTTGTGATTAGTGATACTTAGTGACTGATTAATTTAACTTATGATTGCCCCATGAGTGGAAGATTGATTATTGTATTGTGAAATGACTGAATGATTAAGTAAGAAGGGTTTCCCCCCTTAGGGAAACCAGATGATTATTCTTTTGTTCTAAATATTGTGGCCACTGTAGTGAAAACTGTGTGGCCATCCAAATGTTAAGCTTTCGAGAACACTATATTGTGATTTTCTGTGATAAGATGTAATGTTGTGTATATTATACTGTACCTTGACTTGTTGTGAATATTATATTGTGATTTGTTGTGAATCTTTGCCTTGATTTGTAATGAAATAAATGGAGTGTTCAATATACTGTGTAATCCGAACTTTAAAAGTTGTTCACAGTAGCATTCTTTTGGGAATCTGCTAGTGCATGGCATCACAGAAGTTGAGGGAATATTAGGTCTAGTCTAACTTAATTGAGAAGGGAATAGTAGAAATCCTTTCTCCCCTCCACATGTAGGAACTTGATTGGTAGGAACCACCTGGAGCTAATGAAGAACAGTAAAATTTATAACTAATGTAAATGATAAAATGAAATCTGTTTCCAGACTGAGAGGTAATATTGACCTAGCCAGCCTATATAATTAATTAATCTACATGAATCCTTACCTTACAGGGTTTACTCATCTTCTCCCCTTCTCCTTACCTCATATCCCTTTGACATAATTCCCTACAAATTCTTCCTTTCAGCCAGTCTCTGATGTAGAAGCCCCTTCCTTGTCAAGACTAGCCCTTCTACATGAATCCTTGATTGCCATTCCTTTCCATTCCCATCTTCCACCTTTTCTTTCTTCCCTCTATTGTCCTTCACCCATTCCCACCCACCGTCCTCCCTCCTTGAATCTTCAACCTCTCCCTCTTCCTTATTTTTGTTGAGGGTACCATAATCCTTCCAGTTACACAGGTTTATACACTGTGTCATCTAATCAGTTTACCCACCTGTCTAATCACTTACGAAATCTTACTGTTTCTTCCTCCACAACATCTTTCTTAGGTGCACCCTTCTCTCCACGCAGATAGCTACCACCTTAATTCAGGTTCCCATCATCTCTTGACTGGACTATTGCAATACTCTCCTAATGGATTGTCTCAAATCTCTCCCTATTCTGATGCATCTTCTATGCAGCTGCCAAAGTGATATTCCGAAAGTGTGGGTCTAACTATGTCACCCTCCTACTTAACTCCAGGAGCTCTCTATGAAACCTAGGATCAAATATAAATTCCACTGTCATTTCAAGCCTTTAAAAACTTGTCCAGTCTTATTACATACAATTCCTCCCTCCCTTCTATCTGCATTTCTTGCTGTTCTTTCATCAGGAGTGTCAAATTCCGGTAGCAGCCCACAAACCACAAAACTCCCAAGACCAGGAACCAGATTAAGGTGTTATTGTGGAATGTTTGACTAAACAAATGCAAATAAAATATGCTATAGATAATGTTAATTTGTGGTTTTCAAGATCAAAATAAAAATAAAATATATCATAGATAACGTTAATTTGTAGTTTTCTAAGTCAACATGTGACTTACAGGGATCTATTTCTTTTTTGAATTTTGTCACCATTGCCCTTACATGACACTCCCTCTCCTGTCTAATACCCTTTGCACAGTCTGTCCCCCATGCCTAGAGAGGACTCTCTTCTTGACTCAGCTACTTGGAATCCAAGCGCTACTTCAAGCCTCAGTTGAAGTTCCCCCTTTTGCATATGGCCATTTTTGGTCCTCCCAGTTGCTAATGCCCTCCCCCTAAAAGGTACCTTGGGTCTGTTCTGCCTGTGTTCTGGATATACTTATATATGAATATGCTGGGTTGTTTTTGTTTTTCAAATTAGAAAGTCAGCTTCCTGTAGGCCAAGGATGATTTGTTTTTTTCCTTTGAATCTCCAGTGCCTGATGCACAGTAGGTACTTAATAAGTGTTTTGGGATTGATTGAAAGAACTGGGAATATGTAGTCCAGAGGAGAGAAGGTTCAAGAGAACATGATAGCAATATTCAAGTAATTGAAAAGTTACTGCATGGAAGGAAAATTAAATTTGTGTTTTCCACAACAGGTATAAATAGCACAGAAGCAAATTTAGGGTTGATGTCAAGAAAAACTTCCTAATAATTAAAGATATCCACAAAGAGAGTGGACTGCCTTAGGAGGCAGTGGATTCTAGATTATTGAAGTTCATTAAGTAAAGGCCAAATAAACACTTGCTGAATGTGTTATAATGGGGAGTCTTTTCCTACAATGGCTTTGATAATATGGCTGTAGAGGTCCCTAGAGCATAATTCTGAAATACTCTGATTCTATGACACCAATTCGAAATATTAACCAGATCTCCAATACATTATTCTGAGAGGACAAAAATATTACCCTCATTGACTAATTCACTTGCCTTAAATTATTTCTTAGGCAGCTACTACATATGCATATCTCAATTTATCTAGAAACTGAGAATGAAAGGTTTGTGAGATCAATCTAGCCCAGACTGGTGAGAATGCCACAGTAGTTTAGTGATTTACATCAGATACAATATTTTGGCCTTCGCCTAATTGGGAAATTAGCATTATTGTGATTGCTCATAATCTGCAAAGCCATATGTGCTTTTATAATACCTTGTGCTAACTGCTGCTTGTGAGAAGGAGCTGGCTTTTTTGTAATATGATTTGTACAGCTGAGAATTTGAGGTAGAGACAGACATGAAACAATTTGTTCAGTCACCTTCTGATCTAACAGAAGAACCAAAATGAGAACTTGAAGGTCTGAAAAGATTACTTGACCCACAGGACCCATAACTCCTTTCTGGCTGTACTGAAAGAGCCACAAGCTCTGAGGCATTGCCATCGACTGATGGACGCTGCTTTGAAGGATGAGTTTGAGCTATTAACAGAGCAGAGGCAAAAGGCTTTCAGGGTTTCTCTCTCTAGGACTCTCGACAGAGTACTTTGACACACTCCATTAAATTCTTCTCATCAAAAAGTTAAAAAGAAAAGGGTTGGGGGGAAAGAAAGGAATTGATTCTGTAGGCACCTTTCCAGAAAGTACCACAATGCCTGACAGTTGGCTGGCTTTCTATGAGAAGGGAAAGCACCATCTCTCAGACACCACAAACACAGCTCAAGCCAACCCTTTGCAGTTGATGGCTCTGTGCACTCACTGCATTGGGAATCATTTGCAACTCTCCTAACTGTTAGGGAGGCTTGGACTTGTGTCAAAATCAGTCTGGCATGTTCTGCCTAGCAACAACGGTAGTAAACAATGAGCCCAGACAACAGATCAGAATTCCCCATCAACATCAAGTTAAATATTTTTTAAGTGGCTAATTCTCAGTTTCATGCATGTTTGTGAAATATAAGATTTAAGACCACTTCTTTTTTTCACATGAAAGGGGTTCATACTCCCTCGAATGAAAGGAATGATGGTACTTGTGATTAGATTCCAGGATTGAGGCTATGGATCCTTTACTGCCAACTTTATGGCTACGTGGGGGAATTGGGGTGTGTGTGACAGGGTCAGGTTCTTCCTGTCTTGCTTGGGTGCCAGATTCTGGGAAGTGTATACATATATGGGTTCTTCCAAGTCTCAGGAAAAGACTCAGGGAGCTACTGGGTTGCTTCTGTTGATCTTTATAGATGGAAACAGGAATGTGCAGGATGCAGCTCACACCTGCTGGTGAGAGCTGAGTGCTAAATTTTCGGTGTGAATATTTATAACTTGGAAATCATCAAATTGGGGCCAGATTTATTGTTTTGTTGATTGTCATAGCCTAAAAAAGTGATGGAGAAAATGTTGATAATGCAGATTAAATTTAAATTTGTTTTTCAATAATTAATTTACATAGAATTTATTTATGATATTAAAAGGTGTTTGCCTCACAACAACCCCATAAGATAGGTGATGAAAGTATTATCTCTATTCTACAGAGGAAGAAATTGAGGTTTAGAGTCACACAACTGAAAAACAGATTCCAACTCTAGTCTCTTACTCCTAATATAATACTTTTCCTACAAACACAGCATGAAATATCTTCATACCCTTGTTCAGTGTACCCTAATTGAGATTACTCTTAACAGTATAATCTACTTATCTAGGAAATGACTTGTTTAGATCCTAGTTTGTTTACAGTATTCATATTTTGTCAGAAGATGAGTCAGTAAAATACACTTGCATTTATTAAGGAAAATGGACTGGATTTGAAGTCAGGAAAACTTGGTTCTATGTAGTTTAGTGAATATCATGCTACAATGGGGGTGAGATGCTTTGGATTTGGGTCTTTTTCCTTCTCCTGGCCCATAGGTGCTATCATCATCATCACCATCACCATCATCATCATCATCATCATCACCATCACCATCACCATCATCACCATCATCATCATCATCACCATCATCACCATCATCATCACCATCATCATCACCATCATCATCACCATCATCATCATCATCACCATCATCATCATCACCATCACCATCATCATCGTCATCATCACCACCACCACCACCATCACCATCATCATCATCACCATCATCATCATCATCACCATCATCATCATCATCATCATCACTTATGGATGAATTTTGAAATGGATACTGGGGATGATAGGGAGTCAATCACAGGAAAGCAAAGTTCTCATTTCAAACCCCCTCCACAAATTCTGATCAATTCAATGACTATGTATGAACCCAGGGGAATCAGTGAGGAAGCAAATTGATAGAGACATGGCAGACTCAAGGCATAGAATAAGATATATATTTTTGGTCATAATCAATACGTGTATTTGTTTTGTTTGACTATACTTTTTTCACAAGAGAAGATTTTATTTTTTAAAATTTTAAGGAGAGGGAAGTTTAGGGGGAGAATGGAGTGTGATAGTGATGCCAAAAAGATTTTTAAAAAGAAGAAGAAATAGAAAAGACTCTTTGAAACATTTAAGAATGCACATAAGAAAACAGATGGACATTTGGAGGAAGATATAGAGAAGTAGGACAGCTTTGAAATTAACATATTGAATTGATTATATTTTTAAAATATTTTTTCCAAATCTAATCCATTTTTCTTAATAAATGTAGGTGCATTTTGCTGACTCATCTTCTGACCAAATATGAATATTTCAAACAAAATACGATCTAAAAAACTTAAATTTGCTAGATAAGTGGATTTTTTAAAATTAAAAAAGCAAACTGTATAAAGTAGAGATCCATAGTTTTATAGATAATCCTCTTTTTTCATAATTATAGATATTTATCAAACTTGGAATAATGAAAAACAAAAATCATTTTTTAAAATAAAGAGAAAAAAATTTCTTAAAATCCTTCATCTCTCCCTACTTGAATACATACCATAATTGTCCAGGAAGAAAATCTAATTTCTCTAAATTTTAATTTTGCACCTGACCCACAAATGTGTAGAAACTAGCCTTTCTATCTTCAACATCTCTGCCCCTCTTCTTTCTCTTTTCTTCTTTTTCTTCTCCTTTCCTTTCTCTTCTCTTTCTTCCCCAAAGTCAAAATGATGATATATCAAGGGAAGGGAGGATGAGGGTCCAGGCCGGGGAAGTGGGACTTGTTAATATCTTCATTTACCTCTTCAAGCCCTGCATCAGATTCTTGGATTAACCATCAAATCATGTTTTGGTTATTTCATAATAGCACCTTCTATCTCTAAGTAGTACGTTAGATCACCATGACTTCATATTTTTCTGTGGAAAAAAGGAACTCTAATATGTACCAAAAATACTCAAAGCAGCACTTTTTATTGCAATAAATTTTTAAAACTTGAAACAATGTGCATACTCATCGGTTGAGGAATGGATGGACAAACTGTGGTATACAAAAGTAGTAGAATATTGTAATGCCATAAGATATGGTGAATTTGAGGAATTCCAAGGAGAGTGGGAAGAATTGTGGGAATTGATGCATTTAAGTAGAACAAGAAGAACAATAGACATTACAATGAAAATAATGTAAAGAAAAAACTGAAAGGCAGCTGAACTCTAATCATAATGAACAATCCTGGCCCAGAGAACAGATTATGAAACACACTTGCCCTCTTGGTAAAGTGGAGGGGAGCTGCAGGTACACACTGTCCCACTGGTCTTGTTTAATTAGATTTTAAGTATTTCGAGAAGAGGAGGGGATTCAAAACCAAGGGGGGAGGGGAGGGGTAGCAAGAATTAGCTATTATGTAAAAATTAAAAAGCATCAATTAAACAAAAAAGAGAGGCAGGTATTGTAGAGATTTCCTTTCTAGCCGGATGATTCAATGGATAGAGTACTTTAAATCTGACCTCAGATACTTACTAACTGTGTGATCTTAGGCAAGTCACTTAACCCTTTTTGCTTTAGTTTCCTTGACTGTAAAATGAGGATAATGCTACTTAGTATCTGTCTCCCAGGGTTAATGTGAAAATCAAATGAGATAATAATTGTAAAGTTCTTAACATAGTGTCTGGCACATAATAAGCACTATGTAAATGTTGGTTGTTATTATTCCCATTACAGTTATTATTTTAGTATATTAACAATGGAAGAGTTTCATACTGAAAATGATTTTCGTTCTCAGGCCAAAATTAGTTAAATCTTATTCACATACATATTATATTTATCTATAGATAGATAGATAGATATACACACATATATATGTATATAGATGCGTGCATATATATATATATATGTATATGCCTGTGTGATAAATTAGATTTCAAGAGATTTCTTGCTCTGGCACACTGATCTACCCCAACTCCCAACCGCCAATAGAAAGAACCTTTGTAAAGATTTCCCTTAGGGATGATATCTCTTCACAGGTACAAGATGCCTCTTTCAGCTGTGGGCAATCAAATTTAAGCTGACTCTAATTCCCAGTCAGTGGAGGAGAAAGGTAGGGTAAATTTTTTTTCTCCTCTCGCCCATAAAGACTAAGCTTTATTTATGCTGTCTTTGTTCTCTTTCTGTGTTTGCCAGATGGTTCAGGCCCTGATTGTTGTTTGGCAAGAGAAAACTGGACTCACATCAGGAGGGAAATGAATGTCTCTAATGACTAAAAAACAAACCGAAGGTTAATTCCTAACACCATGTTCAGCTTCGGACAGGATATTTGCATGTTTGAGGCAGTCTAGGAATGTTCAAAATCCACTTTCTAACAATACTGTTCTACAAAGTGAGGGAAAAGATTGTTATTTCCTTGTGGGTGGGAACGGAGTCTTATACTTTTTCTGTTTCCCACAATGCCCATCAAAGTTCTAGGAAGTGTGGCATAGTAGAAAGAATGCTGGATTATAAATCAGGAAACCTGTGTTCTGCTCAGAATTCTGTCACTAAATTTCTGTGTGACTTCAAGAAAGTCCCTTGACCTCCTTGATACACATCTTCTCCATCTGTAAAATTGATGGTTTTGGGCTTTTAAAGTCCCTTCTAATCCTACAATTCTGGACTGTATGAAACTTTAGATATTCAACAAATGTTTGTTAATCCATAAGAACACAACTTGGTAGTAGTCCAGTTAGACAAAACAGCTTCTCTCATGAAGATGAGGTCACAGGATATCATCAAGGTAGAATTGGCAGTGAAAATGAATGGGAGACAGAGAAGCCAAGTTCCTTGAACTCCTTATCTTCTGGCATGAAAATACTCCCTGATGGTCCTGGAAAAAGTTTCTTGGTAGTTGACAAATCCAACAATGCGCCTGCTGTTTGAGTGTCTCAGGAGTATTCAATAGGTTCATTACTAGCTGTTGGTAAATCTAGCAACGCAGCCAAGGGAAAGGATTACATTCAGGAAGGAAAACTCAACTTCCATGGACTGATAACAAAGGGACTCTTTCTTAGATGCTTTATGGAAGGTTTGGGAGTTCCCACCGGGTTTGAGAGAGTCTATTTGAATACACCTTGTCTGGAGTTCTCTTCATAAACAATATGGAATTATGGAACAGACAGCTCTTTCTTGGGAGTGTTTATGTCACTAGAGATATATAGTTCATATAGATACATACACAAGAACACACATGCGTGTATGTGTATACGTGTGTATGTGTGTGTGTGTATATATACATACATACACAAATGTATTTCAGCTCCACTTCTGGACGACAGGGGACTTCTCCATCCAAGTACAAGAGGGTCAGCTTTTTACCTTTCTTTGGGTTAAAGGAGGTGAAGAGGAAGAGCAAGGGAACGAATAGCCAGTAATCTTGTGAAGACAAAAAAGCTGGTGCAAAGCAGAAGACGCATAATGAGGAAAACTGCGTGACCGCCAGCACCGCAAGGGGAAAGAACAACAACCAAAAACCAAAAAAGCACGTAATTATAGTGGCCAAATTTGGCCCTGAAAAGATGCTATGAGAATTCCCTCGCTCCCTTCTTTTCAGAGACGGCAGACAGAACGCTACATATACTTTCAGACTCGGCTGATGCGCCGGTTGGTTTTGCTACGCTGTTCTTGTTTGCTTCTTTTTTATTCTTTGTTAGAAGGGATGGTTCCCTAGGCGAAGGAAGCTGAGAGGAATATGTTGACAAATAAAGGTGATGTAAAACCAAAGCACACCAATAAACATCTTAAAATGTGTGAACCGTTACTCTACAAAAGAGCATGACATTTATGATCTGTTTTTAGTAATGGCCGAGAACTGAAATAAGTGAACTGTGATCTTTTCATTTGCTTACATCTACGATTCTGAAATAGCGAGGATGGGACCCATCTCTGACAACTATTAGATACACCTTAATGAGCAGAGGATTTCTTTTTCCTCAAAGGCCAAGAGGCTTCTGATGTTGGGGCACTTGCCAACATACCTCCTTAGTAGCTGTTAATCTAGCAGCCATGCAATACATGCCCAAACCTATGGAGAAGAATGTGAAAATAATCAAATAGGACACAGTTCTAGGATTTGATAAACCCCTGGAAACATTTTAAAGCATTCTCATTCTTCTCTCTTTAAAATTTAATCCAAGAACAAAAACAAAGTGGGAGGGAAATTTTCACTGAGTACCTCTAGTCAATATTTTAATTGTCCTATTTTCAAGGATTCTTTACCCTTTGTAGTTTATAGCAACCCAAACCAGATGCAACCACTATTCAGCTTGGTGCCTATTAACATGCTATGGAAAGTTTGTGTTTTATTCTTTTTCAATGACTTCAAAATTAAACCAATATGAAGATTAACCTTTGGTTAAGACAAGGAAATTCATTTCCTGATTATCTCATGATATGGTCACCAAACCACAGTGCTGCAATGTCCAGAGGATTGTGAGTCTGGAGACAGTGGTTCTGGTTTAGGTTCTATTATTTATAACCACTAAAAGTAGCTTTATGACCTTAGGCAAGTCACTTAATCTTTGAAAAAACAGAGTTTCCTTGTCTGGGAATTGAAGGGTCTTTGGCTTGATTTCTAAGATTCCTCATAACTGTAGAATTCTAGGATCCTTTTAGTGACCCAAGAGGGCCTCAGGAAGGAGAGGGAGATCTAAAGAGTTAATCATCTTGTGCCCCCAAACTCAAATGAAGACAAATGTTCCAGAAAGTGAGAGGGGTAAAAAAAAAAAAATGGAATTTAAGTGAGAGAATGGGAAAACTCTCTTGAGACTTGAGGGACATGGACATTGTAGATGTGAGATTTAGTTAACAGAAAGGAAAGCAGAATTGATCTCCAAAGTGATTAATATGGATGGGAGAATGTGTAACAACTAGCAAAGGAGAAAAAAGGCACCCTTTGCTTTTTCATGCAGAGGAAGAGAAATGTTGTTTAGGGCTCTTTCCTCCCCTTGGGCAAGAGGTTGCTCCCTTATGAGAGAGAGAAGGGCCTCTAATCCAGTTCCCTATGAAATGGAGAACTACCATTGATTTATACGGAAAACATGGAAGAAACCCATGAGAAGATCCATTCACCCATTTCTAAAGGCTTGAGAGGAAAGGTAATGAGTTTTGTTTTTGCCATGTTGAGTCTGAAATATCTGTGGAATATAGAAATCAACATACACAATAGGTATGGGTGAGTAGCTATTTGCATTTTCAATTTTCTGTGGAAAATATCTCACATTAGAACTCAATAATGTTGATAGAATGAACAAATGCATGAATTATCCTTAGGTTAATAAATAGGCTAGATCTGGTTCACTTAGGACATAAACATCCAGAAAACAGCTGATGTATTCTGCTATTTCCATGGAAATAAAATGCTGATGGTTAATGTTACTGTGGGCAGAGGAGACAGAAATATAAGGAGAGAAGGAAAATACTTAAAATAGCATTGCTCTCTAGCCCACTTGTCTCTCTCAGTCTCTGGAATGGACAAGGAATGGAAGTGTGAAAGATTTCAGATCCTGCCCTCAGCAAAGGAGATGGAGAAAAGTTCATCAGGGAGGCAAGCTTTGGGTATCTGTCCTAGACAACATAGGTTAAATATAGTGGACATTAAAGAGAAGCCAGATTTTTGGAACTAGTCAATACTGACAAATTCCTTTTAGGAGCTCATTGGACAAAGGAATACTTTTCATAAGAAGGCATTTTGTACATCGCCACGTGTGAAATGACAAATTTTATCTAGCCTTCATTAACTGTTAGAGTGAATAAACACATATAAACTATCGCATCTCCAGAGTTCTAAGGGCTAATGGAATTCTTAATACTGTGGGAAATACTAAGCCAACAAGAATTTACTAAGTGCTTGTTATATTCCCAGAACTATGCTAAGTGCTGGGGTTATAAATAAAAGCAAAATTACTTGCTCTAATGGAGAATACAAGATGCAAACAATTATGTACTTACAAAATATATACAGTGTAAATGAGAGGTAGTCTTAGAGCAGTGGTTCTCAACCTTCCTAATTCCATGACCCTTTAATACTTGTATGTGGGCATATCTGCATGTGGGTGGACCCGCCTGGGGACGGATAGAGGAGTGATGTCTTGGTTCCTAAGACCACTGGAAATATGTGTTTTAAAAAGGGTAGTTTGACCCCCAAAGGGGTCACGACCCACAGGCTGAGAACCACTGTCTTAGAGGGAAGGCATTAGCAGTAGGGGCATTAAGAAGGACTTCTTGCAGGTGGTAGGGTTTAAGATGAGTCATGATAGAAACCAGTGAAGCCAGTAAAGCCAAGCAAAGAGGGAGAACCTTACAAGAATGGGAGAAGACAATGAAAAAGGTATAGCATGAGGAGATGGATTGTTAGGTGAGAGAAACAGCAGGGATAGTAGTGTCACTGGATTGTAGAGTATTGAAGGTGAGTAATGTGTGAGAATATAAAAAAGTAGGAAAGGTCCAGGTCGTGAAGGATTTTAAAAACTGGAGAATTTTTTATTTGATACTGGGGGTAATAGGGAGCCCCTGGAGTTTATTATTTAGGGG
This sequence comes from Pseudochirops cupreus, assembly GCA_028627135.1. Lineage (NCBI taxonomy): Eukaryota > Metazoa > Chordata > Mammalia > Diprotodontia > Pseudocheiridae > Pseudochirops > Pseudochirops cupreus. The sequence goes on along the minus strand of CM053584.1, from coordinate 325,237,017 downwards.
TAGTAATAGCACTTTAGGAAAATCACTTTGGCATCTGAGTGGAAGATGGATTTGGATAGGGAAACAACTGGAAAAGGAGTCCAATCAAATAGTCCAGTCATATGGTGAAAAGGACACAAAGGTAATAGATACATGAAAGTGTATATGAAAGTTATCATGTAGGTAGAAATGATAAGATTTGTCAACAGATTTGATACATCAGCTGAGTCCAAGTGAGAAATGGAAGATAACCCCAAGATCGCAAGCCTGGGTCACACAGAAGATGCTGGTGCCCTTCACAGTAAAAGGGAAGTGGGGAAGAGGGAAGGGCTTGAGAGGAAAGGTAATGAGTTTTGTTTTAGTCATGTTGAATCTGATATGTCTATGTAATATTCAATTCAACATGTACAATAGGTATTGTATTGGTGATGCGAAATTGGAATTCAAGAGAGAGGCAAGGATTAGATAAATAGATCTGAAAATAATTTGCATAGAAATGATAATTGAATCCATGAGACATTGCAGAAGAGAAACTAAAGTCCAAAGTGGTTAAATGACTTACCTAGGGTCATACAGCTAGTTAGAGAAAGGAAAAGTATCAGCCCACTAGTCATTATAATGTGCATCTAGGATTGCTACACATAGAATTCTCCTAGTACATAATTCTGTGATGTCAAGATTAACTGATGTTGTCTCTATTCCTCCTTGGCTAAACTTATATAATGGTTCAGTTTAGCAATATTGTAAAAAAAAAGCAAAAAAAATGAACTGAAAAAAGTTTCTATCATTTTTTTTTTAAGTTAGGTCTCTTGATCCTGAATTATGGCATTTAGCCAGGTTTGAATTTGACTCACTTTTCTATAAAGAATTTCACTGAAAAGTTCACTCATTCAGATGATAATAGTAAAAAACAAAATGTTTCAATAAATGGTTAAACTAAACGTATTAAGAATAGTTGCTGGTCACACTGTGGCATATTCTTAGCATCCTCCTTTCAAAGGAAGTTATCTCACATGACTAAATAAAGTCCAAAAAAAAAAAAAAGATTTCCTTTTGAGCCCCAAAGCTCAGCCAGCTGATGGCACAGGCATAGTGCCTGGAGGCTGTGGAAGTTTGGAAAAGCTCTGAAAATGTGGAAGGTTATTTTCACCCAGTGATGCCAACCCATCTGGCATTTCTCAATTCTTAATATTAATTTTCTTAAGTCTCTTTTATATTGCAGATTTAACCAGTGAAACATTAAAGACAGTATGTTCACTTCAAGCCTTGTATCTCAATGACGTGAGGGAACTTTTATTACTCAAAGATGAAACCTTATCACTTAGAGATAAAATCCATCTTAGGTAGGACCCAAGTAAATGTACAATGTGGCAAGAACTTCCCTTGAGATAAGCTACAAACAACACTCATTCCTTTCTTCTTTTTTATCTGTTTTCACATGGAGCTTCAACGCCCAAAGAATATAAATCAAACCCAGACTGACACACAAACTAAAGTTCCATCCATCTTCCTCCTTTCTTAACTTTTCTCCCTTTTAGAAGTCTCTATAAGCTTTGTGGTGTGAAGATACCAAGCTATTCATCTATCTCTAAACTTTCCAGTTTGATTTTTAAAATCTCCTATTTATTACTATCTAGCCATCTGCACACCACGCTGCTGATACTCCAGCCAGCATCCTAATCAGTATCAGTCCCACCTCATCCACCTTGAACTCTGCCTTAGAGTCCCTTGACTCTGCTAGTTTAGCTCTCATCTTATTTGGCTAGAAACCAGGTTTCTACATTTCCACGCTATGGTCCCTCCTGCTTTACTCCTCTTCCCAACTCCATTTTCTCAACCCCTTTTGGATCCTCTTTCTGTGCCATCTTCCCCTATTTGAATGCAAGCTCCTTGAGGGCAGGGACTGTCTTGCTTGCTTGTATTCATATATCCAGTGCTTGAAAGATATTGTATAACTGGCACATAGTAAGCCTTTAATAAATGTCCATTCATTCTATCTATCCATCTGTTCATCCATCCGTCTATCTATCTATCTATCCATCTATCTATCTGTCTGTCTACCTATTACCCACTGTAGACCTATTCTTCAAAGAGTTTTGTTAATTATACAAACTTGAAAAAGAAAGTGAATTCTGTACTGTAGAAAGGGACTTACTAGTTTGTGTTTGCCAAATGGTCTATCATGTAGTGAAGAGCAAGACATATGAAGAACAGAAGCAACCGATTACACTGAAGTTTGCACAGCAAAAGGACAATTATGCAGACATAATGTGTCGTTGCATCTGTGAGAGGCAAGAAACAACCCTTGTAAACTTGAGAAAGAGGACGAGTTAGAATTAATCCTTTGACTTTATTGACTTGTATACCATATCCTTAAAATGGTTTTCATTATCCAATTTTTCTACCAAAAACATTCAGGTTGAGGTATGTATGTCACTGTATCTAAATGAGTACTCATTCTTTTACAAGACTGCTCTTTTCATTGAAACAGTATAAATGCTGAACTGCCTGACAGTTTCTTTTTTTAAAGAGAAAGTTTTGTTGATATGTTTTGTTTTTACATCACAAATATTTATAGATTACTCCCACTCTGTGACAGGTCATTTATAACCAAGTAAAATAGTTAAGTAAAACTAATAAAATAGTGACCCGAGGGTGTTGTGAGGCTCAAATGGTGACCTTAATAAGATTGGGTACCTAATGTAATTTCTTTTTGTAGACACCATGATGTGAAGAGTTATAAAAATCTATAACTGCACACTCTAAAGTGACCTTATCTGAAAGTGCATGCAACATTTCATATTTTTAGCCTTCCCATCTCTATTCTAAAAAAAATTAAGAGAAATATATTTTTTTCTCCCTCCTACCTTCCACCCCATCGAGAAATAGAGGAAAGAAAAACATTTCCCATAACAAATATGCAGTCAAACAACAAATTCCCTCAGTGACTACACAGCACACACACAAATGTATACATACACACATATACGCAGAGTACATATTTATCTGATGTGTGTGTATGTGTGTTTCATTCTACACCCTAAATCTATCATCTCTCTGTAACAGATAGCATGTTTCATCACTGATACTCTGGATTTATGAAAGGCTATTGATATTGATCAGACAACATTCAAAATTGTTCATTTTTTTCAGTGTTGTTATTACTGTAAAAATTGTTCTGGCTTTTATCAGTTTATAAAAGTCCTTTGATTATCCATTTTTATAATATTGATATACTGGTATAAATTGTTCTCTTGGCTCCGCTCACTTGCCTCTACATCAAACCATATAAGTCTTTCCACATCTTTTCAAAATCAATGTTTGCAGCTCGGTAACAATCGATCATGTTTTCTAGATCAGCTTCAGGCTGCCTTGGGTTCACTGGCTCTTAAAGGACAAAGCTGAAAATGTCAACATGGGGATTCCCTGGGACTGAGACAGTCAGTAAGATAATAAAGATCAAAATGAGCAAGGGAGCTCCCTTTCAATTTGAGTACTTAGGGCAGTATCGTAGTGGAAGAACAGATGAGTGAGAAAGGGCATACTGACAAACAGGGACCCAGAAAGACTTTCCAAACTGAGTGTGAAAATATAGGAGGTGGGAGGGGAAGTGCTGAAAGAGCATCTAGGCCTGGGTAGCTGTCATAATGTAGTGTCATCCATTGCCATGGTACAAGCTCAGGGGAGCAGTGGAGGTACCCAAGCTTAGAAGATATTGAGGACATTGTGTGTGGGGGGCGGGGAGGAAGTAGGTGGAAAATTTGCATGGGAGAACACAAGCTGGGCCCTTCCCCCTCTTTTTTTTTTTAACTTGTTCCTGGCTTTGCCTTTAGGAAAGAATTCCAGATTACAATATCTCCCATTCCACCTCTGGGAGTGCCATTTCAAAGTTTTTCATTCCTTGTGTTTGGGTACACAGAAGAAAGCACAAAACAGATGTTACACCTCATCCCTTTTGTGCTCTCTCTGTAGCCTAAAAAGGTGGAACAAAGAAATACTTGGAACCATTCTTAAAGAGTAGTGGTGACATTAACTATGATCCAGAAGTAGGTACCTAGAAAACCAGCAGGTTCAGCAGGACAAGAACAGGCAGAGTAGAGCCATGATTAAACCAGGGAGGACTGATGGAAGTGACCACTGCTATGAAACTGGTCTACTGTGGTGAGATTAGGGGAAGGCGGTCCAGCCTCTGGCTTTTATCCAATTGCTGATTGACTTGATGAGTTTTTAACATGCAACCCATTACTTTATTCTTTCCTCTATGCCATGGGATATGAAGGTGGCTCAGAAATGAGACTGTCTTGTTAACAGTTGCTTTTTTGTTTGCTTTTTCATCAAATCATATAGTCATTAAAATATCAATTGCCTAAATCTCATGATTGAGTAGTTTGGTTGTAGGTTTCCCTAAGGCAAAGTAAGAGCTCAGGGTGGAAATGAGATGTTTTTCTACTTTGAGAATTTTTTTAAAAGCATCTTCCAGTTCATATATCTAGATATTTATAAAATATAGAACTAATTTTGCCACTCATAAACAGTCATTGTGAAATCATGCATTCTAATGCCAAGCAAAAGCAACTTCTAAGGTTTAGAATACCAGCATAGTAACTCTCTATTTTATTCACTGACAAATTAAGGCAAAATATTCACAGAACAGGGAAAATCAAAATATAGCATTCACCATGTGGAATCAATGTAGCCCACCCCTGGGCAGTACATTCATTTAGTCAGTCACAAAGTCTCTCTTCTCATATGGAGATTAGTTTCCAATCACAAACAAAGTACATTCATTTGGTCAGTCACAGAGCACAAAAAATCAAAAGTTTCCCACCCCTGGAGCACAACTGAATTACAATACCATCCATTACCACTAAACACCTTCTAAAAGGGGCAGTGAAGAGCACAAAGGCCATCTACCCCAAGCCACAACAGGTTATCATCACAGCATTAAATATCCAAGGAGAGGTTTCTTCTTCATCTTGACTCAAGGCAGGTTCTCAGCAATTTCTGTTCCTGGGGAGACAAAACTTAACAAAGCCACAATATACATTGCCAGTGGTCTCATCAATTCACTCTCTGCCTGCAGAACAGTCCCAGAACCCCTGAAAACATCAGCAAGACTCTATTCTAGGATTTCTGTACACATACAACAAGAAAATCCTTCCTCAGGGCTTCTGAACCAACAGCAAGGTTCCAGGACCTCTGCAACAACAGCATTGTCCTTCACCAGTAGATGAATCTGGCAAAACAACATCAGAACAGACAGTCAAAATATCTGTATCACAGCCATGCCTCCTCAGTCATTGGCAGCCCTGGGTGGCAGTTCTCAAAAGTCCTGGGCAGCTCTAATTGACCCTCAGCAGTCTCTCAGCAACTCTGGCCCCCGGCAATTCTTCTTTCTCTTTGCCTCCATGATACTGCTCCCCAAAAGTTCTTCTGGCTTCCCTCTGCTTGGGCCTGTCTCTAAATCCACAGCACCAGCTCCTCCCAGTTCAGCTCTCTCTTTTCATGTCAACAAGTCCATCCCACAAGTGGAATTAACAAGCTCTGGGTTTTAACACCCAACCCCAAAACCAAGCCAATACAGGAGGATCTTTAAATTCCATTACCATTACATGTGCATGTACACTGAATATCATTTGTCATAGCCAACAGGCTGGAGGCCCAAAGGTACTATCTGCTAACCAAAATATATGCTGTATTCCCTAGCTAGTTAATCTATTAAATGATAACCAAGTTCTATATAGGTTGAAGAAAGCAGAGGCGTAAGTCAGGTGGAGATGGTTACCAATTTGCAGCCCCACATGTACACCATCATTATCACTTGTCCAATATAAATTTTGAAGTTAGAAGAAACTTCATTAATGGTCTAGTTCAACTGTATCATTTATAAATAAAAGAAACCGCGACCCATAGAAGTGAAGTGTCTTCATCTAAGCTTATGGTAAATGGCAGAGTAAAGATTCATACTTAAGTATTCTACTCCAAATATAGCACTCCTTTCACTATACCACACTTCATCTCAGTATTTATTTTAGCTGTGGCCTTAGCATCATAATTTTAGCATTATAGTATCTAGACTGTAAGATCATCTTTATCAACTATGCTCTCCTTCCTATAAGTCTCTAGGTATACAACCTAACTTCATGGTCTTAAGATAAAACCTGCTCATCTAGCTTTAAGCTTTCAAAGTTGATCAAAAAAAATCACATATTTGTAAATTACCATATTAATCTAGTGTTTGATAAACCCAAAGATCCAAATTTTGGGGGTAAGAACTCACCATTTGACAAAAATTTCTGGGAAAATTGGAAAGCAATTTGGAAGAAATGACGAATAGACCAAAATCTCACACCATGTACCAAAATAAGTTCAAAATGGATAAATGATTTAAGCATAAAAGATAGTATCATAAGTGAAATAGGGGAGCATGGAAAAATGTATCTGTCAGATCTATGGATAAGGAAAGAGTTTATGAGAAAATAAGAGCTATGAAGGACAACAGAAAGTAAAATAGATAATTTTGATTACTTGAAATTAAAAGCTTTTGCACAAGCAAAACTAACACAGCCAAAATTAGAAGGAAAACAGGAAACTGGGGAAAAAAAATTTATAGCTTGTTTCTCCACTAAAGAATTTTTTCAAATGTATAGGGAACTGATCTAAATTTATAAAAATAAAAGTCATTCTCCAAGTGATAAATGGTCAAAGGATATGAATAGGCAGTTTTCAAAAGAAGAAATCGAAGTTATCAATAGCCACATAAAAATGCTCTAAATCACTACTGATTAGAGAAACACAAATTAAAAAAATTCTAAGATACTACCTCATATCTATCAGACATGACAGAAAAAAAATGCCAATATTGGAGGGAATGTGGAAAAATTGAGTCACTGATGCACTGTTGGTGGAGTTGGGAACTAGTCCAACCATTCTGGAGAACAATTTGGAATTACACCTAGAGGCTATAAAACTATGGATACCCTTTGACCCAGCAATACCACTACTAGGTCTCTATCCCAAAGAGATCAAAGAAAAGAGGAAAGAACCTATTTATAGAAAAATATTTATAGTAGCTCTTTTTGTGGTGCAAAAGAACTGGAAATCAAGGGGATAACCATCAGTTGGGGAATGGCTGAACAAGTAGTGGTATATGATTGTGAGCAAATACTATCATGCTATAAGGAATGAACAAGAGGGTTTCAAAAAAAAACCTGTGAAGATTTATATGAATTGATGCAAATTGAAGTGAGCAGAACCAGCAGAACATTGTATACAGTAACAATAATATTGTAAGAATGATCAACTTCAAAAGATTTAGCTACTCTGATTAAGACAATAATACAACTCAGTTTCAAAAGACCCATGATGAAAAAAGCCATCCACCTCCAGAAAGGGAACTTATGAACTCTGAATGCTAAATGAAGGATACTTTCTAATTTTATTTTACTTGGGGGTTTTTGTCTGTTTTCTTTTGCAACATGGCTAATATGGAAATATGTTTTCATTACTTCACACATGTAATCAATAAAAACTTGCCTGAATTCTCAAGGTTGGGGGAGAGATGGGAAGGACAAAGAGAATTTGGAACTCAAAATTAATTTTAAAACATGAATATAAAAATTTGTTTACATATAATTGAGAAATATTTAATGAAATAAATAAAAACATATTTTAAAAAGCATTCACCCCCTACAATATTTGTTTAATGGGTCATATTAAGAAAGCAGAATCCATGCTGGTGAAAGAAACTTATACTTTCCAGTTCTCTATAAAATGTAATAATACCCGCATAGCTTACTTTTGAATTTCTTTATTCATCTTATCTCTTTCAGACATCAATGGGATACCTGTTTCCAGTCCCAAAGTTAAAAGTTCTTGCTTGTCATCATTCATATTAAGTTTCGTTCTTCTCTCCTCTCTTGATCTCCAAGAGAACATACTATTTAAGGGCTAAAATGAAGTCCATGAAATTTTAACCCTTAAATTAAAGAAGCATCTACATAACATGTCAAGACCTTGCTGAAAGAAGCATTTATTAAGAGCCTACCATGGGCCAGGAACTTTACTAATTGCTTTGCAAATGTCAGCTTATCTGATCTTTGTAATAATACTGGGAAGAAGGTACTGTTATCCACATCTTATAGTTGAGGCAACAGTTATTAAATGACTTGCCCAGCTTTCCATAAGTTAGTAAGAGTCTGAGGCTGGATTTGAATTCGAGTTTTCCTGACTCCAGGCCCAGCACTCTATCCACCATGATACCTAACTATCTCCAGATGAGGCCAACCAACTGAACACACTGTGATTAAAACTTAATATTTTTAATAATAACATATTAATAAATTAGTCAAATGTAACGACAGCTCAGTTCAACATGAATTTAGAATATAAACTTGTTTATAAAATCTTTTAAAGAAAGTGGAAAATTATGAGCACTGTCATCTTTTAAACTAACAAGGAGCAACAGAGAAAGAAAAACAGTTTAAAACATATTATCCAGATCTGGATAAAGAGCTGATGGACTCAGCTGATATTGAAACATTTGATTCTCTTTTTTTTTTTCTTCTTTGAGGGGAAGGGGGAATGGCTAACACAGGAATTTGTTTTGTATGACTATATATCATTGTTATGGGTTTGTTTTTCTTACCTTCTCAATGAGTGGGGAAGGAAGAGAATTTAGAACTGAAAATAAATATGACATAAAGGAAAAGAAAGAATATCAAGAATATTTGGTGGTAGCACAGTCATCCTAAAGGTCTCTAAGGACAAAATTTGAAGGACAATAAAGAGATAAAAGTGGGAAATTATTTATAAAGAGTTAACATCAAGGACAATGGAGCTATTGCATTTAGCTATTCCAACATCAGACACAGAAGTGCTTTTAGAGAAAGAAACGGCAGTAAAGAGAATATAGGATAGAACAATTATACACATAAGAGAATCAGGCTTGAATCAACACAAGTTTGAAGACATTGAGGTATTTATTCCTAAAGTATATGGAGTGTTCATTCACAGCTTTTACCCTAGTTTTCCTTCTGTGAATATATACATCAACAGGGAGAGTCTATTTTTTCCTACAGGGAGTGCATTACATCATAATCGATAGGGCCAATTCATTCTCTAGAGATTTGATCATTGATAGGGCTGATGAAATAAAATGATAAGAGTCAGGTTTGAATCAACACAATTTTGGAAGCATCAAGGGATTTATTCCCAAGAAGTATGAAGTGTACTTCATAAATAAAGGCATTCCTTGTTGGGTCTCATCTGCAGTAACCCACTGACTGTCTTAGACCTGGGTTTCTACTATGTTGACATTTTCAGCTTTGTCCTTTAAGAGCCAGGAAAACCAAGGCTGCCTAGAGCTGAGCCACAAAATGTGATGGGTTATTTTTGTGCTGTAAGAAATGAGGAAAATGATGATTTTGAGAAAACATGGAAAGACTTATGTGAACTAAATGCAGTGAAGTGAGCAACATTAATATTACAAGTGCACTTCATATACTTTCATATAAAGGTCACCAAAGGCATGGACAATATCTCAGATCTTGTAAATACAGCAAAAAGGAGCCTAAGAGAAAATAACTTTTGACCTATTTTTCTGTATCTTTCCTTCTCTTTCTTACTAACCACCACCTTCTACATTTTGAATTTATATTTCTTCTCATTCTCTAATAAACTTTTGGCAATCTGGCTTCTGACCTTATTAATTCAACTGAAACTGTTCTTTACAAAGTTACATATGAACTCTTATGACAAATTGAATGTCTTTTTCTAAATCTTCTTCTTTCTTGGCCTGTCTACATCATTAAAAACTGTTAATCACCGCTCTAACTAGATAGTCTCTCATCTCTGGGTTTTCGTGGCACTTCTGTCTTCTAATTCTCCTATCTGTCTGTTCTCCTATCTGTTCTTTCTCAATTTTCTTTTCTGGCTCCTCCACGACACTCCCACTAACCACTGGTGTCCTTTAAGACTTTTGGTCCCTGGCCTTCTCCTTTTGTTCCATATCACTTGGTGATCTCATAAGCTTCCATAGGTTCAATTACCATCTCTAAACAGGTGATTCCCAGATCTATATATCTAGCCCTAGGCTCTTTCTTGAGCTGCTGTGCCATATTACCAACTGTCTTTTGAACATCTTAGACTGGGTATCTTGCAAGCCTCCCAAACCCAACATGTTCAAAACAAAACTCAGGGTCTCCTTCCCTCCAAAACTCTCTTTTCTTCCAAACTTCCCTGTTTCTATCAAGGGCACCACCATCCTCCCAGTCACTCAGATTCCCAGAATTGTTGTCCTCCTCAACTGTTCACTTTTAGTCACCCCATATATCTAATCCATCACCAAATCTTACCATTTCTACCCTCTCATCTCCCATATATTTCCCCTTTTCTCTATTTACACAGTTATCACCTTAGCTCAGGTCCTCAATCCCCCCATATCTAGACAACTGCAATAGTCTTCTGATTAGCCTCTCCAGTTCAAGTCTCTCTCCACTCGTATCCATCTTCAATCAGCTGCAAAGTGGTTTTCTTTTTACCATGTTTCCTCCCTGCTCTTCTCAATAAACTCTAGTAGTTCCCTATTACCTTTAGGATCAAAAACGAATCCCTCTGTTTGGCTCTTCACAAACTGGCCCCTTTCTGCCTCTCCAGTCTTCTTATACTCTCCCCTCTTTTATATACTCTATGATTCAGCTATATTTGCAGTTCCTTGAAAATGACGTTCTATCTCTGATCTCTATGCATTTATGCTAACGGTCTCCCATGTCCCGGCTTCCTTCAAGTCTCATCTCAAACGCTTTTTTTCTTCAGGAGGCCTTTCCCAGTGAACAAAGCTGGTCATTTCTTTCCCTCTGAGATTATCTTCCATCTACCTGCATAAATCTTGTCTGTACCTGGTTATTTATGCGTTACTTCTCTCATTTGAATATCAGCTCCTTAAGGCAGGGAAAATTGTTGCCTTTCTTTGTATGCCTAACACTTAGTATAATATCTGACACACAGTAAAAAAAAACCTTAATACATGTTTGTTGGTTGGTTGGCTGACTTACCTGATGTGACTGCTTTTCTAAAGACAACTCTTTTTCCAGCAGATTGTATCCTCAACACACAGGTGATGTATGTCTAAAGGGAAAAGAGACAAATGGCAAATTCATGTCTACACTAATGATAATCTTCCCTTAAGGACTGAAATCTGAAAAAAAAAAGGCAGTTTGATGATTTAAAATTTTGATGAGGATGTCTAAATTATGCCAAAGCTCATCCTGCCATTTGATTGCTGGCATGTTAATTTAGCCTGAAATTTTGTTTCAGCTTTCAGCTCCCAGAATTCCAGGGATAATGCTAATCTTTGCATATGGAATCTTTTGGACATAAAGAAAAATGTACTGAATTTAGGATTACTCACAACTTTCACCTGAATTTTCCTTCTGTGAATATATACTCAGCAGAGAGAATATATGTGTGTGTGTGTCTGTGTGTGTACATGTATGTATGTATTTTTTTGTTGTTGTTGCAAAGACTGCATTATATAATGATCGATGGGGCCAATCATTCTCAATAGGCTTGATTATTGACAGGGCTGATGAAATATAATGACAAAAATAAGGAAATCCCAATAGCAAATGAGAAATACCAAAGTACTTCTTGCCAGAAGAAATGGACAGGGTTATGAAAAGTTATTCTCATAAACTGGTGGTGACTCCATCTCTTTGATGCTCATTTCAACCTCATCTCTCTCTCTCATATGACATTCTATCTAAGGAAACAAAATCAAGGGCAGCCTCTGGATAGTGTGTGTGAGGAATCAGGATGGTAACCACTAAATGATGGTGATCTGATGGACTGTTGTTAATTTCAGACTTGCATGCTAAGCTGAATAGAATTGAAAATTTCCTTAACCTTGAAAAAAAAAAAGGAAGTTGAGATAAGCTAAGTGGGACTGGAATTTATTAGCCATAGGATTTAAAAGGGAACTCCAAGGGGAAAAGATAACTAATTTAGAATTGTAAGAATCCTCAAAAGGTCATCTACTCCAACCTCTGCATTTTATGGATGAGGAAATGCAAACCTAGACAGATTAAGTCACTGGTCGAAGGTTAATATCAGCAGTTTTGAACTCAGGTCCCCTTATGCTAAGTTCAGCACACTTTCCACCTTGCTTCTCCTTATGGAGGTCTCATTAACTACCTTTCTAAGGAATAATTTGGAGTTGCTTTTTTTTTTTTACTAGGGATGAATATTTTTGCTTTTTATATCTTCAGAAATAAGATTCAAGTAAATTGAAGAAATTATGTTGGGAAAATCACATATCCATGTCTCGTGTCCAAGAACAGGTAATGGAGTATATATGGCAAAAAGAGGGCTAAACTTGAAGTCAACTATTTTGTGTTCAAATCTACCTCAGACACTTATTAGCTGTGTAGACAAGTCACTTCAGCTTTGTAAGAGTCTTAATTTCCTAATGTGCAAAATGAGTATAGTAATATCTAGTTCCCACTTCATGGGATTGTTATGAGAATTACGTGGAATAATGGTGTAAATTTTAATCAGGATGTCTAAATATTAACTATTTATTCAGACTCTCTACTGAGTGAGTGGAAGATGGAACAGCACTCATGAATAAAAGGGAGGATGAATGTAATAGGTCTGATCCTGTAATGGTAATGAGAATTTGGAGATCTTGCCTGCCCCTTAATAGGCATAAGGGAATTTGAAGGTCTTCCTTGCCCCTTAATAGACTGACTGTAATCACATGGAGCCTGTGGTGGGAGGAGTTTGCAGAATGAATAGAGCAGGAAGGGTGGAACAGAGCTGAGAGGAAGCTGGGAGTCAGAGCAGTTAGTTCAGAGGGGAAGAGAGGATGCAGGAAAGGAGACGGCTAGGCTTCTGTTTGTGAGTGTGGGAAGGTTTTGGGATGGTGTTACTTCCTTCAGTGTTAGGATGTATAGATTTCTTTTTTGCTATGATGAATTCGGTTTTCTGGTGTTGGGATTTGACTTTCTGGTGTCTGAATAAATGTTTTGCTTCTGTCTTCTATATGAAGAGTCTGTTATATTTTGCAATTTAGAACTATACTGGCATATTTATAGTTACTGGAAGTGCTGCAAATATTGCCTTGGTGATACAGATCCCTGTGCAAGTCAGGTACAATTTGAAGTAAACCTGCCTCATCCTCTACACCTAAGCATTGCCCTCTTCATCCCCATTCCCTGGTGGTAGGAGAGAAGGACAAAGGAGGAGCTCAGGAGGCTAAACTTGGAATCAAAAGATCTGATTTTAAATCTTGTCTCTATTTAACTTGGACTAGTCATGTGACTTCTCTAGACCTCAGTTTCTCCATCTGTAAGATGAGGGGTTGGATTAGATGACCTTTGAGGATTCTTCTAGTTATAGATTTAGGATCCTGTCACTTCAAAGTTCCCTTCTAGGCCTAAATCTTAAAACTAACAACTATAACCTTATGTGTTATTTTTGCCTCTAAAGTTTTCTCTCTTTTCAAATATGGAAAGCATTGTGGTTTTCAAGAGTTTTCCCTTAAAATGAAAAACCCCTAACAATGTTATTATTTACAATTAAATGAGCTAATCAATATTAACTAAATTACACTCTAGTAAGCTAATCAATATTATTGTAGAAGATGGGGAGACATCTTGTATATTGGAAGAGAGCTCATTTATGAAAAAGACAATAGGAGACAAACTCCCACCACTTTCAGAATATTGTTTTGGTGACTAGAAGGCTAAAGAAGATCACCCTGTTCCAAGGCACTGGGAGCTTAGCAGGTTCTACAAGTAAATTTCAAACCAAAATTTACTTAAATGACCCAGTATAGATAGGCTTTCTGGACCAGCTGCTTCATAAAGTGAGAGCTATCACTCAAGAAAGGAAAATTATGAGCTAAACTATTAGCTAAACTAATGTGTGCCCATTGCCCTCTTTGCTAAGAATTTCCATGTTGTTGCTATGACATCTGGTAGCAACATGCTGCTGCTACATATAATAATATGGTATGACAATACATAATATGATATAATATAATACAATAACATATTAGATGGTATGACATGATATAATGTAATATAATAATGATAATCTAACAGTAAGCCTTCCAACCTAAAGCGAACCTCCGACCTATTACATTTTTCTGTAGCATGTGGATCTTCTGAAATAACTAGCTACCCTGTACCTGCAAATTTGCTGTGTTAAAAATGCTCCAACTTAGTTTCCTTTGTCTGTATGGACTTCATAATTATTGGTAAGATTCAGAAAAGAGAGCAAATGAGGAAGTCTCATTTAATTCTTAAAACCACCTTGGGTCATGTAAATTATCCTCTCCCATAAGTGGGAGGTACCAGTTATAAATCTTCCATATAAAAACCAAATGAAAATTGTAATAGAATATTTTTCTCATAGAATGTAAGTTTTCTGAAAGAAGGAATGATTTCTTTTTTTGTTTTTTTGTTTTGGTTTTGGTCTGTAGCATAAGCAGCTGACAACACAGGTAAGCATGTAGTAAACACTTATTGAATGATTGACAGAACTAGGTTCAAATCCCCACTCGATCACTTACTGCCTGTGTGACTGAAAGTCACTTTATTTTTCTCATCCTCAATTTCCTTCTCTTTAAAATGAGAATTGGACTTTCCACCTCCAGATAGAGAACTGATGGACTCAGAGAGTGGATTGAAGCGTATTTTTCTCTTTATTTTTTTGCTTTTTCTCTATAACATGGTTAATGTGGAAATGTTTTACCTGACTTCATATGCATAATAGGCATCATATTTCTTGCCTTTTCAACAGATGGGGAGACAAAGTAGAGGGAGAGATTTTATAATTGAAAATAAAAACAAAAATTAAAATGTGAGAATTGGATTAGATAATCTCTTTCAGTTCTAAATCTATAATCCTGTGAATTATCAGCATAAACATCGTAGGTCATCATACCCTTGCAGAAATAACCACACTGACCTCCTCATAAGCAGCATGTTCTGAGGATAGAACTCCCACTGGTCAATTCTTAGTCTGTTTCCATGTTTTATCATTATGTGATGGCCTTTTTTTGGGGGGTAGAGGAAATACTGAAATAATAAGACAGACATGGGGTTTTTGCTTTCTTATTAGGCTTCTTTCAAGCAAGAGTACTGGCATAGAGATGTTCATGGTAGCTGTGTGGAATAGAAATCACTGCCGGATCTTCAAAATCAGAGTCTGAGTCAGAGATCAGAAAAGGCCTTTATTCTTGTTGCTCAAGGGGTGTCAGCCAGGGAGTGCAAATTGTGGAAGCTTGCACACTTCTGTTATCCTAATCCTAACCCAGCCCACTTCCCTGTCCGGTCTCACCATTGGTCAGGGTGAGGTGGGCTCACAATCTCAAAGTAATTGGGGCAAAGCAATCTCAATCCTTTATTGCCATAATTATTCATGAATTAGTATCCTATCAGAGGACTGTGTTTTCCAATCCCTCATTATACACGAAATTTGGAGACAGCCAATTGGTTACAGTTGACAGTCTTTTATTATCATAGTTATTCATCTGACCCTTCTACCTAATCAGAAGGAAATATCCTTCAATGCCTTACTTGAGCATATCTACACACCAAATTTTGGGGGGCAACCAATGAGAAGAAGGCTAGTGCTATTTCCTTTAAGTTTTTTACCTCATTCTGGGTCTTGTGGAAACTTAACCCTTTGCTATCTCTCACAGTGGCTTTTCAACATCTGGGTGAGGTATAATTTCCTTGGTTTCTCTTAGCCCTATAGAGACACATGTGGCCTTGGACCTGATAGAACGGCCCTAGCAACATCATCAACATCATTGCTAGCGTTTATATAGTCTTTTAGGTTTGCAAAGTGCTTTATAAATATTATCTTATTTGATTCTCCCAACAACACTGGGTGTGAGTGCTATTTTATCATCCACATTTTTTGATGAGATGAGAAAATGGGCTGAAAGTAATTAAGTGATTTTCCCACAGTCACATAGCTAGGAAGGATTTGAACCTGTGTCTTCCTGACTCCCAATTCAGTACTCCATTCATTGTGCCACACAGTTTCCTTAATAGACTTTGCCATTTCTTTTGGATTCCAGATCTTCCACCCCCTAGATCCAGTGCTCTTTCCACTGTATCTTGCCCCCTTCACCCCTCAGCTGTTTGATGCTTAAATAAGGGAGGAGTCTTGTCAAGCCTGGGAAGTCATTGGGAATTTCCTGAAGGGTATATGTTTTCAAAGTAGGTTGACATTATTTGCCCCAAAACCAAGCCTGACCACCTAGATGCAGCTATAATAATTATTGGCCCTGGCTACATATTTTGTTCCTGGAGTCTTAATTAGAGCAAATTCAAGGCCAAGAAGAAAGGGTTATATAACAAATATCACCTAGAGTGCCCTTTTACCTACTTTAACCACACATTCATTTGACCCTATTCATCATAAAGGTTTCCAAGACTTTTTTTAGTTATGCATAGAACATTGAAATATGCATAAAATTTGCATATGCTTTCACCCCTTTCTTCTTGAAACTATCTTCTGGCTTAATTTCTGAGATACTGCTATTTCAGAGAGGTTTCCTTGCAGTTTACCAATAACTTCTCCCTATCATTTGATTTAATTCCTTCCACAAAAACTTCCCTAAAGTTCTATATACCACATAACAGGTTCTCTCTCTCTTTCTCTCTCTCTCTGCATATATATATATATGTCATAAATGTGTATGTGTGTGTGTGTGTGTGTGTGTGTGTGTGTGTGTGTGTGTGTGTGTAATCTACTGATTAATTAAAACTGTGGTCAAGAGTACATTTCCATAGAGTAACTGGAATCACCAACAAAAGAAATCGGTAATAACAGCTTGCATTTTCAAGACCTCTTAAACTTCGCAAAGCATTTCTTCTACCTGTGGGGTAAAATATTTTGATTCCCATTTTACTGAAGAGGAAACTAAGGCTCAGAAAGTAAAATGACTTGCCTTGAGTCACTCAGTAAAACCCAAGCACAAGAGCTTCCTGGCTTCAGTTTTTTCCACCACATAATCCTGCCTTTTTTATGGGACTTTTGCCAGTCTACATTTATTGCATTAGATATTCTAAGTAGAGCCAGAAAAAGTTTGTTCAGACTTTAAGCCTTGTTTGCATATTCATGAGGATTTTCTAATAGACTCATCCCCTTGCAAGCTGCAGCTAATGAAAGCCCCGAAGCATTTCATTACAAGGGTATTTATTTCCTCTCCCGAAAATCTACAGTAAATTTAAAATACTCCCTGAGACTGAGACGGTGATTAAAGCTTCTAATCTTTCCTGAGGCTAAACCAGTTGGGTTCTTTCTCTCCTTCATATTTTTGGTTTAGGACTTCACAGCATGAGTTTTCTTTTTGATTAGGCTTCCTAGATCCGAGCTCTATCCATCCTGGCTCATATGTTTACTTCATGTAAACAGCTATGACAAACAACAAAAACACTCTGACTGGTGAGACAGACCAATGATTCCCTATACTCAGTTGGGATTTAGAGTTGGAAGGTACCTACCTTAGATATCATCTAGCCCAATTTCCTCCTTTTACAAATGAAGAGTTTGACGACTCTCCTGACCACTTACAAGTACTAAGTGGCAGTTCTAAGATTTCATCCCAGGTCTTTTGGCTGCAAATCTATTCTCCAGTGATTTGAAGGGGATATCAGGTAATTAAATTCCACATTCAGCAATTGCCTACTCTGTTAAAAATTGTTCTGATAATGTCATGTGGTTGTAAGTTACAGCATCCACAGTCTCTGAGGAATTAAAATTGCTAGTAATAAAAATATTATTTACTCACATTTTACACCAAGGTTAAGTGACTTTCTCAGTGTCTACAATTAAGTGAATTGGTATACATTAGCTAGGCAACTAGGCAGTGCAGTGGATAGAGCGCTGGGCCTGAAGTTACAGACTCATCATTTTCCTGAGTTCAAATCGAGCCTCAGACACTTAGTACTAAGTCGGTTAACACTGTTTGCCTTGCTTTCTTCACCTGTCAAATGAGCTGGAGAAGAAAATGGCAAAGCATTCCAGTATCTTTGCCAAGAAAACCCCCAAATGAGGTCATGGAGAATCAGATGTGACTGAAAAACAACTGAACCACATTAGGTGCTTAGTAATGCTTCTTGAACAAATGAATATTGAGCGAATGATTTATTATAAACAATGTTGAACATCATTGATGAGGTGCAGGCTCTGGGAGCCCCCTTGAGCTCTCCTTGAATCTTTGAGGTACAGGCTCTGGGAAACCCCTTGAAGTCTGATTAAATCTTCCCACTTGATGAGGCATTTGCAGAGGCCAAAGTTTTTCATTGTGGCTGGGCCCAAACCTCTGTTATACTAGCCTATCCTTCCATTGTTCATCTACTTCCCACCCTTGAGCCCATCAAAATATCAATTCACCCTTGCATTGACCTCATTAACTCC
Organism: Pseudochirops cupreus; assembly: GCA_028627135.1. Lineage (NCBI taxonomy): Eukaryota > Metazoa > Chordata > Mammalia > Diprotodontia > Pseudocheiridae > Pseudochirops > Pseudochirops cupreus. The sequence goes on along the minus strand of CM053584.1, from coordinate 325,218,597 downwards.
TCCTGAAGACCCTCCCCAGATTCATTATGGTGTCTGACCTCTCTGACTCCTCCTGAAGACTCTCTCCAAACTCCTCCTCTAGATCACCCCTAGATTCCTCTGTATATAAGGCCTCATCTTCCCTCCATGTGATGTGAGAGTGCTGTGGAATGACTTGGCACAGACTTTCTCTGTGAGAGCGTCATAGAATAGCTTAGCACAGATTTACTCTGTGTCAGACTTACTCCGTCCTGCTTGCCCAATGCAAGCATCACAGATACTTAGGCTCCCTAAGAGTCTACCCCATATGGTGAACTATTAATAAACTTTACTTTTCTTTTGCTGAGATTACTTGAGTCAAATTCTTTCAGCAGGAGTCAGTGTGTTGGTACTTTGGGGTATCCAGAGCAACCCTAACCCTCTTTGTGGGTAACCTCTTCATCATTACAATTAATTAAACTTCCTTTTAGCTATTTATTTCATTACTTCAACATTGGAGTAGTTAGATACAAAGCAATTAACCATAATAATGTTCAGTATTAAGTGTAACTCAAGTATTTACTTTTAATTATTTCACTATATTAAGTATCATAATTTTTCAGGAATTTCTTCTAAGTCTCCACCAGAATTCTTTTTTGATGTTAATTATATATATATGTGCTCTATCAATGAACTCCAATTTATTTAATAATTTTCCCATTATTGTACATTTAGGTTTAGACATTATGAAAAATTATTTCTAGACTCAAGATCCGTACCCCCCCCAGCCTTCTGTTTAAAGTTCTTCAGAAGGACATGTTAGAAACACTTGTCTTACCAAGAACTCCACATGGTCACTAGTGAATTCAGGAAAAGATTTTTATTTAATGTTCTTGTGAACTGGTAACCTGGCATACACACTTGTGGTGCAAAAAACATAACCTTTTATCTTCCTGTCCAGAATGCAAACACCTCCCTTGGTTCCCCATTGGCTGGGTACTGAAGAGTTTACAGCCTATCCAAAAAAAGTCAAACCTCCCCACACCCAGCACCCCACATTAGTCTCCACCCCTGTTCCCATTCCTCACATTTCTTTATACTTTTTTTGGTAAAAGAATGACAAGCCATAAATACTTTTAATCACAACTCAGAATATCTGCATCACTCAGATTTTATGATCTCCATAGCATGCATAAGAAAGGAATTTTCTCAATTGATAAGGGAGTTGAACCCAGGCAATCTGTGTTTCCCCTACCATTAACATAAGAAAAGTCTCACTATTCAGTGGATGAAGGCACTTCATCCTTAAATGAAGTTTCATCAGGCCTTTAAAATTGTAGACAAAGGAAAAAGGTCTTCTCAGAGAACAAAGGGAATGCCTACTCTCAGCCTCTGAGCTACAACCCCAACTACATTTTTAACCAGTTTGTTTCTGGAAGTAGGAGAGACTTTCTGACAAGAATGACTCCTTAGGTTTCAAAAATTATATATCACATGATTTCTATGGAAACAAAGTTCAATTATCCCTTACAGACATTGCTGATAATGAGATTGCATTGAATCTTCATAGCCTGTCAAACTTCAACCCAGGTTTGAATTGATTTAATCTGCTCAGGTTTGGGTGGAGACAGATTCCTGAGAATGGGGATGGTATTTCTTCTGCCTAATGGCAAGTGATACTAGTCCCTGTCCATCAAGATTAAGTGACCTGGAGGCAGAGCCAAGATGGTGGAGTAAAAGCAGGAACTTTTCTGAGCTCTCACTCCAACTACCTCTAACAACTGTAAAATATGACTCTAAACAAATTTTAGAGCTACAGAACCAACAGAGTGACAGAGAAACAAATCTCCTGCTGAAGGCGGCCTGGCAGGCCAACAGGAAGGTTCTATCACACCAAACTGGGAGCTGAGCACAGTCCCATGTGAGCCATGCTGTCTTAGATCCAGGGCATCCCTTACCAGTGGCACAGACTGGTCAGAGCAGACTTCAGGAGAGTGAATTACAAACAGCTGTGCTGGTTTCCAAACTTCTCAACCCGAAAATGCCAAAGAGAAAGTAAAAGGTCAGTGGGGAACTCTGTTGGAACAAGGTGACACAAGAGCATGGTCTGGCTCCTGCCCCCAGGGCAAGAGGTGTCAGAGGCACTGTGGCTGCAGCTATTGCCTTGTGGCTGCCTCCAGAATTCCTGGCCTGCAGATTGTAGGCAGAGCAAGCACCCATTCAGAGGGTAATCTCTCTTGTTTGACCAGCTTGGATTTGGATCACAGTCTTGGGTGGTGGTCCTGGGGTGAGAAACATCAGTATGCCAGAGCTTGTGGTGGCTGTAGAGAGGGCACCCTCCTCAGACCTCTGGCAACATTTGCAAAAGCCCAATGATTTGGGACACAGCTCTCTCCACTCTGGAAGCAGAGTTCTACAATGGCAAAGAGCTCAAAAGTCAAGTAATCAACTGACAAGATGAGCAAACAGAGGAAGCACAATCAGACCATAGAATCCTTTTTTGGGGATCAAAAGGATCAAAACATGGAACTAGAAGAAGTCAATGAAGTTAAAACTTTTGCATCAAAAGTTTCCAAGAAAAATACGAATTAGTTACAAGCCATGGAGGAGCTCAAGAAGGATTTTGAAAATCAAATAAGAGAAGCAGAGGAAAAATTGGGAAGAGAAATGAGAATGACGCAAGAAAATCATGAAAAGAGAGTCAACAGCTTGCTAAAGGAGACCCAAAAAAATACTGCAGAAAAAAACACCTTAAAAATAGACTAATTCAAATGGCAAAAGGAGCCCAAAAAGCCAATGAGGAAAATGCTTTTAAAAGTGGAATTGGCCAGATGGAAAAGGAATTTCAAAAGCTCACTGAAGAGAATAATTCCTTCAAAATTTGTTGGAGCAATTGGAAGCTAATGACTTTATAAGAAATCAAGATACTATAAGACAGATCCAAACAAATGAAAAAATAGAATGCAATGTGAAATATCTCATTGGAAAAACCACTGACTTGGGAAATAGATCCAGGAGAGATAATTTTAAAATTATTGGACTACCTGAAAGCCATGATCAAAAAAAGGGCCTAGAAATCATCCTTCAAGAACTTCTCAAGGAAAATTGCCCTGTTATTCTAGAACCAGCGGGCAAAATAGAAATAGAAAGAATTCACCAATTGCATCTTGAAAAAGATCCCCAAAAGAAAAATCCTGGAAATATCATAGCCAAATTCCAGAGTTCCCAGATCAAGGAGAAAATATTATAAGCTGTCTGGAAGAAACAATTTGAGTATTGTGGAAACACAATCAGGATAACACAAGATCAAGCAGCTTCTACACTAAGGGATCAAAGGGCTTGGAATATGATATTCTGGAGGTCAAAGGAGCTAGGATTAAAACCAAGAATCACCTACACAGGAAAACTGGGTATAATGCTTCAGGGGAAAATATGGTCATTCAATGAAATAGAGGACTGTTAAGCATTCTAGATGAAAAAAACAGAGCTGAACAGAAAACATGACTTTCAAATACAAGAAGCAAGAAAAGCATGAGAAGGTTAACAGGAAGAAGAAATCATAAGGAACTTATTAAAGTTGAACTGTTTACATTTCTACATGGAAAAATGAAAATTGTAACTCATGAGACTTTTCTCACTATGAGGATAGTTGAAGGGAATATATATATATATATGTATACATACACGTATGTATGTATAGGAGGATATATGTGTGTATAAATACATATGTGAGTGTGTATATGTTTGTACATGTATACATAGACAGAGGGCATAGGATGAGGAGGGAAGAAGGGAAAGAATCTTGAAATCAAAGTTTTAAAAACAAATGTTAAAAAAAGTTTTTTTACATGCAACTGGGAAATAAGATACACACACACTGGGGTATAGAAATCCATCTTGCCCTATTAGAAAGTTTAGAGGGGGAATGGGGGAGGATATAAGAGAGAGGAGATTGGAGGAAGGGGTATTCAGTAGGCTCGCTATCTTGGGGTGGGGAGTAGGGGGAAGATAGGGAGAAAATTTATAACTCAAAATCTAGTAAGTGTTAAGTGTCTGAGGCCAGATTTGAACTCAGGTCCTCCTGATTCCAGGGCTGGTACTCTAGTCGCTGTGCCACTTAGCTGCCCCTGGTCTCTTTCTTAGAAGAGGCTCTGTTGGGGGGCAGATCCAAGATGGCGGTGTAGAAGCAGCAACATATCGCAGCTCTCACATAGCCACCCCAAAATACCCATAAAATAGGACTCTAAACCAATCCTGGAACTCCAAAACGCACACAAAGATACTTCCCACTAAAGTCAGCTCGGCTACGAGGAACCATATCAGCACTGCAAACCAAAACCAGCCTGGCCTGAAGCCGCGGCTGTGCCCCGGAGGCGGCTGGACGGGAATAGCTGAGGAGCTTCAGGTGAGTGGATTAGCGGCAGCTGCGAGTGGGATTTGTGAAAGGGGGAGATAAGCAGTCTGGCCAGAAGGCCTCCAGAGTGGAAAAGCAAAAGGCAGAGGTTTTGCACCCACCTCGGCTTTGCAGCTTCCCGCCCGCGGCCTGCAGGCAGCAGGGGGACTGAGCGACTGGTCTCG
>CM053584.1:325191745-325213561 GCA_028627135.1 Pseudochirops cupreus | reverse complement strand
AGAATAGTTTACCTGTCATATCTATGGATAAAAGAAGAATTTATGACCAAACAAGAGATGGAGAGCATTACAGGATGTAAAATGGATAATTTTGATTACATTAAATTGAAAAAGTTTAGCATAAACAAAACCAATGCAGCCAAGATTAAAAAGAAAGCAGAAAACTGGGGGGAAATGTTATAGCAAGTTTGGTTTTTTTTTGACAAAGTTCTTATTTCTCAAATAAATAAAGAAGTGAGTCAAATTTATATGAATCATTCTCCAGTTGACAGATGATCAAAAGATATGGAGAAGCAATTTTCAGACAAAGAAATCAAAGCAATCTGTAGTCAGATTTTTAAAAAATGCTCTAATCACTATTGATTAGAGAAAAGCACATCCATCATATTGGGTAATAGGATGGGAAAGTAAAATGATAAATATTGTACAGGATATGGGGAAATTGAGAGAGGGAAAACTGGTGGAGTTGTGAAGTGATCCAACCATTTTGGAGAGCAATTTTGGAACTATACCCAAAGGACTATGAAACTGTGCAAGCCCTTTGGACTCAGCAATATCACTACTAGGTCTGTATCCCAAAAAGATTTTTTTTTAAAAGAAAAGGGGAAAGGACCCACTTGTAAAAAAATATTTATGGCAGTTCTTCTTATGGTGGCAAAGAATAGGAAATTTAGGTGATGCCCATCAATGGAAGAATGATATAAATCTCACCTGGTTATTGTGATCTTTGTGATATATTGCTGTCATCTCTTTACTAGCATTAATTTAAAATTTTGCATTAAAGTTCATTAGAGAAATTAGTTTATAGGTTTCTTCATTCTGCTGTCCCTGGTTGAGGTATCAAGCCAGATTTCTGCCATAAAAGAAATTTGGTAGGACTCTTTATATTTATTTTTTTCAAATAGTTTAAATAGTATTGGGATTAATTGTTCTGTAAATGTTTAGTAGAATTAACTTACAAATCCATCTGAACTTGAAGTTTTTTCCTTTGGGGAGATGATTTATGCCTTATTTAATTTCTTTTTCTAAGATAAAACTAAGTATTCTATTTTCTTTTTTGTAAATCTGGGCAATTTTCTAAAAATTTGTAAAGATTCTTATATTTCATTTAGATATCAGTTTTACTCGCATTAAATTTAGCAAAATAGCTTCTATTAATTGCATTATTTCATCTTCATTAGTGGTATACTCATCCTTCTGCAGTTTTGATGCTTGTAATATGATATTCTTTCTTTTAAAGAAAATCAATTTAACCAATAATTTATCTTTATTTTTCATAAAATATGCTCACTGTTTTGTTTATTATTTCAGTGGGATTTTTTTTTTTGCTTTCAATTTTATTGATCTCTTCTTTGATTGTCAGGATTTCTATGTTGCTGTTTAATTGGTGTTTCTAAATTTGTATTCTTTTTACTTTTTTTGGGAGGGATGCTCATGTCATTGATTTTTTTCTTTTTATCTTTTATGATGTAAGGATTTAGAGTTATAAATTTTCCTCTAAGTGCTTCTTTGCCTCCCACAGATTGCTATGATTAGTCCTTTGACCCACTCACTCTTTGGGATTAGATTATTTGGTTTCCAGTTAATTTTTTCTGTTCTTCCACTGCCCTTCATTGTATGTAATTTTGATTGCATTATGGTCCAACAGGTGCGCTTTTAATATCTCTGCATTTTTGTGCAGAAATATGTGGTCATATACATAGTTATATACTGTTGAGAAAAAGGTATACTCCTTTTTACTCCCATTCAATTTTCTCCAGAGCTTTATCATATTAAACTTTTCCAAAATTCTATTCATCTTAATTTTTTTTATTTTATGGTAAGATTTATGTAGTTCTGACAGCAGTAAATTAAGGTGTCCTACTAGAATAGTTTACTTTTTATTCTCTCCTGTGATTCACTTAACTTTTCTATTAAGAATGTGAATGCTATGCTTTTAGTCTATGCAATATATCTTTAGTATTGCTATTACTTCATTGTTTATAGTACCTTTTAGGAAAACATCTTTTTTTTTTCATTATCGCTTTTAATTAAGGACATTTTTTCTTTTGATTTATCTAAGATCATGATTGCTACCCCTGCTTTTTTCTGCATCAGATAAAGCATAATAGATTCTATCATGGCCCTTTATTTTAACTCTCTGTGTGTGTTTGTTTCAAGTGTTTTTGTCTTATAAACAACATATTGTTGGATTCTAGTTTCAAATTCACTGTGCTATCCAGCTTCTTTTTATAGTTGAGTTCATCCTATTCACATTTATGATTTCTAACTGTATTTCTCTCCATCCAACTTTTCAATCTTTTCCCCTTTTCAATGTCTGTTTTGTTACTGACCACTGCCTGCCTTAATCTGCCTTCCCTCTTATTACATATACCTTTTCCCCTTCTCTTAACCCTTTCCCTCCTACTTCCCTGTTAGTTAAGATAAATTTTTTATACCGAACTGAATTTGTGTGTGAATTCTTCCCTCCTTTAATCAGTTCAGATGAGAACGAGGTTCATGTATTGCCTCCCCCCTCAATGATTCCCTCTCCATTGTAAAAACTCTTCCTTGTATACCTCCTTAATGTGAACTAATTTTTCCCATTCTTCCTCTCCCTCCCCCCTTTCCCAAGCCATCCCTCTTTCTCAGCCTTTCATTTTTCTTTTGAGATCAACCCAACATAAGAGTCTCACACCCATGTGCTCTAAGTAAACTCTACTACCCTGATGATAATATAGTTCTTTAATACTGTATACTGTTTTCCTGTCATTACTAGATTAAAGATGGAGAAGACAAAGAAATATCTTCTTTTCTGAAGAAGCTGTCACTTTTAATACCAATTTGATGTATGTTAATGCATGTTGTCTCATTGGATCCTCACAACAACTTTGTGAGATAGAAGCTATTATTATCCCTGTTTTATAGATGATGAAACTGAGGGAGAGGTTAAGTGACTTGCCAACGGTGACACGGTTAGGAACTGTCTGAGGCCACTTCTGAACTCAGGTCTTTCTGATGCTAAGTACAGAGTTCTTCCTCATTGTAAGCTGCCTCATGAAGGAGACTATTGAGAGAAACTGAATGATGTGGGATTGTGTTTTCACTGGTTAAGAGAAGATAGTTATAGTTATATCTATAGTTTGAGGTGATCTGAGAGTGACATTTCTCACAGTGAAAACTATAAATAATTATTTATGTCTCTATGTTATCATTGCTATAGTCAACTGTATAGCTAGTACTTCTGGTGTTTCTTTGAACCTAAGAGATTAGTGGTTTTAATAAATAAGCAACCATTTATGAGAAAAAGGTTTCTCCAGTTTATTAAATAAATAATATTTAATGAAGGAGAATACATTTTTATTAATTACTGAGAAAGTATCTAGAATTACCCCCTGTATCTTCTTATAGTTTGAGATGCGATTTAAAAGTGAATGCGGCCAGTCCCAAAACTCTTAAACTTTCTATATTGATGTATGTTAAATCTTCTGGATATTTCTCGTTAAAGATGATACTGGTCTGAATTTTTTAGGCCTTGGGGAATATTAAAATACCTCCTCTGTTAGGTTCATGATTACACAAAAGACTAATATAACAACCTGTCCAGAAAAAAAATTTAAAGAATGAAAAATGTCTATTATCTAGACTATGACAAGAAATTAGATGGTCATGACATTAAGTTAATACTCTGGTACATACAAGGATAGGAATTAGAGATGATGGCTTGGGCCCAGAATTGAACAGGAGGAAGAGAAAGAGTTACACTACATTTGGAAGGTTTGTAGTACTTTCAACGATGTCCTTTCAAGATCTAAATCTTTTATACAAGATTTCTCTCAGCAAAGCTGTATAGTTTTAAATTTCTGAACACTACGATCTTCCAAGATCAAAACTGAAAAGGTGGATCAAAGTGGGCTAAAGCTTATTTCCAATAATGACCCACATGTAAGAAATAGTATGTATGATAGGAAATGTATGATAAGGAAAGGAAGTGGGCCAGTCAAATAGCAAGAGGAAGGGATAATAGATGGATATCCCTCATATTATATAACTCCATGCCCTTCCCCCAAATATTAAAAGATCCAAAGGAATGTTTCCAGAATATTGCACAAATTCCCTGTGGAAGATCTATGGGAGAGTATGGACAAAAATTACACAGAATAAAATGACCTGAATGGGTTGTGATCTACACCAATAGAGAGAGAGAATACTCACATTCATGAGATCACAGTCCCATCGAAGTATTGTGACCAGTACAGAAGTTGTTCTAAGAAAACAATGAAATACATTGGTGCTTCTATAGAGAAAACCATTCTGAGGCCTTCTGACTATATCTCCTCAAACACCTTGTCATTTTTACATCTTTGTTTGAGTAACTATTTCTTCTGCTTGGCTTTCCTTTTTTCCAGCAACTGTCTCAGGTGGCTTCCCATGTTCCAGGTACTCAACCATCCCATAGGTCACCACTGATAAAATCAATACCCCAAGTACTATATATAGCTTGATATTGACACACAAAAATGTGCTGTATCCAAAAGCAATGACAAATCCAAGGGACTCCCAAAGGCGGTAATTGGCAAAAGCAGCTTCCTTATTCTTCACAAATAAAACTCCATAGATGGCTGCAAGGGAAAAAAAAAGAAAGGAATGATAAATTTGTCCTGAAACCATGCCTTTTTATTATTATTTCTGAGACTAGGGACCCATACATCACTGTTCCCCAAATATTTCCAACAAAATGTTTATTTTTTAAAAAAATAAATCTTCAATTTTGGTACTAGAGCTAAAACAAATTACTATTATATGTTCAAGTTATTTTTCTATGTCTCTCTAGAAGTGAAAAATAATAGTGGGTTGTTATTAACTCATTATTATATGGGTCAAATATAATATTTCAAAAGCAAGGACAAACAAAAGAAGCAAGAATAACATTTAGCAGGATTTATCCATTCATTCACAGAAGTAAGTTCAAGAATGACCCATGTGTGTTCCAATTCTATGTTTAAGAGCTCTGAATTCCCTTTATCTAATCATAATCTTTATCTTTGCATCTTTCCCTATGCTTTATGACCCAGCATCTTTTGTGCCCAGCAACAGTTTTAATGGTTAAGCATGCATTTAATTAAGCATGCATATATATATTATATTGCTACCCTTCAAAAAAAAGTCATATGCTTAAAATAATGTCTCATTTTCCATAGAAGATTGCTAGCAGTGCTAACTGCTAATTTAAGATAAAGGAAGTAAGCATGTGTTCTTACTCATAAGAAATCAAGATGAAATTCTTCTATGGAATGGTAAGGGGTGGCTATTACAGTTTAGGGCTCTTACAGCTTTGTCAAACTGAGTCCTTGTTTTGAAAGCAAAAATTAAACCAACATCTGACTCAGAGAGTCAGTTGACACTACAGAAAAGTATCAGTAGAATTAAGAGATCAGTTCCATGAAAAGGGAGGCACCAAGAATGTTGTTTAGTGTCTTATGTGTATCCTAAGACCACCAAAATTGATGGATAAGACCTTGTAACTCTTTTAAACTTTCCTCTTTGAAATGTTGTGATGATTCCTAGCTCATATCCACACCATCATTTATTCTAGGGAAACCCTTAAAACCCCTGAAGAAAAGTTTTTCTATTATTTTTAAGGGATAGGACAAGGAATAAAAGAAAGAACTGTGTTCTCTCTGAAAGGTTACAGTGGTTTGAGGGGAACCATAATTTTAGAAGGATAATATTGACTGCTAGCAGCCAGAAGAGGACATCAGGTTATCTTGTGAAAGTCATTTTAAGTTCCAAAAACAGTCAAAAATGACTAGGAGAGGTAGGTCTTCACTTTTTAAATAATAATAATGAAATTAGCTAGCATTTCTAATGCTTAAGAATTTGCAAGGTGCTTATTTCATATGATTTCATTTGATCCTCAAAATAAACCTATGAAGTAGGTGCTATTATCATCCCAATCTTCCCCATTATCCTAGCCTCAAATGACCTTTCTAGGTTCATTGGACATTATTATACACACACACACACACACACACACACACACACACACACACACACACACACACTGTGATCCAAGCACTCTGTTCTTCACACATGGCATTCCATCTCCCTTCTCACCCGCTCCTTATAGAATCACTCTCTTCCTTCTCATCACAGCTCAATCCCCAGTCTCTACATGAATCCCAACTGCTAGTGCCTTCCTTGCCTAATTACTTTGTTTTAACTACCTTGTATTTTTTTTTTTTTAGTATTTATTTTCTTCATCTATTTTCTGTATGTACTTATATAGGAACTTCTTGTTTCCCAGGTACAACCTAAGCCAGTCTAGGGATCATTTCACTCTTTATATTTGTATCCCCAAGGTCTAACACAGTGCCTGACACCCACTAGGCATGTAATAAATGCTCACTGATGGAGCCATTGTAGCATTATCAGCTGTGCCCTCCCTCTTGGAACCCTCCACAGTCTTTATGGTCTGAAGGTGAAGAAGCTAGAGAATGCTACTTACCATTGGTTTGTGTCTGCAAAATAGCATCTGCCACACCCCAGAGGCCAGGAAATATGAAGAATACTACCATTTGATTGGGGTGGGGCTTCCATAGCAAAAGGGAGATGATGCAGGAAATGTGTATCACTGCAGCTATGAGTTTGGAGATAGAGGGAAAATATAAAAGGGAAACAAATGATCACTGAAAATCAGTTAAAGAACGGGAAGTGGAATTTAGATGTGCAGAAGGAACTCATTCCTTGATCTTAAAATGTCCAATTTTCCTTCAATAAATGAGCAGGTGAATGCATACCCATTTCACTGAGTTTAACCTAGTACTTGACCTTTTTGTACTAAGACAAGGCACAGATGCTACTGGTATACAGAATTTCTGTTCAGTACAAACCTACCATACAGTTTCTAAGTCTACTTTAACATCCATAGATTTTTTTTTCCCATTTTTTCGTTTTTGTCTTTCATTTTTACCACTTAGGATAGGGCCTGGCACATAGTAATCAATTAGTAAATGCTTGCTGATTAACTGGTTAATTGATTGGTTCACTGACTTTGAAGACTAAACTGAAAATGTCAAAATAGGGGATCCTTGGGCCTGAGACAGCCAATGAGTTAATAAGGATCAGACCCATCCTCAATAGTCTGCAATTTTAGGACCTAGGAGAATTGCCAGTATTAGAAGTAACGTGGAAAACAAAGGTAAGTTAACTATTAGGGATCCAGAAAAGCTTTCTAAGTTGACAATTCTTGCTACTATCTCTTGCTGCCTCACAAGGTTTCTGACATTTGTGACTTCTGCATGATGTCAATCATGGCTTCCAGACCATAAGACACTTTCTCTTTCTCTACAAAATGCGTATGTTTGGAATGGGAAAGTGCCTGCTTACATGTCTTAATGCTGAATTCCTCCATTCTCCAATTCTTTCAGGCTTTGATTGAGTATCTGTTTCCAACTTCATAGTTCAAAATCCTTGCTTATTATCACTAATATTGAACTCTTTTTTCTTCCCCCTTGTTTTAAAATGATAAAATCTATGAAATTTGAAGCCTTGGATGAACAGTAAAGGAAGTAGACTAGGGCATAGCAGGTTGGGAAGGAAGCCTACATTTGCAGGCATGGTGGCAACAGTGAATGGACTTAAAATAATCCAAATAAAGATTTCTTAATAAATGAGTCTTTTCCCAATGTTAGTCTTACAATTTCTATATTAACCTGCAAGAAAGCAAGAAAAGGCCCCGGATTTGGAGCAAGAAAACTGTTTTTATTAAAATCCTAGCTCTACTACTTACTGTCTGTGACTTCTGATAAGTCACTTTACCTCTTAGGCCTCAGTTTCTTTATCTGTAAAATAAGAGGATTTGACTAGGTCACCTTTAAGATCCTTCCTTGCTAAATGTTCCCTAATTCACCTCTAAGTTTCTCCTTAGTTTTATTGGGGTCCTACAGCATATCCCAATAATTATATATCATCAGTATCATTTGGATAATTTGGGTTGTTTTTTTTTTTGTTCTGATATAATAATTGTAAAAAGCACTTAGCATGGTACCAGGCACATAGTAGGTACTACATAAATAAATCCTAATTGTCATTCCCTTCCCTTCCTTTTCTCCATTCCCTTCCCTTCTCCCTTCTCTTCTTTTCCTTTGCCCCTTCATTTCCTTCCCTTCCCTTCCTGTAGGCTGATCTCCTGGCCCTCATCCACCATCTGATAAATGCATTCTATTGATCATAAAGTGGATCAAGTGAAAGAGCATGACCAGATCTGAGTGCTTCTCTAAGGAATTAGTGAGCTAATAATTTACATAAATATATATATATATTACATTGTAAAATTTAAAATATAACTTCATATAGAATAACAGAATATAAATTCTATTGATATAATAATCACAATATAATAAATAACAAATATAGGTAAATATATTTATATGTGTGCATATAAAAATGTAGAGATATACAGATATAGTGCTTTCTAAACAACATCCTTATAAAATAATCTCCAAGGATTTAGAATTGAATGGGACCTTGGGAGGTCAGATAGTTCAGAGAGTCAGGCTATGTGACCCATAATGAGGAGGAACCAGACTAAAATGTAATTGGGAAGCATTTAGCATATATGTATGCGTCTGTATATATACACACATAAAAACACATTTAAGTATGCTTACATACACACACATAGATAATATTAATGTGTGGTTTTCTAAACCAATATGCTGCTACTGAAATCCTCATATACAGTAAGATCGAGAGAAAAGAGAAAGGAAGCAACTTCTTCCCACTTGCATTAATAATAAAGAGTTTAACAAGAAGCTAAATGAAAGACTTCAAACTCCAAGACCAGAGCTCTTTCTCCTACCATGCTGCTTAATGGGTTAGAAGAATCATCTCTCTATATAAAAGATATCCTTACAAGGAATAAAAGTTATTACATACCTAGTACAAACAAAGCTATTCTGCCAGTGTATTGGGAAAGCTTTCCAAACAGCAAAGAACAAATGGAATTGGTGGCCGAAAAGCAGATCATCACATAGCCAACATATTGTATGCCCAAGGCACAGGTGACATATGACTGAAGAGAAAAGAGGCAAATGTTAAAATGATGTTTGCACTCATGATTGTTCTTCCTCATGGATGACTATAAGAAACTTCCAGATGGAAATTCAACCAATGTGGCTTAACCCTTTCTCCGTAACTACAGTTCTAGAGAACTACCTAGAACCCTGTTATTTGTCCTTTGTTCTTGAAGAGGGCCATGACATCAGGAAGGTGATGCCAGGACTTGCAAATGAATTGGATTTAAGTGAGGGAGGTCTGTGCAAAGTCATGGCCTCACTTTCTCCTCCAGAGCCATATGGGTCCAGTGGCAAAATATAGATCTGGACAACTAGAGGTGGCCTGCAGGGTTAAGTGATTTACCCAGGATCACACAGTCAGGATGTGTCAGAGGTAGGACCTGAACACAGATCTTCTTGGTTACAAGGCTGGCTCTAGCTACTTCATTGCTTCTTCATTGTCATAGTTTGGGAATTAAGCTTTTTCAGGAGGCATTCTAAATCATGCTCTAACTCATTCTGCCATTTGATGGATGACATGTTAATTTAGCCTGAAACCTTGTTTCACCCTTTAATTCCTTGTATTCCAAGGACAATGTAAGTTTTACACATGAAATTTAGATGCAAAGAAAAATTAACTGAATTTATGACTCATTGACAAAATTCAACCCAGTCCTCCTTCGATGAATATATCCATGTTATTTTCTACAGAAAATGTGTTACAAAATGATCGATGAAGCTAATTATTATTTATAGCCTTGATTACTGAGGAAGGGAAGAAAGGGAAGAAGCATCTACTGAGTGCCTACTATGTGCCAGATCCTGTGATAAGCACTTTAGAAATATTTTCCCATTTGATCCTCACAACAACCCTATGAGATAGTTGCTATAATTGTCTCTATTTTAGAGTTGATGAAACTGAGGCAAGCAGAGGTTAAGTGACTTACCCAAGGACACACAGCTAAAGAAGGGTCTAAAGCAGAAGAGAATTCAATTTTTCTATCTCTACACTCATTATTTTGTCCATTGTTCCACCTAGCTGCCTCCCATAGGAACAAGGAAAGAAGATGATAAGAATTATAAAAATCTCAATGGGAAAAGAGAGGTAGAAAAATGTTTCCTGCTTTAATACATGTAAAAGATTTTGAGAAACTATTCTTATAAACTGGTGGTTACCCACATTAATCTTCAGCCTATCTATATGTTACCAACAAAATCTAGCAGCAAGAGAAAGAAAGAGAAATTCCACTTAATATAACTGTAGACAATATAAAATACTTGGGAGTCTATCTGACAAGACAGACCCAGGAACTATATGAACGCAATTACATAACATTTTTCAGAAAAATAAAGTCACATCTAAACAACTGGAAAAATAGTCATTGCTCATGGATAGATTGAGCCAATATAATACAGAAAGTGATTCTACTTAAATGAAGTTGTTTATTATAGTACCATACCAATCAAAGTACCAAAAATTATTTTATAGAGCTAGGATGACACAATTATAAAATTCATCTGGAAGAATGAAAGGACAAGAATATCAAGGAAATTGATGAAAAAAAAATATGAAGGAATGTGGCCTAGTCATACCAGATCTTAAACTGTGTAACACAGCAGTAATTATCAAAACATTCTGGTCCTAACCAAGAAATAGGATAGTGGATAAGTGGAATAGTTGAGGTACACAATATATAATATTAAATGATTATAGCAACTTAGTGTTTCACAAACCTAAAGATCCAAGATTTTGGCACAAGAAATCATTATTTGACAAAAACTGCTGGGAAAACTGGAAAACAATTTGGAAGAAACTAGGTATAGAACAACATATCACACTGTTACTGATATGGTCAAAAATGGGTATATTATTTAGACATAAAGGGTGGTGTTATAAGCAAATTAGAGGATCATGAAATATTTTGCCTGTCAAATTTATGCATAAGGGAAAAATTTACGACTAAGCAAGAAATAGAGAGCGTTATAGAATAGAAAATGGATGTTTTTGATTACATAAAATTAAAAAAGATTTTGCACAAAACAAAACCAATGCAGCCAAGATTAGAAGGGAAACAGGAAACTGAAGCAGATTTTTTTACAGCAAAATTCTATGATAAAAGCCTCGTTTCTCAAATACATGGAGAACTGAGTCAAATTTATAAGAATATAAGTCATTCCCCAATTGATAAATGATCAAAGGAGATGAACTGGCAGTTTTCAGATACAGAAATCAAAGCTATCCATATAGACATATAAAAAATATGCTCTACATCACTACTGATTAGAAAAATGCAAATTACCACTTCTTACCTATCAGATTAGCTAATATGACAAGGGAAAAAATGACAAATATTGAAGGGGATGTAGAAAAATAGGGATACTAATGCACTGTTGGTGAAGTTGTGGACTGACAACCATTTTGGAGAGCAATTTGGAACTATGTCCAAAGGGCTATAAAACCATGCATACCTTTTGACTCTGCAATATCACTACTAGCCCTGTACTCCAAAGATATCAAAAAAAAAAAAAAAGGAAAATGACCTATATGTACAAAAATATTTATAGCAGCTCCTTTTGTGGTGGCAAAGAATTGGAAACTGAGGAGATGTCCATCAATTGGGGAATGACTGAACAAGTTGTAGTATATGATTGTGACAAAATACTATGGTGTTATAAGAAATGATGAGTAGGATGATTTCAGAAAAATCTGGGAAAATTTACACAAACTGATGCAAAATGAAATGATCAGAGCCAGAAGAACATTACACACAGTAAAAGCAATATTGTATGATGATCAACTTTGAATAACTTGGCTATTCTCAGCAGTAAAGAGATCCTAGCCAATTCCAAAGGACTTGTGATAAAAAATTTTATCCACCTCCAGAAAAAAAGCAATGGAATCTGAATACAGATTGAAGCATTTTTCCCTTTTTTTTGGTCTGGGTTTTCTTTTGCAACATGGCTAATGCAGAAATATTTTGCTTGAGTGAACAAGTATAAACTATATCAAACTGCTTGTCTTTTCAAAGAGGGGGAAAGTAAAAGAAAGAATTTAGAACTCAAAATTAAAAAAAATTTTTTTTAAATTTACATGTAGTTGGGAAAATTAAAATAAATAACAGAAAATAAAATAAAATAAAATAACTAGTGCTTGCTCAAGTTCCCTGGTATATGTTCTAACCTACCTTATCCTCAGATTCTATATTTCAGCCAAGGGAAGAAACTGAAGGCAGTCTTTGTAGGGTGGATCTGAGGAAATGATAAGCAGTGATGGCCTATTAGACCATAATTAAATTCAGGCTTACTTATTATACACCACAATGACCACTATAGTGTTCTAGGACTATCCTGACTATGAACAATAACCTAAAACAAGATGAAATTTGTCAACTTTCTCGTTTTGTCAAAATTTCCTTCTAAAATTTAATTCCAGGGTTGGTGTTTTGTGTTGCTGTTGTTTACAACTAGGCAGTAACATTATTGACTATAATTCCCAAACCTAATGGAGCCTAATTGAGGAAAGCAAATTATTTTAATGTAGGTAAGGATTAAAAGGCAAGATCTAGATCAAAAGTCAACACACACACAGAACCTGGTTATTATTGATTTTAGGATTTGGATTTGGAATCAGGAGACACTTGGGTTTATTTCTTGTTTCGTATACTTATTCACTGTCCAGGCAAGTCACTTAACCACTGTCCAAATGTATTCCAAATCACTTTTCTTCTCAAGCCACCTACTCCCTTCTGTCCTTTCTCCACAGGCTTAGCAGAAAATCTTGCCTCATACTTAACTAAGAAAATGGTGGCCTTCCATCAGACATTCCCTATTTTCCGTTTGCCATTTAAATCTCAACATTTTCTCCTAATCCCTTCTTCTTTGCCCCAACATAGGTGGAAGAGGTGACCTGCCTTACTGAGGCCAATGTCTCCTGCCTATGTCTTTGAATCTTATATCCTCCCACCTCCTCTGTAAATTTGCAATCTTGTTCATTCTCCATTTTTCTAATCTAAAGATTTTATCTTTCCTTTTTATCCTTCCCTAGTGTCAAAAATACATCAAGATCTCCCCCATCCTCAAAAACAACATTCATTTAACTCCTCAAGCTACTGTCCTACATCTCTCTCCTTTCACTACTAAACTCCTAACAAAAAACTATCTTACACTCATTTCCTCTACTTTCTTATTTCCAACTCAATTTTATACCCTTTTAGAGTAATTTTTAAAGGAGGAATTTGGTGGAGAACTCAGACAAGTCCCTGCCTTTACTCTGCCATCTTGGCTCTGCCTCTTTTTATGCCCTTTTAACATGATATCCAATTTATCAATCAACTGAAATCTCTCTCTCCTGTTATTAATGATCTCCTAATGACTACATCTAACAGATTTTTCTTAGTCCTCATTCTTCTCTTCTTTTCTACTTAATAAATACTAATTGAATTGACCAGGGTTGAGTAGGGTGGGACTATTGCCTCCCTATTTCTCTCAATGCAGGTTGACTATTAGCTTCCTTGGCTGACACTTTTAACTTTGTTGAGCTTCTAGTAACCTAAAACCACTTTATTTCTTTTAGACTAACTGCTTTATAATTATACCTTGCTAATCTCGTGCT
Source organism: Pseudochirops cupreus (assembly GCA_028627135.1). Lineage (NCBI taxonomy): Eukaryota > Metazoa > Chordata > Mammalia > Diprotodontia > Pseudocheiridae > Pseudochirops > Pseudochirops cupreus. The sequence continues at coordinate 325,199,911 of CM053584.1, read as the reverse complement.
TGTAAAATTGATTTTAAAAATAGAAATGTTAGAGTTCACATTCATAATTTAATAATAACAATGGCATAATATGTATGTATATCACCATTAGGTGACAGAAGAGACCTATTTTAGTACTGTGCAAATATGACCATATTTCATCCTCACAATAATCCCAGGAAGTAGGTGTTATTATTATCCTCATTGTACAGACAAGGAGATGGGCAAACAAATTAAGTTACTCTCCCAGAGTCACATTGCTAGTAAGGGTTTCAGGCTTGTGAACTTAGGTCTTCCTGACTACATACCCATCACTACACCTCCCATGCCACCTAGCTGCCTAAGTGGATATTCATATTAAATTTCGCCTCATTTGATTCAGTCCATTGTTTTAGTCTGTCAAGATCTTTTTGAATCCTGACTCCATTATCTATCCAGTACATCAAGTATCCCTCTCAGTTGTGGGTCATCTGCAATTTTATAAGCATGGCCTTTTTCCAAGTCATTGATAAAAATGCTAAACAGCTGAAGACATGCACAGTTGAAGCTGACTGGTAATGATTACCCTTTAAGTAAAGCCATTAAACCAGTTCCAAGTTCACTTAATTTTCTTCTTTATAACCCACATTCTTCCATCCTTTGCATAAGAGATGAGAGACTTTGTCCAATATTTTTCTAAAATCTCATTAAGTTATATCTACAGCATTCCCTGGTTTCTCAGTAATTGTGTAAAGTACTTTATAAACCTTAGCAAAACTCTCTAGGAATGTCAGTTATTCTCTGTCAGTACCTCTCTGGAATGTGCAGGAGGTGGGATATTGCTCTTTTGTGAATAAGGGGAACATTGGATTAACCTCTGTAGAAGGTCAGATAACAATCTCCAGAATCCATGCCTTGCTCTTCATTTTTCCTGACCACATGCATCCCATCCCCACCAGCTCAGGATCACTGATGTTAGGAGAGTAGAAAAGTAGAAACCAAATCCATCTTTCATGTAATTTTAACTCTATAATTTTGTTCTTGTGAGAGACATCTTGGTTTTTAAAAGCTCTTAAATAAAAAAAAACCTAAAAATTCTCATCTCTAACTCTTTATGAGTTAATTAACAGGAATGGGACACAAGATAGGCCTAGGGACAAGAGAAAGAAAAGGCTTATTAATAGGAAAGGTGAGAGGGGCCAAATCCCACTTGCTTAGAACCAACCCATAGCTCTACTATACCCTTTATTTACCTCACATTGCAAATTCTCCAGTTCAAATAATCCTAATTTTACCTCTAAAAAGGAGGGCAGGCTATCAGGAATAGATAAATTAATCTGAAAGGATCTGGCTAGCTCTTATCTTCAAGTCAGATACCTTGAGATCCTGGGCACTATTCATTTCAGGTTAGTTGGCGACCCAAAAAACACTGCCTATTTAAAGGACTCTGTGAGGTGAGCAGGCTTTTAGACTTGACATCTGCTGTGGAAGTACATTTCAGCCTGCACAATAGGTTAGGTATTGGCCATTTTAGTCTAGCTTCTCCATAAACCAAGTTATCCTTCAAGAAAGGGAACCAGGTTGACCGAATGCATCTATAAGTCTATGACCTTCTTAATTACAAGTTGCGTGTGTGTGTGTGTGTGTGTGTGTGTGTGTGTGTGTGTGGTGTTGTTGTTGTTGTTGTTGTTGTTGCCATGACATCCAGAACAACTTTCTGCTACAGGTTGTGCTATGAAAATCCAAGGATGAACCTCCCATTTAAACTGTCCTTCTACCTGTGTTACTAGCTGTGTCCAGGATATCTATCTTCTGAAATAAATAGATGCCCCATATCTGTGGATATGAGACATTATATTAAAACTTCATTCCATGTGTATATATTGATTGACTAAGGCTTCCATGGTGTAATGAGAATGGGAATCTGAAGATCTTCCTTGCCCCTTAATAGACCTAGGGGGGAGTTTGAAGACCTCCCCTGTTTTGAAAGTAAACTCTGCCCCCTGATAGGCTGAATGTAGTCACATGGAGCCTATGGTGGGAGGGGTTTGCTGAAGGGAAACAGAGCCCACAGGAAGCTGGTCAGAGCTAGAGAGACAGTGGGAGAGAGAGGAGGTTGAGGCAAGGAGATAGAGAGATTTGTGAGTAAATATTGATCTTGTATTGGTTTGTGGGAAGGCCAAAGGATGCTGTGGCTCTTAGCATTATTATGGATTCTGAATACCTTTGGTACTATGATGGAATTGGCTTACTGGTTCTGGGATTCAGTTTTCTGGTGTCTAAATAAATGCTTCATTTCTGTCCTCTACCTGGAGAATCTGGTATATTTTGTGTTTGAACATCATATGATACTTACATTCATGGTCTTTATCATGATCGTGAGCACTGTAAATAATGCATTGGCACTATACATGGTTACTGGTGGGATTTAGCAAAAGATGCAACAAAATTAGATCTGCTAAATTTTATTCTGCATCTCCAAAACATAAAGCACCCTTCACACATTCTTCCACTTGGTGAAATCTTTCTTCAGGTTCAGATAAACTATCTTCCTCCTTAATGAAGTTCCATGTCAAATCTCCCCAGATGAAAATAATATCTCCTTTCTGAAAATTTGTCCCAGTACTTTATCTAGATGGGTGAGTGAGGGAGTAGAGGCAAGATGTGGCAAACTATGGTCTATGGTTTGTCTTTGTATGGCAAATAAGTAAAGAATGGTTTTTACATTCCAAAATAAACTTTTGCTGTATTTAAAAATTCAAAAAGCAATCTTAGTTCGCATCCATACAAAAACAAGGAGGATGGCTGGATTTAGCCCTCTGGCTATAGTTTTCAGAACTCTGGTGTAGATCTCTCTTTTTTATTTAGTGTCTGATTTATATTATAACTATTTATGTAAAAGGCTAATCCCCACCCCCAGGTAAATTGTCTAATTTCATTTTTGTAATCCATGTGACTAGCATATAGCAATCACTTCCTAAATATTCGGTTAATTTAAGTTGAATTTAATTCACCTTTCTTTAACTTAGTTGAGTGAGTCACTCTTTTTTGGCGGAAATAGTTTTACAGGCTCAGATATATGATTACAGAATCAAAGAAATCCAAGAGGTTTTATCCATGTTGCTGAAGGTGTTAGGAGGCTGATCCAGTCAATGGGAGATACAGTAGGCACTCCTCAATACTGTATTTATTCAAACCATAATGACATTTTAATAAATCCCAAATGATTGTACCATGCTGATCATCAAATGCAAAAAAGGAAATTGAGGGTGCAGAAGCAGTTACAGGAGGGATGGCAATGCCACAGAGACAAATTAGCATTGTCAAGAATCAAAGTTCTGAATTTGAAACTAGATTGATTCACACTGATTCTAGTGCTGAATGTATGATAACTATTGTAATGCATAATTTAACAGAAGGCATGCTTTTCTTTGCAATCCCAAGGCATAGCAGAGTAGCTCATAATAGACACTTAATAAATGCTTTTTGACTGAGAATAATGAAAAGGTCTTATATTCTTTAAATATTAAAATTTCCACCATATCTAGTATTGTGCAATAGGGGCATGACCATTAATTGAGGGCAACTAATATAGAAGTCGTCAGAGTATTAAATGAGTCTATAGAGAATGGCCAACTAAGAATCCTTTTTAATGCATCTTAAGACCTTTTTTTTTCTTCTAAAGACAGGTGATATATAAGCTATTCTCTTTCAGTCAGAGTAGAAATCCATTCAACACAACTGAACAATGATAAAATGCCTACTCTTTTCAAGGCACCATATAATATCTTAAGGATCTAAAGGTGAAAAAATGGTATATTCATTATCCTATAATAATCTATAATTAATGAATTTCATGTTTGTTGGAAAGTACTGATTCCTCAGTTGATAAACCTAAGTCTCAAAATCAAAAACTATATGAGGTAGAAGGGATCTTAGAGGCTTTTTAGTCTAGCTTTTACTTCAGAAAGGATTCATTTACAATGTTCCTCCAAAAATAATGATATACACTTTGCTTAAAAACTTCTGGCATGAGCGAACCTACCACCTGCCAAGTCAGCCCATTCTACTTTGGTACAGCTCTATTTATTCAAAGGCTTTTTTCACTTACATCCAGCCTAAATCTGTCTCTCCACAGGTTTCTCTCACTAGGCTTCAGTTTGGTCTCTTCATTAAAATAGAACAAGTCTAAAGCTCCTTCCTTCCAAATGATACTTACATACTTTGATGGATCTGTGATCTTATGACTCTGTCTAAATGTGGATTACAACCCATCTACTCCTTCTCATCTTGTACAACTCTTGTCCATGTCTTCCTATAAATGCACAAAATGTCAGCCAACCAAAATGCCAGACAAGAGGAGGGAAGGGGGTGGGTGGGAGATATGCTTTTCTAGACTCTTGATATTGTATGGATGCCAAAGGGACCTGTGTACCATTCATCCCTCATTTTCATTTTTTTTTGTAATGAACTAATTTATTTTTAGTTTTCACATTTACTTCTACAAGATTTTGAGTTTTGAATTTTCTTCCCCACCTTCTTTTCCCCCTCCCCAAGATGGCATGTAATCTTATATAAGCTTTACGTATACATTCATATTAAACTTATTTTTACATTAGTCAAGATGTAAAGAAGAATTAGAACTAATGGAAGGAACCATGAGAAAGAAGAAATAAAACAAAACAAGAAAAGGAGAGCAAATAGTATGTTTCTATCTGCATTCAGACTCCAGAGTTCTTTCTCTGGATGTGGATAGCATTTTCTATCATGAGTCTTTTGGAGTTGTCTTAGATCTTTGCATTGCTGAGAAGAGCTAAGTCTATCAAGGTTGGTCATCTCACAGTATGGCTGTTATGATGTACAATGTTCTGGTCCTGCTCATTTCACTCAGCATCAGTTCATATAAGTCTTTCCAGGTTTTTCTGAAGTCCATCTGCTTATCATTTCTTATAGCACAATAGCATTCCATTACATTCATATACCACAACTTGTTAAGCTAGTTCCCAATTGATGGGCATCCCCTATATTTCAGTTCTTTGCCACCACAAAGCGAGCTGCAATAAATTTCCAGTTCTTTGCCATAACAAACAGAGGTACTATAATATTTTTGTACATATGTGTCCTTTCCCCTTTTTCATGATTGGAACAGACCTAGAAATGGTATTGCTGAATCAGAGGGTATGCTCAATGTTATAGCCCTTTGGGCATAGTTCCAAATAGCTCTCCAGAAGGGTTGTATCAGTTTACAACTCCACCAACAAAGCATTAGTATTCCAATTTTTCCACATCTTCTCCAACATTTATCAGTTTCCTGTTTTGTCATGTTAGCCAGTCTGATGGGTGTGTTGTAGTACCTCAGGGTTGTTTTGATTTTCATTTCTCCAATTGTGATTTAGAGCATTTTTTCACAGGACTATAGATAACTATAATTTCTTCCTCTGAAAACCTCCTTAGGTAGTTCCTTAATGGCTTGTTCAATTTCTTTTTCTGACATAGAGTTATTTAAGTATTTTATTTCCTCTTCTATTTTTATATTTTTATAAATATTCATCCATTTCACCAGGATTGTTAAATTTATTGGCATACAGTTGCGTAAAATAGCTCCTAATTATTGTTTTGATTTCCTCTTCACTGGTGGTGAATTCACCCTTTTCATTTTTGATGCTGGTAATTTGGTTTTCTTCTTTATTTTTTTTAAAATCAAATTAACAAAACGTTTATCTATTGTATTGTTTTCCCCCCATAAAACCAGCTCTTCATTTTATTTATTATTTCAATAGTTTCTTAATTTCAGTTTTATTAATCTCTCCTTTGGTTTTCAGTATTTCTAAATTTGTATTTAATTGGGGATTTTAATTTGTTCTTTTTCTAGGTTTTAAAGTTGTCCAATTCATTGATCTCTTCTTTCCCTATTTTATTCATGTAAGCATTTAGGAATGTAAAACTTCCCTAAGAACCACTTTTGCTGCATCCTATAAGTTTTGGTATGTTGTCTCATTGTCATTCTCTTGAATGAAGTTATTGATTGTTTCTATGATTTGTTGTTTGACCCATTCATTCTTTAGGATTAGATTATTTAGTTTCTAATTAATTTTAGTCTATTTTTCATGGCCCTTTATTACATATAATTTTTGTTGCAGCATGATCTGAAAAGGATGTGTTTAATATTTCTGCCTTTCTGCATTGGATTGTGAGGTTTTTATGCCCTATATGTGGTCAATTTTTGCGTAGCTGCCATATTCCACTGAGAAAAAGGTATATTCCTTTCTATTTCCATTCAATTTTCTCCTGAGGTCAAACATATCTAACTTTTCTAAAATTCTATTCATCTCCTTAATTTCTTTCTTGCTTATTTTGTGGAGGTCTGCAAGGGAGAGTCCGAGGTCTCCCACTAGTATCTATTTCTTCCTGTTATCTATTTCTTCCTGTAACTTAACTTCTCTAAGAATTTGGATGCTATACCTATTGGTGTATATATGTTTAGTAATGATATTACTTCCTTGTTTATGGTACCTATTATCAGGACGTAGTTTCCTTCCTCATCTCTTTTAATTAGATGTATTTTTGCTCTTGCTTTGTCTGAGACCAGGATTGCTACCCCTGTTTGTGTTTTTTTTAACTTGACCTGAAGCATAATATATTCTGCTCCAACCTTTTTCCTTTACTCTGTGTATACCCCTCTGCTTCAAACATGTTTCTTGTAAACAATATATTGTAGGATTATAGTTCTTAATACACTTTGACATCTGCTTCTGTTTTATGGGAAAGTTGATCCCATTCACATTCACAGTTATGATTACTATCTCTGTCTTTCTCTCCATGCTATTCTCTCCCCCCCCACCTCCATTTATGCTTTTCTCTCTCCTTTCTCCTTTTCCTTCCTCATTAGCGTTTTGCTTTTGACCACTGCCTCCCTCAGTCTGCCCTCCCCTCTATCAGGCCCCTCCCTTTTCTTCCCCTTAACCCTTACTACTTCTTCCCTCCCTTCTGTTTACCTCCTCTCTTTTCTTTCCCCTTTCCCCTCCTACTTCCTATAGGGTAAGTTAGATTTCTATACCTAACTGATTATGTTATTCCTTCTGTGAGCCAAATCTGATAAGAATAAGGTTCAAATAATGCTTATCTCGCTCCCTTCTTTCCCTCTTCTGTAATAGGTTTTTGTGCCTTTTCATGTGATGTAATTTACCCTTGTCTGCCTCCTCCTTTCCTCTTCTCCTATTATAGTCCCTTTTCACCCCTTAATTAAGTTTTTTATCATCACATCAAAGTCAACTTATACCCATGCCTTCTTTCTATGTGTACCCCTTTTAAATGGCATAATAACAACATAGTTCTCAAGAGTTACAAGTGTCATCTTTCCTTGTGGGGATGTAAACAGTTTGCCCTTATTAATAATATTTTTTTCTTTCCTGTTTATCTTTTTATGCTTCTCTTGAGTCTTATATTTGAAGATTAAATTTTCTGTTGAGCTCTAGTCTTTCCAGCAGGAAGATTTGGAAGTCCCCTATTTAAATGAATGTCCATCTCATTCCCTGAAAGATTTTGGTCAATTTTGCTGGGTAATTGGTCTTTGGCTGTAATCCAAGCTCCTTTGCCTTACGGAATATTGTATTCCAGGCACCTTGATCTTTTAATGTAGAAGCTAGAAGGCCCTGTGTGATCTTGACTGTGGTTCCATGATACTTAAATTGTTTCTTTCTGGCTGCTTGCAGTATTTTCTCTTTGACCTGGTAACTTTGGAATTTGGCTACAATATTCCTTAGCATTTTCCATTTGGGATCTCTTTCAGGAAGTGATCAGTGGATTCTTTTGATGACTATTTTACCTTCTGTTTCTAGAACCTCAGGGCAGTTTTCCTTGATGATTTCCTGAAAGTTGCTGTTCAGGCTCTTTTTTCTTCATAGTTTTCAGGTAGACCAATAATTTTTAAATTGTCTCTCTTGGATATATTTTTCATGTCAGTTGTTTTACCAATGAGATATTTTATGTTTTCTTCTATTTTTTCACTCTTTTGTTTCTGTTTGACTGATTCTTGTTATCTCAAAGAGTCACTAGCTTCCACTTGCCCAATTCTAATTTTTTTCTTTTTTTAAAAAATTTTTAATTTTCTTTTTTTTTCATTGATTTGTTTATTTACAAGATTCAGTTCCACAATCCCTTGAATTTCAAATTTTCTCCCTTCCCTTCCCCTCTCCTCTCCCCCCCCCC
>CM053584.1:325168763-325191245 GCA_028627135.1 Pseudochirops cupreus | reverse complement strand
TTCTAGCTTTTTCAATTGCATGCCCAATTCATTGACCTCCATTTTCTCTAGTTTTTTCATGTATGCATTCAGGGATATAAAACTTCCCCTAAGAACTGCCTTTGCTGCATCCCACAAGTTTTGGTATGTTGTCTCATTATTGTCATTCTCTTGAATGAAGTTACTGATTGTTTCTATAATTTCTTGTTTGACCCACTCATTCTTTAGGATTAAATTATTTAGTTTCCAATTAGTTTTTTGCCTATCTTTCCCTGGCCCTTTATTGAACATAATTTTTTATCGCATCATGATCTGAGAATGATGCATTTAATATTTCTGCCTTTCTGCACTGAATTGTGAGGTTTTCATGCCCTAGGCCACAGTCAATTTTTGTGTATGTGCCGTGTACTGCTGAGAAGAAGGTATATTCCTTTTTATCCCCATTCAGTTTTCTCCAGAGATCTATCATGTCTAGCTTCTCTAAAATTCTATTTGCCTCCTTAACTTCTTTCTTGTTTATTTTGAGGTTAGATTTATCAAGTTCAGAGAGGGGGAGATTGAGGTCCCCCACTAGTATTGTTTTGCTATCTATTTCTTTCTCTAATTTCCTTCCAATTCTAATTTTTAGCAGGTTGTTTTCTTCTATTAGGTTTTGTACCTCCTTTTCCATTTGACCCATTTTACTTTTTAAGGAATTCTGTTTAGTGAGCTTTTGTGCCTCCTCTTTCATTTGGTCAATTCTACTTTTTAAGGATTTGTTTTCTACGGTCAATTTTTGTCTTTTGTTTTCCAAGCTATTGAATCTCATACCATTCATTTCTTTTTCCATTTTTTCTTCTACTTCTCTTATTTGACTTTTAAAATCCTTCTTGAACTCTTCCAAGAAGGCTTTTTGGGCTTAAGATCAATTCATATTCCCCTTTAAGGTTTCAGATGTGGGTATATTGATAATGTCATCCTGTTCTGAATTTGTGCCTTGATCTTCCCATCCCCATAATAACAATCTATGATCATCATCCATTTCTGTTTTTTGCTCATGGTATTTGCCCAATTTCTGACTTTTAGAGTTGTGCTCTCCTGCTGGAGCACAGGCAGTCACTGGGATTGTGTGCTGAGGCCTCATGTGCTGGCAGCTGGAGGTTAAAGGGGTCTGGCAGCTAACTTGGTGCTGAATTTGGGTCAGCAACACTGGAGCTCTTGGGAGTGGGGGTGGGGAGTCTGACCCCTGGGGGATGCCTGCTCACCCAGGCCTTGCACTCCAATGTACAACTGCTGGAGGATGTCTGATAACCTAGAGCTGTGCCTTCTGGAGTTGTGCTGAAGGACCAGGAGATTTGGCTGCTGGAGAATGCTGGCACATGTGGTGGTTTCTGAACTGGTGTCTACCAGTTCCCCTGTGCTGAGTCACTGGGGTGATTTGGCATTGGTGTTTGCCTTCTCCACTACCCTGGGGCTCATAATCTCCCCACTGATTTACTGAGGTTGGGTGCCAGCTTGCTGGAATACCTACTTTCCTGTAGGCATTCCTCCCCCAGAGTGAGAGGGGCCTTTCCAATTTATCCCCCAAACTTCCTGGGCTACAAGACTCCTGTACCCTGTCTTTCTGTTGGCTCAGCTATTCCAAGATTTTTCCTGAGGTGATACTTTCTGGGCTTTAAGAGGTCGGTTATGGAGGGTGAGAATGACTTACTTCTTACTCTACCATCTTGGCTCCCAGAAGCAGAATTCCTCATTTCTCGTTTTCAAAAAATGAGCTATCTATTTTTATTTTTCTATCACACACATCTATGTGTTCTTAGCTGCTAATATGTTGGAGTGTATTCATGCCCACCTTTCTGTTGCCCTTTGGATGACCCTGAGTCTAATTCTTCAGGGATGGTAGTATTTCATGACTCATAGTCATACTGTATCCACAGAAGAATATTGGCAGCTAAAGTAGTACAATGGATAGAATACTAGCCCTGGAGTCAGGAAGACCTGAGTTCTACTACAGTCTTGCTAGTTCTGCGATGCTGGGCCACTAAGTCTCTTAAACTCTGTCTTCTTCAGTTTCCTCAACTGTGAAATGAGGAATAACAGAAGCTCTTACCTCACAGGGTCATTGTGAAGTTGAAATGAGATACTTGCAAACCTTAATGTAAATGCCAGCTTTTATTCTTGGTGTGGTTGATGACATTACCCAAGGATTAAGTCAGTATCACTGAAAATATTGCTCAGTTTTCTCAAAGAAACCCAGGTTTCTCTCCCCCTTTTCCTCTTCAATTCTGGGTGCAGCTCATTGTTCATGCACAGTATCTGTCTAAATGACATGTATCGATGAACCAAATCTATAGGTTTTCTAACCAACTGTTTATCATAGCCATTCAATAGGCATTTTTCATCCACTTGCTTTCCTTGTATGGATATTCAGGTCAATATCTTTAGAATAATCATGCTTCTATTTTAGGAGATTCTACAATGTTGAAGTCTTGATTCACTCACAACAAAGTTGCTCATACATAGAGGCACGTGGAAGACCAACCATAATAAAATGTTCTTCTATTTAGACATTGCACTGAATATTCTTCATGACCATGTCAAATGCCTTGGCAAACCTCTGTATCTCTGGTTAATTACTAATTTAATATTCATTTTTTAGAGGGAAACACACCAAGGATTCACAGTTGCCCTTGCATCTGTCCCACCTTTCAGTAGAACCTACTTAAGTCATTGGTAGAAATAGAACACACACATCATCATTAGTTATACATATGGTTTTCATTTTCTCTCATACCTTTGTATAGTCACCAGAAAGGAATCCTTGCTCAAATCCACTATACATTGTCAGCGGAATGAGGAGGCATTGCTGTTTATCTTTAAGATGCCGGAAAGTTGCCAGGAAATCAGATCCAAAAGATGCCTTTTTCTTCTCCTCTGTGTTTTCCAGCTGATTGTTCGGGATCTGCTCAAGAAATACAGCTCCCAGTAGCACTGCCAAAACGCCGCTTCCTGCGGAGACGGAAGAACCCCAATATGGGGGCTGTGGTCTGAATGTGGCTTTTGGTTAAATGTTTTGCGCATCACAGGATCCTGGACCCCTGTCTTTTAGAACAACGACTTTCTAGAGCCCAATAGCAACCTGAGAAACCTGGAGGAATGGGAATTGACCAATAATGCACAAAGAATATGCACTTTGCAAGCAAATTTCTGATAGATTCTCTGACACTAGTGGCCTTTGGGTGAAGGCCTGGATGTGAACTCACTGGGGAGATTTTAGAGGCAGTTTACGTTTAAGGGAGAAATTTGGCTACATACTCTCTAATAGTTCTTCCATCTCTTACGTTCTAGGAATCCATGAGATTATAATTCTTGACCTTATAGTAACTCATACTGAAATGTATTAACTTTTTCTTTTTTGGTCTTACAATTCAAATATAATCTTCTTCCAATTTGTCCCAATAGATTTTATGTTTCACTACTTAGAAGAGCCAGGGTGTGAAAGTTTTCAGATAACTGAAAAATAAATTTTACTGATTATGATCTTTTTTAGGGGTGGCTAGGTGGTGCAGTGAATAGAGCAGGGGCCCTGGAGTCGGGAGGACCTGAGTTCAAATCCAGCCTCAGACACTTACCACACACACAAAAAACCCTAGCTGTGTGACCTTAGGCAAGTCACTTAACCCTTGCCCTCCTCCTTCCAAAAAACAAAAAAAAGAGCTTTTCCAGAACATTCATAAAATCAAATATGACCAGTCTTAGTACTGAACTCTGAGGATCCACATTTTTAAGCACTACTTCTTTTAGGGCAGTTCTCATTCATTCCTACTCCTTTTTTTTTTGTGACTGGGACAGTTAGTGACTTTTCCATGGCCAAAAATATCTTTACCACCTTCCCCTAACTCCATATCCTTCCCCAAATCACATGAATTCAATGGTGCTAATGAATTAGAATGGAATCTCACTGAGGGCTATTTGGAAGTCTCAAGAGATTATGCTCTCTTTCACTTCATTGATCTCTCATCTTTATAATAAAGGTACTATATTTTAATAGTTATGGTATGAAAAGGTTTCTTTTAGTCCATATCCCTGAGTCATTCACACTGTTCTCTCTCATAGATTTCTAATTATTATAGTACATTTCTAAGTCAACTATATTAGCTGATTTCTCTTTGTATAAACATTATTGGGATAGAATTCTCTTATGTTCACCTATTGCATAACATTGTCTTCCCATGGTTCCATCATGTTATTAGGATCTTTAGTTTAAAAATTGCTTAATAGGATGTTGAAACATTCTCCTGAAAAGGAGAGGAAGTGAGAAACAGATGCTAAGGATGTTACATATAAATATGTGTGCTCCCAGACCCATCTTGCTTCTAGGTAAAGTTTATTTTCCAAAGCAACCTGACAATTAGAACATGGCTAACACAGAAAAAATACATTATATGCCTTAAAAAAAAGAATGATTCCTTAAAAGAGACTCTAATAGGAGTATAAGGTTTCAGGAGTCTGAATGTTTTTTTCCCTCTTGATAACACACTCTTTATTTTTCTACTTCCTAATACATTGTGCTATTTTTTAAAGTATGACTTTTTATCACAAATATGTATATATCTTCATGGAAGTTGGTGGCTCAAATTAACACAATAGTTTCTTTATATTTTATGTGTTATTATTTCTATTTTCCATTGTTAGACGTGAAAAGTCAATAGGTCACTAGATTTTTCTAATCTAAGCCAATTTGTGGCCTAGGGTGGCACAAGATTTTTTTTCTTGTTATTGTTTATAAAACATGCCAGAAGAAGTCATCAGAGAAATTGTTAAAATTGACTTGGGGATATGTAAAAGCAAAGACACAGTGATTCATTTACATACAGAGAAGAAAGAAAAATGAGATGGATGCCTGTCAGTAATTAGGAAGGTTAAAAACGAACGCACTGTAATGGAACAAAGGAAGAAAACATGAAAACACTAAAAACAAGTATGCACAGAGGGCTGGAAGAGACTTTAGAGATCATAGGATCATAGTCCTAGAAATTGAAGATACTGTTGAGGTTATCAAGTCCAGTTCACTCATTTTACAGATGAGGAAATTGAGGTCTAGAGAATTTGGGATTTCCTTAGCTTTCACTAACTGGCTAGGAGGAGAGATAAGATTGAAACTCAATTCTGCAATGCAGCCTCATCTCCTGTTTTTACTCCTGTCCCACGTTGCCTCTTGGATACTGAGAAGAATCTTTGGCAGAAAACATTTGACAAGTACTGATATGTAATCTCTTCTTTGTATGTCTCTTTTATGGTTGACAGAACTAGCCTAGAACACAAAGGGATGGTATAAATGCTACCACCTTTAGGCAGAGAGATCAGCCAAATATGACCTTAGGTTTTGTTCACATCATTTGTCCTTGACTGGGTATCTAGAGATTTCAGAACTGACTGGAATTAGAACTGGATTTTAGGATTAGTGGTGAATTATTGTCTTACCAATCTATGCTTGAATTATGCAACTGTAGAAATGAAATATGGCTACTGGTTCCTGATTGTGAGGGTAATTTATCATCTCTTGTTGCACCTTCTAATCTAAGACTGAAATGGGACCTCAGAAATACTGTCTCACAAAAGTCTATATAGTTACTTCCTGCAAGCTGACTCTTATCAGCAAATCCCAACCTCTCATCATTTGAATTGCTTAGAATAATTCTCTGGATCTTGTGAACATCAACTGGCAAGCAGGGATCTACAGAGTAATTCTTTGAAGACACAAAATATGTCCATGAACAAGATTCTGTTCTGAAAAGAAAATTACTTCAGAACACAGAAAGATACAGGCATATTCAGATACAGGGCTGATATTCCATGAAAGATTGGCTTTGTACATGAACTTCTGGGGCTGCAGGGAGAAAACCACCAAATGTGACAGTTTTGGTTCACTGAATTTCACCAATAAATCCTTAGACTTAGCTTTCACAATGGGATGAGTTTACAATGGGATAAGAGTAACTCCGATATATCTCATTTTCCATGAAAAACACTAGCCAAAGCAAACCAACCCTCCACAAATTTATCAGATATCTTCTAGAAGAGAAATTCTTTAATTTTGGGGGGCAGTCTTTTTTTTTTATAAACACAAGAAAAGGAAGAGAATTTCAGTTGCCCATAGTTTCCTTACCATTAACAATTAATTGCTATTTATTCTAGGCACATACCAGTATAGATGCCCAGCAGGGTGTAAATTAACTCATTTGTTGGGTGATGAGTATTGTTTGCAGGTGTGCTGGTTGTAAAACAATCACTTGCTCCGCAATGTATCAGTTGGTCTTCTAGGATTTCTCCTGTAAAATTATAATATAAACATATTAGAGTACTAGGTACTGTCCCACTGATTTCAAATGAGAAATTGGAGTAAATCTCTGGAATCCAGCAATGATAGATTATGACCCTGTATGGTCCCTTGACACCAAGACTTTGAAAATCTTCTCACATTATTTATACTTAAAAACCAATTACCAGGTTGTCACTGGAGCTCTCTTCTGATGCCTTATCATGGTTTGGAGATGACCTTGGGTTCTCAAAGGCTATGCCAGACAACTGTAAACTCTGGCACTTCCTCTCAAAATGGAAATGCTTCAAATATTGGACATCTGATTAACTATGTATCTATTATCTGAGGACCAGCTTAGCTATGTTTGGAGAGCCTCATCACCATAAAACTCTCTAGAGTTTATTCCTTGAGCACAGCTTCTGTGCTCTGTCAAGACTGAGAAGACAGGGCTCCATTGCTGTGATTGAAGAATGGTTAGTAGAGATGGATGCGGACATGGCCAGCATATAAATAAATGGCTTGAAAATGGTACCATAGAGCAGTACATCTCCGATAATTGCCAATGTGACTTCTGTTTTCTCCTTCATTTCTCCTTACTTTGGAAGTTTCTGGACACGTTCCTATTGTGTCTACTGAGTAATCTAGCACTAGAAACAAAACACAGTAAACAGCACTGATTTTGGAGTCAGAAAATCTGGATTTGAATCCTGGCTATGGTATTTCTTACCTTATACCCTCAAGACATTTATTCAACTGCTTCAGGGCTCAGTATACTCATCTGTTTTTGTTTGTTTGTTTGTTTTTTGCTTTTTGAGGGGGAAGGTAGGGCAATTGGGGTTAAGTGACTTGCCGAAGGTCGCATGCTAGTTTTGTGTTAAGTGTCTGAGGTTGGATTTGAACTCAGGTCCTCCTGACTCCAGGGCTGGTGCCACCTAGCCACCTGTAACCATGTTTTGTTTTTTTTTTAAGGGGTTGAGGGAACTTGTAAGGTCACTTCTGGTTTTAAATCTACAATTATTTTCAAAAAAGTTTAGAAATGTATTTTGCTAAGTAATTCAAGCTATAATTTTCTCCATATGATTTTAAAAGGCAGAATTTTAAAGACATTTTGGGATATTTTCTGGCCAAGTATATGTCACAATGGGTAATGTACTGAATCTGGAATCAGGAAGAGCTCTGTTCAAATCTGGCCTTAAACTCTTAATAGCTGTGTGGCTTTAGGTAGGTCATTTAACCTCTGACTGCCTCAGTTTCCCATCAATAAAAATAGGGGTGATCACCTAAGGTTGTTGTAGTGTTAAAATGAGATAATATTCGCAAAGAACTTTAGAAGTCTTAAAGCACTATGTGTGTGTGTGTTTGTATGTATGCAAGAGAGGTTACTTAAAGAGTAGAAGGTCTAGAGTAGACTGTAGGGGACACACATGCTAGTTAGTTGGGGAAATAGTATAGTACAGGTACTCAAGATGATTTGCTCTCCTTGGTAAGATTTCCTTCTATCCTCTATAGCAGTGGTTCTCAAACTGTGGGTTATGTTCAATTTAAATATATCCTGCATATCAGATATCTATATTACAATTCATAACAGTGGCAAAATTACAGTTGTGAAGTAGCAATGGAAATAATTTTATGGTTGGAGGTCACTACATCATGAGGAACTGTATTAAAGGGTCGCGGCATTAGGACGGTTGAGAACCACTGCTTTATAGTGAACTCTAACTGCCTCTACTATTTTTTTAACCACTCACTTAGTTTTCAAGCGTTTAAAATCTAGCTTACAATCCCATAGCTCCACTGAAACCACTTTCTCCAAAGTTAATAACAATCTTTTAACTGTTAAATATACTTATCTTTTCCAGTGCTCATCTATCCTTGACTTCTGCAACTTTGAACAGTTGACTATCCCATTCTCTGAGCTTTCTGTCTTAGATTTTGTAGTACTGTTATCTCCTGTTTACCCCCTATCAGACTGCTCTTTCTTAATCTTCATTGCTGGTGTTATGCTCTTTCCACCCCCCCAAGCATGTGTGTCCCCTAACAGTCTACCCTAGATCTTTTCCTCTTTAAATAATCTCTCTTGCTGCTCTTAAGTACTACTAATTATCATCTGCATGGAAAGGGTTTCCAAATAATCTCTTTTCTGACCCCAAATCCCTCATCATTCACTGTAGTGGATAAAATATCAGGCCTGGAGTCAGGGAGACTCATCTTCTTGAGTTCAAATCTTACTTGCTAAGCTATGCTTACTAGTTGTGTGACCCTGGGCAAGTGACTTAACCCTGTCTGCCTCAGTTTTCTCATCTGTAAATTGATCTAGAGAAGGAAAAGGCAAACCACTTCTTGTCTTTCCCAAGAAAACCCCAAATAGGATTACGAAGAGTTGGACGTCACTGAAAAAACACTAAACAACAAAAAATTTAATCTGTCTTCTGAACACGTATCCCTCATCATTCATTGCCTAATGGACATATTCACCTGAACATGTACCATCAGCATCTCAAATCTGACATTTTCAAAATTGAAATCATTATCTTTTCCCTCAAACCTACCCTTCTCTCAAAATTCCTTATTTTTTATTGAGGGCACTATCATTCTTCTGATGAAGAATGCATCATTACTTTATTTTGAATCATTAGCTTTCCTGAAGGTACTTAAATTTATGTTAACATAATTTACTTAGGCAAGGATAAATAATAGAATAAAAGTGTAAAGTAATATATTGGAGAAATGTGAAACTAGAAAAAATAACAAGAATACAAGTGTGATAATTTTTAGGGCTCCTAGAACCTTATAACTCTACTGAGGTCTCTTAAAGTGACATTCTTTTTAAGCACATAGCGCATCTTAGTCCATCATCAACTATGGTTTAAGTGTCACCCTCACAGATACATCCCTGACTTTTGCTTCACCACCCATATCCAAGGCAAATCTACTTTTGCTAAACCACAGCTATGACATCCCTAGAATATCTCCTCATCTCTCTGTTCATCATCATCAATAGTAACAGTAACTTCAACTGACGGAGACTGTAAGTGACTTGCAAGGGTTATGCAGCTAGGGAGTGTCAGAGACAGAATCTAAAGCCTAGTCTTCTTGACCCAAAGTCTACCACTCTATCTATCATATTGCCATAACTCCTTACTCCTCACCTGAAATAATAAACTAATGGCTTTCTAATTGATCTCTATTTTTAGTCACCCTTTCTTCAATTATCTTGACACAGTAGCTAAAATAATTTCCCCAAAGTACAGGTCTGATGATGTCATTTCCTTGCTCAAAAGTAAATAAAAACTTGAGTGTTTTCATATTTCCATCTGCCTTACTGTATGTACATCACTCACCTTTATGGGCACTGGACTAAAGGTGATTCCCCTAACTTCTTCCTCCTGCCTCTCTATTTTTGCATGACTGTCCTGCAATCCTAGAATGCTCTCCTTGGCTTCCTCTGCATTTCTTAGAATCTTCTTTCCTTCAATATTCAATGGAGGTATGACCTCCTCTGGAAAATCTTCATGGGCTAATACTCCCTCTTCAAAAGTATTTTATATGTATTCAGAGACCTACATGTTGTATCTCACCCTAATTGAATGTAAGCTCCTTGAGTACAGATTAAACTTTATTCTTGTTTTTGTATTCCAGTACCTAACATGGTATCTTACACATAAAAGGCTCTTAATAAATGTGTGTTGCAAGTAGGTCCATATCCCCAAAGAGATAAAAAAAAAAACAAAAAGGAAAAAGATCTATATGTACAAAATATTTATAACAGCTCTTTTCTCAGGGTAAAAAATTGGAAATTGAGGAGATGCCCATCAACTAGTGAGTGACTGAACAAGTTGTGGTACGTGATTGTGATGAAATACTATTGTGCTATAGGAAATGATGAGTGGGGTGATCTCAGAAAAGCCTGGAGAGACTTGCATATGCTGATGCAAAGTGAAATGTACTGTGTGCAAAGTAACAGCAACATTGTAAGATGATCAGCTGTGAATGACAGCCATTCAGGGATCCCAGACAACTTTGAAGGACTTATAATGAAAAATGCTATCCATCCCCAGAGAAAGAACTGATGGTGTCTGGACACAGTCTGAAGCACACTTTCTTTAATTTATTTTTCTTGGGGTCTATGTTTTCTTTTACAACACAACTATTAGGGAAATTATACTACACATGTATAACCTATATTGAATTGCTTGCCTTCTCAATGGAGGTGGGGAGGGAAGAAGTGAGAGAATTTGGAACTGAAAGTTCTAAAAACAAATGTTAAAAATTACTTTTACATTTAACTGGGGAAAAATAAAATACTAAATTTAAAAATGTGTGTTGAATTGAAGGACAGAAATACAAGGTAGATAAACAGATGATAGTTTGTGAAGGAGGGCCGTAGCAAAAAGGGGGGTTAGGAAAGGCTTTATGTTGAAAGTTTTCTTTTAACACACGATTCTAGGACACAGAGATGAGAGAAGGAATTCCCAGTATGGGGTATGCAAAGGCAGGGAGACAGAATTTGGAGGATTATATATGAGACACAGGAAGAAAGTCAGGCTAGATTGTACAATGTGGAATAGAAAAGCAATATATATTTAGGCTGCAAGGTTGGGGCCAAGTTTTAAAGGACTTTAAAAAATGAAACAAAAAAGTTTATATTTTGTCATAGACTCATAGGGAGCCAGTGTGGATAATGGACTGGAATCCATCTTTAAGATCATGTGGCTTTCTTGACCACACCATTAATTCATATTCACTTTGAAATCCACTAAAATTCACAGTTTTTTTAAACAAAATTCTGTACAGCCATGCCTCCCTTGTCTTGTACTTGTGAAGTTGATTATTCTTAACCTAAATGTGAGGTTTATATTCTTTATCACATTTCATTTCTTTTTGGCCCAATTTTCTTACAGTCCACATTTTTCTAAATCCTATTTATCCAATGAATTAGTTTTCCATACCAAATTTGTGCCATCTGCACAAAGATAAGGATACCATTTAACCCTTTTCCCAAGTCATTAATAAAATGTCAAATGTCACAATACTAAGTTCAGATCTTTGAGACCCTCAAGACCTTCCCAATTAATATGGACCCACTAATGACTGCTCTCTCGTTCTGGCCATTTAACCATTGACAAGATTCACATATTTGTACTGTCATGTATATCACATCTATTCACTTTTCCCACAAACATATTATGACAGTCTTTGTCAAATTTGGCACTAAAGTCTAAGTCAATATTATCTACAGTAGAGGTGTCAAACGCATAGCCAACGGATCACAATGGATCACTCCCAAAAGTAGGACAAACCGGATTAAAATGTAATTTGGAAATATGTATTAGAAAATAAATAAAAATACAATAAAATATAGATAATTGTTGTTGTTTGTGCTTCATTCTCAAAGAGAACCAATGACATCTGAAGAGTGATATCTTGACTTGTGCATGAATTGGATTTAAGTGAGACAGATAGGTAATTTTCTAAGCCAATATGCTGCCTGTAGGAATCCTTCTATATAGGTTAGTGGCCCTGATCATACAGTTTGGAAGAAAGAACTAAGCAAAATGTTATGATCCTGTTCTTTATGAAGCCATGTTGGATCATTGTAAATGACTTTTCTACATGTACACTAATCACACTTTTAATAATACACCATAGAATTTTGCCAGAAATCAAATTGCAACTCACTAGCCTATTTGTATACATTCTCTTTCTTTTGGTAAAAATGGAGACAAATTCTGTCCTCTGATGCCTTAGGCATTTCTCCAATTCTTCATTATCTTTCAAAGATCACCAGCAGTGAGGCATCTGTCATCAATTTTACTAGCACTTTTGGTACCCTAGGATTGAGTTCAGCTGGTCCAGGCAACTTGAACTCCTCAAAGAAAGCTTACTCTCTTACTCTTGCCTGCCCAACAAAGCCAACAAAGAAAGATCAATTTGAAATCTAGAAAAGAACAAGGAGAGCATAGTATGGCAGAAGTCATGAGAAGAAAGAGGATTAAGAATTAAGAGGTCCCATATGCTATAGAAAAGCCAAAGAGGAGGAGACTCATGAAAAATAACTCAGAGGTCATAAGAAAGCTTACAGAGAAGAGTTTCAGTAGATTGTAGGGTCCAGCAGCCAACCTGAAGAGTGTTGAGGAATGAGAGCCAGGAGATTTGGATTCACGTTCTACCTATGTCACTTACTAGTTCAGTGGTTGTGAGTAAGTCACTAAACTCTTTAAGATTCAGTCTCCTCATTCATCAAGTGGGAAAAGTAATAACTGGATGATCTTTCTAGTCTTTTTATACTTCAGTCTTGTCTATGCACTCTGTAATTCAGCTACACTGGTCTATTTACTCTTCCTCAAATTTGACACTCCATCTCCCAACTGTACATTTGCACTGGAATTCCACAATCTTGCAATGGTCCCCTTCCATACCTTCCTCCTAATTTCCCTGGCTTCCTTCAAGCCTCAGCTTAAATCTCATACTCTCCAGGAAGGTTTTGCCATTCCTCATTTCTTCCCAATTGTTGTTGCTGTTGTTCATCCTTCATTCTTGAAGAGGAACAATAACATCAGGAGGGTGGTGTCTTGACTTGCAAGTGAATTGGGTTTAAGTGAGGCAGAGCTGTGCAAAGTCATCAGCCTCACTCTCTCCTCCAGAGTCATTGAGTCCAATGGTGATGGCCCCAGATACAATGGAAAATCATGGCCTTTATAAGTTAAAGTCTTTCCCAGGTCTCAGTTTTTCTAAGGTAACACCCATTCAATAGTTAAAGGTTAGGTAAAAATTGAAACATTGCCTTCTCGTTGGAGGTCCCCTCCCATTTACATGTTCTTTTACATGCAGAGTTATTTGTATGTTGTTGTCTCTCCCATTAGATGAGTTCCCTTGAAAGAGGGATCATCTTTTTACTCTGATTGGTTTTTATGGTCTTTAGCACAGTATCTGACACATAGTAAACACTTCTTTACACTTGTTGACTTAACTGACTGACAAGATTTTGATATTGAGATGAATGAGAGTGAGGAAACAAGGATGACACTGAAGTTATGAGAATGGTTGAGGGTGTTATTGGCAATCATAGGAAATAGCTGATGGAATTGTTGAATTGAACAGTGAGGCAGTTACCGGTAGACTATGAAAGGACATGTGGTGGCAGGGTGGTGATAAAAATGGGGAGCAGAGCAAGGTGGCCTGCTGCCTCACTTTGAGGGTTAGTTTTATAAATGGTAAGAGTATTACGCAAATTTAAGCTATTATTAATCAAAGAATTTTCTTTCATTTGATCTTTGAATTTTCAGCATATATTCTTTACTAAAGGTAAATGAGTATAAAAACCATCATGTGGCACAATTTTATATATACGAGTGCCAAAGGCACTTACAAACAGATGGGTGTAGTAGGAGAACATGTGCAAGGAGAAACTTTGATCCTGGATGACTCAACGTGTAAGTCTCCAAGGCAGTTGGCAGTCCCTGGTTCCAAGAATGTCTGATAAAATTCACAGCTGACTTGAGTTATCATGACTATGTGACCCTTAAACCTAGTAGAGAACTAGGATGATTGAGTTTGTGGGAGGAGGGGAAGAAAGTCAAGCTAATTTTGTATTATGGAAAAAGTCTGAAAGGGCAAACAATGACTAAATAATCCTGCAAAGTTGATTACATGCCAAATTGTGCTCTCTCAGCATAGATTGCGAAAGGAATAAAGAAATGTCCTCAGGCTAAATCAGCAATTATCCAATTGCTAAATGATCAAAGGATATGAATAGGCACTTTTTGAAGGAAGAAATCCAAACTATCAACAACCATATGGATGCTCCCAAACAACTAATAATCAGATAAATGAGAAATAAAGCATCTCTGTGTTCAACCTTATGGCCACCAGATTGGCATAAGTAACACACATAGAAATGTCAAATGTTGAAGGGCCTAAAGGAAAACAGACATACTAATCCATGACTGGCAGTGTTGAGAATTGACCCAGGCCCTCTAAAACATCATTGGAACCATGACCCCAAAGTCTCTAAACTACAAATACTCTTTGACCCAGCAAGGCCACTACTAGACCTGTATGAAGACTAAAGATGAAACATACCTTCTGAGAGAGAGGGGATAGATTCACAATTGAGATTGAACCATACATTTTTGGACATGGCCAGTGAGGGAATTTGCTTTGCTTGACTATTAATATTTATTACAAGGGTTTTAATTTTTTTCTTATTTTTTAACTGGGAAAGGAGGCAAAATAAAGATTAATTTTAAAAAATTATCTTTGAAAGACTGAATCAACATATTTCTCTTGCTCACCACAACAGAAATTATACCCTTCTTTGAGCAGTATTTCAGGCAGCTCCTTTACCTTTGGTAGACTCTTGCTGAAGCACCAGAGATGAAATCAAATTCCCCCAGACACCAGAGGACTGAAATATGAGAAAGAAGATGCCAAAATACTGGTTGATAACATCTTTCCCAAGTTTTCCTGTCTTCTCTGCGTATATGTTTCCACTAATTGTAAGGTAAGTGCATTTGGCTGACCACAGTGGGGCTCCTCCTAGACCCAGGATTATGGAGGTGGGGATCAAAGTATACCTACAAAAAGAGAATCTCAGTTGGTCAACATAAAATGACATGTTCTTCCTTTTTATTGTCTTTTGGAGAGAAATGATGGAGAAAGACACACTATTCACCATCACACTTAAACAGGCGAGCAACATACTTTTTAGCTGAGGTACATGGGTAGAGAAGGCATTAAATGCCAGAGAACTCTGGTGCTGAAAAGTTCAGTAGGTGGTTGCCAGATATTTCTAACAATTTGAAAGTGCTGAAATTATAAGAAAACCCAGGCCTCCTCAGCTGGAATATTGTATGAGGCTGTTAAGAGTACAAGGAGCAAAGATTCTATTGGCCAACTGATCTTTTCTGGCATCTTCCATTGCTGGCTTCCCTCCATATTTGCCCTATACCTAGTATGTAACAGGATGCAATTTGTGGAAGGTTAGGGCTTTTACTAGAAGAGAGAAGAGGAGGTATACCAGCTGGCATTGAAGTTTCCCAGAGAGAAAACGACATAGCAGCACATGGAGGCTGTAATGGTCCACTTGCAGCCAAATTTCTTAATGAGAATCGGAGGAAGGAACATGGAAGAAAGAATCAGGGATCCATAGACAACGCTGAGTGTAGCCACCCCTAGTCCTTCCTGATAATTAAGGCTGCTCTGTGAAAACAAACAAATTAAAAAACCCAAAGTTAGTCACATGAATTCAAGAAAGGTACAAATGAAAAGATCATCCAGTTATTCTGGGTTTTTTCCCCTAAAAACTTTGAGTACTCAAACTAGAACCATCTCTTTTTTCTCTTTGTAGAGATAAATTTATTTTAAATTCATTTGTAATCTGTCCTTCCCACAGGCATCCACACATATGAACTGAGCAAAAAAGAAAAAGAAAAAAAGAAGGAAAGAAAGAAAAGAAAATCCTGAGCATAAAAATAGTTCAACAAAATAAATCTCCACTTTGGCTATGACCAGAAATAAATGTCTCTCTGAATTTCAAATTCATCAGCTCTCTGACAGGAAGTTTATGGTATGACAAGTGCCATATCTCAAATTCCATGAGGAGGTATAAAGGAAAAGTAAAATTTTATACCATCACTTTTTTGGAGTAGTAAGAACCTTGAAACAAAGTAGATGTCCTCCTATATGAGTATCATAATTGTGGTATATGAATGTATTAGAATATCATTACTCTGTAAATAAATAATGAAAAAGAAGAAAACCATGAGAAGACATATAATCTCACACAAAGGAAATTGAACAGAACCAGGAAAACAATATGCAAAGTGACCGCAATGATGTGGACGGAAAGAAAAACGAAAATCAAAACCAAGTGTTACGAAATTACCACAACTAAATTTATCTTAGGCAAAGAAAAGGTACAAGTATGCACCTCCCTCTCTTTCTTATTGAAGTATGAGGCTACATATGATATCAGACTTGTTTGAAAGAGGAGAAACCTATTTGGAATTTAAAGCGATGTAAAACAAACATTAGCAATTTTCAAAACAAAAATCTATGCATTCGCACTAAAATAGCTTTAAAATTCTCTGAATGGGAAAAGAACAAAGCCTCGTTTTAGTTTAGCGAAGGGTGGGGAAAATGCGACAAAAGCTATTGAGGGAAGTAATGAATAAACTTTAATATTAATTAGTAAAATAAGTCCAACATGAATTACTTTTCCTTCAAAAAAGGAACAGGCGATTATTCTGGTTGCACACCAAAGAAACCATAACCTGATTGTAGGATGTAGTCATAGGGTTATTGGAAAGTTTGTGTGGACAAAAAAATAATAAATCCAATGTGTTTTTTTCCCTCTTTTTTTGACTCAAACTCAAGAATAAAGATTATGTTTGACAAAATGTTTTGAAAATCTACTCAAAGAACAGATGCCCATATAGTTTCCCTCACACAGATTGTAAATAAGAAACTAGACCAGACAAGAAGCAAGGTTTCTCTCAAACTTTAAGCAAAGAAGGAAGAGATTTCATGCCCACAAAGTCAAATAAGAATGTCTAGATGCAGGTTTTAATTTCTAAAGCAATATCATCAATAAGCAGGATTAAGAACAGATTCAGCATGTGGTAAGTAGAGAAAATAGCAAGCAAACCCAGGCTAAATAATGATAATGATTAATTGAGCACAAAGAAAAGATCAAATTGTAAATTTTGCAAAAGTCTTATATTTGCTTTCTTTGCCTCAAGTATCTCCCCAATCTATCCTCTATTCAGATACCAAGTGATGTTCAAAACTTTAGGTCTGACCGTCTCTGTCTCTGTCTGTCTGTCTGTCTCTGTCTTTCTCTGTCTCTGTCTCTCTGTCCCTCTCTGTCTCTCTGTCTCTCTCTGTCTCTCTATCTCTCTCTTTCTGTCTCTGTCTTTCTATGTCTCTCTTTCTCTGTCTCTCTGTCTCTCTGTCTCTGTCTCTGTCTCTGTCTCTGTCTCTCTCTCTCACACACACACACACACACACACACACACACACACACACACACACACCCCTAATCATCTCTAGAATGAAGTATGAACTCTTCTGTTTGGCATTTAATGCTCTTCACCATCTGCTATAAGGAACAAATATTGGAGTAATGCTTAGAGACAATAATCAAACCCATGGGAGTTGATAAAGTTATGTACTCTATATACATTTCAGTGATACTAGCCTTATTACTGTTTCTCACATATGACACCCCATCTCTTTGACCTTTGCTATGACTCTTCTACATCCCAGAATGGTCTCCCTCCTCACCACCATCTCTTGGAACCCCAGTCTTCCTTCAAGACAGATCAACCATCTCTATCTGTATGGTTTCCACCAATTTTTTAGGGCCTCCTCCATTAAGTTTATCCTGTATCTGTTTTCTGTGTGTTGTGTATATACCTACATATGTGTATGTTGTTTTCCCTATTAGAATGTAAGACCCTTGGAGTTGGGACTAGTTTACTTCTGTCTTATATCTCAGGTGCCTAACCTAGTGCCTGACACATAATTGGTACAAAATACCTGTTGACTGATTGATTGATTAAATAAAGTGATTAATTATTTCATACTGTTATTTAATGAACTGTTCTATTTTCATAGAACAAAATCAATGCCACCAACTCGGGTACTAAATGCTCTGGCATGTCAGTTAGCCTTATTTGAGGAAAAGCTCGACTATTAGGTTCGCATACCCTAATAAGCACCACCATCTCCTTCTGACAGCAATTCCCCCAGCTGTGTTTTTTTAAACCAATCAAAATGTGAGAACCTTCTAAATGTAGGACATTGGGCATATCAAGAGGAACAAGAGCTGGCCTCAAACCTTGAAAGTTAAACTTTTTGCCTGATGTGAAGTAACTCATCCCTGAGTGACACGAGGAGGAAATTTGTGAAGACGGTGGCAGAATTGTTCAACAACACCTTGCCAGATCTATCCCACTCTTCATTTGCTCCCACTCAATACCATTTTGGAGAGCTGCAAAATTGATATAATATCAGAATTTCAGTACCAACACAAAATTAATGTACCAAAGTACAAAGGGAGAATTCTCCACTGTGCCCTGACCATCAGCCAAGTCTAGTGAAGGTGCTGAATACATCCAAATAAAAGACATTCTTTCTTCCCAATCCTATTATCACAATTTATCACTAATTCAACCTATACATTAAAAGGGCTTCCAAGTCCTTTAAAAAATTCTGGTAACATGACTATACACGTATAACCTATATCAGATTGCTTGCCTTCTCAGTGGGAGTGGGGGGGGAGGGAGAGAATTTGGAACTCAAAATTGGGGAAGAAAAATGTTAAAATTGTTTTTACACTTAATTAGGAAAATATATTCAGTTTTAGAGAAATTTAAAAATTTATGCAAGGATACCATGATTTGTACCAAATTTGCATAAACATTCTCTTTTTTGTCTATCCCTGGCTTCTTGAAACTCTCCTCTAGTTTAATTTCTGAGACAACACAATTTCTAATTTTTTCTTTTGCCTTTCCACACTTTCCTTTTGTATTTATCCTTCCTTTTCTTTATTTGGACTACTTACTTCACCTGCTCCTTTTATTGCCAACCTTCTTTTTGATGCTGTTCTTGACCTTCAGTTCTTCTCCCTTTATCCACAATTCTGAGACCTAAAGCACACTCGTGACTATAAATTCTATGTGACTCATAACTCCACAAGGACACTTCTGCATTTCTTCTCATTATATCACTTCAGTTTATGCCCTTTACTCAAATTAATCATATTCAAGACTTATCTCATCACTTCCCCACCAAAACCAGATGTACTTTTCCATCATTTTCCCAATCACTTATCTGAGTTTCCTTCCTTTTGCTCTCCCTCCACATTCAGTCACTAAGTCCTGTCAATTTTTCCTTCATGTTATCTCTAATCTGAGGCAGCTAGGTGGTGCAGTGGATAGAGCACAGGACCTGGAGTCAAGAAGACCCAAGTTCAAATTTGGTCTCAGACATTTACTAGCTGTGAGACCCGGGGGAATTACTTTATCCTTTTTGCCCCAGTTTGCTCATCTGGAGAAGGAAATAGCAAACTACTCTAATGTCTTTACCAAGAAAACCCCAAATGGCATCATGAACAGTCATTCATGGCAGAAACAAATGAGCAACAACATTCCTCTCTTCTTTTTCAATATCACTGCCTCCATCTTGAATTGGACCGTTATCATCTCAAACCAAAGCTACTATAAAAGAATTCTTTTATTCTTGTCACCAGCCTATCCCCACTCCAATTTGCCTGGCAAACCATAGCCTGATTAATCACTGTAAACATGGAGAAGCAGCTTTTAGTGTAGAGGGAAGCACATGGGACTTGGAATCCAAAGACCTCAGTTGGAATCTCAGCTCTACTGCTTATTACCTGTGTGAACTTAAGCTATCTAGGTCTTGGCTTTGTCCCCTATAAAATTATGGGTTTGAACTAAATGATCTACAAGGTCCCTTTCTACTCTAAAACCATAAGTCTCTTTTCCATCTCTTTCCCATTTGATCATCTTAAATGGTTTCCTACTGAGTGGATGATAAAATTCAATCTTCATAAACTGCTATTTAGTGCCTTTTGCAACCAGCTTCTAGCCTATGTTCTGTGTTCTTATTAAGCTATAAAATTTTGCAAATGGGATTTATTGTTTAGGCTAGTGCTGCCCTTGGCTTCCATTTATCTGTTTTAAGAATGAATATCAAGTGATTTGTTTAAGGCTGTTTAAGGCAGGCTCTGGGCTCTTTTAGCCTCTTCCTTATAAGATAGCTATTTAGGTCGGCTAAATCTACTTTTGTAGAAAATGGTCCATTCCGGATTTGGCTCTTACGTGTAGTGTGTCTCTTATCATTAGGGATTTTTCGTGTGTGTGTGTGTGTGTGTGTGTGTGTGTGTGTGTGTGTGTGTGTGTGTGTGTGTATAGATAGATATAGAGACAGAGACAGAGATAGAGATAGAGATAGTTATAGATATAGATATATGTCTCTTCTTTCCATCTAGGTTGTAAACTCTTTGAAGGCCCTTATATCTGTATTTTCCACGGTGTCTTATGCATAGTAGGTACTTAATGAATATCTGTTGTTTTATCAATTGGTTAAAATCCTGGACAAAAGAGAACAATCTCTCAGAATGTCAGGGAGAAAGAGAAAAAGTCAATAATAACTCATGTTGGGACAGAACTTTCAAGCCTTCTTAGAGCAATGTAAAAGAAATACATGGAGGGAAACAAGGCTAACAATCATGTTAGACTAGTCTCAGCCTAAAACTGTAGGCATGAAGGAACATTTTCAGAGAATATTGGAAACAGAATAAAGAAATCAATGATAAATCATGTTGACCTGAGTGCTTTAAATTTTACTAAGCACTGACTCATAACCCACTGAAGTAGGTAGCACAAATAGGATCATCTCCATTTTACCAATGAGGAAATAAATTAAAGCTCAAATTGAAGGAATTTGCTCAGGGTTACACAGTCTCACAGTCTTAATTTGAACACAAGCCTTGCTAACTTCATTTCCCAAACTCTTGTCATTCCGTCATACTACTTCTTTCTGGGAGGAAATATGCAAGACTTAATTTATTATAGCATCTAGGTGGCAGAGTAGATAGAATTCCAAGCCTGGTGTCAAGAAGACCAGAGCTCAAACCTAGCCTCAAACACTTACTAGCCGTGTGACCCTGAGCAATTCACTTAACCCTCCCTATTTGCCTCGGTTTACTGATCTATAAAATGAGCTGGAGAAGGAAAAAGTGAACCATCCTAGTATCTTTGCTAAGGAAACTGCAAAAGGGGTCATAGTCGGCTCCATTCAACAACAAAAAATTTATTATAAGAGGAGTTGGGAGTAGAGCCACAGTTGTTCAGACCTGAGACTGTTTTCCTGTTCTTGAGGATTAGCTATTGAGCTTATCCCACTGTATGCTACTGAAAACCCTGCAGCATTTCATTAAATTGGCATTTCTTAACCACCCACAGCTTTGCTACAAATCAAAAAGGTGTGCTTTGGTCATTTGAACCTTACTACAAGTGGGTAAGAAGAGAGATTTAAATCAATAAAAGCAAAACTTAAAGTGCCAAGTCTATTTTCTGTGTGAAGGAGCCCACTGACACTGAATCAATATTAATATTTGTAAGAGAAGCAAGCCATTTCCCCACCCCTCTATGCTTATATCCAATCTGGTAAGACAGGAAAATACAATTCTCAAACCTTTTTTTCAGATTGTGTTCCTTAAAGACACCTGAGACCCTGTGCATGTGAAACTCCATCTCTTCTCTTCTGGGATCTTCCTCTAGTCTTTTTTCTTTCAATATTCCCTTGATAATTTCAGTTAGTATTGTAGGTTGTTCAATCAATAAGGATTTATTGCTTGCAATGTGCCATGTACTGTGTTGAACCATAGCAAAACAAATAAAGCAAAAATAGTCCTTGCCCTCAACAAGCTGATATTCTAAAGAGAGAGTCCACATGTAAATAAATAGGTACATAGAAGATATATACAAAAGATGTATGATAACCCTTGCTGACCTTTTAAAAGTTTGGTTAAAGAGACAAACAGATAGTAATATAAAAATTACAGTATTTATTACTTATTATTATCTTAAGTCTAGCAATACTTGCGCAAGGAGTGCAGGACTAAAGTCCTGACTGATGAACAGAGAAATCATAAGGCTCTATACATTTTTAGAACCATCCCAGTTCAGGATGATTATGTCACAAAACTTTATGACTTCCATTTATTATCATCTATATGTGATACAGAATTCCTTGGTTGTGAATGCAACTTGACAACGACCAGAGCAGGGTCTATTTATGTTTTATAGTCTCAGGATGTCTGTTTTGCTGTCATGTGGAGTAAGTCCCAAGATAAGTGGAATCTCACCTCTGGTCTTTGAAGTTACAGACACAGGGAAAGACATTTTTAATCAGAGCAGTTTGTTTGATTAAATCAGACTCTGGCTAAAATATGATATTAAATGATTATCACCTTATAAAGGAAGGCTCTAGCAACTGTTCATTTTAAATGAACCTACTATTTAATTAAAACTTCTCGTCATCACAAAAACTCTTTTCTCTACTTGGGACTTTTTGTTTGGAAAATCACACCATTAACTTCTGTTTATTTAGTGGTGATGGGCTTCCTGAACTGATTTATCCATGCTGGCTCAGCCAAGTTTCTTGTTTAC
>CM053584.1:325097794-325168263 GCA_028627135.1 Pseudochirops cupreus | reverse complement strand
AGGAAGGAAGGAAGAAAGAAAGAAAGGTAAGGAAGGAAGAAAGGAAGAAAGAAAGAAAAAAGAAAGAAAGAAGGAAAGAAAGGAAGGAAGGAAGGTAAGAAGAAAGGAAGAAAGAAAGGAAGGAAGGAAGAAAGAAGGAAGGAAGGAAGGAAAGAAAGGAAGAAGGTAGGAAGGAAGGAAAGAAGAAAGAAAAGAAGAAAGGGAGGAAGAAAGAAAGCTGGTTGTGGTGATTAATGCAGCCTAGTGATTGTCAATCCTAAATTGGGTCTTAGAGCTGGAAAGGCCCTTAGAGATCATCTAGTGATGCCCAACTCTCTCATTTCACAGATTATTCAAGATAAATGAGTAAGGCAGGGATCCATTTGCAGAGGAAAGATACAAACACATCTCCCAAATCCTTAGCCTTTACAATCTGAAGGTGTTGGTGGTTTCAGCAAATAGTTACTAGCTGCCTAATACATTTAGAATCTTAAAATTCCTTTGGTTGAACTATGAGACTAAGGATTTCTGAATAATTAAAGTCACGGGCTACTTAGAAGGCAACAAATAGTGAGGTACATGGTTGTCGATGGACTCTAGCACATTCCCAAGGAAGGGCTGACTACACTCCAAAAGCTTCATAAAAGGTGTCATCCAAAAGCTGTAAAGTCTGGGAAGCAGTTAGGCTCCTTATATAACAAGAAAAAAGGAGATCAAAGAGGGATAGCCCTCGTGCAGGCAGGTATCACGTTGGATAGAATTCTGGGCTGCAGTCAGGAAGACCTTGATTGAAATATGATACTAACTTGCTGCGTGACCTTGGATAAATCATTTGCCTTCAGTTTGGTTCAATAGCCTCAACTGTAAAATGAGGTTAATAATAGCACATACCTTATAGTGTTATACTGAGGATCAAATGAGATGCTCTTTGTAAAGTGCTGAGCACAAGGTCTGACACCTAGTATGTGCTATGTAAATTCTAGCTATTATTATTATTATTATTATTAATTCATTTCTTGACACTTAGACATTGTCAGGAGAGCTCAAGAGGAGTCCCCCTTTGAATGGACCTCCTGTGGAAGATTTAAATTATATATGACTGAGGGCCCCACAGGATCAGTGATGGGCAGTGAAGGGTGATAAAACCTTCATCAAAGTATATGCCAGGGATTGTTCTAGCCCTAGGGCTGCAAAGATGAAAAAGGATATAGTCCTTGATTCAAGGAACTTCCAGTCTAGTAGAAGAGATGATACTGCATATAATGATTCATAAAGTTATAACGTGGTTATGTGTGTAGCACAGGTCAAAGAGAGTGAGTCCCTCTAAGATTCATGGAGCGAATATCACCTCTAGCTGGGGAAATGGGAAAGGCAGACTCTGTGGGGTGCAGAGGGACCTTATGCCTTAAGTCAGAGCAGCCTCAAAAAGGCCTAGATGTCACATCATGGACAATGAAAAACTCAAGGCTGTCTATAAAATTCCTTTAAGACAGTCCTCTCCTTTGGACTCTATATCCAACAGTCAATTTGCAAATCTTCCTCTTGGCAGCTCCTAATTCCTGAAGCCTGTTATCTCTGGAAGTTCAACATTTAGGGGAGCTAAATTTCCAGCATCATTGGACTTATGCCCAGTACTGAGCCACAATCACAATGCCAGTCATTGTCCCCTACTTGGGGAAAAGCATTTTTGTTTGAATAGTGAAAAGGGAATCCAAAATCTCCTATATTCCATCAATGCCTCAGTAGATACTGCTTCCTACTGTGCACAGACCCATGCAACACTAGACTCAGCATAAAAAAAGAATATTAGGCACTTTAGACGTGGTTATTAAAAAGAAATATAAATTTCCAGTTTTATGTTGTTATGTCTTAAATAGGACAGTAACTTCAAAAACTGAGAGAGAAAGACATTTCAAGGAAATCAGAACATTATTTTTTTTATAACTCAGCATTATCTGTAGTTTTAATCTTTAAATTTAAATGAGCCACAGACCCAGAACCAAAGTAGAAATTGTGTGATGACAAACACGAAACTGGATGTGAGCTTTTTGACAAACGGATTTCCTTTTTGTGTGGGGGGAGGGCATGGGGAAGTGGTTTGTTTGTTTTGGTTTACGTAACAGGAGGGACAGCAGCCAGTTTTTTGTCTCCCTAGTTTTCTTCCACTGAATTCCAGATCCTGAACAAGCTCTTGGCTCATGATTGTGTCTTCTAAATAGTTCTTTGCATTTCTCTTCAGAGCCTAATAAAGTGTCTGCATGTTGTGCTCTAGAGCAGTAGGCTCTAAGACGGGGATTGTACAACCCTTGTGGCTTTGCAGGGGATGATGCAGCAGAGTGTGTGAAAAAATATTAAAAACAGAAGAAAGCAACATATTGTTCTAGCTGTTAATAGCTACCACCTGTCTCTGCCATTCGCATTCTTCTCTATGTATCTAGGGAGGGCTGTCTGACAGTAGGTGAGCTCCTCCACAGGCCCACCTGACTCAGTGAAGAGAATGGAACAGGGTAGATTCCAATGGAATCTATAATCATTTTTTCCCAAGATCTTCTAAAATGAGATTTTTTTTGCTTATAAAACTATTTTTTCCCGATTACATTCTTACTGGGTCTTGCCAACAAAATAAATCAAGCTTGTAGTAAGTAGACAAAGTTTTGCCTCTATGGAACTCCCCACCCTAGGTGACCATGGACAGTGGTAGGATCATAGCTTTAGAACTGAAAGGAATCTTAGAGACAGGCCATTGAGTACAACATTCTTCTTTTCAGAGACTTGACTAGGCTCATTTAGCTAGTAAGTATCTGAGCCAGGGTTTGAACTCTGGTCTTCCTAACTCCAAATCTAGTCTCCTATCCCCTACACCTTGTTGCTTCTTAAAGTATGAACCCTAGTCCTCTCACTTGGAAAATGACAATGATTCTTGTAGTTCTACTTCAAAGATTTGTGAAGCACAAATAAAATGATGTCTTCAATGCTTTAAAGCACCATGTAAATGTTGGTTATTGTACTACCCACTTGTTTATGGTGTTACAAAGCATGAAAATGTCACCAGAAATGCCAATGAATGTTACACATTGTAATGCTACCCCTTGAAAAGCACAGATGGCACCATATTGTCAATGAATACACACAGGGTCAGTTAAAATGATAGCTGAATCACATAAACGCTAACGAGTCTTGATTTCAGGGAAACCACAAAGAATTGATGCTCAAAGTAACACCTTTTCCTATTTCTTTTTTTTTCTTTTTTCTCCCATCTCTTTTCTATGGAAGAATTTGAAATGCCCGTAACATTAAAAACATAATTAAAAATTTTCCAAGAAAGGAAATCTCCCTTCCTCACTCATCATAAGGGTTTTTTATTTTTTACTAAGATGTAGATGACTGATAGATCTTTTCCCCCAAGAGCTTTTGCTAAGAAAGGGCACTGGGGCTAGAATAAGAGGGAATAATGTGGGAGGACAGGGGTAAACAAAGGGGCATGAAAGCAGAATTTTATAGACTTTGCAAGCTTACCCAGGACCTAACCTGAAGGCAGCATAGAAGTTTTATGAGATTTTTATGGATTCATATAATAGAACCTGACCTCAAAGTCAAATGATTCAAAGCAGAGGATGATGCATAATGATTTGTTCTACCTGTCTTAACTACTCTCAGTAAGAGAGAAAAGCACAATCCAAATCATTAATCCCAAGACCTTGGCAAACCCTAAGCAAGAGTACAATATGATTTACTTTGCTGGCAAGAACCAGTGAGAATATAATTGAGAAAAATTGTCTTATAAGCAAAAATAAAATCTCGTTTTAGAAGATCTTGGAAAAATGAATGCAGATTCTATTGAAATCAATTCCATTTCATTCCATTCTTGGAATTCTCCTCTCTTATTGAGATGAAATGAGTCCCAGTCCTATCTAATGCTATCTCTATGACCATTGGCAAGTCATTTTGTCTGGCTGATCCTCAGTCTACTCATCCATAAAATGGGAATGCTACTATTACTATTACCTACCTTGGACAGTGGTAGTAAAGAAAGGCTTTCTAAACCTTTTGATGTCATGGAGCCCCAGGTTATATTTGCTCTAATTGTACGTCTGATCTTTATGTAACTTTGGGGACTGAGAGAGATCAAAAAAAGGAAAGGTACATATACCCTTTGAAAACCTCAAGATTTCCAGATGAAATACACACACCTACCTGTAGATTCTGAAGACCTCCATATGCTGTAAATAGAAGCAGAAATCCAAAGGCAACCACAAGAACATTCTTTAAGTTCCTTCCCATTTTGTTTATTGAAAACCTTCAGTCATCAGCTGAGGATGTAAATCTGTAGTTCCTTAAGTAACTAACTGGAACTTCAGGGCCAAAAAGGAGACTGGGCTTTGAAGTGACAGCCTCCTTTCTTCACCTAAAGGAAAAAAAAACTCATGTTAGACATCACGGCTAGTTAGTGAACTTTGTTACCACTGATATCTAACACTCCCACAAAGTATTGTTAATTATTCACTTTCTCTAGAACATCAATAAGAATTTTCCCAACAGTATAAAATATTAGCACTTTTGACAAATGGTGTGTGTTTTTCTTTTCTTTCCAAGTAGACAGGGCCCCACAATCAAATGATGATTTCATGCTATGATTATGGTGGGCTAACATCTATGTAAAGTGCAGAAATTGGTGTGGTGGTACAAAAAACATGAAACTATTTTACTCCTAAATAACAAAGGGTAAATTCTAGTTCTTGCTCCTAAGAAAGGCCAGCTTTATTATAAGATACTGTTAATGATCAAAGACTTTGTTATTATATAACATAGCCAACACAAGAACACTTTTTCCCACATAAAAACTTCAAATTTGACCTTAAAAGGTTAATTTTTAAAAGCTTGTGATTCATGCCATTTAAAAATAGGTTTGAATTTGTGTGACAATCCTTATGAGCTGTAGCAAATATAATGAATGTGTATGGCAACGGAAATCTGTGTAAGATAGTATAGACGTTATGCCTTTGTGGTGTTAATGGTCTTCCTGTGATCCCTCTTCTCTTCACAGTGCCATACCAGGTTAGAAGGTGAAAAGGGAATCATCCAGCTTGGGGAAAAAGACATAAGTACCAATTCTTCATTCTAAAGATCCAAGATACTGATCGATAAATAATCTCTGGGGTAAAAAACTGTAGGTCCCCAAGGGTAATAGATCCAAGAGACATGGCAAAATAAAGGACTGTAGATTTGGAGCTGAGAAGAACCTCAGAGATCTAGCCCACCCCCTCGTCTTATTGATTAGAAATCTGGGGCCCAGCAAGGTGACATGATTTCACAAATGTCACACAGGTACTAAATGGCAGAGTCATGATTTGATCTGAGATCTTTTGACTCAAAATCTAAGCCCTTTTTTATACTGATTTTATCTAATCTAAGTTTGGTAGCAATAGGTCAAAAGCCAGGGAGATTTTGTAAAGAAAAAAAAAGTCAGGAAAACACTAGGGAGAGAAAAGTAAAGCCAAGGTAACACTTTCTTAAAGTGGTGAGATGCTAGCTATAAGTTCTCCCCAGTCAGCAGAAGGTAATGAAATTATGGATTTGGCATTCTTTCTGCTTCCCTGAGGTCAATAACCCTTGTTTTATATAAACTTTATATCTGCTTTATCATAGGGCAGTTAGTTGGTGCAATGAATAGAGCACAGGTTCTGGAGTCAAGAAGATCTGAGTTCAAATCTGGCCTCAGACACTTACTAGCTGTGTGTCTCTGGACGAGTTATTTAACCCTGTTTGCCTCAGTTTCCTCATCTGTAAAAAGAGCTGGAGAAGGAAATGGCAAATCACTCCAGTATCTCTTCCAAGAAAACCCCAAAGTGGGTAGCAAAGAGAATAGCAAATATCTTCTCTGGAAATCTTAACATAGTGATTTGCACACAGTGAAGGCTTATCAAATCTGTGCTCATAGGATCAATCAACAAGGATCTATCAACCACTGACTATAGGCACTGTGCTAGACACTGGGCATGCAAATATAAAGTCCCTGCCCTCGAGGAGCTTACATTCTACGATCATATATATGATTAGAGCTGGAAGGGACCTGAACGGTCATCCTGTCGAACCCCCTCATTTCATAGAAGAGGAAAATGAGACCCAGAGAGAAATTAATGCCTTGTTCATATTTATACCATTTGTATATGGCGGAGCCAGACGTCATCAGGTCATCTGATTCCAAATACACCCTGTTTTGTTGTTCGAGAGACAGTGGTCTGATGGCTTATCACTGGTGAAATGTTTTCACCCAACCTGAGGCATGGACACTATACATGAATTCCTTTTTTGTTATTCTTTGTTTTTCGAGGCAATGAGGGTTGAGTGACTTGCCCAGGGTCACCAGGTCACACAGCTAGTAAGTGTCTGAAGTCACATTTGAACTCATTTCCTTCTAATTCCAAGGCTGGTTCTATATCTATTCTACCACCTACTGTCCCTCCCCCTTTTTTTAATACTGTAAAACATTTCAGTTTATGTTCTTATGGAAATCACCAGTAGCATACCATTTGACCAATATTCATTTATTCATTAATTGCAGAACTCTATGGGAACAGGAAATGATTATTTCCTGGAGATCTATTCATTTAAACTATCTCAGGAAAATTACTTATTCTATTGAAGCCCAAAATAAATAAAATAAAAGATCTTATAACAACAAAAAACTTTAACTGTTGTTGAACTGAGTACTGAGATAAGATGCAGGCTAATGGCCCTCACCTGTCTTAACCACTTGATACATGGAAGCAAAATTACCCACACTGTCATCAAAATAATCCCAATTTGTATGATGCTTAAGAAGAGCATAATGATTACACAGAGTAAAGGAGAAGCAGTGGCACCTTTGCTGACTGTGCTCCCGGTCTGCTGTTGTTACCAATCCTTCTTTTAAGAAAATAAACAGATGAATCCAAGATTAAAATCCTCCTTTGGCAAGTAACTCCATATTGGACACTGTCTTTTCTTGAATGTGCTTAACCATAATTTGATTTCAGGACAATGGACCTAAAGTTCATTAATGTGACTACTCTTCAGAAACTCACTGTTCAAGTTTTCTTAGAGAGCAGAGCCCCAAATTCCTGATGTCACCACCACATTTTACAAGAAAGAGTTGGCAGGGCGGTTACTTTCACTTCCAATAGCAGAACATATGAGGATCTTCCTTTTGTCTTCAGTTACTGATTTGCTGAGTAGCCTTATTATCACTAAATGGAAATAATGATTGCTGAGAGAATTGGCATACCCAAATTTTGCCACATTTTTTATAAACCAGGGGTTCTTAACCTGACCTACGTGAACTTATTTTATATTTTGATGACTGTGTTTTAATTAAATAGTTTTCTTCATAATCATAGAAATTTTATTTTATGCATTTAAAAACATTGTTCTAAGAAAGGGTCTATATGCAGGGGTGGGGAACCTGTGGTCTTGAGGCCACATGTGACCCTCTGGGTCCTTCACAGTGAAGTTTGGATTCAGTCAAAGGGCTGAACTTGAGGACCTAGAAGGCCACATGTGGCCTTGAGGCCACAGGTTCCCCACCCCCGGACAGGTATCACCAGACTGCCAAAGGGGTCCATACCACCAAAAAGGTTAAGGAATCCATACTGAAGACTTCATTCCCACTACTTGCTTTGAACAAATTTCTTCTTTGGAATACTAGTTGTTATCATATCTCTCTGTTCATATTAACTTACTTTACCATTTCCCCCCCAGCTTCTGCCTATCCAGGAGACTCTGATATTTAAAATTTATTTAATATTTTTAATTTAAAATTTATATTTAATATTAATATTTATTTGCTGATGAGAAAAGTTAAAGACAAAAGAAAATTTGGCCCCCAACAGCATTCTGGAGGATTTCTAATAGCAAAATTATCTTCTAGTTTTCCATAAAATGTAAGCTCCTTGAAGGTGAGGACTATTTTTTCTTTGTTTTTTATCTATAGCACAGTGCCTGGAAATTGGCAGTTACTTAATGAATATCCCTGGGATCATAGATTTAGAACCGTAGGTAATCTTAGAAGCTGTCTTTCTCTTCCAATTCTCTCCTTTTGTAGATGCCGAAGATCACAAAAGGGATTGAGCTAGTCTTCAAACCAAGGGCCTTTGTTTCCTAGTCCAATGGCTCTGTCCATTGTACCAGACTTTTTCCTGTTTTGATGTTTCATAATTCATAAGTCATTTCATAACTATCAGTTATAGTTACTTAAGATTTTCCTCTTATTCTAGCCACACTAAAGAAGCAGGCTGGGAGTGACCTAGATACAAGTTTTGTCCAGCACTCTCTGCCAGTTGGGGTAGGCTGCAGCACTGCCTGTTCCCTCCTTCCTCCAGTCACATATAAGAAAGATGAAGCTAATACTCTATATGCCATGGTCCTTGCTCAGCAATAATATCCCTTTGAAACTATAACATTATAACTTATCTGGACCCCATGGCTAATAACCTCCCCCCACCAAGTGTTCTTCTCTCTGCCTTACTTAAATTTTGGCCATACATGAGCAAACTGTTCCTACCCTCCCTACTCCTCTTCCCTTCCCTACCCATGTTTCACTCTAAACCCGTCCACCCCTTCCACTTACCACGGTTTTGCTCTTCCATGTGAACAAAAGTCCCATCAGTCTAGACCAGTGGTTCTCAACCTTCTTAATGCTGCGACCCTTTAATACAGTTCCTCATGTTGTAGTGACCCCCAACCATAAAATTATTTTTGTTGCTACTTCATAACTGTAATTTTGCTACTGTTATGAATCTATCTGATATGCAGGATGCATTTTCATTGTTACAAATTGAACATAACCCACAGGTTGAGAACCGCTGATTTAGACCTCTTTCTTTCACTAAGTCTCAATGGCTAGCTTCCCCCTGATAAAACCATCTCTTTTATTATCCTCTCTAGATCTAGATAGACAGAAGTTCATTCCCACTCCTCCCTCCCCCAACACATGCAAACTATGCTCTTTTTTCTATCTCTAGGAAGAAGTAGGGATACTCCTGGTTTTCCACTGCCTTTTCAAGGCTTATGTTCTTATCCTTACTCAGCCATCTCTCTTCCTTTGAGGTTTACTCCAATAAAAATTTCCACCTAATTCAGGTCATAGTGGCTTTTTCTTTGTATTTCCACTATTTAACCCACACCTGGCATATATATTAAGAACTTAACAAATCTATGCTGACTGACAAGACTAGATTCCAGGTCATTCTCCCTCCTTTTACAAGTTCAGCAAGAGACTCACAATCTTTCTCTCCTACCCAGTTTCTGCCTTTATACTAGGGAGCTTCAACATCCATGGTGATGCTCCCTCAGGCTTCCTTACTTTCTAATTTCTCAGGTTCCTACAATCTTATAACCTGTTCCATTATTCCATCTCAGCTGCACAAAGAGAACCCTTGTGGGAAATGGGAAGATACACTGTTTACCATCTCTCTGTGTGGCTGAATGGAATGATGGATTAGGTGATAAGCTTATAGAAAAGAGTAAATCTCACCATTACCTACACTTCCTTAATTAGCATTCTTTGATATGATCATAACTTGTTATTCCATGCTGTCTAGCCAATCCTAAACCAGTTCTTTGTTCTCCTATTCTCCAATCCTTCTACCCCTCGGGATTTTCTCAGGCCTTTATTCCTGCTCTGACTTAATTTTCCTCCCTTACTAATATGGATCCTATGGTTAGTCAATTAACTCCATATTGTCCTGTACTCTTCAGTCCCTAAATTCCTTGTCCTATTCCTGCTCATCCCTTGTCAAACCTCAGCATAGAATTATTCCTACCATATGTCTCCTTTCCTTCTCATGTGCCACTGAATGGAGCTAGAAGACATCCAACTGTATTGACTGGGAACACTCTAAATTTATTTTATTTTACCTCACCTGAGCCTTCATGTCATAAAGGCAGACTTTTCATGTCTCTCTAACTGATAACCTTTTTTCTGCATAGACACTATTCCATACCTTCTCTTGTCAAGTTCCCTATAACTTTATTTCTTCCCTCAGCTGAGGACACTACTTCTTATTTTAATGAGAAAATCGATACTATTTAATGGCAGCTTCTTCTTCTCTCCTTTCCATCTCATAAATCCTTAAGCTGCTTTCTTCTTCTTCCTACTCTTTGATAATAATGTGGGGTTTTTTTGGTCAAGGTCAAACCTCTCTACATGTTATCTCATTTCCATTTACTCACTTTTTTTTCCCTGCAGATTATAACCTCAATAATACCCCATCTATTTCACCTTCAACCCCTCCTTATCTAGTGGTTCTTTCTCCAGTGCATGCAAATATACCCCTCTCTCTGATCCTTGCAAAATATTTTACTAGATTCTATTATTCCCTCAAGCTCTCATCTTACATATCTCTTCTCTTTTTCGACCAAAGTCCTAGAAAAAGTTGTGTAAGATTTTTGCCTCTTATGCACTATTTAACCCTTTACAATATAGCTTCCCACAATATCATTCAACTGAAAGTGCTCACTCCAAAATAATCAACAATGTTTAATAAACACTTCTGATGGTCTTCCTTCAGTCTTCATCATTTTCAACTTATGTCAGTCAACAGGGATTTATTGAGGGATTTACTTATTATATGCCAAAAATGGACTAAGTGTTGTAGAAGGGAATCGAAAGGGATATAACAACCTAGATTTGGAAACAGAAAGATTGCGTTCATGTCTTTCTCCTGGCATATACTGTGTGTGTGCCTACAGGTAAGTCAGTCACATAACCTCTCAGTGATCTAAGCAACTTTCCAAGACTCTAAGTGGAAGGTGAGCTGTTAATCTTTAGTGAAGGGAATGTCCATACGAGAAGTTTCCTAAATTAATGAAATCATATTCTCCAATGCCTCAAAAATGCAAAAAACAAAATGGGCAGGATGTGCCAATTAGCTGGTAGAGAAAGGAAGGTGATCCAGGTATAAGATCTTGACAAATGTGCTCTCAAAATATATCAGTACTATTCTGTTTTCTTAAGATTAGTATCTATACAATATTATCACCTTGGGCAGAGTAAGGTTTTGGTTATATCTGTTTGAATTCTGATGACTACTTCCAGTGGGCTAGTATTATGGCTACATGCCATGATCAGGAAATGCACAGTTTGGTCATCGTTCTAGGCACTAGATGGCACTGTTTTGCTATTCCTCAATATCTCAATGTTTGTCAAGACCCCCAAAGGTTTGACTGCTATGAGTTCATTTAATCATATTTTAAATAATTAAACTTCCTGCTAAGAAATCAGAGATTGTTCTTAATTTTAAAGGAAGTGCAATCAGCACCTTGGTCTTTTTACAAAAAAGTGTTCACGTAAGCAGATTAATATATCATCATTCTTGACATTTTAAAAGGGCATTTCTGCTGTTTAAAAAGCTGCAACAAAGACATAATCCTTCCTGTTAACAAATAATATAAGTTGTTTGGGTCAACACAGAAAATGGAGGAAATTAATTGCTTTCATTAAGAATTCCCATTGTTGAAATATACAGCATGCGTGTATGTGTGCGTGTGCATGTGCGTGTGCGTGTGTGTGTGTGTGTGTGAGACTTGAATATAGCTTCCTTGTGTGTATTTTGCTTGAGGATAGACTTGCGTTGGCTGATTGTTCCAAACCATCTCGCATTTTGAAAAGAGCATTCAAGTCTACCAGGCTTTCAACTGAAGCCCTTGAAGTAGAAGATTTCTCAGGTACCTACCAGCCCTAACATTCTATGATCCTTTAAAGGAGATGAGAAGCTTTGGTCTTCCCCTTACAAAATTCTTCAGCCTGGCTCTGGAGGGACCACCTCTAAGAATCAGAGGTAGGTTCAATCAACATTCCCCATTATGTCCTTCACTGCTCAACTAAGAAGAGAGTAGGGCCCAATTAGGGAAATGCCTTTTGTGATAAGACTCCAGTTTCTTAGGTGCTCATCTGAGATCCCTCCAGCTCATTTCCATTATCTCCAGGAGAGGGCATTGACCTTCACTTCCAGCTGTCTCAACTAGAAGAGACCCTAAGGGAAAATTGGAATATTTTGCAGAGACTCAGCTGCTTACCCCTTTTATCTTAACAGTATATATAGATCCTGTGAGCTCTCCAGGTAGTTCCTCTTTGAAAGTGCTTTTGACTGTCCTCTTAGGTGATTTTTTTTAAAATCTCCTTTGCTAAGGTTAGCCTTAATTCATATACCATATGGGAAATTTGTGCTGCCTGGAAACCTAGAAATAATGCCTAGAAGTCTGTCATTTCTGAGGAGTTTGTAGAATCCTTGCCAATGACCTATGATAAGGTTAAGGCATTCCCTATTTTGTACCATAGTGTGGAAGTCTCTGGTAGGTCTGTAGTACATCACATTTGACACTGCTTTCAGTCTTCCTGTCAGCTAAGCTAAGATTAAATGAATCATGAGTTCAGACAATGTTTTACTAGCTTCTGTATTTGTCCTGGATTCTGGGCACCTCTGGTTTCATCAAGAAAACCATTCCACCTTTTTCCTTCTCACCTAGACTCACTTCTGGTCCCTTGGACAATGAATTGTATGCATGAATAGACATACATACACACACACGCGCACACACACATAAAACACATACATCAAACATAGCAGAAGAGGTCACAAAGATTTAGTTGTTCACTTTAAACATGGCTCTCTAGCAATATGGACCTGGAAACACTTGTCTTGCTTTTGGTGTGGACCTTTTGACCATGCTATGAAAAGTGGAAATAATGCTTTCTAGCAATGAATATAATGAGTATAATCATGGCTTTATGGAACTGTGGAATACAGGTTATTATTGGGTAACTGAGAGTCAGGTATCTCTCTCTGGAATATTGAGACAAGTGAGGGGCAAATAGTATTCCTGCTCGAAGTAACCAAATAATGATCTCAATTTGCTACTTCAACCACAGTGACAATAAATACTCTAATGCTAACTAGTTCTGTGCTTGTTAGGGCAACATACACATTTGCAAATTTTATACTTAGTCCCCCAGAAAATATAACATCTATACAAATCGTACCTGATTGATGATGCCTTCTTGGGGCGAGGATATGAGGGCATTTGTTGTTGCTCCAATCGTTTGCAAACTTCAGAAAGAA
Source organism: Pseudochirops cupreus (assembly GCA_028627135.1). Lineage (NCBI taxonomy): Eukaryota > Metazoa > Chordata > Mammalia > Diprotodontia > Pseudocheiridae > Pseudochirops > Pseudochirops cupreus. Next base: position 325,155,187 of record CM053584.1, on the reverse strand, counting down.
TTTCCTTGATCTTGTTTTATTCTAAAAGATAATGCTGACTCATGGTATTTTTGCAAGTGTGTTGTGAAACTACTGTGTAATATTTATTTTTACTATATCAAGAAGCAAAATCTTTGGAGAATAGCAGGTCACTCCTAAACAGATTGCCCCCAAACCTATTTACAGTTGTCTGATTCTTTGGGTACTCTCTGCTCAGTAATGGTGATAAGATGTACCAGGAAAAGCTATTTGACATAACTTAGTGGTAGGACATCTCAAATTTCAACTGAATATGCATTGTTCAGTAAAAACTACAAAATTTTGTGAATTCTAGGCATCTCTATTTATGGGGATGTCTGATTCTATTTCTAAAATGTTTATTTAAACCAAGGGATCTTATCATGGGGTCTGTGAACTTGGTTTTCAAATAAATATATATATGTATAATATTATATATATTATATCATTATATTATATATTATAATATTATGTATTATGACATAATTTATTATTGTATATTATGTTATCATATTATATATAAATTATATATATATATATATATATATTACAGTTCTATTGGTAGTGGGAAGGTAACAAAGACAAAGAGAATAAAGGAGATGAGAACCAGAGTCAATAGCCACCTCAACATCAGTACCCCAGCAGAGGCTGAAGAGAACTCCAAAACACAAAATGGTAAAGAGACAAAAGCAGCTGAACCACCAGCTGAGGATATGTCAGCTCTGGAAGCTGAGCAGGGCAGGACTGAGTAAATGCCAGCTTACCATCTCTACCATCATTCAGCTTAGTCATCATACAAGAAGAAAGAATATGAAATTCCAGCAGTAATAAGAAATGAACAGAAGACCTAAGTGCTTGGTTTTTGTAATTGCCCAGGAAACTAGAACTCTCTCCATTATCTATGCAGCATAGGTTTTTTTTTTTAATTTTTACCTAAAGAAGTCTCTTTTTGGGAAGGACAAACTTTTTTTGTAAAGTCTGGTTTTCTCAATACACCTCTAAAGATTTTAAAATTGTTTAATATCTGATCAAGTTGAGATTTTTAAGTACCTCATTTTTAATTTGTATAAAAGTACACCTGATTTTTAAAAAATACACAAACAGCAAGCGGTTGTTAATAAAGGTCTGTGAATAAAAAAACATATATTTTTTAATATGTGCATTTCAATATAATTGGTTTTCTTTATAATCCCATGTGTTTTATGAATTTAAAATATTATTCTGCTAAGAGATCCGTAGCTTTACCTTCCTGCCATACCATAGCTGTTAGGACTTTGTTTGGCACTTGGTTGAATGAATGGAAGATTTCCAAAACTAAAATGAATTATTTATAGCAAATTTTGCCGAGTCCCACCCTTCTAGGAAGTGAGTGCTTGGTGAGAACTGCCCTTACCCCCCACTTCTTCTATCGCCTTCCTTACTCATCTGTGTTCCTTTTTCTAGTGCTTAAGTGGTATTTAATCATCAGATACAGCCATATTGTACATTAATACTATAGTAAATAAAGGAAGAAATAAGGGAAAAGAAGCATTTCTGTATCACCTGCAACTCTACTCCAACCTATTTCCCAGTATGTGTTCTCAATGGCCCCACCCCTTCTAGGCAAGGGGGGTGGTTAAGTTCGTTGTTTCATATGGGGGAGGGGGAGAAATAGCCTATTTCCTACAAGTTGAAAAAGTGAGCTCTATTGAACTTATGAAGGATGTCAATACCTGTAGAAAAGCAAAATGGTATCACCCATGACTCTCTAGCTCAGGGTTGGGGAACCTGTGGCCTCGAGGCCACATGTGGCCCTCTAGGTCCTCAAGTGCCATCCTTTGATGGAATCCAAACTTCACAAAACAAATCCCCTTAATAAAAGGATTTGTTCTGTAAAACTTTGACTCAGTCAAAAGGCCCCATCCAAGGACTTAGAAGGCCACATGTAGCCTCAAGGCCACTGGTTCTACACTCCTGTTCTAGCTCTTACTTTCTTAATTCACACAGTCCAGTGTGGAAATTGAGCAGAGGGGAGGGCTGCTGGACTAAGACCAACTGTGGATATATACTAGGCATCCTCCAAGGTAGTACTCTTGATCTGCCATTTTCTATGACATTGTTGTAGATAAATGTAATAGTTTTACTTATTGCTAGATTTTTGTTTATGTTTAGCTCTTGGGAGGAAGGAGGAGAAGAATGGAAGAGACGCTATTCCCTCAGTTGAAGAATCCAACTGAGTATATGTTTTTGAGGGGGCAGCTAGATGATGGCACATTGGATAGAATATGAGTCTTGTAGTCAAGAGAACTTGAGTTCAAATCTGACCTTTGACACTTACTAGCTGTGTCACCCTGGGCAAGTCACTTAATCCTGTTTGCCTTAGTTTCCTCATCTGTAAATAAGCTGGAGAAGGAAAGGGCTAAACACTCCAGTATCATGAAGAGTCAGACATGAGTAATCGACTAAGTAACAATACACTATTTTGAGAACTAGAAATGCCCTGTGATTCATAATGAATGACTAACAACTTATGGTCTTGGGTCCTAAACATTTAGAGCAGTGGTTCTCAACCTGTGGGCCACAACCTCTTTGGGGGTCGAATGACCCTTTCACAGAGGTCTCCTAAGACCATCAGAAAACACATATTTCCAATGGTCTTAGGAACCGAGACACTGGTCCTCTATCCATCTCCAGGCAAGTCCACCCACATGCAGACACACCCACATACAAGTATTAAAGGGTCACAGCACTAGGAAGGTTGAGAACCACTGATTTAGAGGAACATTTGATTTTATGGGAAAATAGTGCATTTCACTGAAAGCTGTGAATGCAGTAATCACAGGGCTAATATTTTATGTTAGGCCTAAACTAGGCCAGCCTAATAATTCAAGTTGGAGGGTTAAAATACAATGACACACTTGTAGAACATTAAAAAGTCCAGTAAAAGACATTTTACTAATTAGAAAATAAAAGACTGATACTGCTCTCTCTAGTCATCAAGTTGTATAGTATAAAAGAGGACCTGTAGATCAGGAATAACTGGAAATCAGGAAAACCTCTAAAATAGCAATTCTCAACTATTTCTGTGTAGCAGATTCTTTTGGTTTTCTGAAGCCCTTCTCCAAATGTCTTTAAATGCATAAAATAAAATAAGCAAGATTTCAAAGAAAATCGATTATATTGAAATACAGTTATCAAAATACTGTTAAAAACAAACTCACAGACTCCACAGATTAAGAACCTCTGTTCTAAAATGACTTCCTTCCAAGCTAAGCCACTTACACTTTATTTACCCAAACAGCAAAATGCCCTTTACCCTCTTGCTTTTCAAAGGATGGGTTCAATCTCTGGAGTGCTGGGAGGGCAGGGACTATCAAAGCAACAGGTGAAAAAAGATCCAAGAGGTGGGAAGAGGGAAAGTGGGAATCTCTTGTCAGTTGCCATAGGCCAGTGGGAATGTATCCATGATCCACACTGAACAGCAACAAAGCAGACATAGCATCCCATTAACCCTCCTTAACAACAACCCCCATCACAAATCAAGGATAGTTCCTACCACAGCTGGCCCATGTTTCTTTCTGTAGAAAGAGAGAGCTACTACTGTTGTGAACTGAAAGACCAACACAGCCATGTCTGCTAAGTATTCCCAGATATCTAGACTTTGGCAATGAGCTAAAATCTCTTGGCCGACCAAAGTGGTCATCTGGATCCCAGATGCACTGTATTTAGCCCTGAGTGCCAGGCTGACACTCTTCATAGAAAAATACATTCCAGTGTCAACACTGCATGAAGAAACTGTGCTTTTTCTCTTTTTCTCCTCCTCCTCCTCCTTTTCTCTGTCTCTAGCACAATATTTTTCTTTACTATTCCTTTCCTATCCTCAGCTCTTTTCCTCTACTGTGTTTAAATATGTTGTTTTATAGCTCAGTGTCTTGAGTGCTTCAGAAGAAAGATGAAGTTAATGGAAGATTTTTTAAAAAAATCAGCACAAGGCTTTGTTGCTAATTGCCATGCATTAGAAGGAAAGCATATCACTGGCTTCAGTCAGTGAACTTCCAAGGCAACATGATGATGTGATATTTCAAAAAGGGTCTAGGTTCCATTTTGCATGTTTGTCTGAGGTAGATGTTGAAGACAAATTAAAACTCAACCAACATCTGCAGAACCTCATGTTTGACAATATTCATCATGGACTACAACTACTGGAGAAGTTGTTCACTGGCACCTACAACTGGTCATATCACCTTGCAATTTATGGACTCTTCCTCTTACAGAACCAAAATATATTTTGGAAGTTTGTAATTTGCTCCCTTTTAGGTCCATTATGATTTTCATTACTACTCTTCTGTTGTTATCTCTGTTGATTTTAAAAATATTCCTCCATCAATTAGTCATGATTTCTGTTTCAGACTTTTAAATGATTCCCTAGTGGCCAAGTTCCTTCTCATCATTACTATTTGAGCTTCAGTTTTTAAAAAATGAAAGCTCAGAATTTTAAAATTCTTGAATATGTGTTTGGCAAAGATTCTCCTCACAGGAGGGAAATATTTGCATCTAAGCACACTGCTTTATAGTTTGGGGCACCATTAATTTAGAGAGCCTTTCTCAGGGCCACGAAGACCTATCTCTGACATATACCAACTGTTGTCACCTTGGGTGAATCACTTAATATCTCTGTCCATTAGGCAATTCTCTAAGACTAAGTTTCAGAGAAACTGTTGTTCGGTCTTTTAACTTGGGTCTGACTCTCTGTGACCCTATTTTGGAGATTTTTTTGGCAAGGATATTGAAGTGGTTTGTCATTTCCTTCTCCAGCTCATTTTACAGATAAGGAACTGAGGCAAGTGGATTAAGTGACTTACCCGGGGTCACACCGCTAGTATGTGTCTGAGGTCAAATTTAAACTCAGAAAGATAAGTCTTCCTGATGCTAAACACAATGCTTTGTTAACTGTACCACCTAACATCCCCTTTCAGAGAAAGTACCAGCCTGCTTTAGTAGAGGGAATTCCCTCTCCCAGGATATTCCTTTGCCAAGAAATCACAGGTCCTACCACAACAGCTCTGTGCACATATGTATAATATGTGTCTGTGTATACACACACACACATACATATACTTACACATACATATATTTGAATTAGAATAAGTTCACACACTCCAGGTTAAGAACCTCTGCTCTAAAATAATTTTCTTCCTATACTTTATTTACCCAAATAGCAAAATGGCCTTTACCCTCTACCCTTTCAAAGGACCAGTCCAGTCTATGGGGTAATGGGAGGACAGGGACTATCACTGTTCTTACAGGATTGCTGCCTCAATGTAGTATTTTCTGATTTTCCTACTTTCTATATTCTTTTTTTTAATACACGATTCAATAAAACTGAACATGAATTAAGTGTCTACTAAGTTTAACTCAAGTCAGCTAGGCATAGCTGTGGATAGAGTGCCAGGCCTAGAGTCAAGAAGACTCATCTTCCTCAGTTCAAATCTGTCCTCAGACACTTGCTAGCTGTGTGACCCTGGGCAAGTCACTTCACCCTGCTTGCCTCAGTTTCCTCATTTGTCAAATGAGCTAGAGAAGCAAATGGTATCTTTGCCAAGAAAACTCCAAATGGAGTCATAAAGAGTTGGGCATGACTGAAAACAATTTAACAAAATGTTCAATGCAGTGAACTAGGTGCTGGAGTTATACTGATAGAACCAAAAAAACAGTCCTTGCCTTCAAGAAGCTTGTATCCTACTAGAATGATATTAGTAAATTTATCTTGTAGTCATTCCCACTGTGCTGATGTAGGATTCTGGGACCACAATCATTAACTGAATTTGAAAAGAGGATTCTTGGGAGCCACAACTGGTCTTTTTATGCCTTGCTTCTCAAAAACTTCTTTGTGAGACTTCTACTCAAAACTAGCATAAGGAAGACTTCCACGACACGTACTACATGGGACCAGTGACCCTCTCTCTCTCTGTCTCTCTCTCTTGCTTCCTCTCTGTCTCTCTGTCTCTCTCTTTCTCTCCCTTTTCCTCTCAAACACATGCACACACAAAAGGAAGAAAGGATGTAATATCAATAATTTATACTTTTGAGGTAAATTTAAGCTGTATCTTACTTCTTTCTCCCTGCATTATTCTCATTTCTAAGTATTAAATAAGAGATTTTTTCACTGTCTTAGGGATCTGAAGCTGTGGGCATTTAAGGGGTGTGTACTTTTTATGTTGGGAGGGCTTTCCAAAGCCCCTCACAGAATTTCACTGCATGTACCTGCTTAAAATTGAGAAATTCAGCCAAAATTTAAAGATTCTGCATAATTATTCATAAGACTTCAGGTCCTCTTCACACAAAATTCACGAAGAAGTCATTTGCCAATCATGACTCACACACACAAATGGGGACTAGCATCCTGTCAGTGGTTAGTATCCCAAGTAGTGGCTGAATAGGATCATAGGGTCATAGAGTGACAGGACTAGTGGATTAGAGCCCATCCAGCAGAGAATACTGAAAAAAGCATGGTATTTGGCCTCAGAGAACTTGGGTTTGAATCCTGACTTTCCTATTTACTACCTGTGTGACCTTGGGAGTGGGAATGGGGAGTCACATATATATTCTCTCTAAGCCTTTTTTTCTTATTTGTGAGAAGGATGAACCAAATGCTATCTGAAGACCCTTCTACTCTAAATACCAGATCCTATATTTTTGTCTATGACCTGTTTGTTTTTTAAATGAGGAGAACAGGGCCCCAGAATGTCAAGGCAGTTCCTGAGATACCAAAAATAAATAACTTAGGAATTCAAACCAGGTTTTCTGACTCCCAAGTCATTGTCATTCATGCTACTGCCACATTGCTTTCCCAAGCCATTTAATCTGGAAACCACTTATTATTACCAAAAATAAAGCTGTTCAGACTAAATGTTTTGTGGACATCTGTAATGGCAAGCACAGAAGTAGTTCATACCTTGTTTCAGCTATTGAATTAACACTCTGTTTGTCTGCTCTGTGTTGATGTTTGTTTGTGATATTTTGTACAGAAGCTCTGGGACCTTATTGGAAGCCGTGAAAGATGATTTGCTGGTTGTATGTTTACAGAAGTCCTGGAGGAGGGCTTTGGAGGTCCTTGGACTTTACTGATGATTTGTGCTGACCTCTTGGACCTTGTTTGTGGGTCTGTGTTGATATCTATGTTGATGATTTATGTGGAGTTCTCAGACCTTGTTGGTGGGTCTGAGTGGAATTCACAGGCAGATAGTGAATTGATGATGGTGCCAGCAATGTGTATGAATATTGTTGTGGCTCTGCCAAGCTTTGTCTTCCCAGAAATAGGGACTGTGAAAGATTTGAAGTGGACTGGACACTGAACTTCAATATGGAACAGGAACTGGATGAAGAACTGGACAAGGAGCTGGACAAGGAACTGGGAGCTGCCTGCCTTTGAACCCAGGTGACAGTTGGAGCTGGGACCATGGAAAAGGAACCATGGAAGCTGAAGGCCAGCCTTAAGTCAAGGTGAAAGAAGACTTTACTTGGATACTGTGTACTGACTGAGAAGATTATGATTTACTGTGACCTAGGGGTGGAGAACTTTGACTTTTGTACTTTGTGATTGAATTAAGGATTTTGTGATTGACTAAATGATTATACTTTGTTGAAAACTATTGTGACCACTTTGATGAAAACTGTGTGATCATTTTAGTGATAAGTCATTGTGAATGCTATATTTTGATTCTCTGTGATAAGTTCTAACATTGTGAATTCTGTATCTTGGTTTTCTGTGAATATTTTGCTCTGATTTGTTATTGAATAGAGAGTTCCCTATACTATGTAACCAGAATCTTAAAAGCTGTTCACAGCAGCAGTCTTCTGGAAAGCTACTTGTGCATGGCTTTACAATGTCTTCACAAACTAGACTGATTTTTCTGTTGAGAAATTATAGCCACTAGCGAAAGTCAGGGCATCCCCAAATGGTTTTTTTCCCCACATTCATAACATCATCTTCTCTGCTTTTGACACTGCTACCAGCTTGGTGCAGGTCTTCATTACCTGACACCTAGATTATAGCAACAGCTTTCTTGTTGGGCTCCTGGCCACAAATCTGCTCCCCTTTTAATTCATTCTCCATTCAGCTGCCAAGCTGATCTTTCTAAAAAAATGGAAAGTGAACTGAGGTCCAATTTATTATTTCCTATTTAGCCAGTCAATGTAACACTGCTTCATTTGTCAATATAGCATTGATGTTGTTACTTCTACCATGATCTCCTGTGCTTATGGAGGGTTCAAATGGACTAGGAACATTTACAAACATGCTAGCATATAGTCCCAATCCTGATATTGTGAATGGTCTAGCTAATTAGCACTATTTCTAGAATTTATACATCCCTTTTGTTTCCTAGATTTCTCCATGGGTGAAATAATAAACTTGGTCAGCTTTGTCCCCATGTCTGATTTAGGTCAACCTGGGGAAGGCTTATTTGACTTCCCTAACCATTCTTATCTGAGTTAGTCATCTGAATTATCATCAGTCTTAAAGAAAGTGGTAAGGAGACTTTTCATCTAGTCCACATGATTACTGTCTCTTTTGCTGCTCATCAAAGAGCCTGACAAACTTTCCAAGAGTCTGTAGGTTATTTTGATTCATTGTCTTTATGGGGCCTTGGCCATTTTCTGAGGGTAATTTTATAGATGGGCAAGTTGCCTAATCTTTCTTCTACTTGATTTGGAATGGCTTTATTGTGGTCTGTTTTATTGTGTATTCCCTGCTTCAAGATTTCTGAGCATAACTCTATTACTTTGCCATAGGACTTGACAGTGAACTTGGGTGTCATTCTGTCATTTGTTTTTACTAGAAGTTTTCTGAACTTAGGTCATAGCTAGTCAGTGTGCCTCTCTGTTAGCCAGATCTCTCAGCCAAGGGATATATTGGATCTACTTGACTTGGAGAATTAAATGCTCTTTTGATGCTTTCTGCCACCACCTGCTTCTAGCTCCTTGGAAGCTTTCCCACAAAAGGTGTGAATGGCCATAGAATCCAGGTATTGAATCTTACTTCACTACCTGCATTATTCTCCCTTGAATAGGTTGGAATTGGTTCTAATCAATTCTGTCTCACCAGAAGTTGTTCTCTAGACTGTTTCTTGGCATACCAGAGCCAAGGTACCAAAGGTCATATTAATGTAGCCCACATATGGGTAGTCCTTTTCACTTACTTCACAGGGTCCTGACTCTGTATAAGCTATAAAAGTGTCCTTTGCAAATGCCTTTTATACAGTAAATAGAATATAATAGCCATGAGATTCACTGTCCAGCTCAGCAGAATAATACATCTTTGATCTAGACCATTACTTCTATTTATTTAATGTACCATGAGTCCACGTATATAGATTGCAAACATGGTTGGTTGTTTAGGTTTCTTTTTGTTAGTTAAATTTTATTTTATTTAAAAAGGATGATCCTTCCCACAAACTCCATTTGAAAAAGGAGAAAAAAACAACCTTTTAACAAGTGTGACTATGTAAAGCAAAATAAATTCCTAGATTGGGTGAATAGATAATAAGATCGGGCCTAGGAGATTCAGGGTCAGGAGTGACTTCCGTCTCTGACCCCACCACCCAAAGTTGTGTGACTGGACAATAGCTTCTGCCAAAGAAAATATATTTGCTTCTCTCAAGGACATCTAACATGAAATTGTCAATCTAGGACATGGCTATCAAAGAAGATAACTTTGCCTCTTTGACTATACTCTGATAGCATTTTAGCACTAGCCTAATAAATTCCAGAATCCTTTGTCCTTATGACAGTAGCACTTCAGCCCATAGTTCTCGTTTTAAAGCAGATTTTCCCTGCATTCTCGTCTACAGGTCTGGACAACTAGAAGAAATGTTTTGCCTCCTTTTTTACAAACCCATACAAATGAAGACATTCTGGATTTCATTTTACTGGGCTCTCTCTGAAAAACTAGCATTTTTGTTCAAATAATCATGAATTCAACAGACCATTGTCTCTAATCAGATGTTTCACCAATCCAAATACAATGTAGTACTTTCATAATAACACATAATTGCCTTCTACCTGTCAATCAGTGCTTACCTGGGTGCAACTTCACATTGTCTTTCTTCTGGCTTCACGGTTCCCTTGACTATTAGCTTCCAAAGCTTTCTCAGAGGGATAGATCTTCACCTTGATCCTGACCTGCATTTGGGGAATTCTGTATAAACTGACTGCAAATTCTCTGTAATGCTAAGTCACTTCTCTAGCCTTTCCAAGCATTCTAATACTGTAGCCCTGGGGGCCTATTTTTTTTCAGACCACACACCATATACAAAACTGGTCATTTAAAAATGTTCAGTGGTCTCCTCTGTTTCTTCATTTTAATCACCTGACACTGATGTAATGTCTCTGAGGCATATATTATTGGGGACTTGAATGGTTCCCCACCAGTGAGATGAGGCAAGTTTTCCTGAGAAGGATCAAAACTTGCCAAAGTGAAGTCTTTCCCCTAGCTTGTAGTCAGCTAGTCAACTTTTTTTTTTTTGCACTTGTGTGAGATGGCATAGTCAGTGAATCTTTCCCTTTGCAACAGAGTCTTGGCTTTTATTTCAATTTTTTCTTCTTCAATATGAGATTTAGAAACTGGTTTCTAAGTATTCTTCCCAATTCATATCCCTGTTCATACTAGAGCATAAGTTCTGAAACTTATTTGGCTTACCTCCCCCTTTAAAAAAAATTACTCAGTGCCCCCCAGAAATCTATTTTCATTAAACCTTTAATGTTTTTTTAATTGCATAATTTAAAAAATATAAGACATTTAGTTCTTTAAATGATGTATCTTAAATTTAATAATTTATTGTAAATTTGTGGGATTTTTCCTGCATTGAAATTTTGATGATGCAATATTACATCATGTAACCATATAGTGTTGTATTGCAAACAAGTCATTACACACAGATATTCCTGTTGATGCATCTGGACTTCCCAACAATGCAGGACATGCCTGCCTGCCAAGACTTACTTGTTAAGACTTGTCAGAGACTTGACCTCTGATAGTCATAATTTGCATTTTGTGTGTTTATTTGGAAAATAATGTAATCACTATGACTTTAACTCTGTTACACGACAGATGAAATATATATGAATGGTTTTTCAAAATTTTCTTATCATTTATTCTTTCCTTATGCTTCCACTGCCCCTGTATTCAACACCCTTCAATTGCACCCGAGACTACTACTGCCCCCCTGGATCACTCCGGCACTTACCAGGGGGTAGTACTGACCACTTTGGGAACCTCTGTACTAGACCATGCCACTGACTCAAAGAGCTTAAAGACTATGAAAATGGATTTCTCTGTCTTTTTGTAATATTTAACAGGTATCTAACATCTCCCCAAATCATTCATTACTATTTTTAATGTTTCTTTTATTAATTTGTCTCCAGTGCTCACAAATACCCCTAATATTAAAAGTCCCTGGTGAGATTTCAATTTTTAAACTTCACATCAGTGTTGTAAAGTTTTAATATCCATACGATCAAAATGATCAGTCACTTGGATCATATTTGTGGGATTGTCCATACATTATCATTATTTTTAGGTATGGGTATTCACTTTTAGAATACTTTACTTTGATGTGTTTTAAATTAAGCATGGCCAACTCATCTCAGAACTGTTTTCTCCTTGGGAAACAAATGACCTCTGAGGTTGGTGATGGGAAAGGACTGTCTCTCTGCCCCGTTCATGGATTCTCTGAAATATGTGTGTAGCTAGCACTTTATAAAACATCATTTAAATACTCTGAACCCTTACTTCCTGAGAAATTATAGCTGGGAAGTGTTCTTGCTCTTTGCAAACCTTCAGAGAGTTGGAAAGGCCAAATGTAGGGTACCAACTAAAAAGAAACAGAAGATGTAAAGACTGATACCACTGTAACTGTGTACTTATTAGCATTGTGGCCTCTTAGGATAAGAAAATTTAGAGCTGGAAGGGACCTAAAAGATCATTTAGCCTGACACCTTTATTTTACTAATCAGAGAATAAAACCCAGAGATGTTACATAACTCACTCAAGATTACTCGGGTGTTAAGCAGCAGAGCCAAGATTGAAAGTAAAATCCACTGATTTCAAATCCAGTGTTTGTTCTACCATACAGTCTTCATCTTCCTTACCCAAGATTATATTCTTTCCTTTCCCCTAATCATGGACTGGGTAAGACTCTCAAATAACTATCACTTATTTCTATCTGTCTGTAGGGGAGTCATGATACCTCTTTTGGAAAGGGGTAGAGAATAATGCTAACATTTTCAAGCCAAAAGGGTTTCCACATCCTTTATGAGCCCTCATGGTAGCTTTCAATGGTATCTTTGGACAGGTAGCCATCCATGGTAGCTAAAGACTTGAACAATACTGTCCAACTCTTCCAGTCAGTAAAATATTTACTAACAAGTCTCATGGCATCTCTGAGCTATAAGATTAATCTGTACCTGAATAAAAATCCCTTCTACAACATACCTTTGCTTGAAGACCTCTGGTGATAAGATTTCCTCATCTCTTAACGCAGGCTTTTTCTCTTTGGGATAGCTCCAGCCAACCTCCATAACCTCCTTACACTTTTCACCTAAACACTATTTCAGGAATGCCCCAGCCATGCTTTACTATCTCTTCTCCAGTTACCTCTCCATCAATTACCTCACTTAATCAGGGATATCCTCTTTTCTCCCTTCTCTCTTTACCCCCTCCAGTTCTGGAACCATGAACCATGGTTACATTAACACTGTGTTCCTGGATGAAGTGTGTCATCTACTCCTACTATGGCCACACTTATCATTCCTGTAACCTCCAGGATCAAAGTGCTCTTTCTTGGATACCACTCACTTATCTTTGTGGAATGCAAGCTCTTTGAGAGTAGATGCTAACTTTGCTTAACTTAAAATAGTTCTTGGAAAATAATAATCACTTCATAAATTGGGGGTTTTTTGGTCATTCATTCAATTGTTCATTAAAGACTTTTTCACATCCACCCTACATCAACCCTAAATTTGCCTCTTTGCAACTTTCTATTTTTGCTTCTGGTTCTGGCATCTAAGATGAAGTAGAACAAGTTGAACCCCTCTTCCATGTGAAAATAGCTCTTTAGGTACTTGAAGCCAGTTATCATAGTTTCCTCTTTGTCTTCTCTTCTCCAGGCTAATTGTACCCACTTCTTCGACTGATTCTTATATGACATGGACTTAAGACCTACCTCACCATCCTGAATGTTCCCCTCTAGATACTCATAAGATGTCAGTGTCCATCAAAGACTATCCCATCCCTAGAGCTAGACACAGTGTTGCTCTTGTTTCAGCCCAAGCTGACGGTTTATTTGGTGTATCACTTTTGACTTATATTTGAATTTGTAAACCCTAAATTTATAAACTTCCTTATAATCTCCTAAATATATAAGCTAGAATGGACTTTAGAGATTATCAAGTTCAGTTCCCTCATTTTATACATAAGTAAACTGAGGCCCAGACAGGTCAAGTCATTCTCCCAAAGTTACTCTAATAGTCATGGGCAGAACTATGATTTTAACACAAGTCCTTTGATTCTAAATCCAAATCAATTGTTCCAAGCTTTATAACCCACAAATCAAACTCAGATGAATTGATGTCCAGCCACACTACCCCCATTTTGAACTTGAGATGTTAGAGGGGAGTTTGAGTATAAGTATATGAGTTTATCCTTATCCCTACTAAATTTTATAGTATTTAACTCAGTCCAATGTTCTAGCCTGTCAGCTTCTTTCTTAGTCCTGACTCTATCATGCAGGGTGTTAGCTCTCCCTTTTAGCTTTTTGTCTTCTGAAAATTTGATTAAGTTGTCATCTTTGCAATTATCCAAGTCATTTATAAAAATGTTAAACAGGACAGGATCAAGCAGAAATCCCTGGGGCAGCCCATCAAAGACCTTACAAATTGACATCCAACCATTAATGACTGTTATTTGGCTCTTACCATTTAACCAGTTCTTAATTATACTATATTATTAGCCCTCATGTCTACATCTAAACCATAGTAATTTGTCATATGCTTTGCTGACATTTTAGTAAATTATATACGCTACATTTTCCTGATAAATCAATCCAGTAATCCTATCTGAAAAGGAAATATGATTAGTCTGGTGTGATCAATTCTTGATGAAGCCGTGCTGGCTCTTTCTCATCTCTACTTCATTTTCTGGATGTTCACTAACAATCTCTTTAAAGATGTTTTCTAGAATTTTCCCAGGAATTAAAGTTAAGTTCACTGGACTATAATGTTCAGATTTGTTCTCTTCCTTAAAAAAAACCATCAGGATACTGTTTGCCTTTTTCTAATTTTATGGAATCTTTCTTGTTGTCCCAAGTCTTTTAAAGATGGCTGAGTATGGCTCAGTATCCACAAATTCCTGTTCTATTGATACTCTAAGGAGGAGTTCATCCATCCCTATTGACTAAAATTCATCAAGAGCAGCTAAATTATCTTATTCTCTTTCTACTTCCCTTCCTTATTTTGAAAATTGATATGTTATAAAGGCTATTTCACTTTCTCCTTTCTACTACTTACTTCTAACTCAATTCCCTTACATGAAATCCTAGGTCCTTTATCCAAAAGTGCCTTCTCTGAGGCTATATATGGCAGAGCTTATATGTGAATAATTAGATGTTTTTTATATTATTTCTTTTCCTACAAGCTAATGTGCAGCTAAATTTATCCTTTCTCCACTTCTCTCCCATGATATCACCAATCCATGAGCCTCCATGCTTGTTTTTTCACCTCTGTCTCTCAGAATCCCTCATTTCCTATAAGGTTAAGCTCAAGCCCTTTTACAGAAAGCCTTTCCTGATCTCTTTCCTCCCTACTTTACTTCTCTCTCCTTACCTACCTTACCTCTCTTTCCTTACCTTGTATTTATTTGGTATTCATTCTGTAAGTGATATAGTGTACTGAGTGGTACAGTTGATAGAAAGTGCTGGACCTGGAGTCAAGAAGACCTGAATTCAAATCTAGCATCAAATACTTACTAGTTGTATGACCCTGAGCAAGTCACTTAATTTGTCTGCTTCATTCTCCTCTTCCATAAAATGGGACTTACAATAGCAACCGCCTCTCAGGGTCACTGTGACGTTCAAATGAAATATTTGTAAAGGACTTCACAAACATCTATTACTATTGTTGTTGTTAACATGCATGTTTTCTACCTCAGTTGAATGTATTCTCCTCGAAAGCAGGAAGTGTTTGGTTTTATGTCTTTATATCCCTAGCACCTAGTAGGGTATTTTGCATGTGGTTGGTGCTTAATAAATGTTTTTTGGTTAATTGATTGACTGATCAGTCCTCAGTATAGAATGGACAGGAAAATGCTATCCTAGAAAGTATGTTTAGGGAATAACTTCATTTTTTTCCCTAAGATTTCTCTGATATTGACTCCATGTAGGTCCTATAGAAAATGCAATCGGAAAGAATTATTTGATTCAGTCTTTTATGTCATTATAGATGTTGGTACATGTTGCATTTCAATGTATTCTTTATATAGCATTAAAGAAGATGCAAAATATTGGAAACTGGTGAACAAAGTCACTGGATCATTAAAGCTACTGTAGTCCTATCCTTTGACTTTGCCCACAGATGCTTGGTCATTGAGCAGGAAGGATCCAGGGAGTTTCTTCTTGGCAGACAGTTTTTTGTAGGCATTCCCCAGATTCACCTGGACTTGAACTTGATCTGGGACCAGAGTACCCAGAATGTTATTGACTCTTATATAGAAGGGATGAGAAGGAAGACACTGTAATCATGTAGAGCAGTGGTTCTCAACCTTCCTAATGCATTCGTATGTGGGCATGTCTGCAGGTGGGCAGACCCGCCTGGAGATGGATAGAGGAGCGCAGTGTCTTGGTTCCTAAGACCATCAGAAATATGTGTTTTCTGATGGTCTTAGGTGACCCCTATGAAAGGGTTGTTCGACTCCCAAAGGGGTTGCTGATGTAGAGCAAAGGAAACAAGAAATCATTATTCCAAGCAAGGCATTCCTCTTAAAGTCTAGAAAGTGGGTCACTCATACTGGTTTAAGAGGCAATCTTCTTAGTCACAGCCCCAATCACAGGAGCATATAGGAATAAACCAGAAGCCTCTGATGGCAGATGTCCTGTAGCAAAAGGGCCAACATCCAGGTCATCACCCCCCATGCATATTCTATGGAATGACCCCAGTTCAGTAGATTGGGGCTAGATGGACCTACATATCATCAGAGGCTCCTGATTGGTCCCCATGTATCCTAGGGTCTAGAGGCTTCATGAAAGAGAATTGACAGGGGTGAAGCCAAGTTAGCAGAGAGGTGAAACAGTATGACAAACTTATAGCCACAAAATTCTTCTAAACAGATCCAGAAAATGCACCCTTTCTACCCTTGACCTGTCTATAGTAACAACATATATTTTATGAATAGATTGGCAATGTGTATAAATAGCAGATAACATGGCCCTTCCTACCCTTGAACATAAACATGGTATATTTATAAGAGGGGTTCTTAACCTGAGATGTGTGAAATTTTATTTAAAAAAAGATATTTGAACAACTGTATTTCAATATAATTGGTTTCCTTGGCAATGCTATGTATTTTACTTTATATCTAAAAACATGATTCTGATGGACAAAGGGGTCCATGACACAAAAAAGGATGAAAACTACCTGATCTAAAGGAACAATTCTCCATACATGTTAGTCTGTCTTCCCCGTGGGTCTCTGTTCTTCCCAGGAGAAGTTAAACTTCCTTAGGCCCAGGATTGTGAAGGGAAACAACCAACCTTCCTCAACCAATCTATTTCCAAAGCCTGACAAATTTATCTATAAAATATCATTCAAATCTATGCCTGCCTTTCCATTTTTACTGTTACCACTTTTACTTTAGCTAAGGCCCTTAGGACTCCTCTCTTGAACTAGTTAATGCTTCCCAATCAGTCAATCTCCTCGATTGCAATCTTCTCCCTCTGTAATTAACTCACTGCCAAAATAATCTTTCTAATGCACAAATGGCCTATCTTTCCCCCTACTCAAAAATCATTAGGTAGTGTTCATTACTTAACAAATAAAACTTCTGACTTGACTAGAGTTGCTACAAGCTGACTCTGGTCTAGCCTCCCTTCCCCTTCCCTCCCCCCCCCCCAATTTGATGCCTTAGCTAAAGTAGGCTACTAGTTGATCCCCAAGTTGGACCCTCTTTTGGAATTGTGATTTCTAAAAGTACTCACTGTCATTTCACTGATTTCTTATTTACACATTTTACTAAGGCAAGAAAAAGAGGATTCTTTTAGTCTTTCTTTAGTCATTTGGAGTGCTCTCTGATGGGTCCCAAAGTCATATAGCACATTCCACCTGCACAACTGATTTGGCAAACTGGGCAGAATGTATAATCACTGGTTTACAGCTGAAAGAGAATTCAGAAATCATCTACCCCTTTCTACCCCCATTTTACCGAGAAGGAAACTTAGACCCAGAGAGATATAGAGATTTACTTGGGTCACACCATCAGATGAAAAGCAAATTCTTGTATCCTATAGCATCATAGATATTGAGTAACAAGGTAACCCAGACATCATCTATTCCAATTCTCATTTTGTAGGGAAAGAAGCAAGGGACCCAGAGAAGTCAGGTGACTTGCCCAAATTCACACAGGAACTAAGTAGAACCAAGATTTTAATTCAGGCAGTGGTCTACTGGTAGATGTTTGATAGCCAGCTCTCTGAATGACAACAGACTAATGACACCCTTTTAAGTTTAATCTGCATTTATTAACATTTTTTCTGTTGCTTTCTTAAGTCTAGACAATGAACAATAAATCAACAAAACAATTCCTGATTTGTAGGGTTTGCCCGTTTCTGGGGTATGAATGTTCACACTGAAAACTTAACGACTGGCTCTTGTAAGCTGCTAAGACCTGGCTCCAGCACACCCATCAACTCAGCTCACTCTCCATTTCACCAACGCTTTCTCCATGGCTCAGACGCCTGTCGATTCTTTAGTAGCAGATAGAGATATGATTATTAATAACTGACATCTTGAAAAGAGCCTGGAAAATTGAGTAAAACTTCTTCTTGTTCCTTGGAGTTCAGTGTTCAAGTGTTTCATTAGGTTTAGAACTAGGGAAAATTCTGATGGAATTCTAATTTTTGATGGAAGGGCCGTCAAAGGGAAAACGTTGACAAGCAATGGGAAAATAGTGGCAATTGGGTGGTGCAGTAGATAAAATGCTACAGCTAGGAAGACCTGAGATCAAACCCAGCCTCAGGCGTTGGCTGGCTACATGGCCCTGGCCAAGTCTCTTAACTTCTCAGTTTTCTCATCTGTAAAATGGGATAACAGTAACACCTACTTCCCAGGGTGGTTGTGAGTAGAAAATGAGTTAATATGTGGAAAGTGCTATATAAATGCTAGCTGTCATCAACACGCTTGATGAAAAAGTTTATGGATCTTTTTTTGTTTGGTTATGGATATTTTTGCATGATGAAAGGGTAATTGCAGAAGCCAAATGCCTTACCTCAATTACTATGTGGGCCATACCCGGGTGAATGACTATTCTCACCTAATTACCTTCCTATATTGAGATCATATTGTATATACTCCATGTACCAATTTGGTAAATCTCACTACTTTTAGTCTGGTAGTTAAGTAGGTTGTAAGTCAGGGGCAGCAATAACTGATCTTAAATGATTATGACTTGCAAAGCCCAAAATTATGACTAAATCTCAACTCCCCACTCCTTACTTTTCTTGTTTTAGCTCTTTATATGTATAATGCAAACAATGTGGGGCAACATATGGTAGAAAAAAAATCTGCTTTTAGGCTTCCTTAATCCTACTGAAAGGCAGCATGTAGATACGTTAATTATTCAGAAAATGGAGTGTGATAGCTGATTTAATAGTAATAATAGCTAGAATTTGTATTGCACCCATGAGCCAAGCAATGTGCCAAGGACTCTATAAGTGTGATCTCATTTGAGTCTCATGATTACCCTGAGATGTAGATGTGGATGCTATTATTATCCCCATTTTATAGATGAGAATACTGAGGCAAACTGCAAGTTAAGCATCTTGTTCAAGGTCACACAGTTAATAAGCATCTGCAGTTGGATTTGAATAGTGTTCTATCCACTGTGCCACCTCGCTACCTAGATTTGCCCACCTTGTATCACCTTTCTTGAGTGGCTACCAACCCAGAGGTCATTTTGATTCCTCTTGGGTACATGTCTGCTATCTCTTCCAAAAGGGCTGCTGTATGCTGAATAACCACTGGAAGACAGCTTGTACATACTTAGGCTATTCTTTGACCTCCATGGTCAACAGCTTTAAGTGGTAATGCTGAGCAGTTGAAACATGATACTGCCTCGTTTTGAATTTTAGCTAGTAGATAGCCTGTCAGTCAATAAGCATTTAAATCACCTACTATGTGCCAGGTACTGTTCTAAGTACAAAGAAAAGTAAAATATGGTCCCTACTTTCAAGGAGTTCAGAGTCTAAAGGAAAACAGGCAAACAACTATGTACAAATTAGGTATGGGTGGAATTGGGATAATCAAAGGAAGGAAGGCACTGGAACTACAGAGGATCAAGAAAGGCTTCCTGTAGAATGTGGGATTTTAGGTGGGACTTGAAACTAGGAAAGCCAGGAGGCAGAGGTGCAGAGAGAAAGGATTCTGTGCATGGAGGGCAGTCAGTGAAAATGACCAGAATTGGGAAATGGGGTCGCCCATACAAGAAACAGAAAGGCTAGGGTTACTGGATCTCAGAGTTGGTGGAGAACGTGGCAGGAAGGGGTGGTGGTAGAAGGTGTAGGAAGACTGGAAGGGTTGGGTGGTAGCCAGGTTATGAAGAACTTTGAATGCCAAACAGAATGTTATATTTGATATTTGTTATGTTTGATTTGCGATAGAGAGCCTTAACAAACTGGGAGTTATAAAGCAGTGTAGTGACATGGTCAGACCAGTACTTTAAGAAACTCATTTTGGAAGCTGGAATGGGAACAGAGAGAAATGAGGTGGGAACATCAGTTAGCAGGTTATTGCAGTAGTCTGAGATGATAAGGGTCTGTACCAGAGTGGTGGCAGTGTTAGAGAGAAAGCAGAATAGACAGGTAATATTACAAAGGTAAAACAGACTAGATATAGGGTGGAGTGAGAAAGTGAGTGAGAAGTCAAAGTGGACCCTAGTTAGGAAGCCTGGGTGACTGTGGGGATGGTGTTACCAACACTGCTGAGACGGTACCTCAGCAGTAGGAGGAGAGATGGGAAGAGGGCAGGTACAGGGAACAGTTAGTGAATTTAATTTTGTACATGTTAACATGTACAAAGGAGATTAAAAGGAAGTAGAGGGAGTTATTGTGTATTGTCTTCTCAATAAGTTTATATACAAAAGAGAGGAGAGATATGAGATGATAGTGGTGGATCAAGTGAGGGTTTTGGGTGGGGAAGGGATAGGAAAGACATGGGAAAGTTTGTAGGTAGTAGGGAAGCAGCCAATAGACAAGGAGGGATTGAAGATAAGTGAGAGTGTGAGGGTGATAGAAGAGGCATTCTGCTGGAGAAGAGGGAAGGCTATGGCATCACTTGTGCATATAGAGACATTTGTGTTGGCAAAGAAAAGAATGACCTCATCATCTAAGACAAAGGTAAAAAAGGAAATGATTTCAGAAGGTATCCAGGAGAAATTAGATGAGGATAAGTAGGGATAAAGAGGAACAGGCCTAGTATGGATATTGCTCAATATTTTGTGAACCTGACATCTGTGACTGTTGAATCCCCATCCCACATGTGGAAACTGCTCTATCCTTAAACCCCCACATTCAGAGGACATAGGTACTCTACATAGTCGGGCCACAGAGCTAATTGAACACTACAATAATGAAAGGAAAAACTTTGATTGTCTCTATGTGGAATAGTCTACCTCCAATCATCTCTCCAAATATGGCCCCACTTTCCCTCCTACTTCCTGTAGGGAAAATATTCGGAACCACTGTGCACAGGTGGATGATAAAAAAGGAGCAAAAAAAAATTCAATTCTATTGAATAGGAGAAGATGAGTCCAGGACCCCAGCACTGGCCCAGGAAGAGAAGCAGTCCTCCTCCTTCCTCTCACCAGCCTTGCAGAAGTCACAATAGAGGTCAGACTATCTCATTCTAGTCTCATCTCTGCTATGGGATCTGACTGACCTCCACAGTACCTTTTTCTGGTGTCTCAATCCCTGGCCTATAAAATCTGATCCCACAGGAGTTTGTAGGCACCACAGTTCACAGTCCAGTTCCTGCTTTCCTCACATGGGAGTTTCGCCACCTTAGTCCAAGTGCAATAGGAGCAGCTTACTCCCCACGCCCATGTTGCAACCAAGATGCTCACATCTTTAAAAACAACAAAAGAGGGACAGAGGCAACTGGTTCTGGATGCCAGCTTCCTGATCCTTCTCCACTGGTCCTTTTGTAAGCATTATTTCCCAGAGAGGTAAGTAGTGTCAAATCTCCAGGCTCTCTTTCTCCCCAGTCATCATAACTCATGCCCAGAGGTAAATAATAATTCTAAAGAGATAAGAAAACATGGTATGGACACAGTGGCAATATATTTGTCAAGGTAGAGAGCCAGATAAATCCCCACTGGTAATTCTCCAGAAATAATTGCAGTCACAGTTATAAGCTGAGTCAGCAAGTTGACTTATCCAGCCATGCTTGGTGCTCTGGGACTGAGCTAATGTCACAATGATGAGGCCAGGGTGGTGGTAACATCTTTGCCTTGACCTTTCTGAGTACATCTCTCATTTCCTGGTATGAAGAAGGAAGTTCCCCTAAGGATCTGGCAGTAAGCCTTGGCTGGGAACAGGTCTGTTCCTAGTAACTGGCCTTGCAGGGATCTGAACATGACTCCACCCTCAGTCGCATTTGACATCCAGAATTTGGGAAACCACTTCTTTCCTTCTTCATTCTTGTAGGATTTTGTTCTTCCTGTTCCTTTTTCTTCTAAGACAGAATAATGTATTCTATTTTAGAATAAAATAGTCTTTTTTTAGAATAAGATATTCTATTTTAGAGTATTTCTAGGGAAAGATGCAGTGACTGCAAAGTTAAAAGAATAATCATAAAATGTCCATCACGTTTGTAATGAACCAGAAGGAAGGCGTCTAATTAATCTCTGAATCAAGAAAGTTCCCCAGGAACCCATTACAGAAAGTTCACATTTTGCAAGAAAAAGTACAGATTAATTCGAATTCGGCACACATTTATTGAGCACCTAACATGTGCAGAAGATTTATCATGAATCTGCAGTGCTCATCTGGGAGGTTGACTCCTCATCCCCATGACTGGTCCTAGAGCATCTTTCGCTTTATGAATTCTCTGCTTAATGAAGCTTCCAGACTTTATACAGCTAGGTTCCAGTTAGTACAAATAATGGAGTCACAGCAGTGGTTGTATGCATTCATATTCATACTATTTGAAGTTATAATTATGTCAACCATGGTAATCTTTTTCAGCCCAGTGGAAACACGTGGTGCAAATTTGAAGAAGGTGACCTCTTCAGGGAATTCATTATTTGCACTAATTGAGACTAAACTGTACTTATACACCTATAGTCCAGTATTAAAAAATAGTACTCTGTATGTGAAAGGAAATTAAACTTTAAATTGCACCAGCTAAAATAAGTTATTTGGTGGCTCTTGGAGTCCTTGAAGAGTTCATTTGAAGAGCTTGCAATTTACTCACTTTTAGGTCCTGTGTGATTTCTGTTATTACTCTTCTATTAAATTTCTTTGATTTAGAAGTATTCTTCTACCAATTAATCATGATTTCTATTTCAGAGTTTTAAATAGTTCCCATGTGGCTCATTTCCTTATCGTCATCACCGTTTGGATTTCACTTCTTTAAAAATGGGAACTCAGAATTTTAAAACTCTTAAAGATGAATTTGACTAAGATTTCATTTTTATGAGAGAACACTCATCTAAGAGTGTTAGAGTGTTAGAACACTCATCTAAGAACACTCATCCCTCACAGTGTGGGCCTATAACCATTTTTTGTTCCATAGCATGTAACGTGCTTTGGAATTAGAATAAGAGAATGAACAGAGGATTTGCATGACTATGTTTGTAATTCTGGGTTGTTTTCATTTTGGTCTGGTCCTTTGATTTTATTGGCTTAGAGAATTCTTGTGAGGAAACACCCTTTGCAATTTACAGGTTTAGAATTTCCTAGGACACTAAGAGGTTAAGTGACTTACCCAAGGTCTATCAATCAGTATATGTCTGAGGTTGAACTTGAATCCAACTCAGGTCTCCCTGACTCCCTTGCCCACTTTCCATAGACCATGCCATATGACCCCTCCTAAGATAATAGTCTTGGGCAGCTAGGTGGCACAGTGGAGAGTGCACTGGGCCTAGAGTCAGAAAGACTCATCTTTGTGAATTCAAATCTAGCCTGAGATACTTACTAGCTGTATGACCCTGGACAAGTCACTTAACCCTGTTTGCCTTAGTTTCCTCATCTGGAGAATGAGCTGGAGAAGGAAATGGCAAACCATGCCAGTGTCTTTGCCAAGAAAACCCCAACTGGGGTCGTTGGACACAGCTGAAAAAATGACTGAACAACAAGATAATGGTATTGTTGCCCAAACGTACCATTTCCTAACATGTTCACTGTGTACCCCATTGTTCTTTCTGTAGTATTCAATTACATATGTTTACTAAGTTTTAACTATGTGCGAAGCAGTGTAGTAGGGGCTGGGGTTAAAAAGACAGGGGAAAAATCCCTTGTAGGGATTAAATAAGTCTACTTAGCCAATAAAATCTTGGAGTCATTGTCACTGTATTGATTGCAGGACCTGGGAAACTTTATTACAATTTAAGTATGAATTGAGAATTCCCAGCAGTCATGACCAGCCCTCCTTTGATGCCATGTTTGGCAAAAAAAAAAAAAAAAAAGATTTATGAGGTTTTTTAATCGAGACCAACCTAAAGGAAATTTTGAAGTAGACATTGACTTAGTGCTTCTTATCATCCCTTTCCTCCCTCCTCTAAAAAATAAAAATTAAAAAAAAAACCCTTTCCTATACTCCCTTCTTCCTTTCAGGTGCCTAACATTCATATTCTTTTGTCTTTTCCATCAAAATCACAAAAAAAAAGGGTGACAATCATTTATCCTTTAGTGTGATATCAGTGATTTATACTTTAGTGTGAATTCAGGTCAGATTTATATGTATTTATGTTTGTAATGAGAGCCTAATCAATGGAAGCATCTTGCTCCAAGAGTGTGCAGGTATGATTTCTGATGATTTCCAGTCTCCTCACTCCATGGTTAAGAGGGACCTTTTAACTTGGCTGCTGAAACAGGACTGAGAGGCAGACAAAGATTCCCACAAGAGTAACGACCTCTTTCCACCCTGACTGTGATTAAGGGAAGTCTTTAGGTGGAAAAACACACATAGGGCATTAATGTCTTCATCTAGGTCCACACATGACTGCGAATATGGGTTCCTGTCCTTTCCTTCTCTGCATATATTCTTTTCGGATCTTAGGTGAAGGAGCATTGATGAAGCTATGACTTTTGTGAGCTTTGAAAGGTCAAGACAATAAGCCATCTAGAGGTCAAGGAGCTAGAGTCCATGACGATGTCCAAGTCTTGTGAAGAAATCCTAAGTAACCTGCGTGTCTTAGTATAGAAAAAGATTGAAGGTAGACAAAAGACAAAAGGGACAGCAGCTCATCCATCAACTATGTCACATTCAGAAAAGAATTCAATGGGGTGAATGTTATGCAGAAACTGCTTGAATGTTGAGTTCATTCTCCCCATAGACTAAGGTGGCACGAGAGATTATGTCTCTGGTCTGGGGGAATAGTTGTATTTCTATTCTTGCTATATTTTCTCAGTAATCTGCTTTTATAAAATCTTGATCACCCCTTTGTAAAAATTGAGGTCAATTGGTTAATGATATTGAGGATGCTAATCAATGGTATTGATTATATAAGGAAGATATTAAATGTCACTGGCAATTGACATTGGGGGAAAACACACTAGAATAGGGGCTCAAATCAATAGCATTAAAGAATAACCCTATTATACCTCATGGGTACTCTTAGATCTTTGAAGAGGAGATGTAGTCTTGCTCTGGGACTCAACTTGTTAGTCAAGTTGAGATTAGGATAAGGATCCTCAGAGCTTCTATGAGCTAAATTTTAAAGCCTTAACACTGCCATGAAATGGAATGTTTTGTCACTTTTTTTCAGAAATTTTAAGCACAGCATACCTTTGGGGCAAATACTTTTTAATAGGACTTCTCAAAGCTCAGGCTATCAAAGCAGTCTATTGAGTGACCATGCTTCTAACTGAAGAATTTGGCCAGGCTTCTAAGAATTTCCCCTACTGCCTATAATAACTCATAATACTCATGGACCCACTTTCCTTTGGAAGCTAATTGTGAAGCAAGACTCACAGAACAGTCATTTGCCAGTTGTGAATCATACACAAAAATGGGAACAAGCAGCCTGTGTATGACTGCTGTCTCAACCACTGAATAGTTTTATGAGATCATAGACTATCAGAGGTGGATTATAAAGATCATCTAACATAGTGTGGTGGGAAGAACAATAATAGATTTGACATCAGAGGAACTCAATTCAATTTCTGATTTGAGCAATGATAGCTGGAGTGGAGGCATGATGTGGAAATTGCCCAGAATCATTCTGATTACTCCCTCTGGGTGTTCTGCAGCTTATCAATTTCTTTCCTAAAATGTGTTGCCCAGAATGGAACACATTAATCCAGGTATGCTCTGACCAGGACAGAGCATATTGAGGACTATCACATGCCTAATCTTCCATACTGTGCTTCTCTTAATGAAACCTAAGAAGGTCTTAGTTTTCTTGACTCCCAGATTACATTGTTAATCTGTATTGACCTTTCAAACTGATAAAACAAAGCTTAGCAAACTAAATCCCAGCGCTAAATCCTGCAGAATGATTGTGTGGCCTACAAGCTAAGAATGATTTCCCCTTTTTAAAATAAGTTGTATTGCATTTAAGAAATGTAAAAACCATTTTTACCTCAAAGGTATTAAAGAATAGGGCCGGATTTGGCTCTAAGGCCGTAGTGTACCAACCCTTGCTCTAAAAGCAAAAGATTTTTTTTCCAAATAAATTGCTCTTGGCTATACCTCCCCCAACTACACTTGTAAAGTTGATTCTCTTGAACTCATGCAAGATTTTATATTTATCTGTCAAAATCCATGTTAGTCATGTTTGATATTCCTTTCCTCTTTTTTGCCATTTATAACTATGATAAACATACCACCATTGCCATCATCCAAGTCATTGATAAAAACACCAGTTTTCTGCCCTTTCCCCAAAGGTCCTAGTAGTTCAAGCCTATGTTTCCCAGAGAGGGATGTAATATCAAATCTCCAGGCTCTCATTCTCCCCAAATGATGATAAGCCCATGCCCAGAGATGAATAATAATTCTGAAAAGAGAAGAGGGCATGATGGGGACACAGTAGAGAAAGATCAGGAAGTTGGCATCCAGAACTGGTTGCTTCAGCCTCCCTTCCATTGCCTGTAAGATGTAAACTTTCTAGTTGTCACAGTGGTAAAATAGTAGTAAAGGTCAGAGCCAGATAAATCTCTCTTGACAATTCTGCCCACCCCCAAGTACAGGTTCTTGGGGCATTTCACCTCTTTTTACATTGATATTGACACCTTGATGACTATTAATGACTATTATTTTAATCTGGTTATTTAACTAGACCCCAAATCCCCTTGATTAATCTCTTGTAGTTTGAACCTCTCCATTTTGTATACAAATATAGTATGACTTTGTCAAATGTGGTGTTAAATCTCTGTCAACTGTATTTATACCATTTGCCTGAGCAACCACTACAATAATCCTGTGCAAAAAAAGGGAGATGGGGTTAGTATGGTATGATCTATTCCTGAGAAAATTATACCGCTCTTTGTCATGCTTCCTTTTCTGGATCATTTATTCAACAGCATTTATGAAGCATATCCTCTGTGCCAAGTATTGTGTTAGGTGTGGGGAATACAAAGAGAAAGAACGAAACCTATAAGGAGCTTGTGTTTTGTTAATATCTCTTTAAAAATACTGTTTCAGATATAACCAGGTATCAAAGTCTAGCATCCTGGCCTACTGTTGTAGACTCTATTCTCTTCCTGTTTCTTGAAAATAAGGACAATGTTTGACCTTCCTTAATCCTGTAAAAGCTCTCTCATTATCTGCAGTCTTTTCAATATCACAGACAGTGATTTAGCAAACACATCTGCCTGTTCTTTCAGGATTGTAGAATACCATTCATTTGACTCCATTAACTTGAGTTCTTTGGGGTCAACTAAGTGTTCTCTTGAAATCTTCTTCTGTCTTCCTTACTCTTAAATCAGCCAACCAGGATGTATTGATTAAACCTTTACTATATAGCTGAGGATAGAAAGACAAATGTGAAATAGGTCTCTTTATCCTCCAAGAGCACAAAGAGGGTGGAGGGTAGAGCAAAAAAGGCGCAAAGTTAAGTACCCTTGTAACTGGGTTGTCATTCTGTCCTGCAAATGAAAAAGTTCCCCTTAAATGTTTATCCAGGTTACTGTTCTATCACATCCAATTCTTTGTGAGCCGATTTGGGGTTTTCTTGGCAAGTGGTTTGCGATTTCCTTCTCCAGGTCATTTTATAGGTGAGAAAACTGAGGCAAACAGGGTTAAGTGACTTGATTGGTTTAAACAGCTAGTAGGTGTCTGAGGCTGGATTTGAGCTAAGGTCCTCCTGATTCCCAGCCCAGTGTTCTATTTACTGTGCCATCTAGCTTCCCCTTTATCTGTCAGTCTATGTTATTTAACACTACAAGTAAGCAAGTTATTTGCTATAATGTGGGAATGCAAAGTTTGAAAGAAGGGCATGTATCCTTTAGACTTTTTTCCCTTAAGCAGAAGATTAGGATAGAGTCTAGAGCTGAGACTATAAAAATCAATTTTCTTCTAAAGTACAAATGAAGAATTTGTGTATACTGTTTTCCTGTCATTACTAGAGAGAACATGGAGAAGAAAGAAAGGAAATGATACCTTCTTTTCTGAAGAAGCTGTTATCACTTTTGCTAGCAATTAAGGTTTGGAAAATTTATATATATATATGTATATATACATACATATGTGTGTGTGCACATATATATGTGTGTGTATATACATATATATATAGATAGATATATACATACATATATGAAATTTGATCCTCATAATAACCCTGTGAGATAGGGTTATTACTAACCCCATTTTCCAGATGAAGAAATTGGGGGCAGACAGAAGTTAAGTGATCACACAGCTAGGAACTGTCTGAGATCATTTTTGAACTCAAGTCTTCCTGACGCTAAGTCTGGAGTTCTTACCCACTGTACCACTTACCTAGCTGCCTCATGAAGTTGATTATTGGGAGAAACTGAGTGATGTGGGACTATTTTCAGAGATTAAGAGAAGGTAATTGTAGTTATAGTTATAGTTTGAGATGACTTGGGGTGATATTTCTCATAGAAAAAAATCATAAATGAATATTGATGTCTTTATGTTACCATTGCTTACATTGTTCATCAACTGTATGGCTAGTTGTTTTGATATTTGAATACAGGAGATGAGTGGTTTTTATATATAAGCAATCTTTTGTGGGAAAAGAGGTTTCTCCAGTTTATTAAATAAATAATATTTAATGAATTATGGGGAGATTCAAACTAACTGAAGAGAAAGAGCTTATAATTTATTAATTATTAAGAAAATATCTTTTAAAAAAACCACAGCTGGATCATTTTAGAGATCAGGCAAGAGTCAAATACAAGAATGAGAGTTAACCTAAAAGAAGTGAGTGTGATCAGTCCCAGGAACCTTAAACTTGCTACACACACATGCACACACACACACACACACACACATGCACACATGCACACATGCACACACACATGTATATCCTCTGGATACTTCTCTTTGCAGATGATACCAGTCTAATTTATTAAGCCTCTTTGTTTAGATATGTGATTGTGCAAAAGATTGGTATAATAACCTATCCAGCAGAAAAAAAAATTAAAAACATAAAAAATAACCATTTTACAATCCATGATAAGAAATTGGGTGATTATTCCATTAAGTTAATCCTCTGCTATATACCATTATAGTACTACAGCTAGATGATGAGTTGGGCCCAGAACTGAATGGAAGAAAGAGAAAGTCTTCTGTTGTATTTGGAAGTTTGTGCAGCACTTTCAATAATGCCAAGCTTTTCCCTGGCATGAAGACTCAACCCTTTTATACAAAATTTCTTTCAGAGTGCTCTATGGTTTTGAATCTCTTAACACTATACTCTTTAAAAGAATCAAAACTGACAAGGATTGGCCAAAATTGGTGGAAGCACATTTCCAGCAATGACCCACATGTAAGAAGTGTAATGTAAAATACAATTGAAGAATCATATGATAAGAGGGGAAGTGGGTCAGTCAAATAGCAAAGGGAAGGGATTATAGATGGATAGCCCTAGTACTACACCCTCCTTTCCCCCAGTATAAAAAGGTCCAGAGGAATGTTTCCAGAATATTGGAAAATCTATGGGAAAGTACAGACAAGAATTATACAGGATGAAAAGGTCTGAATGGATGTGATCTACACCAATGGAGAGAGAGAATACTCACATTCATGAGATCACAGATACATTAAAGTATTGTGACCAATGCTGAAATGGTTCTGAGGAAACAGTTTAATACTTTGGTGCTTCTATAGAGAAAACCATTATGAGGCTTTCTTATTGTATCTCTTCAAGGACCTTGTCATTTTTACTCTTTGTTTGAGTAACCATTTCTTCTGCTTGATTGTCTTTTCCTTCAGCATCTGAAATCTCAGGTGGCTTTCTATTTTCCAGGACCTCAACAGCCCCATAGAGCACCATTGACAAAATCAGTACCCCAAGTACTATATATAGCTTGATGTTGACACACAACAATGTACTGTATCCAAAAGCAATGACAAATCCAAGGGACTCCCAAAGACGGTAATTGGCAAAAGCAGCTGCCTTGTTCTTCACAAATAAAACTCCATAGATAGCTGCAAGGGAAAAAAGAAAGAAATGATAAATTTGTCCTGAAACCATGCTACTAAAAAAAAATTTCTGAGATTAAGAACCCATACATCACTGTTCCCCCAATATTCCCATCAAAATGTGTGTGTGTGTTTGAGCTACAACAAATTACTATTATATGTTCAAGTTATTTTTTTCTGTGTTTCTCTAGAAGTGAAAAAGAATACTATGCTGTTATTAACTCATTATTATCTGGGCCAAATAAAATATTTCAAAAGCAAGAACAAACAAGAAGCAATAACAACATTTAGCAACACCCACCCGTCGGTTCATTCACAGAAGTAAATTCAAGAATGTGTTCTAATTCCATGTTTACAGACTCTGAATTTCCTTTACCTGATCATAATCTTTATCTTTGCATCTTTCCCTATGCTTTACAACCCAGCATCCTTTGTGCTCAACCCTTTGTGCTAAGCCACAATTTTAATGGTTAGATATATATATATATATATATATATATATATTATATTATTCCACCCTTTAAAAAAAATCATATTCTAAAATAATGTCTCATCTCCTTTAGAAGACTGCTAGCTGCTAATTTAGGATAAAGGGAGCAAGTATATTTTCCTTACTTGTGAGAAACCATGAAGAAAGTCTTTTCTGGGAGGTTAAGGGGTGCTTATTAAAGCTTGGAACTCCTATTACTTTGCCAAACTGAGTCTTTGTTTTGAAAGCAAAAATTAATCCACCATTTAACCCAGACAGAAACAGGTTGGTTGACACTATAGACAAGAACTAGTAGAATTGGGAAATCAGTTCCATGAAAAAGGAAGCACTAAGAACATGACTTATTTCTTCTATAAGACCTTCCTGAGACCACCAACATAGACTGATAAGACCTTTATAACTCTCTTAAGCTTTCCTCTTTGTTATAGTGATAGTACTCCAAACTTACACCATGACTTACTCTAGGAAAATTCTTTAAAACAGAAAAAAGTTCTTTTATTATTTTAAAGGATAAGAGAGAAAATTGTATTCTCTTTGCAAGGTTACAGCGATTTGAGAGGAAACAGGTATAGAAGGAAAGAGACTGACAGTCAGAAACCAGAAAAAAGTACCAGGTTCTCTTGGAACCTTCTTTTAAGTTTCAATTCTGATGAAAATGATGGAGAGGTAGGTAACATTGATAAAGTGCTTGTCTTATAGTATTTATTTTCATCATCATAACAACCTTGTGAAGTAGGTGTTCTTATTATCCCTACTACGCTAGCCTCAAACTGTCTTTCTTGCCTCATGGGTTACTTGTTGCTCCTTCTGCCAAACTGTGTGATAAGGAAACTCTTTTCCATCTCTGTGCTGCTGTCCTGGCCATCTCACACGCCAATGTGAGGCAGAATCATCCCACCTCACGCACCCCTTATAGAAATCACTCTTTTTATTTGCCTTTACGGTCTGCAAAGTGCTTATCTTATATGTGATTTCATCTGATTTCCAGAGAAGGAAACAGAAACAGAAGAAGTGTAGGTGACTTATCCAGGGTCACATAGCTAGAAAGTATTTCAGGGAGGATTTGAACTTGGGTCTTCCTGATTCAAAGTTTAACACTCTATTCACTGAATCACATAGCACTCTTTTCTCTGGACGTGAAGGAAATGAAGAGGAAGACCTTATCTTATCAATTATTGACTAGTTTCTGTTTGAATGAACATAGGGTGTCTAAACAGTGGCACACAGCAAATGAACTTTTATCCTTTTGCTTTCATCAATATTTCTGAAATAATGGAAACGAGCCCTGTCTTTCACAACTCTCAGACACACCTTCCTGAACAGAAGGTTGTTTTTCCTCTCCTTGCCTTAGGGCACCTGCCAGCAGACTACTTAGCAGTTGTGAATCTGGCAGCTGTGCAGTCTCAAGTCTTAAATGCCAAAATCTTTTGAGAATTATCTAAAAATAATCAAATAGTGCAAAGTACTCGGATTAGTGTACTCCTGGGAACATTTCAAAACCCTCTCATTTCTTTTTTTTTTTTTACAGAAGTCTTTAAAATTCAGTCCAAAAACAGAAACAAAGAGAGAGAACATTTAATTGAGTTGAGAGCCTTTGTTTAATATTGCATTGGTTATATTTTAATACCTCTTCCTTCTTCATAGTTTATAGGAGATCAAACCAAATACAATAATTATTTGGTTTGTTACTCAACCTAATGATGTGGAAAACTTGATTTTCAATCTAAGATGCTGCTACTTGTAAGTCCAATGATTGGTCTCCTTCAGTGATTTCACAATTAAATCAAAATTTAAATTGTGTGAACAAGTCATACAATTGAGATAAGATAAGGCACTTCCCTGATTCTCTTGTTCTGGTTACCAAAGCACAGATTGTATAACGTGAAGAGTGGGGTTATGAGTTGAGGGACCTGGATGACAGTTGAGGCTCTGCCATATGTCCAGCTACAGAAATCAGCCATATCAGTCACTCAATAATAAATAACAGTAAGCTCTTACTATATATATCAGGCATCATACTAAATGCACCACATTTAATCTTTAAGAAAATCAATTGCCTTATGTGTCAGATGGCTGTTAGACTTGATTTCTCAGGTCTCTTATATCCCTAAAATGTTGTGATTCTTTGGTTCCAGAAATTAGTATTCTATAAAAAAAGGACCCCAGGAAGAGGAAGAAAGAGTAAAAGTGTCAATTATTGTGGAATCTCTGAATTCAAATTCAGACAAGTATTGTTGAAGGAGGGAAAAATTGGAAAATAATAGTAAGAAGAGGAAACTGTGTCCTATAACTTGGATGGGACAGTTAGTTAAGAGAATGGGGTATAGAGTTGATGCAATAGAATTGATTAGTGAGGTAGACTGGAAAATATAGGACCAAGAGGAAGAAGATCTTTCTTCTCCTCCCTCCCACAAACTGAAAAGGCAAATCGGTTTTGGATACAGTTTTGGCCAGAGAGAATCTTCTGATAAGACAGAGGAAAGAACCTTTTATCTTCTTCCATCTAAACTGCCACTGGTTTCTAAGGGAATGTGGAAGAAGAAAGCTATGAAGAATTATATTTACCCATCCCTAGGAAAGTATAGCGAGGAAAGTAGCTAATGTAATATAAAAGAGATTTGTGGGACTGGTAACAATATCTTACGCATAGTAGGCACTCAATTAGGTTTGTGGAATGAATAAGTAGATTGTCCTCAGATTCATAAATAGCCCAGCTTCAGTTCAATAAATACCCAGAGAGAAAAAAAAATCTATTTTGTCAAGTTGCTATGGAAAAGAAATTTCATTGGATTATGTTATGATGGCAAAAGAGATAGACAAATAGGAGAAGAAAAGGAAGCTTAAAATAGCACAGCTCTCCAGCCTATTTGTCTCTCTCATTTTCCTGGATGGCTAAGGAATTGAAATGTGAAAGACATCAAATCCTGCCCTAAATGATGAGGACACAAAAAATTTCATCATAAAGGAAACTTTGGAGACTTGTTCTGGGAATTCAGACATTCAAATGGATTTGTGATCTTACTGATTTGAATGTGTCCTGAAAAACACATGTTTAATATAGTAAACAGAAAAGCCAGATTTTCAGAGCCTGTCCCTTTAGCAGCTTATTGGGCAATGAGATATTTTTAGGTGGAAATTTTGTAACTTAAAGACAACACATCAATCTATGAATGTTTCCATGGCAATTTTGCCCATCTTTTATTAGCTTTCAGAGTGAATAAAGAGATAAAAGTTATCATATCACACCCCTACTGCTCCAAGGGCCGAAGGAATTCCCAGAGCCCTGTGAGGTATACTAAGCAACTGATTTTGCAATTATGCTATGAGGGGAATCACCTTTCCTAATTTTTATTCACTTTACTTCTTGCTGGAGATTCATCTCTCAGTTTGTAATTGAGAGGTGATGACTGAAAAGGCAAATCTAACATATGATTGAGTCTTATATATTCAATTATAGATAGTATATTTACTTTATTTTTTTTTTAATCATGGAGATGAAAAACAAAAGGATTGCAAATCTGACCCAAAGACTAAAATTATGGA
Organism: Pseudochirops cupreus; assembly: GCA_028627135.1. NCBI lineage: Eukaryota > Metazoa > Chordata > Mammalia > Diprotodontia > Pseudocheiridae > Pseudochirops > Pseudochirops cupreus. The sequence continues at coordinate 325,121,088 of CM053584.1, read as the reverse complement.
ATGGTGACAAAAGTTATAAGCAATATCTGATGCCATATTGACTCTACTTATTTCTTTCTTAATGGACACAAACTTACAAATATAAGGTGGCAGATATTAGAAAGAATAAAATGAACAAAGTTCAATTGAGTTATTAAGATATTATTTAGACCTAAGACAAAATATAAGCTGAACTAATATCATAGCTAGAATGCTATTGATAAAGAATCTTTTTGAAGCTTGATTTTCCAAAAACAGAATTCTATTCTATTCAAATTAACACCAGTTACATTTACATTTATTAGAAGCCCTCAATTACTGCTCAATTGATCAATAAGTGTTTGTCAAGCATGTGCCACATTCCAAGCATTGTGCTAAACTTTAGGGATAAAAAAAAGACAAATGTGAAGCAGTTCTTGCCCTCAAGAAGCTTATATTGTGTTGGTGAAGACTAAATTCATGCATAAATATATACAAATACATATTAATACCAGTTATTGGGGAGGGGATGTACTAGTAGCTGGGGGAATCAGGAAGTCATGTTTGAGTCGAGTTTTGAAGGAAGTCATATTCTAAGAGTTGGAGCTGAAGGGCAGTATGGTGAAATAGAATGCTGGGCCTGGAGTCAAGAAGACAAAAGTTCAAATCCAGTCTCAGAAACTCACTGTGTGTCCTTGGAAAAGTCACTTAACCTCTGCTTGCCTCAGTTTCCCCAACTGTGAAATGGAGATGATGATAATAATGGCACCTACCTCTTTGGGTTGTGAAGATCAAATGAAATAATATTTGTAGAGTGCTTAGGACAATGCCCAGCATATAATAAGGACAATGTAGATGGTAGCTATTATCATTCTTAGCATTATTGTTATTCTGGTCAGGGGAAGGTGGTAATGGACGCAGGCTATGCATTGGAGAAGGAAGGACTTGAGTCAAGTAGACTGATTTGGATGCTACTGCAACCATACAGGAGAAAGGTGAAGAGGGTCTCAACAAGATCAATAACTATGTGAAAGAAGGTGACAAATATCAAGAGATATTGTAGAACTAGAATCGATAAGATTTAGCAACTATTTCAGAAAGCGAAGAATCAGAAATGACTTCTAGGTTGTGACACAGTGACTATCCCATGTCAAATCAAAATGATTCTTCTCTTTATAATCAAGCTTCTCTTTATGATCAAGCTGTGACCCTTGACTCTTTTATTTTTGCAAGTCTAATGTTGAAGATTTCAACAGCACAAAATTAATCCTGTAATCCAGATAATTCACATAAAAGAAGATCAAAACACTCTGGTCTCATACACTGAATGTGTATGTGAGTGAATTTTTTTGGTCTAAACTCTATGTGCATTTACTTACACTTTTAATATTCCTGAAAAGGAATAGAGACTTGACCTGTGATTTCATTGATATAGTGAAGCCATAGAGATGAAGAAATTCCATTTACCAATGCAGGTCAGCACTTTCTCTGAAACTAATAGATGGAAAAAAATTGCCTTAAGGTATTAGGTGACTTGTCCAAAATCACATAATGGTATGTGTCTGAAAAGGACCCTTAATCAAGACCTCCCTGGCTCCTAGACCAGTATTCCCTCCACTAAATCAGATTGCCCCTCCAGTCTTTGCTTAATGAAAGTAAAGTGAGAGGAGTCAGTGAAAACCAAAGCCATATCTATTCCTCCCCAACATATATAACATCCACATATGTGCATGTATGTATGTACACACATACACATACACACACACACACACACACACACACACGCACAGAATCTAATATAGACCTATGTACCTTGTGAGTATTCAATAGAAGTTAAGGCTACTCCAGGAAGCCAAAAGGCTACTTTAGAAAGAGTAGAATAGATGGTTGCAAGAATGAAAGAATTGTAAAGGACTTCAGAGATCGTTCATCTTAAACACCTTGTGTCACAGAAAAAGTGTGTTCTGCAACGGTTAAATGTCTTGTCCTAGGTCATATAGCTAGTTAATGAAAGGAAAAGGATAAGCCCAAGAGCCTTTTTGAAATATATCTAGGATTACAACACATAATGTTCTCCTACCATATAATCCTGGAATGCCATGAATAGATAGCATTTTCACATCATTTTTCTTGTTGCCTAAAGCAATACTTAGATGGTTTTCCGGTATTGTGAAAACACTTGCAAGAAGGGTTTCACTCTTGAACTAAATTATAACATCTAGCCATATATGTATTTGACCTACTGCTCTGTATAAGAAACTTCATTTAAAAGCTCATTCCAAAAATACTGATATCTAAGGGTATGTAATAAATTGATTGGCGTCAATTGTGTCTGCTCTAGGGAAGTCAAAGGTTCTTTGTTATCCGAATTGTCACTAGTTTAGGAACATAGAAGGCAGTATGTTCAAATCTTGAGAAAAGGGAAAAGCCAGAGAGCAATAAATAAGTCATGGAACTTATAAGTTGGAAGAGATCAAAATAACAATTTATTCTATCATTTAGTCTAAATCTCCTCTCTATTAGACTGGGGAAAAAACTGAAGCCCACAGAAATGAAGCACCCAGAGTAACACAAGTAGTAAGCATTATAGCCAGTATTTAGACTTCTGACTTCAAGTACTGTAGTTCTTTCTGTAGAATACATTGCAGTTTTGCATCCTTTCAGGTGGAAGTAAGAAAAGTGGTAACAGCACCTCTAAGAACAATGCCTTTTCAGTAACCCAAAAGGTGACTCTCCACAAGGACATCACCAGATGAACAATATCAAAATCAGATTGATTATATATTTTGCATCTAAAAGTGGAGAAGCTCTATACAATCTATTAAAAAAAAAACTGGAGCCAACTGTGGTTCAGATCATGAGCCTCTTGTTGCAAAATTCAGACTTAAATTGAAGAAAGTAGGGAAAACCATCAGACTATATAGATGTGACCTTAAATAACATCCCTTATGAATATGAAATGCAAGTGATAAATAGATTTAAGGGATTAGATCTGGTATATCAAGTGCCTGAAGAACTATGGATAGAGATTTGTAGCACAGTACCAGAAGCAACCAAAAAACATTCTAAAGACAAAAAAAAAGCAAGAAAGCAAAATGGCTGTTGGATGAGGCTTTGCAAATATCTTAAGGAAAGAAGGAAAGGGAAAGGGAAGGAGAAAGGAAAAGACACACTCAAATGAATGCAGAATTCAAGAGAATAACAAAGAGATATAAGGTTTTCTTAAATGAGCAATGTAAAGAAATAGAAGAAAATAATAAAATGGCCAAAAAACAAGAGATCTCTTCAAAAAATTAGAGATATCAAGGGAACATTTTATGCAAAAACAGGCATGATAAAAGACAAAAATGGTAGGGACTTAACAGAAGCAGAAGAGATGGCAAGAATACACAAAATATACAAGAGTGAGCTTAATGTCACCAATAACCACCATAGTGTGGTTACTAATGCAGAGCCAGACATCCTAGAGAATGAATGAAGTCAAGTGGGCCTTAGGAAATATTGCTAACAATAAGGCTAATGGAGGTGATAGAATTCTAGCTGAGTTATTTAAAATCCTAAGAGATGATGCTATTAAAGTATCTCGCTCAATGTACCAGCAAATTTGGAAAACTCAACAGTAGCCACTGGATTGGGAAAGATCAGTTGGTATCCCAATCCTAAAGAAGGGCAATGCCATGTAGTGTTCAAATTAATGGACAATTGTGCTTATTTCACACGCCAGCAAGGTTATGCTTAAGATTCTGCAAGTTAGGCTTGAGCAATATGTGAATCAAGAATTACCAGAAGAGTAGAGTGGTTTTTGGAGAGGCAGAGGCATGAGAGACCAAATGGCCAACATTCAATAGATTATGGAGAAAACAAGGAAGTTCCAGAAAAAGAAAAAAAATCTACTTCTGCTTCAGGGACTACACTAAAATCTTTGACTGTATGGGTCACAACAAAATGTGGCAAGTCCTCAAAGAGACAGGAGTACCAGATCATCTTACTTGTCTCCTGAGGGACCTGTACACAAGCCAAGAAGTAACAGTTAGAACCAAACATGGAACAACTGACTGGTAAAGGAGTACCACAAGATTGTATGTTGTCACCTTATTTATTTAACTTACATGCAAAGCACATCCTGAGATATGCCAGGCTGGATGAATCAAAAGCTGAAATTAACATTTCCAGGGGAAATATCAACAATCGCAGACATGCAAGAGATACCACAGAATCTACTCTTTCAGACTGTGGTGCTGAAGGAGACTTGAGAGTCTCTTGGACAGCAAGGAAATCAAATCAATCAATACTTAAAGAAAATCATTCTGACTATTCAGTGAAAGTCAAATACTGAAGCTGAAGCTGAAAATATGTATCATGGGAATACAGTACTCCTTGGAAAAGCCCCTGATGTTGGGAAAGACCGAAGGCAAAATGAAAATGTCAGAGGATGAAACAGATAAATGGACAGACTTTGGGATAACATGGCACAAAGTTAAAAATCTAGAGCTTTGACTTGTAAATAATTTTTTAAAAACATATTACAAAGAGGGATGAATATCATCATACACAGTTCCTCATTCTACTGTTGTATGGAGCCTAGCAAGAGTTATTTTCCAGCTGCTTACAAAATAACTGCTTTTCTTGGCCCCTTTGTTTTTATGACACTGCTGGTTTTGGTGTGTCTATGTCTAGCAATGGACTTTGCATCAGTTTTTTTAAGAATAGGAAACTTTAATGCTGCAATGTACTTAGAAAAAAAAGTCCATCTCTGTCTCCTGGTGGAGCAACTCATTTTCATACACACACACACACACACACACACATATATACATATATATTAATACCATGATTCTGAAGATGCAGAAGTTATTGCCTAAATATTGTTCTATATATTTCCCTAAGTGTTTAGGAAAACACTTGATATTGGTACTTAATTTACAACACAATTATTTTGTTACAGCTTTAACTCATTGACAATTTTGGAAGCAATGTTTTCAAAAGTTATCGCTGTTTCTGATATCCACTTGAAGTGGACGCCATTCACTGACAGTCTTGGCAGTTTGCACATTTCCATTTCCCACTGTACAAGGTTTTCTGCATGTCCATCTCCATGGACACAGAAGAGCAAGAACCACTCTCTCTGTTCATAGTCACAGTCATTGGCATCGAAGACTTTTCGAGTATCTCTCATCATGAGATCCATGGAACTGGTGGTTTTCATGCTCCAGGTAAGCCACAGGGAGCAGGGCTTTGCCTCTTGTTTTCATCCTTATGCTCAGATGACACATTGCAACTTGAAACCTGGGATCTCCCATTCCTCTCGTATTCAGTTGGGAGCCTTTCTTGTGAGTTTTGATGTTAATTTGCTAAAAATATTAGAGCAGCCCCTACTTCTGATCTGGGAGAGTGGAGCTGCCCTGATATGACAAGTGGAGTGATGCTGGTGGGCCATTGTAAGCTGCTGTTCCCTGGGGGCTGGCCACGGGAAGTGTTATGATTAACAGTTCCTCTTGGGAAGTGAATTTGATCAGGAGTCGTTGCATGGCTGATACTATGTGTCAAAGCAACTGGAGTTCTCTGATCAGAAACAACACTGTTTTCTTTGTCACTCTGAATCACTGAGTGTCTATCTGCAGTAGTCCTTTCACTACAAACGTAAGTATTTTGCGCTGTCATCCCACCAGATGTTGAATTATTGCTAGGAATAGTGGCACTTTTCTTCTGCTCAGGAATATCCACCTTGTTTGGATTATTTGCATTAGCCAGCATGGGACTAGCTGGTGCTAATCCCTTTCCTACAACAGCTGAGTTTCCTTGACTGAATTCCTTCTTCCTTGAGGTTGTTATCTGTAGTGCTGGTCTGACTCCTTTTGGGATATGTCACAACTGGAGGAATGGATGGTCCAGCGTGATCGCTATATCATCTTTGATTCTGGCTTGAAGAAATGCTTCCATGGACTTTGTGGTGAGGAGATTGTCCCACGCTATTATTAAGATCATTGCTTGGCCTGACCTTAGCAAGTGAAAGATTGCTGATGAGTCACTAGCATCCAGTTCTGATGATTTTCTGCCCAAGAACAAATATGTGGCTATGATTTCATCATATTTCATTTTACTAAGAGATTCTTGAATTTCTTCTTGTGAATAACCCGTTCCCACCATAATATCTATTCTTTTCTGGTCTGAGATGTCTAGCTCTGGTTCTACAATTGATCTAAGTTCATCTTCCTCATGCCTTGCATTGATCCACCTGTCCATGATTTGCTCTAGTATGCCTCTTTTGGTTGCCTTTAGCACTAGGAAATGTATGAGGAGATTTTCATACTCTGTGGACATATAGAAAGGTATTCTGTATTTCCCTCTTAATACTCTCTCTCAGTTCCTTTAGGTTCTGTCCATCAAAAGGAAGAGAACCACTAACAAGAGAGTAAAGAATAACACCTAGACTCCAAACTTCCACTTCAGGTCCATCGTATTTTTTGCCCTGGAAGAGTTCTGGAGCTACCTATGGGGCTACCACAAAATGTGTCCATTTTATTTCCCACAGTAAATTCATTACTAAAACTGAAGTCATATCTGCATCTACCAATAGATTTTCTGCTTGAAGATCATTGTGAACAATATGCTTTTGGTAGCAGTACTGCCCTGTTGATATTATCTGTCTAAACTTAGCTCTGCTTTCCTTTTCCTTCATTCTTCCATGTGCAACTAGATAGTCTAACACTTTACCTCCACTTGCATACTCCATGCTTAAGTACAGTGTTTTCCCAGTTTCAATTACTTCAAATAACTATGTGTGGATGGTTTAAAATCTTCATTATTCTTACTTCTCTGAAGAGCTTGTAGACTCGTTGGATTCAATTGAGTCTTATCAATTTTTTTTTACAACTTCTCTTCCTGTAAGGATGTGTCTTGCCAGTTTCACTTTTGCAAAATTTTCCTTGCCAATTGTTTTCAGAAGTCTGAAAAACTGAACAACCATAGCAACAGACCCTAATAACTTTAAGCTATTTTGCTATGTCTCTTTTTTTCTCAAACTTGGAAAAAGTTGTCTACACTCATAGCCTCTACTTTCTCTCCTCTCATTCACTATTAAACTCTTTGCAATGTGACTTCTAGTTGTGTTACTCAACTGAAACCTCTCTTCAAAGTTGCCATCAATCTCATAATTGCAAAATCAGAAAGTCTTTTCTTGATTTCATCGTTCTTGACTTCCCTACTGCATTTCATCATGTTTGCCACACTTTCCTCTTGGATACTGTCTACTTTCTGGGATTTCATGACCCTAAACTCTCTAGGATCTGCTCCAATCTGTTTCTTTTCAGTCTCCTTTGCTGGCTTACCATACTCTCTATGCTCTTTAATAGTGGATATTCTTCAGACTCTATCCTGGGTCTTATCTTTTTTTCTATACATATTCTTTTAGTGGTCTTATCAGTTTTCATGGATTTAATTACCATTTCCGTGAAAATAATTCCCTGATCTATATATTCAGCCCTATTTCTCCTGAGCTTCAATCTCACATCACCAACTACCTATTGAATGTTTCAAACTAGATGCCTCAGACACATCTCAAATTCAACATGTTCAATTTACCTTTTCCTCCCCCAAATAACTTCTCTTTCAAATTTCCCCCTTTCTGTAGAAAGACCACCATTCTTCCTATCTCTCTGGTTTATATCAATTTGACATCATGCTTAAATTCTCGCCTTTTCTCACACTATATATCCAATCAGTTGCCAAGTCTTTCAGATCTGATTATATTATTCACCTCCTTAATAAACCCCCCTGGTTCCCTTTTATCTATAAGTTATTATATAAACTCTATTTGGCTTGGAAAGTCTTTCTGACCCAAAGTGCCTTTCTAGATTAATTGGTTATCACTCTACCTTCTATACCAGTGGTTCTCAACCTTCCTAATGCTGTGACCCTTTAATACTCAGATCTGTATGTGGGCAGGCCCTGGAGATGGATAGAAGAGTGGTGTCTTGGTTCTTAAGACCATCGGAAATATATGTTTTCCAATGGTCTTAGGGGACCCCTGTGACCCCTGTGAAAGGGTCGTTCGACCCCCAAATGGCTCGCGACCCACAGGTTGAGAACCACTGTCCTACACTCCGTGATCCAAAGAAACTGACTTTATTTCTTTCTGTTCCTCAGACGTGGCATTCCTTCTCCATTGTACTTAGAGAATCATGCTTTTCCTTCTAGTCAACCACCACTGAACCACCACTTCACATACAAAGTCTTTCCTGATCTTCCCAGCTGTTAGTGCCTTCTCTTTCTAAATATTTTGTTTCTAACCACCTTGTACTTATTTGTCTATAAATATTCATTCTGCATATATATATGTATGTGCTTCTTGTTCCCCACTTAGAACCTAAGCTAGAAAAGGCATTATTTTATTCTTTGTATTTGTATCTTGAAGGCCTAGCAGATGACCTGGCGCATAGTAGGCACTTAATAAATGATCACTGATGGAGACATTGTTTGATTTCTCAGTTTCGCTTTTTCCTCCTAGAAGCCTGCACAGTCTTCATGACCTGAAGGTTGAAGAATGTTACTTACCATTGTTTTGTGTCTGAAAAATGGCATCTCCCATGCCCCAGAAGGCAGCAAGCAAGAAGAAGGTAATCTTCTGAGAGGGATTAGGTTTCCACAGCAAAAGGAAAATCATGCAGGTAAAGTGTATTGCTGAACCTGTGAGTGTGAAGAGAGGAAGAAAAGGAAACAAATGACCACTGTAAATGAAAGCGCAGGAGGTGGAATTTAGACACATAGAAGAAACTCTTTGGCTTCCTTGATTTGAACGCCGACTCCTTGAAATGCCCCTAAGTATTTTATCTGTCCAGGTTTATGTGCAAGTTGGGGTGTACCCATTTCACTGAGTTTAAATTGGTTACTTGGACTTTTTTAAGTCTCTTTTTTATTTTATTTTTAAAAATTTATTGATGTCTTTTCATTTATTTTTAGTTTACAACATTCAGTTCCACAATCTCTTAAGTTTCAATTTTCCTCCCCCTCCCCCCATACCAGTATGTAATCAAATATAGGTGCTACAAATACCTTCACATTGAACGTTAGTCATGTTGTAAAGGATCATAACCAACAGGCTGAACAATGAAAAAGAAGGGATGAAACACAAAACACAAGTGAGAGAAAGCAAATAGTTTGCTTCAATCTGCAGAAAGTCTCCTTTCTATACTAAGACAAACCACGGATGCTACTGGGATGAAGAATTTCTTATCAATACAAACCTGCTCTAGAGTTTCTAGGTCTTCTTCGTGCATCCATAATTTTTCTTTCTTTCTTTTATTTATGATTTTCTTTGTACTCCAAGCATTTAGAAATGGGTCTGGCACATAGTAATCACATGGAAGGCTTCTTGATCGGTTGGCTGATTGACAGATATACTGACTCTGAAGACTAGACTGAAAATGTCAAAACAGGGGAACCTTGGGCCATAACCTTAAACATATCCATCAGAAGCAGTATATTCTGCAATTTTAGGATCCGCTGCCAGTATCAGAAGTGTGAAGGGGGAAAACAAAGGTAAGTGAACTATTAGGGACACAGAAAAACTTTCTAAATTGAGGTATCATTCTGTCTCACAATGTTTCTGACAATTGTGATTTCCACACTATGTCAACATCATGACTTCCTACTCATAAGACACTTTCTGTTTCTCTTTAAAATGTAATAAGCATATCTTTGGGATAGGGAAGTATTGCCCACATGCCTTACTGATGGATTTCTCCATCCTCCAATTCTTTCAGACCTTGATTGGATATATGTTTCTAACTTCATAGTTTAAAATGCTCATTTTTAGCATTCATATTGAGCCCTGATCTCTTCCCTCTTGATGTTTAGGACAAAAGACTAGTAAAATAATGAACAGAATAAAATCTATGAAATCTGAAGCCTTAGATAATGAGTAAAGGAAGTATGCATAGCAGGCTGGGAAGGAAGCTATCAACAACCATAGGCATGGTAGTAGCAGTAAATGGACTAATAGTAATAATCTTAATAATGATGTCTTAATAAGGTGAGCCTTTTCCCATGTCGGTCTTCCAATTTCCATATGGATATGCAAAAAAAGGAAAATGGGAAAATATCCTAGATTCAGAGCAAGAAGACTGCTTTTGGTGAGATCCTCGCTCTGCTACTATCTCCGTAACTTTTAGATAAGCAAATATCACTTCACCTCTTAGGAGTCAATTTCTTAATCTGTAAAATAAAAGGATTCAGGGAGGTAATCTTAAAAGTTCCTCCCTTCTAGAATCCCCTATGTTCACCTCTAGATTTCTCCTCAGTGTTATTGGGGTTCTATAGTATAATCCCACAGTCATCAGTGTTATTTGGGTTCATTTCATTTTGCTCTGTTCTTTGCTTACACGTTGTTCCCTCAGCCCTGGTCCACCATCTGGTAAATGTGTGCTATTGACCATGAAGTGGATGGGAAGAAAATGAATATGAATACCTTTGAATGCTTCTGTAAGGATCGAATGAGCTAGCTGATATATGTAAAGTGTTTGGGGAAAAAGTGTAATTTCATATAGAATAACAAAGTAGATATTCTGTTGATAGACTAATCATAATATAATTAGTAACATATATAGGTGAATAAGTATATATGTGTGCATATAAGTATGTATAGATAGATAGATAGACAGATAGACAGATAGACAAAATAAATTACATCCCTGAATGATAGTCTACTAAGATTTAGAGTTGGATGAACCTTCTCTGTGATTTAATCCAGTGTAATGTTAATGGGAGGTAAGATCTTCCCCAACAGTTAATAGGCCTCATGTAGAGTCCATTAAGGGAAACTTGCTTAGGGGAGGCTTGTGTGCAGGAAAACTTTCGCACCTTTTCCTAATTTCTAATTAGATACTGAGTCACAAGGATTGTGATGACTCCTGCTCTGAAAAGTATATATATACATACTCTAGATTAGTATTTTGCTTTGGGGGCTTGCTTATGAGAAGGATCTTGTGATTCCCTGGTGAAGATTCTGAATGACCACATGTTCAGAGCTTCCCACCTGCTCAGATGTAAAGGCCCTCTCAATCCAGGTATGTACGTAAAATGTATAGTTGACTCAGGCAGTTAGAGCCCTGTCTGTTGGTCTTTATTTCTCTGCTTATATTTTCTCTGTATTTTCTTTGTATTTTCTCTGAAGTTCAGGGTGTTGATTTTTCCCCTAAACTAGTGAATGTAATTTTAAAAAAAAGATTGTTGACCCCCTAAACAAGCTATCTTTGCTAGTAAAGCAGATCTAACAATCAGTGCTGGCAGCCATCCTGTGTATAATAGCGTGGTTGCTGCTACATGCAGAGATGTCAAACACAGGGCCCATGCACCCTCAATACTCCCAAGTGCTGGGGAATCAGATGAAAATGTAATTGGGAAATACTTATCAAAATAAATAAAAATACAATAGAATATAGATGATGTTAATATGTGGTTTTCTAAGTCAACATGATACCACAGGAATCATTATGTACAGTTTAATAGTCTCCACGTGTATTTGAATTTGACACTATTGATCTCATCTAAAGCCCTCATTTTACAGCAGAGAAAATCAAGGGCCAAAGAAGTAAGAATAAACTTCTTCCCAGTTATATGAATATTCAAGGACCTAAATCCAGGCCTTCTAACTCTAGGGCCAAAGATCTTTCCCTATCATGCTGCCCAATGAATTAGAAACATCATCTCCAGATAGAAAAGATAGCAACTTATTGCTATTAACACATAGATAAGATGGATGGATGGATGGACAGATAGATAGATAGATAGATAGATAGATAGATAGATAGATAGGAGCTATTACTAACCTAGTACATACAAAACTTTTCTGCCAGTGTACTGGGAGAGCCTTCCAAACAGCAAAGAACAAATGGAATTGACGGCCGAAAAGCAGATCATCACAAAACCAACAAGGTGTATCCCCAGGGCACAGGTGACATATGACTAAAGAGGAAAAAGGTAAATGTTAAAAATGATGTTTGCACTCATAACTGTTTTACTTATGGGCAGGGACTGAACCTATAATTTTATGGCTACAAAGAAGATCCAGATGGAAACTTGACCAATGGTGCTTAGCTCTTTCTCCATAACTGACAGTCCTAGAGAGTTACCTAGAGCCCTGAGAGATTAGGTGTTTGGCCAGGGTCAGTCAGGATGTGTCAGAAGTAGAATTTGAACCCAGATCTTCCCCGTTCCAAGGCCAGATCTGTCTACTTTGTTGCTTCTGAATTGTCACAGTTGAGAATTAAGTTTTTTTCAAGAAGAATTCTAAATCATGCTCTAACTCATTTTGCCATTTGATGGATGACATATTAATTTAGCCTGTAATTTTGTTTCACCATTTAGATCCTTAAAGGAAAATGCTCATCTTTGCATATGAAATCTTTTTGGATCCAAAGGAAATGAACTGAATTTCGGGTTCATTGACAAAATTCAATCCAATCATCCCTCTATGAATAAATCCACTTTATTTTCTTCAAGAATTATGCTACTAACAATGATTGATGAAGCTGATTCTTACTTATCACCTTGATTACTAAGGAAAGGAGGGAAGGCAATAAGCATTTGCTCAGTGCCTACTAGGTGTCAGGCACTGTGATAAACATTTTACAAATATAACTTCATTTGATGCACAACAAACCTATTAGAAAGGGGCTATAATTACCCCCATTTTTCAGTTGAGGAAACTGAGACAGAACGAGGTTGCATGAGTTAGGAAATGTCTGAAGTTAGATTTGAACTCAGGTTTTTCTGTCTCTAGGCCTAGCACTCTACTGTGTCACCTACCTGCCTCCCATGGGGATGATGAAAAAAGTTGATAAAAATGAGAAAAGTCTTAAAGCAGTGGTTCTCAACCTTTCTAATGCTGTGACCCTTTAATATTCATAAGTGGGCATATTTGCATGTGGGCAGACCCGCCTGGAGACCGATGGAGGAGCAGTGTCTCAGTTCCTAAAACCATGGGAAATATGTGTTTTCTGATGGTCTTAGGTGACCTATGTGAAAGGGCCATTCAACCCCCAAAGGGGTCACAACCCACAGGTTGAGAATTGCTGTCTTAAAGCAAATGGGAGGCAGAAAAATGTTTCCTATTTGAGTAAATGTAAAAGATTTTGCACAAGCTCCTTGGTACATGCTCCAACTCACCTCCTCCTAGTCTCCAAACTACATCTTGGCCAAGGTAATAAAGTCAAGCAAGACACTGAAGAGTGCATCTTAGAGAATGGGAAACAGTGATGGTCTGTTTGCCCACGGCTAAGCTCATCCTTGCATAGTATGCACTACCTTAGTCTGATATGCTAGGATCATCCTGATCACAAAAAATAAAATTAACTAAAATGAGATTAGTTGTCTTTCTAGTTTCCTCAATAATTCCTTTCTACAATTTAATTCTAAAGCGGGTTTTATTGGTGTTGTTTGCAACTGGGCAATAATATTTTATTATTGACTATTACTCTCAAGTCTTACAGGTAGCCATATGGGGGAAAGAATACATTTTAACGCAAATAAGGACTCAACTGTGCGATCTTGCTCAGAGGTTGACTGTACACACACAGAAGTTGGTTATTATTGAAAAAGGGCATGCTTGGACTGAGTGATAAGAAGTTCAAATCTAGAATCAGAAAACACCATGGTTTATATCCTGTTTCATACATTTATTCATTATCTGGGCCAGTCATGTAACCAACTCTGCCATATCTGAAAATAAGATAGTAGTGATAGTAATACTTGTAGAGTCTAAATCACATAGTTGTGAGAATTAGATGAACTCACAATCACATAATTTAAGTTGAAAGTCCAAACTTTGTCTGAAAGACAATCCATGACCTTCAAGGAGGGGACTTCTGAGGTATTCTGTACCATTTTGAGATAACTCTCATATGCTTACATGAAGAATACATTTGTCTCTTTGGAACTTTAATTCATTGATTCTAGTTTTGCCCTTTGAGGGCAAAAAGAACCAATCCTTTTTCCAAGAGACAGACCTTCAGATACTTGGAAAAACTATCATGCCCCTCATTTGACATTAATTATTACAGGGAAACACATTAAGGACTCACAGTAGGCCTTGTCTGTGTCTGCCCTGTCTCTCAGCAGAATCCACTTATGTCATTGGTAGAAATAGCACACACAACATCACAATTAGTTATACACACTAATATATGATTTTAATTTTCTCCCATACCTTTGTATAATCACCGGAAAGGAATCCTTGCTCAAATCCACTATACATTGTCAGAGGAATGAGGAGATATTGCCTTTTATCTTTAAGATGCTGAAAAGTTGCCAGGAAATGGGTCCCAATAGGAACATTCTCTTCTTCTTCATTTTCTTCTGCATCTTTTGGAACTGGATCAAGGAATATAGCTACCAATAATACTGCCAAAATACCACTTCCTGTGGAGACAAAAGGAATCTGATGTGACAAGTGTCCAAATGTGGCCTTTCTGTTAAACTTTTTGGATGCCACAGAATATTGGACCCATGCCTTTTGGAACAAGTGGACTCTTTCTAGAGTTTGATAGCAAACTGAGCAACCTGGAGGCATGTGATAGTTAATGACCCACAGAAACATAATGAATTCAAACCTGAACAGTTCTTGGCCAGATAATTTCCAATGAGTTATCCATTACAAGAGGTCTTCAAATTGAAGGCCAGATGTGACCTCGTGGGGGAGGTTATAGAAGCAGTTTTATGCTTGAGGGGGAACTTAGGCTCTTCCATCTCCAACATTCTAGTAATCCATAGGATTATTTTTCTTTACTTTATACTTACTCATATTGAAATGTATGTATTAATTTTTTCACTGTGTTTGTAATATATATATATATATGCATATATATACACACATACACACAGAGAATATATACATACATACATATACATGTATATAATATATACATATATTATAGCATATATACATTATGCATACACACACACACACACACACACACACACATCTTTCTTCCAATTTGTCCCAATAGGTTTTACATTCTACTACTCGGAAAAACCAGGGTGTACAAGTTTCCAGATAACTGAAAACAAGATTTCACCAATTATGGCCTCTTCAAAAACAGTCACAAAAGTTGGATATGACCAGTCTCAGCAATGGTCTCTGGGGATCTGGATTTTAAAGCATTGCTTCATTTAGAACAGTTCTCATTCATTCTGTCTTGGTTTCTTGTGGCTGAGCCAATGAGTATGTTTTCCATGACCAAAAATATCTTTACCAGTTCCCCCTAACTCCACATCCTTCCAAAAATCAGGTTAATTCAATGGCGCTAATGAATTAGAATGGAATCTTACTGAGGACTACTTGGAAGTCTCAAGAGATTATGTTTGCTGTCACTTCACTGATCTCTCATCTTTATATATACATATATACACATATGCATATGTGTGTATATATGTGCATATACATATATATGCATATAGGCATATGTGTGTATGTGTATATATATATGTATACATATATATAGATATAGATATAGATATAGATATACTTTTCTTTTAGTCCATATCCCCAAGTCGTTCACACTATTCTCTCTTATAGATTTCCAATTATTACAGTGCTTTTCTAAGCCAATTACATCAGCTGGTTTCTTTTTATATAAACAATATTGAGATATAGTTCTCTTATCTCCATCTATTGCATAGAATTCTCTTCCCATGGTTCCATCATGTTATTAGGATCTTTAGTTTCAAAATTGCTTAATAGGATGTTAAAACATTCTCCTGAAAAGAAGTGAGAAATAGATGCCAAGGATGTTACATATAAACATGTGGAATCCCAGACCTGTCTTACTTCTAAGTAAAGTTTAGTACCCAGAGAAACTCAGGAGAGGTGACAATTAGAATGTAGCCAAAAGAGAAAAAATACATTATATACCTTATAAAAAAAAAAAAAGAATGGCTCCTTGAAAAAGACTCTAGTAGCAAGAGAAGATTTTAGGAGCCTGAATTTTTTTTCTCATGAGAGTGTACTCTTCATTTTTCCATTTTTTTATGTTAGTTTTTCCTTAAACTGTTTTTCAATCATAAATATGCATATTTTCAGGGAAGTTGAAAACCCAAATGAACATGATAATAATTTCTTTATATTTTACGTGTACTACTTCTATTTTGTACTTTTAGACTTAAAAAATCAATAGTTCACTGGATTTTTCTAATCTAAGACAAACCGTGGCCTAGAGTCACCCAAAATTTTTGGTTATCTATAAAGCAGACCAGAAGAAGTCTTCAGAGAAGGTATTATAATGGGGAGGGGGGGGATGGATATGCTCTCTAAGCAAAGGCAAAGTCATAGTGATTTGTTTATGTACAGGGAAGAAAGGAAAACAATAATTAGGAAGGTTAAAAATTAACACTGTAATGGAACAAAGGAGGAAGACATGAAAACACTAAAAACAAGTATGCACAGAGGTCTGGAAGAGACATTAGAGATCAAAGCCTCATTGTTGTAGAACTGGAAGGTACCGTCAAGGTTATCGCGTCCAGTCCACTCATTTTTACAGAGGAGAAAACTGAGGTCTAGAGAATGTAGGAATTCCCTAGTTTCTACTAATTGGTGGTAAGATTAAAACTCAATCCTGCAAAGCAGGCCCATCCCCTGTTCTTATTCTTGTGCCACATTGCCTGTTGGATACTACAACAAACAAAACAAAATAAAAATCTTTTGTACAAAACATTTGGGGATCACTGGGATATGATCCCTTCCTTGTTTCTCTTATGTGATTGGCACAAAAGGATTGTATAAAAGCTGTCACCTTTAGGCAGAGAGATCAGCCAAATACGACCTTCACATCATTTGTCCTTGGCTGTGTATCTAGAGATTTCAGGACTTACTGGAATTAGAACTAGATCTTAGAATGAGTGGTGAATTATTGTCTCACCTCTATACATTTGAATTATACAACCACAGAAATGAAACATTGCTACTTGTCCCTCATTGTAAGGGCAATTTATCACCTCTGTTTGCGCTTTGATAACTCAGACACAAGTGGCACCTCAGAAAAACTCTATGTAAAGTCTTAAGTACTGACTCTTGACTCTTTGTAAGTCTGTATAAGTACTGACTTTTTGACTCTTATCAGCAGTTCCCAATCCCTCATCATTTGAATTGCTTATCACAGTTCTCCGGATCCTCTGAACACCAGGTAGGCAAGTAAAGATCTACAGAAAATTCTGATTTTCTGGGAACATAAAAGAAAAAATGCCTTCTATGAACAGGAGTCCAAGATGCTGGAAGGAAGGAAAACTGCCTCAGAACACAGTAGAGAATGGGTACAAACACTAGATGCTACAGGACTGAAATTCCATGAAAGATTGGCTCTATATATGAGTTTCTTCTGGGGCTTATAGGATGACCACCACCAACTGTGTTACAGCTTTGCTTCACTGAACCTTTCACCCCTGCTATCCTATAAAATCATTAGGCTTAGCTTTGCCAATAGGCTATGATAGGAGTAACTCTGGTATCTGTAACTTCACTTGAAAGAGACCTACCAAAACAAATCAGCCCCTGACAGCATATCAGATCTCTTCTAAGAGAGAAATTGTATAAAGTTTGGGTGGGGTGGAGTGGTGGCCTTTTCTGAGTTAACGGGAGAAAAAGGAAGGGAATTTCAATTGCCCACAGTTTCCTTACTATTGACTGCTAGATGGTATTTACTCTGGGCACATACCAGTATAGATACCCAGCAAGATGTAGATTAACTCATCTGATGGGTGCTTAGTAGTACTGTTTGTAGATGTGGCTGTATAACAATCATTTGTTCCACAATTCATCAATTGTTCTTTTGTAATTTCTCCTGTAAAATAAGAACATAAACACATTAGAGTATTGAGTACTGTTCCACTGGTTTCAAATACTAAATGGGGGAGTAAATCTCTAGAATCCAGCAATGATAGATTATGACCCTGTGTGGTCATTGATACCAAGATCTTCTCACATAGTTTGTACTTAAAAAACAATCACTAGATTGACACTAGAGTTCTCCTCTGATGCTTCATCATGGTTTGAAGATGACCCTCAAAGGCTATGCCAATCAACTGGAAACCCTGCACCTCCTCCCAAGTACTGCTCAGAGGTCAACTCTTATCAGCAATTCCCTCATGGTTTGAAGCCCTTCATCTCTAAATACGGGACAACTGATAGAATGTCTACTTTCCGAGGATCATCCTAGCTACGTCTGGGGAACTTTATCTCCACAAAACTCTCTGGAATTTATCCTTCATGCACAGTCTCTCTACTGTCTCAAGACCTAGAAGACAAGTATCCAAGGTTGTAGTTGAAGAATAGTTTGTAGAGATGGACAGGAACATGACCAGCAGGAGAACAAATGTTTTGAAAATGATACCGTGCAGCAGGACATCTCTGAGTAAAGAAGGCCAATAGAATTTCAGCTTTCTATTTCAACTAGACATCTCTAGGCACATATCTCACGTATCTATTGGGTAATCCAGCACTGGAAACAGAGCACAGTAAAAAAGCACTGCACTTGGAGTCAGAGGACCTGGGTTTGAATCCTGGCAGTACCATTTCCTACCTATGTAACCTCAAGAAATTTACTTGACCTCTCCACGGTCCAGTTGGTTCATCTATTTTTTTTAAGGGGGAAAGGGAGCTTTTAGGGGCTCTTCTGATTCTAAAACTATGATTACATTCAAAAGGTTCAGAAATTTATTCTGCTAAGTGATTCAAACTCTAATTTTCTCCATAAGATTTTAAGAGCCAGAATTTAAAATAAATTTTGGAATTATTTCTGGATAGTTAGATATTAGATATCACAATAGAAAAAGTGCTGAACCTGGAGTCAGAAAGACTTGGGTTCACCTCTGGTCTCAGATGCTTACTAACTATATCACCCTGGGCAGGTCATTTGATCTCTGTCTGCCTCAGTTTCCTCATCTGTAAAAGTGGGGCTAAAAATAGCACCTATCTCCCAGGGTAGTTGTGATGATAAAAATGAGATATTTTCAAAGAACCTTGCAAACCTCAAAGTACTACGGATGCTTGTGTGTGTTTGTGTGTGTATGTATATGTGAGTATATTCAGGTAGGAAAATGGTATAGTAGATATACTGAAGGACGTAGGTTTTCTCTTTTCTCTTCTTACTCATTTCCTTCTCTCTACTGTAGTGAATTCTTACTCCCTCTCATTCTTTTTAACTCATAAATCCAATTACTTTTTCTCAATCCACTAAATCCTAGGCAGTCAATTAACCTTTTGAATACCTCTAATTGTCTGCCATTTGGGAACTTCTATCCATTCCTCGAAGTACTTCCCTCTGTTTCTAATGAGAATAAACCTAATCTTTCCATGTACCAACTGCTCAAAAACTTGAAGACAGTTAATGCTTCTCTTCCCATTCTCCATTCTCCTTGCTCTCTTCTGGACACATTCTCCAGCTGATTGATATCCTCCCTAAAATGTGGCACTCCAAAATGAATTCAGTGGCCTAGATGTAGTCTGATCAGAGTAGAATGTCTGTCATAGTATTATAATTGAATACTATGTTTTTCTCAATCAATTAAGCCTTTACCAGTCATTGTGCTTATTCCTGGAAATACAAAAGCAAAGAATTAAATAATCTCAACTGCAAGGAAGTACATCTATAATTATATACAAAAAAGTGCAAATGAAAACAAAATGACATAACACATGGTAGTTCGGGAAAGAGGGCCCTAGCAGTTGGGGCAGTATGGAAAAGATTTGATGAAGAAAGTTGTTCTTTCTTGCTTGAAAGAAGAAGGTGCTTCTATGAAGTGGAGATGAGGAGTGAGAAGTGCAGCCATTGCAAAGATATGGAGAGTGAAGTTTTAGGGTTGTATATGAGGATAAGGGTGAAAGGCAGTTAAGTTGGAATGCGAAATGTAGAAAGGGAAAGAAATGTACAATGAGGTTGGAAGGTTGGAGCCAACTTTTAAATGACTCTTTAAAAGCCGAACAAAGAAGTTTATATTTTGTCCTCGAGGCAATTAGGGAGCCACTGGAATTTATTGAGTAGGAGACCAGATTTACCTTACGTAAAATAATTTAGACAGCAGTGTGAATGATGGACTGGAATCTATCTTGAAGATTGTGTTAGCTTTCTTGACCACACCACTGATTCCTTAGTAAATTTGAAGTTCACTAAAATTCATTATGTTTTTTTTCCTAACAAAATACTGCCCAGTTGTGCCTTTCCTGTCTTGTAACTTGTCAAGTTGATTTTTTTAACCTAAATGTGAAGCTTCACATCTATTCTTTATTATATTTCATTCTGGTTTTAGATCTAATTTCTTTTCAGTCCAAATTTTTCTGAATCCTGACTATCCAGTGAATTAGTTATCCATCCCAAATTGGTGTCACCTGCACAAAAGTAATGTCACAATTTAACCCTTTTTGCAAACCATGTATAAAAATGTTAAATGTCACAATACCAAGGCCAGATCTTTGGGGTGTCTGGGAGATTTCCCAATTAATATGGACCCATTAATGATGATTCTCAAGTTCTGGCAATTCAGCCATTTAAACTATCCACATATTTGTGCCATAATTTATCTCATATCTATTTTCTTTTTCCATAAATATATTATGACAGACTTTATCAAATTCTGGCTGAAATCTAAGCAAACATCTATGGTAGAAATGTCAAACACATAGCCTATAGACCATAATGCCACGTTCCCAAATGCACCCAAAGCAGATTAAAATGTAATTGGGAAATATATAACAAAATAAATAAAAATACAATAGCATAAATGATTGTTCAATCATTTCAGACTCTTTCTGATCTCATTTTGGGTTTTCTTGGCAAAGATTCTGGAGTGGTTTGCCATTTCATTCTCTAGTGGATACATTTTGTCAGGCAATCAGGTTAAGTGACTTGACCAGGGTCACACAGCTAGGAAGTGTCTGAGGCGGGATTTGAACTCAAGTGGTCTTAATTCCAGTCCTAGTATTCCATTCACTGAGCAATCAGCTGCCTCACAATAGACAACAGATAATGTTAGTGTGTAGTTTTAAAGTCAGCAGCCTATAGAAATTCTTACATATGGTTTAATGGCCCTATTTCTATTTGAGTTTGACATTACTGGTCTATATTTTCCTGATCATCCTATTTAGTAACCACATAGGAAAAGAAAATAAGCAGACTGGGGCATGACCATATTCTTGATGACACTATGATGGATCATTTTGAATGCCTTTTCTACATGTATCCTAATCATGCCTTTAATAATAAATCATAGAATTTTGCCAAGAATCAAATTGAGTTCACTAGGCTATTAGAATACATTCTCTTACCTTTAGTAAAAATGAAGCCAAATCTGATCTTTTCTAATCTCAAAGGTTACCTCCCCCATTCTTCATGATGTTTCAAAGATAACAATAGTGGGTCAGCAGCTATCAATTTTGTTGGCCCTTTTGGTACCCTAGGATATAGTTCAGCTGGTCCTCAAAGGAAGCTTACTCTCTTGCTCTCACCTTGCCAACAAAGCAAACCAAGAACGATCAATTAGGAATCTGGAAGATAATGAGGAGACTATGGTATGGCAGAAGTCATGAGAAGAGAGAGGATTGAGAATTAAGGGGTGCCAAATGCTAGAGACAGAGCAATGAGCATGAGATCACCAAAAAAGAAGCAACTAGATTGTGCAACTCTGAGGTCATTAGAAAGCTTGGAGAGAGTTTCAGTAAAGTGTAGGGTCTAGTAGTCAGCCTGAAGTGTTGAGGAATGACTACAGCCAGGTACAGTGGAAAGATGAATGTTGATTAGAAATGAAAGTTCCTTTCTACCATTAAGAAATGTAAATACAACAATGATGCTGTCAAGATAAAGAGCTTTAATCTTTCTTTTTTTGCAGGAAGGGAGGATAGGGCAATTGGGGTTAAGTGACTTGCCCAGGGTCACATAGCTAGTTTTGTGTTAAGTGTCTGAGGCTGGATTTGAACTCAGGTCCTCCTGATTCTAGGGCCGGTGCTCTATTCACTGCACCACCTAACCTCCCCAAAAGATCTTTAACTTTAATTTGGGTTTTGTTATTGGGATAGTTACAGACAAAACGATATAAAGTAGATTTTTTTTATTACCTACATAAAAAGTGCTAAGGCATGTGTCACCATTATGTGAAGCAATCTTCTGCCCGACTAATTAAGAAAGAGAAGAAAAGCTCTTCTAGATAGTCTCTATTTTAAATATTACTGCAAAGTGTCACCATCTTGGATGGTCCAGGAATCTGAAGGGAAATCCTTGAAAACTTTAGGCTGATTTCTATGCCATGATTCTATGGCAATGCACGGGTGATGAGAGAAGGAAAGGCAGGGGATATATTTTGATCATATTTTCTAGTGTTTAAGGCAAACTTATTCTTCTTCTTTTCCAATTCTGCTTGGCAGATGACCAAGCACCCTCATTAAAGTACAAAGGGAAAAACCAAAAGAGAGTTATTATCTTAAAGCAGTTCCAACTTGGCAACCTTATATGTGGTCATAGCAGTGTGAAGTGACAAATGTATCACTGTTTCTTAAAACCCAGAAATTTTAGAATTCTGGTAGACTGAAAAAAAGCCCCAGGCTTGGAGCCAGAAGGCTTGGGTTCACTTGTCGACTCTGTCACTTGCTAGTTGAGAGGCTGTGAGCAAGTCACTTAAACTGTCTCTCAGTCTCCTTATTCATTAGATGGGAAAAGTAATAATGGCATGATCTTTCCAGTCTTCCTAAGTATTATTCCTCTTCATGTGCTCTACAATTCAGCTACACAGGTCCTCTTGTGCCTCGATTATGACACTCTATCTCCCATCTGGCTATTTGCCCTGGAAATTTTCCCATCCCACTCCAGAATGCTCCCCTTCCATACCTTCTTTTTAATTTCCCTGGCTTCCTTCAAAACTAAGTTTAAATCACATCTGCTGCAGGAGCTTTTTACCATTCCTCCTTTCTCTCCAGTGCCTTCTCATTGGAGGTTCCCTTCATTTTACATTATCTTGTACATGCATAGTTATTTGTATGTTGTTTTTTCCAGTAGAAGGTGAGCTTCCTTGAAAGAGGGACCATGTTTTTATCCTTCTTGGTATTCACAATGTTTAGTATAGTGTCTGACACATAGTAATCACTTCTTCATACTTTTTGACTTACTGATTTACAAGATTTTGATACTGGGATGAATGATAGTGAGGAATCAAGGATGACGCTGAAGTTACGAGCCTGGTTGAGGGCGATAGTGTCATTGATAATCATAGGAGTTGTTGAATGAAATATTGAGGCATTTAATGGTAGACTATGAAGAAACATTTCCATTAGATACTTTTTCCATTGTTAAGGGAAGGCTAGTGAT
>CM053584.1:325078475-325097294 GCA_028627135.1 Pseudochirops cupreus | reverse complement strand
TTTTGGGGTGGTGGGCGGGGGAAAGACGGGGAGAAAAGATGTAACTCAAAAAAATTTAATAAAGAATCTCATATAAAAAAAAAAGAAAAGTGTTTTTAAATGGTAAAGCATTCTATAAAGAAGCTATTATTACTAAAAAATAGTTTCTTTTATCTTTTCATTTTTAGCATAAACACTGAAGATAAATGGGTATAAAAACCATAATACAACATGATTTTATATCTAGGTGTGCCCAAAAGCAGTTACAGATGGGTGTAGTAACAGAATAAACGCAAGTAGAAACCTTGATACTTAATGACTCAACTGTACTAATCTTCAAGAAAATCGGCAGTCCCCAGTCCTCAGTACATCCTACAAAATAAACAGTTGATTTGAAGATAATGACTGTGTTTCTTAAACCTAGTAGAGAACTAGGGTGATTCTGTTCACGTATGGAGGTGGGCAAAGAGAGTCAAGCTACTTTTGTATTGTCTAGAAAGTCTGAAAAGGCAAAGAGTTACTAAATAATCCTCCCAAGTTCATTATATCTTACTATGCTCCCTCAACATAGATTGAAAAGGGAATAAAGAAATATCCTCACACTGAATCGGCAATTCTGTAATAGATAAATGGTCAAAAGATATGAGCAAGTACTTTTCCAAGGAGAAAATTCAAGCTATCAATAACTGTAACTTAAAAATACTCCCAAATCACTAATAATCAGACAAATGAGAAGTAAAAAACCTCTGAGGTTCTACCTTACATCCACCAGATTGGCAAAGATTACACAAGTGGAAAATGACAAATTTTGGAGGGACTTAAGGAAAAACAGACATACTAAGGCATGGTTGGTGGTGCTTTGAATTGTTCTAGGCATTTTGAAAAGCCATTGGGAACCATGCCCCCAAAGTCCATAAACCATTCATACTCTTTGATCCAGCAAGGCCACACTAGGCCTATATAGAGACTGAAAATGAATCATATTACATACTTCCTGGTAGAGAGGGAACAGATTCAAAGTTGAGATTGAGCCATACATTTTTGGACATGGCCAGTGAAGGAATATGCTTTGCTTAACTATGTAAATTTGTTACAAAGGTTTTAATTTTCTTTTTGTTGTTATTTTTCCAATTAGAAGGGTAGAATAGGAAAGAGATAAAAATAGACATTTGCTCATTTAAAATTATAATTTTTTTTGAAGACTGAATCAACATGTTTCTCTTGTTCATCTCTACAGAAGTCGAAGCCACCATTGGAACATGCCGACTCCATTTACCTTTCAAAGTTTCCTGCTGAAGCACCAGAGATGAAATCAAATTCCCCCAGACACCAGAGGACTGAAATATGAGATAGAAGACACCAAAATAATGATTGACAACATCTTTCCCAAGTTTTCCTGTCTTCTTTGCAGAAATATTTCCACTTGTTGCAAGGTAAGTAGACTCTGCAGACCATAGCGGGGCTGCTCCTAGACCTAGGATGATGGCAGTGGGGATCAAAGTGTACCTACAAAAAGAGAATCTGTTAGTAAACCTAAATGTTTGCTGTTGAGAGAAATGAAGTAGCTCAGCTCTGCCCTGTTTGAACTTCCAGGATGCCCCCCCCCAAAAAATCTGATTATTTGAAATATCATCATACCAACTCAGCCTTGAATACTCAACACCTTCTTAATTTCCTCAGCCTCCTCTCCCCTCTGATTGGAGGGCTGGAGAGTGGAGGAAGCACTAAACTTCTCCCCAAGTCTTTCTTTGTATTACAGTAGGCACAATAAGGATTTTCTGGATCACCCTGCACTTTTGATCTGCAGTTCAGTTTGGTTTGACCTCCATACAACAAGATGTCTATGTGCCAGGTACCCCCAGTATTCCTATCCTCCCTCTTTCCAGCTACCTTGTGTGCATTGTCTTCCACCATTAGACTTTTATAAGCTCCTCAAGGGCAAGGAATGCCTTTCATTTTATTATTTATATCCCCAGTGCTTAGCATAGTGCCTGGCACACTGTAGGTGCTTTTAAACAGTTTTTATATCTGAATTGAATAGAAAGACAAACCATTCACCATTGCACTTAAAGAAATGAATAAGCAACATATGTCTGAGCCGAGGTCCATGTGGAAAGAAGGCACTGAGTGCCAATGAACTCTGGTACTGAAAAGGTCAATAGATATTTGCCAGGTCTTTGAAACAACTTGAAAGTGCTGAAATAATAAGGAAGCTTGGGCTTCCTCAGTTGGAATGTTGTGTGGTGCTGTTAAGAGTACAAGGAAGAAGGATACTATTACACAACTGATCTTTTCTGGCATCTTCCATTGTTAACCTCTCCATTTTATCTGATCTATACCCAAAGAACCCCAGAATGCAATTGGCTGAAGGTCAGAGCTTTTGAAAGGAGTTAGAAGAAGAGAGACATACCAACTGGCATAGAAGTTTCCCACAGAAAAAGTGATGTAGCAGCACATGGAGACTGTAATGGTCCACTTGCAGCCAAATTTCTTAATAAGAACTGGAGGAAGGAACATGGAAGACACAATCACGGATGCATAGATAACACTAAGTGTAGTCACCCCTAGTCCTGCAGCCTTATTAAGACTGCTCTGTGAAAACAAAACAAACAAACAGAAACAGCTAGTTACACAGATTCAAGAGAGGGGCAAAAGAAAAGAGGGTTCTGTTATTTTGGTTTTTTTCTGAAAATTTTTGAAAAAATCAAACAAAATCTTTTCCCCCCTTTTTTAAAAGAAATAAATAAGTTTATTCATTTTACATGCATTTAGAATCTATGCCTCCCTTGTCTCCCTCACCCCCAACTGAGCAAAGAAAAACACGATTATAAACACAGTTTAGCAAAACAAATTCCCACATTGGCCATGACTAAAAATTAATGTGTCTCTTTCTGCATTTTAAACTCATCAGTTCTCTGGCAGAAGGTAAGTGATATAACAAATGCCATCTCTCAAGTTCTATGTGGTTGTCCAAAAAGAAAAATACCCACTACAATTTTATGTCATCACTTTTTGTAGTATCAAAAGAATTTAAAACAAAGTAGATGCCAATATATATGATCATATTAATTGTAGTACATAAATGAAATGGAATATTATTCCTCTGTAAAAAAATAAAATAAAAAGTTAATAAGAAAACAAAGAACCGTGAGAAGACATATGATCTGATGCAAAGTAAATTGAACAGAACCAAGGAAACATATGCAAAATGTCTACAAAAGTACAAATGTGAAGAACAGAAATCAAAACTGAATGATATAAAATTGCCATCACTGGGTTTAGCATAGAAAGAGAAGAGATATAAGAATGCACCTCCTTCTCTTCCCTATGGAGTTGGGAGATTGTATATGATGTGTAACTTGTTTCATAGAGGAGAGAGATGTATTTGGAAATTAAGGTCATGCAGAATTAAATAACAATTTTAAAAAATCTGTTTGGAGAAAGCCTACAAAGGTAACATGATGGAATTCCTTCATAAAAGGAGTGGATATTCTGGTTGCACACCAATGTAACCATGATTTGACCGTAGGATATAGTTATAGGGCTACAGACAAGTTTATATTCACCAGAAAAAAAATGAAATCCACCCTGGTTTTTTTCCCTCTTTTTTGACTCAAATCTCAAGAATAAAAATTATGCCTGTTGAGATGTTTTGGAATCCCACCCAGAGAACAGATAGTCACATCAGAGTTTTCTCTACACAGACTCTAAATGAGAATATAGACCGGCAAGAGACAAACAACACTTTTCTCTTGAACTCAAAGCAGACAGAGAGGAGCTCTCATGCCTCTGGAGTGAAACAAGAATGTCCAAATCCATGTTTCAGTTTCCAAAATAAAAATTTCAATGAACAGGGTTAGGAATAGACCCAAGCACACATCAAATTGAGAACATAGCAAACAAATCGAAAGTAACAATCAATGATTTATTGCACACAGAAAGATCATATTGTGCACCTAAACCTTGTTTCTTATAGCACTTCTACATTAACCTCTTAGCTTAAAACTCTGGACTTCTTCTCTTGCCTTAACTTCCTCTCCTCTCACTGGCTCCTACATCTTCTGTATAGCCCGGCTGCTGAGCTTATTCCTCAAATGAGACTGCTCTCACCAAAAAATAGGAGTGATCTCATAATGACCAGACCTATTGATCTTTCCTCAGTCCTCACCCTTCTTGACTTCTCTGAGGCATTTGAAACTGATCATTGCTTTCTCTTTTTGTATTCTCCCCTCTCTGAGTGGTTCCTTTATCTTGACTGTTGAACTCCTCCTACTCTGTGTTCTTTACTGGATCATCATCCATATCCTGCCCACTCACTGTAGGCATACTCCTAGGCTCTCTTCTTGGCCCTTTTCTCTTTTCTTTCTGAACTGTCTTATTTAGGACCTTATCAAAACTCCCATGGGTTCAATTATGGTCTCTAAACATTATTCTAATATCTAAATATTGTTGTCTCCTGAGCTCCAGTCACACCTCTCCAACTGCCAATTGGATATGTCAAAATGATTGTCCTATAGGCATCTCAAACACATCCAAATCAGAAATCATTTTTTCCCAAAAGTTCATCCTAAATTTCCCTATTTTTCCAATGACTCCATTATCCTTCAAATTATCTAGTATCATGACCTCAGTATCATCTTTAACTCCTTAATTGCACTCATCTCACACATCCAATCAGTTTTCAAATTATCTTATTTCTACCTCCAGAATATCTCTCACTCACATCTCTTTCTTTCTTTCTACTCACACAATGACTACTCTCGGTCTGACCATTCCACACACACCCCCATTCCCTGAACACTCCCCTAATCATCTCTAGAACAAAGTATGGACCCTGTTTGGCATTTAATGCTCCTCACAGTCTGGTCCCATCTGACCACTCCGGTCTTATTACATATTTCTTCCATTCACATACTCTATAGACAGTTCAGTCATCCTAGCCTTAAGATTTCTTACATATAACACCCTATCTCTGTGACCTTTACAGTGACTCTTCTCCATTCCAGAATGGTCTCCTTGCTCACCTCCATCTCTTGGAATTCCAGTTTTCCTTCAAGAGAGATCACCCATCTCTATCTGTGTGAATTGAATCCCAGACCACATCCCCCAATTTGGTAGTATCTTCCCCTACTAAGATTAACTTGTATCTGCTTTCTGTGTGTTGTGTATATACCTACATATGTGTATGTTGTATTAGAATGCAAGATCTTTGAAGGCAAAAACTAGTTTATTTTTGTCTTTATACCTCAGGTGCCTAAGCCAATGCCTGATGCATAATTGATACAAAGTGCCTATTGACTAAGTAAAGTTGTTAGCTATTTCATACTGTTATTTAATAAAGTATTATATTTTTATAGAAAAGAATCAATATTCACTGACTCATGTACTAAACACTTTGGTATTTTAGCTAGCCTTGCTTGAGATAAAGCTCAACTATAAGGTTCATGCTACCCTAACAAGCACCACCATCTTCATCTAATTTTAAACCAATCAAAATGTGAGAGCCTTCTAAATGTAGGGCATTGAAGATAGAAGAGGAACAAGACATGGCCTCAAATCTTGATAATCAGGCTTAGTGCCTTACATGAACTAACTCATCCCTAAAGGGTGTATTCTAAACCTTTCACCCTATTAAGTTCAGAAAAACATCACATCTAGCCATATACTGGTTTTGTGATGGATGGGAAAGTGATACAAGGAAGAAATTTGTGAGAACAATGATAGGATTGTTCGACAGCACTGTCAAATGTCTCACTTCATAATGAAGAGGCTGATGAAGCACAGGAGTTGGGTCTCCCAGAAAGAATTAGGTACTCTCCAAGTCAAGAGAGCTTTACTGATGCAAAAGCAGAGGGCTAGGGGATATACTAGCAGTTTGCAGGAAGATAGGGGCTTATTTTTATACATAATTTTTGGGCAATTAGCCAAGAGCAGAACATGCTTTTAAGTCATAGGGAAAGGTGGAAGGAGGAAAGGGAAGCAAGTGTGCTGAAAAACAGTTCAAAGATGACATCGCAGAACAAGGAACTTATTGACTTGTTCCAGTACCAGGGACTAATCACATATACAGAGTATGGGCTAAGGAAGCAAGGTTTTTGTTATCTGACAGAACTTCCAGTTACTGAGCAGATTTAGATGACGCCCTTCTAGTTGCTAGGCAAAAGTCAACTCATCAATATTCTCCCAGTCCATGTTTTTTTTGAGGGGACTGTGATGTCAGAGTAATACACTAGAATTTTAGAGCTCTTGAAAAATTTGTTGTTTGTTGTTTCATTCAGTCCTGTTCTACTCTTCATGACCCCATGGGCCATAGCATGCCAATATTGTCCATGGAGTTTTCTTAGCAAGGATACTGGAGGGGTTTGCCATTTTCTTCAGTGGATTAAGGGAAAAAAAGGTTAAATGACTTGGCCAGGGTCACACAGCTAGTATGAGACCAGATTTGAACTCAGATCTTCCCAACTCCACTCACAGCACTCTATCCACTGAGTCACTTTGCTGCCTCTGCAAATTAATTTGCAAAGGGCAAAAGGAAAATTGTCTACCATGCCCTGATCACAGTGAAGATACTAAATACAATCAGATAATTATAAAAAGCATCCTTTCTCCCCAACTCTGTTGCCACAGTTTATCACTAATTCATCCTATACATTAAAAGGGCTTCCAAGAGCTAAAAAAAAAAAAAATCATGCTGGGAACCCCTCACTTGTATTTAGTTTGTGTGGGTACTCTCTTTGTTATCTATCTCTTACTTGTTGAAACTGTCTTTTGGTTTAGTTTTTGAGACCACAATCTTTAGATTTTCCTTTCATCTTTTCAACCTTTCCTTCTAAGTTTCCTTTATTTGGTCTAATAACTCAACCCACCCACTTTACTGTAGAACTTTTCCATGATGTGATCCTTGACCTTTGCTTCTTTACTCTCTGTACACAATTCCTCTGAGAGTTCAAGCACTCTTGCGACTTTATTTCTACTCTGTGTGGCTCAGAACTCTTCAAGGATAGTTCCATATCTCCTCCTAGCTATAACACTTTGATGACATGCCCTTACCTTAAATTAAATATGTCCAAGATTGATCTCATCATTTTTTCCAAAATTGACTTTACTTCTCCATCACTATCCCAAGCAATCAGTTAGCTGTGTCTCCTTCCTTTTGCTCCCCCTCTATATTCAGTTAATCACTAAATCCTATCATTTTTTCCTCCATGTTCTCTCTCTAATTTCTCTCTTTAATACCATTGCCACCATCCTGGCTAAGGACTTTATCATCTCACACCAAAGCTACTGTAATAAGCTTCTATTACTCTTGCCAACAGCCTCTTCAAATTCCATTTTGTTTGGCACCATTGCCATATTAATCACTCTAAAAGATGGAGAAGCAGCTTTTGGGAGAGTGGAAATTATGTGGGACTTGAAGTCCAAAGATGTCAGTTGGAATCTTAGCTTTACTACTGACTATCTGTGTGACTTTTGTCTATCTAGGACCTGATTTTGTCACTTACAAAATAAGGGGATTGGGGTAAATGATCTACAACTCCATTCCTACTCTTAAAACTATGACTGTCTTTTATGTCTCTTCCCTATTTGATAACCTTAAATGGTTTCCAATTGTCTGGATGATAAAATTCAATCTCCACAAACTACTATTTATTCTGACCTGAAATGTAGCTCTAACATATGTTTTGAGTCTTCCCTAAGTCTGTTAAATTTTGCAAATGGGATCTATCTTTTAGACTAGTGCTGCCCTTGGTTCCTACATTTCTCTGCTTGGCATAAAGATCAAGTGCCAGCTAAGGCAGTTTTGGGGCTCTTTTAGCTGCTTCCTTATAAGATAACTACTGAGGTCGGCTAAACCTACTTTTGTAGAAAATGGTCCATTCCAGATTTGGCTCTTAAATGTACTGTGTCTCTTATCATTAGGCATCTTTTCATAGGTCTATATGTCTTATCTCTCTAATTAGATTGTAAACTCTGTGAGAGCTCATATATCTTTGCATCCTTTCACGGTGTCTTATGCATAGTAGGTACGTACTAAACATCTGTTGTTTGATTGATTGGTTAAAACCATGGGGAAGAGAGAACAATTCCTCAGAGTATCAGGAAGACAGAGGAAAAAGTCAATTATAACTCATGTTGGCACAGCACTTCAAGCCTTCTCAGAGCCATATGAAAGAAATAAATGGGGGGAAACAAGGCTAACAATCATATTTAGACTTGTCACAGTCTAAAACTGTGGGTAGGAAGGAACATTTCCGTAGAATATTGGAAAGAGAAAGAAGAAATCAATGCTAAATCATGTTGACCTGAGCACTTTTAGTCTTACTAAGCACTGTCTCACAACCCACTGAAGTAGGTAGCACAAATAGGATTATCTCCCTTTTACCAATAAGGAAATAAATTAAGGTTAAAAGTGAAGGGATTTTCTCAGGGTCACACAGTCAGTCTCACAACCTTGATTAAAACACAAGTGTTGCTAACTCCATTTCCCAAACTCTTCTCACTCTGCCATATTGCTTCTTTTGGAGGTAAATGTACTAGTCTTAATTTATTATACAAGAAGTTGGGAGTAGAGCCAGAGTTGTTCAGACCTGAGACTGTTTTCCTGTTCTTGAGGATTAGCTATTGAGCTTATCCCATTGCATGCTACTGAAAACCCTGTAGCATTTCACTAAATTGGCATTTCTTCACCACCCCCAGCTTTGCTACAAATCAAAAGGGTGTGCTTTGGTCCTTTGAGCCTAATTACAAGTGGGTGAGAAGAGAGATTTAAATCAGTAAAAGCAAAACTTAAAATGTCGAACCTATTTTCTGTGTGAAGGAGCCCACTGACACTGAACCAAAATTGATATATATGTAAGTGGAGCAAGCCCTTGCCCCTTGCCTCTATGCATATATCCAATCTGGTAAGACCTGAAAATACAATTCTCAAAACTTCTTTCCAGATTAAAGAGACCAGAGACCCTTTGCATGTAGAACTCCATCTCCTCTCTTTTGGGCTCCTCTTCTAGTCTTTTCCCCACCATGTTCCCTTGATAATTTCAGTTAGTATTGTAGGTTGCTCAGTCAAGAAGGATTTATGAAGTGCTTGGAATGTGACATTTACTGTGCTGAGCCCTGGCAAAACAGATGAAGGAATAACAGTCCTTGCCCTCAATGAGATGACATTCCAAAGAGAGTCAACATGTAAATAAATAGGTACATAAAAGATACATACAAATGATACATAGTAACCTTACATGGGAAGGCTCTAGCTATTCATTGAAAACACCCAGTATTTAAAATTTCTGGTCATTACAAAAACAGTTTCTGTACTTGGGACTTTTTTTTTTGAGACATCACACCATTAACTTCTGCTTATTGACTGGTGATAGGCTTCCCAAACTTAGCTATTCATGCTGGGAAATCCAAGCTTCCTTGGATTTCCTTTCCTTTCCTTCACTGCATGCAATGGAGAGAGAGAGAGACAGAGAGAGACAGAGAGACAGAGAGACAGAGACAGAGAGAGACAGAGACAGAGACAGAGAGAAGAAGAAGAAGAAGAAGAAGAAGAAGAAGAAGAAGAAGAAGAAGAAGAAGAAGAAGAAGAAGAAGAAGAAGAAGGACGAGGAGGACGAGGAGGACGAGGAGGACGAGGAGGACAAGGAGGACGAGGAGGAGGAAAGGAAGGAAGGAAAGAAAGAAGGCAGGAAAAAAAGAAAAGAAAAGCTGGCTGTGCTGATTAGTGCAGTCTACTGATTGTCAATCCTAAATTAGGTCTTAGAGCTAGAAAGGTCCTTATCAATCATTTAGTGCAGTCCTGTTCTCTTAATTCACAGATGGAAAGTCAAGCCAAGATAAATGAGTCAGGCAGGGATTCATTTGCATAGCAAGCACACAAAGACAAATTTCCTGACTCCTTAGGCTTCATTGGTCTTAAGGTATTGGTGGTTTCAGTAAATAGGTATTAACTGCCTAATATATATAGACCTTTAAGATTCCTTTGGTTAGACTATACGACTAAGGATTTCTGAATGATTAAAGTCATAGGTTACTCAGAGGCCAATGAATAGAGAAGTACAGAGTTGGCAATAGACTCTTGGCAATAGTATATTCCCAAGGAAGGACTGACCAGAATGCAGGATCTTCAAGATGTCACCCAAGTGCTGTAAAGCCTGAGAAGCAGTTAGGCTCTTTACACAATGTCAAGATATCATGAGACACTCTGTTTCCCAGAGCTAAGGCTCAGCAAGCAAGCTGTGTCCTGAGCATGGCATAACAACAGTCCTTTGTGCTCACCCTCTGGATGATCTCAGCCACAGCAAAATCTCAGAATTGTTTCATATAATTATTCTATTGCTTTGAACACCAAGTATTTTCTGAGCTTGGACAAGCATCTGCTGTGCCCATGTTCTGGTCTTGAAGCCCTGCTATGAATCAAACTTGTCACATTGTTGCTGTTACCTCCCATTGTCAGGACTACAGCTAACTGCATAGCCATTGGTGTAAGCATTGAAATTTGGCCGCACTAAAGGGGGTCCCCCCCATCCGACTAGGAGCAGGACCCCGACACATGTATCCTTGTTTGCAAGACCTAACTTTGAAATTAAATTTATGTTTTAATTAGTTAATTAAACTGATGTTTAATTCCTGACTCTCCTCTCTTTAACCTGCTTTGTTTGCCTCCAGTCACCCACAGATTAGAGGCTGGTTCCTTTTGATTGGCGATAACAAGAGCAAGGCACGGACCCTGTGTAGTGAGGTGGCAAGTTTGATAGAGTTGCTGGGTCTGTAGTCAGGAAGACCTGAGTTCAAATATGGCCTTTGATATTAACTTCCTACATAGTCTTGGTTAAGTCACTTCACCTCCATTCACCTCCAACAGTTTCCTCAACTGTAAAAATGAAGCTCCTACCTCTCAATGTTGTAAGGATGAAAGGAGATCTTTGTAAAGCACATACCGCAGTGCTTGGTACATAGTATGGCCTATATAAGGGCTAGCTGTTACTATTAGTATGAATTTCTTGATACCTATACAATGTCAAGAGAGCCAGAGGGAGGTCCCTGGACTCCTGGAAGATTTATAAGAAGATCTAGACAATAGCCCCACAGAATGAGTGACGGGCAGTAATGGGTGATGCAATCTGCATCAAAGTATACAAAAGGGATTGTTCCAGGCCTGGGGCTACAAAGATAAAAAGGATATACAGCTCCTTGCTTCAAGGATCTTCCAGTCTGGTAGAGGAGATGATGCCACAGATAATAAATCATAAAATTATATCACGGTTAAGTGTATAGCAGACATCAAAGAGAATGCACCTCTTTAAGATTCATGGAAAGATGGTAAGTTCTTGCTGGGGGATTGGGAAAGAGGAACCCTGTGGGATACAGAGCGGTCCTATCCCCTAAGGCAGAGCAGCCAAGTAAAGGCCCCAAATCTCAAGGTCAGTTGTAGTAAAGGCAATCCTTTCCTCTTGATTCTAATTCTAAATCTGCGAACATTCCCTTTAGCAACTCCCAGTTCCTGAAGCCCATTACCTCACTTATGCTCAACTTCTGGGAAAGGGGCTGAATTTACAGCATCATTGGACTCACACCCAGGTCTGATCCATGATCACAAAACCAGCTATCGTCCCCTATTTGGGAGGAAGCCTTGGTATTCGAATGGTGAAAAGGACACCTATGTCTCCCCTATTCCATGACCACCTTGGTAAACTGCTTCATCCTGAGAGCAGAGACCTAGGCAACATTAGATTCAGTAGCACCAAAAAACAGCAACCAGTTTATGCTCTTTAGAGATTATTAAAAAAAAATATCAATACTGAATTTTATGTTGTTAAGTCTCAAATAGGACAGTAACTTCAATAACTGAAAGAGAATGGCCCTTTAAGGAAATTGGAGCATGACTTTTAAAAAAAATAACCACATTATCTGTAGTTTTATTCTTTAAATTTAAGTGAGGCAGCATCCCCAGAACCAAATCAGAAAACGGGTAGTGACAAACTCAAGACTGGATTTGAGCTTTTTGAGGAATGATTTCCAGCTTATTGTTCCTTTTTTGTTTTACATAATAGGAGGAAGAGCAGCCAGTTTTTTGCCTCCCCAGTTCACTGTCACCGAATTCCAGATTCTGAACAAGCTCATTGGCTCAGTGATTGTATCTTCTAAATAGTTCTTTGGATTTCCTTTCAGAGACTAATAAAGTGCTTTCATGTTGTAGTCCAGAGCAGTAGGCTCTAAGGTGGGGGATGTACATCCCTTGTGGGCTTGCAGGGGCTGATCCAGCAGAATGTGTGAAGAAAATATTGAATTGAGGAGAGCAGCTCAGTTATTCTAGCTGCTAATAACTATCACTTGCCTCTGCCATTCTCATTCCCCTACATGTGCTCCAGGGAGCTCTTCTGTAGATACACCTGGCCTCAGCCCCCAACCGAGTAACTGTGGTCAAGTCATAGGATCATAGCTTTAGAGCTACAAACCTTAGAGGCCATCATGTCTAAACTCATCCTTTTACAGATGAGGGAACTGAGGCACAGTCAGGGTAAGAGAATTGCCTGGGCTCATGTAACTAGTAACTATCTAAGGCAGGGTTCTGATTCCAAGTACAGTCTTCTATTCATTATACTAGAGAGCCTTTCAAGGTTTGAATCTGAGTTCCTCTCTCCTGGAAAATGGCAATAATTCTTATAGTTCTCACTTCAAAAATTTGTGATTATGTATTTAGCACTTTAAAACATCATGTAAATGTTAGTTATCTTGTTGCTCACGAAATGCCAGCATCAGCAGAAATGCCAACAAATACTGCAAATTATAATAATGTAATGTTGTTGTTCAGTTGTTTTCACTCATGTCTGTTTTTGTGACCCTATTTGAGGTTTTCTTGACAGGGATACTGGAGTGGTTTGCCACTTCCTTCTCCAGCTCATTTTACAGATGAGGAAACTGAGGCAAATGGGGTTAAGTGACATGCCCAGGGTCACACAGCTAGGAAGTTCAGATTTGAACTCAGTAAGATGAGTCTTCTTGACTCCAGGCCTGGCATTCTATCCAGTGTGCCACCTAGCTGCCTTACAAACTGTGATACCAACCTTCGAAAAGCTCAGTGGGTACTACTATATTGTCAACGAATGTATCCAGGGTCAGTTAAAATAGCAATGAGACCACAGAGTAACTAAAAAGTTGTTTTGTTTTGTTTTAATTTCAGCAATACTTATTTCACTAAGACAATGACCATCCTGGCACCAGGGGGACCTGGAAAGGTGGGGGTGTGACAAATAACTAGAATCCTAGAGGTCATGCCCTGGTCACTAGTATGTCTATGTGATCTGCATAAAGAGGGAATGCAGGGAAATAAAGTCAGGAATTTGAGGAATTTCAATTAACCCTTACTCTACTAGGAAAGACAGAACTGTATAACCTCATTCCTGCTTCTGTATCAGTGTGGGTATTCCTAGTGAGCACCACACCAGGAAGCATAATAAAAGCCTTCCTTTGACCACTCTTTTTCTGAGTTCTTTCAGTAAGAAGGGGTTTGCTTTATTAAGGGGCATATCATGTGGATCTCCTGAAGGGTCCACAGAGAAGCAGTGGACAGCAGCTCCTCCAGGCTAACTGCCTGACCCTGGGTGGTGTGGGGAGCTACTTATGGGAAGCCCTGCCATCCCCAAGCAGGGCTGAGAAAGAATCACTGACCCAGAGGTTGTTAGTGGGTGCATGAAAAGAGTTGGGACTCCGGAAATAGTGAAAGTAGAGAGCCAATGTTTATTCTTCCAGGAACAAGCTTTATAGAGCCATAATCTTCCTCCCCAATTGTTTTCCTCTGAGGACATTACACACTTCTCTGTTCCCAAGCTGTGGGTGTAAATGCCACATTTATCTTGAGGACCTAATCCTTACACCTGTGTGATCGAGCTCTTTCCTGGGGGATGGGGAACTAATCCAGGCTCATCAGCAGGCCAAACACCTGAGAGGGCTTGTTCAGCCATCAGGGTCAGAGTCCCACTGGCCTGTGGTCCTCTACAGGGTGGGAAGTCCTGTGATCCCAACAAGTGTGTTTCTCACACAAACACCTTTTCATTGAACAATCTTTAAAAAAAATTCCAAGGAAAGCAAATGCCCCCAGAAGGGCATTTCGTTTCCTACTCAGATATAAATGACTGGTATATCTTTTTCTGCCAGTAAGTAGTTCTTGATAGGAGAAGGCATAAGGACTAGTAGAAAAAGGAATAATTTGGGAAGACACACAAGGGACAAAAAGGGACATGGAGACAGAGCTTTATCTACTTCACAAGTTTTACCACTCTAACCTGAAAGCACCATCTAATTTTGATCATGTTTTAATGGATTCATATAATAGAATCTGATCTCAAAATCAAATGGTTCAAAACAAAGGATGGTTCATAATGATTTGTTTTTTATGTGTTAACTACTGTAAAAGAAGGCCAAAAAAAATCACGTTCCAAATCATTAATCCCAGGTCTTTGCAATCCCCATCCAAGAGTTCAATGTCATTTATTTT
This sequence comes from Pseudochirops cupreus, assembly GCA_028627135.1. NCBI lineage: Eukaryota > Metazoa > Chordata > Mammalia > Diprotodontia > Pseudocheiridae > Pseudochirops > Pseudochirops cupreus. Next base: position 325,082,821 of record CM053584.1, on the reverse strand, counting down.
GTAGATACACTAATGTGCTGTTTGTGGAGTTATTAACTGGGCCAACCATTCTGGAGAACAGTTTAGAACTAAGTCCAAAGGGCTATAAAACTGTATATCCTTTGATCCAGCAATACCATGACTAGATCTATACAAAGGAACCAAATGAAAAAGGGAAAGGATGCATATGTACAAAAACTTCACAGTAGTTCTTTTGTTGGTGGCAAAGAATGGGAAAGGGAGAAGATGCCCATCAATTAGGGAAACGACTGAACAAATCTTGGTACATGATTGGTTACGAAATACTACTGTGCTGTAATAAATGATGGAGATAGGTTTGGAAAAACCTGGGAAGACTTATATGAACTTGATGCAAAGGGAAATGCACAAAGCTAGGGGAACAATGTACTCAACAATAGCAATTTTATAATAATCATCAACTGTGCTACTCTGATCAGCTACTCTGATCAATACAATTTGTTGTCATTCAGTCATTTCTGTTGTGTCCAATCCTTTGTGACCCTTTTTGGGGTTTTCTTGACAAAGATACTGGCATGGTTTGCCATTTCCTTCTCCGGCTCATTTTACAGATAAGGAAACTGAGGCAGACAGGGTTAAATGACTTGCCCAGGGCCACACAGCTAAGAAGTATCTGAAGTCAAATTTGAACACAGGTCTCTACTCCAGGCCCAGTGCTCTATTTACTGTACCACTTAGCTGCCACTTCACTGCCTCTGATCAATACAATGGTTTGTCCAAAAGACTCAGGAAAAATGCTATCCACTTCCAGAGAAAGAAGTGGTGGACTCTGAGTGCAGATTGAAGCATATTTTTTTCACTTTTTTTCTTGTTTTTTTTTATGATATGCCTAACATGGAAATGTTTTGCATGCCTTCATAAATACCATGCTTATGGTATTTTGTGCCTTCTCAATAAGTGGAGGAAGGATTTAGGGAGGAAGAGAATTTGGAACTGAAAATGAAAATTTAAAAGTTTAATTATAAAAAATGTGATTTATTTTGTTGGCAAGACCCAGTGAGAATGTAATTGGGAAAAAACAGTCTTATAAATAAAATAAAAACATTTCATTTTAGAAGATCTCAGAAAAAGGATTACCAACTCAATTGAAATCTATCCAATTTCACTTTACTCATGAAACATTATTTTCCTGTTGAGATGAGATGAGTTCTAGTCCCATCTGATACTCTGTGTAGTCATGGGCAAGCCACTTTGATGGTACCACTTAGGTGGTACCTACAGAGGCTAAGAAATGGATAGGTACACATGGCCTTTGAAGACCTCAAGGTATTCTAAGTTAAATACACACACCTACCTGTAGATTCTGAAGAGCTCCATAAGCTGTAAATAGAAACAGAAATCCAATAGCTATGATGACAACATTCTTTAAGTTGCTATCCATTTGGCTTATTGAAAACCGTCAATCATCAACTAAGGGTGTAAATTTGTAGTTCATGAGCTTCAGTGGAAAAAAGGAGCCTGGGCTTTGAAGTGACAGCCCCTCTTCTTCATCTAGAAGAGAAAGAACATGTGTTAGCTATTAGAGCTAGTTAATAAACTTTCTTTTGATGAACACATAATACTCCCACAAAGCACCTTTAATTATTCACTTTCTCTAGAACACCAATAGGAATTTTTCCAACAAGACATGATTTTTGACAAATGGCATGTTTTTCTTTCTTTCCAAGTTGACAAGGCCACACAATCAAATGACAATTGATTGAACAATTGATGTTCATACTGTGAACAATGATGATGAACAACATGATGTTCATATTGTGATTCTGGTGAGGTGGCATCACTGAAATGGGCAGAAATTGATGTGGTGGCACAAAAAATAAAAACTATTTTGTCCTCAAATAAAAAAAGAGCAAATAGCAATTTTTGCTCCTGAAGAAAGCCAACGTGATTTTAAGGCAGTGATGGGCAAAGATTTCTTTATTAGGAAACACAAATAACTAATATGGAAATGTTTTACATGATTACACACGTATAACCTATATCTGATTGTTTGCTGTCTCAGGGAGGGCGGTTGGGAAAGAGAGAGAAAGGAGGAAGAATAGAATTTGGAACTCAAAACTTTTTTTAAAAATGTTAAAAATTGTTTAATACATAATGGTGAAGGGGAATAAAATAAATGTTTTAAAATAGCCAAAGCAAAGACAGTAATTTTCCCCATATAAAAACTTAGAATTTTACATCTGAAATTTAATTTCCAAAAGCCAATTTATGCAATTTAAAAATAGGTTTGCATGGAAACACTTGGGAGCTATGGCAAATGTAACCAATCTGTATAGCAAAAAAGATAGTGTGGACTGCCTTTGGGGGATTAATCATCTCCTATGACCCCTCTTTCATTCACAGTCCTAAACAAGGTGAGAAGATAGGAAGGGAATCATCCAGCCTGGGGAAAAAGACTTAAGTACCATTCTTCATTCTAAAGACCCAGGATACTAATCAATAAATCATCTCTGGGGTAAAAAACTGTAGGTCCCGAAGGGTAATAGATCCAAGAGACGTGGCAAAATATGGGACTGTAGATTTTGGAGCTAGGTATAACCTCAGAGATCTAACCCACCTCCTCATCTTATTGATTGGAAATCTGGGGCTCAGCAAAGTGACATGACTTAACAAATGTCACACAGGTACTAAATGGCAGAGTCATGATTTGATCTGAGATCTTTTGACTCAAGATCTAAGCCCTCTTTACCCTAGTCTTAGCAAATCTGCATCTGGGAATATTAGGTCAAATGCTAGGGAGATTTTATGAAAGAAAAGGTCAGTAAAACTCTACAAAGAGAAAAGTAAAGCCAAGGTAACTTTCTCTGAAAGTGGTGAGATGCTAGCTATAAGCCCTCCCCAATCAGCAGAAGGTAATGAATCTATGGACTTGGAACATTGTTCTTTTTTCTTCCATGATATCATTCATTTTTTTCTTTAAAGAAAATTTATTTTTTTAAACTTTTGTTTATTTTTAGTTTACATCATTCAGTTCTATGAGATTTTGAGTTACAAATTTTCTCTCCATCTTTCCCCTACCCACTACCCCAAAACAGAGATCCCACTGTATACTCCCTCCCTCAATCTGTTCTCTCCTATATCCTCCCCCATATCCCCTCTGACTTTCTGGTAGGGCAAGATGGATCTCCCTACCCCAGTGCCTGTATATCTTATTTCCCAATTGCATATAAATAATAATAATGATAATTATATATATATGTATATACACATATATATTTTTAACATTTGATTTTAGAACTTTAAATTCTAGATTCTTTCCCTTCCTCCCTCATCACCCCATTGGAAAGACAAGCAATTCAATACAGGCCATACATGTGTAGTTTTGCAGAACATCTCCACAATGGACGTATTGTATAAGACTGACGATATTTCCCTCCTTCCTATTCTGCCTCCCACTTGTTCTATTCTCTACTTTGTCACATTGAGCAATTAACACTGTTAACCTCATTTTACACTTGAGGAAACTGATACAGACATACAGAGGTTAAGAGATTTTTTCAAGGTGATATGACTAGTAAATGTTGAAGGCTGGATTTGAACTCGGGTCTTTCTGACTCTAGATTCAGTACTCTATCCACTGTGTACCTGGCCACCTCAAAGAAGTTAATTCCACATAGAATTTGTCCTGATCTCATTTGCTGGATTTCTGAAGACCACACCTGTCACCACACCCTATCCTGATGAAAGTATTTTCATATGGAGATGAAGAAGTCTGCAACCAGGAAAGTTAAGGGCCACTATACTCTTGTTACATATCCTTGCTGTCTTAGGGTTAAGTAAACTTCCCTCTGTTAATTACTCAATGTGGTGCTATTGCCTCATTTTGTTCCAAAATTGAACCTGAACTAAGAAATTATTGGTGTGTGGATACATCTAACATCTGACATAGCCATCATGCAAATGACTATATAGATACTGGATATATTCCATGTAAAATGAAGGTAAATTTTTTTTTCTTTAAAGAAAATTTATTTTTTTAAACTTTTGTTTATTTTTAGTTTACATCATTCATTTCTATGAGATTTTGAGTTACAAATTTTCTCCCCATCTTTCCCCTACCCATTACCCCAAAACAGAGATCCCACTGTATACTCCCTCCCTCAATCTGTTCTCTCCTATATCCTCCCCCGTATCCCCTCTGACTTTCTGGTAGGGCAAGATGGATCTCCCTACCCCAGTGCCTGTATATCTTATTTCACAGTTGCATATAAATAATAATAATGATAATTATATATATATATATATATATGTATATACACATATATATTTTTAACATTTGATTTTAGAACTTTAAATTCTAGATTCTTTCCCTTCCTCCCTCGTCACCC
>CM053584.1:325057762-325078375 GCA_028627135.1 Pseudochirops cupreus | reverse complement strand
CTTGTTCTGTTCTCTACTTTGTCCCTGTCCCTTTACAAAAGTGAGTGCTTCTAACAATCCTCCCCCCCAACCTGCCCTCTCCTCCATCTTCCTCCCTCTCATCCCCTTCCCCCCCTACTCTCCTGTAGGCCAAGATATGAAGGTAAATTTTCAAGTAAGGTTATCAGTAGCTAGAGTAGTGGGGTAGGAAAAATCTCTAAGAGAAGGTGAAATTTTGGCCAAGGCTTGGAAGAAAGCAAGCTGTGAAGGTGAGGAGGGAGAGCATCCTGGACATGAGCGACCACCAGCGAAGAGGCATGGAGACAGAGGGTGGAGTGCCACGTGTTGCTAGATTGTCAAATACATAGTTAGGAATAAAGTGCAAGAAGGCTAAAGACAGAAAAGGGTCAGGCTGTGAAGAACTGTAAAGTCAATCGCAGCATGTTACACTTTTTCTTGGAGGTAATAGGAAGCCATTGAAATTTCTTGAGTAACAGAATGACATGATCAGACTTGTGCTTTAGGAAAATTACTTTGGTAGCTGAGTGGAGGATAGATTGGAGCTGAGAGACAGGAGAAGCAGGGAGACCAGGTACTATGCTAAGCCCTGGGAATACAAAAAGGAGCCAAAGACAGGCCCTGCCCTCAAGGAGCTTACAATGTAATGGGAGAGACAATATGAGAAAATATATACAAGGCAAGCTGCATATAGGATAAATAGGAAATAACAGAGGAAAAGCACAAGAATTAACAGGGATTAGGGAAGGCTTCCTGTAGAAGATAGGATTTGAATTGGAATTTAAAGGAAGCCAAAAAGGTCAATAGTTGGAAAGGAGGAGAAAAAACATTTCAGGGTTGAAGTACAGACAGAGAAAATGCCCAGAGTCATGAAATGGAGAGGTGTTCACCAAACAGTAAGGAGGTCATTTAGAAGACTATTGGATTAGTCCCTTGCAATGAAGATGCTTCCATAGAGCATAACAAGTCCCTCTGTAGTTAGAATCAATTGTTGCTAGAGTGAAGTGCTATTGTCCCAATAATGGCAACTCACATTTTTAGACAACCTAAGGTTTGTAAAGTGCTTTCCTCACATTAACCCTATGAAGATTGTCATCCAAAAGATACCATATTTGAATTCTGAGATTGACTCTTTGTGACCCCATGGACCATAGCATGTCCATAGGGTTTTCTTGGCTAAGACACTGGAAGAGTTTGCCATTTCCTCCTCTAGTCACTCATCTTTTGTCAGAACTCCACTATGACCTGTTCATCTTTCTCTGCATGGCATAGCTCAGAATTTCATTAAGTTACAAAAGCCTCTCTGCATGATCTGACTAGGTTGGATTCTTAAGACCAAGGTTCAAATCCTAGCTCTACCACTTGGATAATTAGCAACCTGTCTAGGTAACAGTTTCCTAATCTTATGAAGTGAAGAGTCCCTTGCAGCTCTAAATGGGTGATTCTATGACCAGAAAAGGTGTATACATTGTTTTTGAGGGTTTTTTTTTTTGTCATGTCCACATTCCCTTTAGACCTCTTCATCTCCACATGCAAATATTTTCATCAGAGTAGGCTATGGTGACATGTGTGGTCTTTAGAAATCCACCAAGTCATACGGGCACAAATTCCATGTGGATTTAACTTCTTTGACGCAGCCAGGTACACAGTAGATAAAATGCTAGATCTGGGATCAGTCATTTTATGGATGAGGAAATAGGACTAAGTGACTTTCTCAGGGTCATACAGCTATCCAAAGATTAAGAATGATAAATCAAAAACAAAACTTTTATTTAGGATAGAGTAGCAAATTAAATAAAGAGGAAAAATTCCTCTGAACTCCAAAATGTATTATTCTCCATGCCACCTAACAGAGAAGGAATACTCCCTGGACAATTCACATCCTGGGGACATTTTTCTAGTTGTAAAAAGCCTTTAGGTTCCATTCCCTGACAGCCAACTGTGCCTTACTTTACCTTTACTCTGTAGCTGTTGTCACTCTCTATCTATCTCTGGAGCTGCTGATTGTTGCTGGTCTGTAAAGCTGTTGCTACTCTCTGCTGCTAGGCTGCTTCCCTGCTGATTTACTGCCATCTGCTGACACTATCACCAGCTGCCAGGGATTCTTCTTTCTTGGGAATGTTAGTAAGGACTCTGTTATGTGATACTACTGTACTGGCCAAAAGAGCTGAGGGAGGTAGAGCTAAGATGGTAGAGAAAAGGCAGGGGCTTGCCTAAGCTCTCCCCCAAACTTCTCCAAATACCTTTAAATAATGCCTCAAAACAAATTCTAGAGTGGCAGAACACACAAAAGGCCAGAGTGAAACAATTTTCCAGCCCATGACAACTTAGAAGTTGAACAAAAAATGTCTCCTGCATCAGGATGAGAATGGAGTGCAGTCCAACAAAGGCTGGAATGGAGACCCAATCCCAGCAAACTGTGAGGAAGATTTGGGGGTGACTGAATCAGTGGTAGCAGTGGTGGTTTCCAAAACTTTCAGCCCACAGATGGTAATGGGATCATTACCACTGGTCAGAAGGAGATTACAAGTGTTGGTTTGTTGGCACCAGGGGCAGGACTCTTGTTGGATTGCTTATACTTGGGTGTGAGTTGCAGTCCTGAATCTGAGTCCCAGGGCAAAGAGGAGCACTAGAACCTTAGAGATTATGGCCATGGGGGATCAGAGACCCTTGTTACAGTTCTATGGTGGAAAATAGACCAATGAACAGCATAGTAGAGTAGTAAACACACCTTTTCCTACATCATACCACCTTGGAAAAGCCAAAAACTTACAGGTTCCCAGAATCACTTCTGAAAATAGCTGCACAAAAAACCTGAAGCTTTGGATGATGTCTCCTCCATTCTGGAAGGAGAGCCCCATTTTAACATGGAGTTAAAAGTTAAATAATAGGATGAAAAATGAGAAAATAGCAGGAAAAAACCATCCCAACTATAGAAAGGTGACAGGGAAGATAAAAACACTAACTCAGAAGAAGAAAACAAAGTCAAAACCTCCACATCAAAAGCCTCAAAGGAAAATATGCCTTGGCTCCAGGCCATGGAAAAGCTCAAAAAGGATTTAAAAAATGAAGTAACAGGGGGCAACTAAGTGGCACACTGAATAGAGCACTGGCCCTTGAAGTCAAGAAGGATCTGAGTTCAAATCCAGCCTCAGACACATGACACACTTACTAGCTATATGACCTTAGGCAAGATCACTTAACCCTAATTGCCTTGCCTTCCCCCTCCAAAAAAAAAATACTACTAAAAATGAAGAGAGGCAGAAGAAAAAATAGGATGGGAAATGAGAATGATACAAGAAAATCATGAAAAAAGAGTCAACAGCTTGGTAAAAAATAGCACACAAAAATACTAAAGTAAACACTACTTTAAAAAAAAAAACAGAATAGGAGTCAAGATGGCTGCATAGAAGCAGGAGAACTCCGTGGCTCCCACCATAACTACCTCAAATACCTATAAAATATGACTCTAAACAAATTTTAGAGCTCCAGAACTCACAAAATGACAGAGAAACAAGGCTCCTGCTGAAGGCAGCCTGGCAGACTGATGAAAAGGGCTCATTGCAGCACCCTGGGAGTACAGCCCAGCCCCATGCAGTTTTAGCCCCAGACCGTCCAGGAGAAGCCCCAGTTGGAGCTTTCAGGGGAGTGGATCACCAGCAGCTGTGGCAGTTTCCAGAATTACCAATCCATAAGAGCCTAGGACAAAGGGAAAAGGTCAGCAGCACTTGGCTAAATTTCAGGGAAAAAGGGTCCAGCCAACTGCCTCCAGAGCTAGAAGCACTCTGAAGTGGCAGCTCTGCAGCCACCTCCACATGGCTGCTTCAGAAGCTCTTGGCCTGCAGATTGTAGGGGGGCCGAGCAATTATTCAGAGGCTAAGTGATCTTGCCTTGAGCTGGCTGGATAGGGATTGCCATCTTGGGTGGTGGTCCTGAGGTGCGTTTTCAGTGAGCCAAAGCTGGAGGGGGCTGCAGAGACAGCAGCAGCCTCTTGATAGCTCCAGCAGCTGTGAAAACTCCAGCGATTTGGGACAGAGCTCTCCCCTGGAAGCAGAGTTCTATTGAGCCCAAAAGTCAAGTAACTGATTGGCAACATGAACAGGCAAAGGAAGCAAAGAAAGCTCAGCAACCCAACTTTAGATTCCTTTTTGGGGGACAAAAAGGATGAAAAGGAATGGGAGGAAGACAACATAGTCAGAACTCCCACACCAAAAGCTTCCAAGAAAAATGTAGACTTGTTACAAGCCATTGAGGAGCTTAAGAAGGATTTTGAAAACCAAATAAGAGAAGTAGGGGAAAAATTGGGGAGCAAAATGAGAATGATGCAAGAAAATCATGATAAGAGAGTCAACAACCTGACTGAAGAAAATAACACCTTAAAAAATAGACTAACTCAAATGGCAAAAGAGGCCCAAAAAGACAAAGAGGAGAAGAATGCCTTAAAAAGTCAAATTTTCCAGATGGAAAAAGAATCTCAAAAGCTCACTGAAGAGAATAATTCCTTCAGAATTAGAGTGGAGCAAATGGAAGCAAATGACTTTATGAGAAATTAAGATACTATTTCCTTTCTTAGTTTTACTTTGAGAATTGTATCAGAATACTTCTACTAAATTAAAAGTTGTCCTCTGAAGAAAATTTTAATCATGCTTTTCAGCCATTCTCAACAAAAAAATGAAGAAACTTGTGTGGGTTTTTTTTAATATACATCCAGAAAAAGTCTGAAAAGTTATCATTTATAGAACATTATTTTTTTTAGTTTTCCTTTTTTTAAAGTTAATTTTCAAGGAGGAAGAAAGCCATGGGAATAATATCTTGTACAAAAAAATTGAAAAAAAAAAGAATAGGCCAAGTGGTAAAAAAAAAAAAAGTACAAAAGTTAATTGAAGAAAATAATTCTAAAGCTTAGAATTGGGCAAGTGGAAGCTAATGACTTTGTGAGACATCAAGAAACAATAAAACAAAATCAAAAGAATGAAAAAATAGACAAAAATGTGAAATAGCTCCTTGGAAAAATAACTGACCTGAAAAAGAGATCCAGAAGAGAAAATCTAAGAATTGGTGGATTACCTGAAAGCCATGATTTTTAAAAAAATACCTAGACATCACCATTCAGGAAATTTATCAAGGAAAACTGCCTTGATGTTCTAAAACCAGAGGGTAAAATAGAAATTGAAAGAATCCATTAATCACCCCCTGAAAGAGATCCCAAAATGGAAACTTCTGACATTATAGCCAAATTCAAAAGTTCCTAGGTCAAGGACAAAATATTGCAAGCAGCCAAAAAAAGAAACAATTCAAATATTGTGGAGCCACAGGAAGGATACCACAAGATTTAGCAGTTTCTATATTAAAGGATCAAAGGGTTTGAAATATGATATTCTGGAAGGCAAGAAAAGAGCTAGGATTACAACAAGAATCACCTACCCAGCAGAACAGTATAATTCTTCAGGGGGGAAAGTGGATACTCAATGAAATAGAGGACTTTCAAGTGCTCCTGATGAACAGGTCAGAGCTAAATAGAAATCTGACTTTCAAATACAAGACTTTAAAGGATCATTAAAAGGTCAACAGAAAGTAGAAACCATAAGGCATTCAATAAAGTTAAACTGTTTACATTCCTACATGGAAAAAAAAATACTTGTAACTCCTAAAAACTTCCTCATTATAAAAGCACTTAGAAGGAGTATACATAGACAGAGAAAACACAGGTGTGAGGCGAATCTGATGGGATGATTATCTAAAAAAAGGGGGGGGGGTGAGAAAGAAGAATGCTCTGGGAGAAGGGAAAGGTAGAGGTAGAATGGGGTAAATTATCTGACATAAAAGAAGGCTGAAAGAGGTTTACAGTGAAGGTGAAGATGGGCAAGGGGAGAGCAGGTGAACCTTACTCTCATTGGAATCAGCTGAAAGAAGAAATAAGCTACAAACTGAGTTGGGTGTAGAAATCTATCTTACCATACAGGAAAGGAGGAGAAGAAGAGGACAAGGGATGTAGCAGATGATAAAAAGGAGAGCAGATTGAGGGAGGCAAAAGTCAGAAGCAAAACTCTTTGGAGAATGGACAGGGTAAAAGGGGAAAGAAAAAGTAGGATAAACAGGGAAAATAAGATGGAGGGAAATACGTAGTTGGTAATCATAACTATGAAAACAATTACAGCAAGTTTCTCTTATAAAGACTTCATTTCTCAAATATATAGGAAACTGAGTCAAATTTAGAGAAATAAGAGCCATTCCTCAATTGATAAATGGTCAAAGAATGAACAGTCAGTTTTCAGACAAAATAATCAAAGTTATCTATAATGATCTGAAAAAAATGTTTTGAATCACTGCTGAGAGAAATGCAAATTAAAACAACTCTGAGCTACTACTGTACCCTTATCAAATTGGCTAATATAATAGAAAAGGTAAAGGAAGAGTGTTGGAGGAGATGTGGGAAAATTAAAACACTAATGCATTGTTAGTGAAGTTGTATAGTGATTCAACCATTCTCAAGAGCAATTTGGAACTATTCCCAAAGGCTATAAAGTCATGTTTACCCTTTGACCAAGCAATACCACTACTAGGTATGTATCCCAAAGGGATTAAAAAAACAAAAAAGAAAAAGGACCTATATGTACAAAAATATTTATAGCAGCTCTTTTTAGTGGTTGCAAAGAATTGGAAATTGAGAGATGTCTATCAATTGAGAAATGGCTAAACAAGAAAAACCTGGAAAGACTTACATGAACTGATGCAGATCAAAATAAGCAGAACCGAAAAAATTGTGCATAGTAATAGTAATATTTATTATGATCTATTGTGAATAATAACTTAGCTATTCTCAGCAATACAATAATGAAAGGTGCTGTTTGATTCCAGAGAATGAGCTGGTGGAACCCAAATGCAGATGAAAGATATTTTTCTTATTTTTTTTCTTTCTGTGTTTTCTTTCACAGCATGACTTACATGGAAATGTGTTTTATATGAGTATACATGTATAACCTATGTCAAATTGCTTACCTTTTCATGGGAGATAAGGAGAATTTGGAGCTCAAAATTTGGGGGAAAAAAGTTATATTTAAATTTTTTTTTTACATATAATTGGAATTTTTTGAAATTAAAAAAACCACAATAAAAACACACTAGGGCTCAAAGCTGCATCCAGCAGAAAAAGAAAGGGAAGTCCTTCTGGTTGAAATCTATTTTTCCCTCTCACATGTTCTCTTCCAGATTTCTTCAATATTTAAGTTGAAACTAGGAAATTCCATTAAACTCTTACCTTGCCCCTAGGAAATAACAAAAACTCAATGGAGTTTCAGCAAGTGACAAAAAGAAGCACTTAGCAATACTGGTGAGGGCAGGGTTTAACTGGTGACCTGCATTCTTACAGGTCAGATCTCTGTCCCTCTTATACTTGTCTTATTTATTGATACTAGTGCTTCCCCTGGACTTACAACTACAAAATTTAATATCTCTTTACACTGAATCTCATTTATCAGCAATTGACAACTACTTTTAGATTCCTTTCTACTTTCAGGAAATTTTAAAATCAAAAATCCTGGTCTTTTTCCATCTCCAAAGGCTTAGATTTTGGCATTAATATCTCCCCAAATCATTCACTACTACATTAAATGTTTCCTTTATTATTTTGTTCCCAGTGCCCGTAAGCACCCCTAATAATAAAAGGTCATTGATCGTGTTTCAAGAGTAAAACCTTACACCAAGGTCACAAAATTTTAATATCCATAGCACTAATATCTTTAAAAATACATAATTATCAGTGAATTGGATCATATTTGTGGGACTGGTCACATATTAGCATTATCTTTAGGCATTGGAGTTCAGTTTTAGAATACTTTACTTTGACGCATCTTAAAACAAAGCATAGTCAATTCATCTCTGAATTCTGTTCTCCTCTTGTAAAATAAATGATCTTTGAGGTTGTAGAGGGAATAAAGCATGTCCCTCTGTCTCATTCATGGATTCTCTGAAGTATGTATGCAGCCATCCTCATATATAATGTCATTTAGTTACTCTGTACCCTTACTTTCTGGGGGTAATTGTGGCTGGAACATGTTCTTCCTTTGTATATATCTTCAAAGAGTTGGAAAGACCCAGCATAGGGTATCACTAAAAAGAAGTAGGAGATGCAAAGACTGATATCACTGTAACTGAGCAATTACTGACTCATTCAATAGCACTGAGATATTCATAAGCAGACCCAGGATTTAAAGTAAGATCCACTGATTTCAAATCCAGTGTTCCCTTTATTTCCCTGAACAATCTTCATCTTTCTTACCTTCTTCCCTTTCTCTTAGCATGGACTGGGCAAAAACTTTCCATGTTATGAGTTGTTTATATCTCTCTGAAGGAGAGATGATGTCTCTTGTAGAAAGGTGTAGAGGATCATTGTGGGGTTTCCAAAAGTGCATCTTTCTTTCTGAGCCCTTGTAGTAGGAAGAATTTGGGTTCAGTGGTGTCCGTGGTAGCTGTCCATGGTAGTAAGGTTTAGTACAGTATTGTTTGATTCTTCCTGTGATGATTTTTAGTAGCCAATAAAACATTTAATAACAAAGTTCCACAGAATCTCTGAGCTGTACCTAAACAAAAACCCCCTCTACAGCATGCTTTTCCTTGAAGACCTCCAATGATGAGGACTTCTTTACTTTCTAATGCAAACTTTTCCTCTTTGGGATAACTCCAGCCACCCTCCACAACTTCCTTAGATTGCTGACTGTCTCCCTAAATGCTATTTCAGGAATCCCCCAGCCATTTTTCACTATTTCTTCTCTGTTTACCTCCCCACAAATTGCCTCACTTAATCAGGTATGCCCTTCCATCTCCCTTTTCTCTGTTACCCGGCCCCTTCAGTTCTGGAACCGTGCACCATGATCATATCAGCACTGTGTTCCTGGATGAAGTGTGCCATCTACTCCGCTATGGCCACACTCATCATTCCTGTAGCCTCCAGGATCAAAGTGTTCTTTCCTGTATACCACTCATCATCTGTGCTGTTTTGCCCAATAGAATGCAAGTCCTTTGAGAGCAGGAACTAAATTTACTTTTATATTTGTATTCCAAGAACTTAGCATAGTTCTTGGAACCATGTAAGTACTTAATAAGGGGAGGAGTGGTGGGGGTGTCGGTCATTCATGTATTCATTAAGAAGTTTTTCCTTACATCAAGCTGGAATTTGCCCCTGCAGCTTCCTACCATTGCTCCCAGTTCTGCCATCTAAAACAAAACAGAACAAATTGAATCTGTCTTCTGTGTGATTATAACTCTTAGGCATTAGAAAACAGTTATTGTATTATCATAATCCCTGTGTGTCCTCTCTTCTCCAGGTTAATTGTCCCCATGTCCTTCAATTGATTCTTATATGACATGAACTCAAGACCATAATGATTGTTCTTCTCTAGATACTTTCCAGATGTGAGTGCATTGAAGAGTATAACATCCCTAGAGATGGAGACAGTATTGTTCTTAATTCAATCCAACTTGGCATTAGTTTATTTTTTTATCTGCTATGTCACTTTTGACTCATATTGAGCTTGCGCTTCCCTAGGTTTATAAGCTCCCTTATGATCCCTTAAATTTATAAGCTGAAATGAATCTTACAGGTTATCAAATCTAATTCCTTCATCTTATAGATTAGGAAATTTCCCAGAGAGGTCAAGCAACTTGTCCAAAGTTACTCTCATAAATATGGGTAGAGCTATGATTTTAATACAGGCCCTTTGATTCTAAATCCAAGGCCTTATCTAATTTTCCAAACTACCTTTATAACCCACAGATCTTACTCAGATCAGTTGATGTCCAGCTACACCTTCCTCATCTTGAACTTGAGAAGTTGAGTTGGTATTTTTTAGCCCCAAATATAAAATTTATCTTTATCTCTATTAACTTTGATTTTATTTTAATTCTGTCCACTGTACTAAATTGACATCATATTTTTTGGACCTGACTCTATCACCCAGGGTGTTAGTAATCCCTTTAGCTTTGTATCTTCTGTGAATTTGATAAAGGTTTCATCTCTGCAATTATCCACATCATTGATAAAAATGTTAAATAGGACAGAGACAATCAGAAATCCCTGAGGCACCCCCACTGAACTTCTTCCAAATTGACATTTAACCATTAATGACTAATGTCTGACTTTGGCCATTTAACTAGTTCATCTATTTAATTAAATTATATCATCTTACCTTCATTTCTACATCTAAACCATAACAATTTGCTACATGCTTTGCTGACATTTTAGTAAATCATATTACTACATTCCCCTGATAAATCAATCTAATTATCCTATCTAAAAAGGAAATATGGTTAAAATGGCAAGATCAATTCTTGATGAAGCCATGATGTCTCTTTGTCATTTCTACTTCATTTTCTGGATGTTCACTAACAATCTCTCTAAAAATATTTTCTAGAATTTTCCCAGGAGTCAAAGAGAAGTTCACTGAACTACAATGTTCAGACTTCAGCCTCTTCCATTAAAAAAAAAAAAATCAAGATAACTGCCATTTCCCAATCCTATGAAACCTTTCTTCTTGTCCTAAGTCTGAAGAGTGACTTAGGAATTACACCATCAATTCCCTAAGAAGGAATTCATCTGTCCTTATTGACTAAAATTCATCAAGAACAGCTAAGATGTTTCCTTATTCTCTCTCTATTTACCTTCTTTACTTTGAAAACCTATATATTATAAAGGCTCCTTCACATTTTCCTATTTACTTCTATCCTACCCCCTTACATGAAATTTGGGGTCCTTGAATCTAACTTGTCAAAAGTAGCTGTTCTGGCTCTTTTTGTGGTGGCAAAGAATTGGAAATCGAGAGGATATTCATCAATTAGGGAATGGCTGAACAAGTTGTGATATATGAATGTAATGGAATACTATTGTGCTGTAAGAAACTATGAGCAGGCAGATTTCAGAAAAACCTAGAAAGACTTGCATGAACTTATGCTGAGTGAAGTGAGCAGAACCAGGAAAGCATTGTACATAGGAACAGCAACATTGCGCGATGACTGGCTTTGACAGACTTAGCACTTCTCAGCAATGCAAGGATCAAAGACGACTCCAAAAGACTCACAATGAAAAATGCTGTCCACACCCAGAGTAAGAACTCTGGAGTCTAAAAGCAGATGGAAGCATACTATTTGCTCTCTTTCATTGTTGTTCTTTTATTTCTTCTTTCTTGTGGTTTTTCCCATTGATTCTGATTCTTCTTTACAACATGATTGATTTGAAAATATGTTTAATGTGAATGGTTATGTCTATATAAGGATTGCACACTATCTTGGGGAGGGGAGAGGAAAGAAAGTGGGAGAAAATTTAAAACTCAAAATCTTATGAAAGTGAATGTTGAAAACTAAAAATAATTTGGAAAAAAAAAAAAGAAGGGGGAGGGTGGCTAGGTGGTGCGATGAATACAGCCCCGGCCCTGGAGTCAGGAGGACCTGAGTTCAAATGCCGGCCTCAGACATGTAACATTTACTAGCTGTGTGACCTTGGGCAAGTCACTTAACCCCAATTGCCCTGCCTTCCACCCCCAAAAGCAAAAAAAAAAAAAAGAGAGAGAGAGAGAGAAAAACAGTAGCTGCTCTGAGGATATATATATGGCAGAGAACTTCTAGGTGAATAACATAAATGCTTTATATATTATTCCCCTCCCTAAATGTTAATGTCCAGCTAAATTTGCCTTTTCACTATTCCCCACACACTAGAACTCCAATACCTATGCTTTTGTACTGGTCTTTTCATCTCAGTCTCTTAGAATACTCTCACTTCCTTCAAGATGGAGATCAAGCCCTATTTATACAGAAAACCTTTTTCTGATATCCCCAACTACTAGTGACCTCTCTCCCTAACTACCTCATATTTATTTGATATTTATTCTGTATATATTATACAGTGCTTGGTAGTGTAGTGGACAGAGTGAGGAACCTCAAATCGAGAAGAACTGAGTTCAAATTCAGCTTCAGATACTAGTTGTAGTTGTATGACTCTGAGAAAGTCACTTAATCTATCTGCCTCATTTTCCTCATCTATGAAATGGGAATAATAATAGTGCCTGCCTCCCAGAGTTGTTGTGAGGGTCGGATGAGATAATATTTGTAAAGTTACTTTGAAAACCTTTAAGTATATTATTATTTCCATTATTGTTAATGTGCATGCTGCCTACTGCAGTTGAATATAAACTCTTTGAGAATAAGAAGTTTTATTTTATGTCTTTATGTTCTTAGGACCTAGCAGCATGCCAGCATATGGGAAGTACTTAATAAATGCTTTTTGATGAGTTAATTGACTGATCAGCCCGCAGTTTAGATGGGATGGGAAACAATATTCTAGAAAATATGTTTAGGATATGCCTTCATTTCTTTTTAGTGTTTCTCCTATATTGATTTTATGTAGGTCCCATAGAAAATGCAATCGGAAAGAACTGTTTGATTCAACTGCTTTTATCAATATGGATGTTGGTACTTGCTGCATTCCAATGTGTTCTTTGTTGCAACATTAAAGAAGAAGCAAAGGGCTGGAATTTATTGGTGAACAAAATCATTGGATCACTGGAGCTAGGGTAGCCCCATCTTTTGGACTCTGCCCACAGAGTTTTGGCCATAGGAAGGGTGTCCAAGGAACTTCTTGCTAGTATGAAGCTTTTTTGAGGCATCCCCCAGATTCTGGTGACTGTGGACATTAACAGCAGGCAGACTACCCAGGATCCCACTGACTCTCATCTTTGAAGGGTCAAGGAAAAGGAAGACATTACAGTGATGTAGAATAAGGAAAGCTAGAACTCATCAACTCAAGAAAGAGATATAAGAATGTAAACATTCATTTTAAAGTCTAGCAAGTGGGTCATTCTTCCTGGTTCAATTCAGTCTTTAACACGGGCCAAATCACAGGAATACATGAGGATAAAACAGGAGCTCTGATGGCAAATATCTTATAGCAAAGCATCAGGGCCCAAGCCCATCCCCATGCAGTAGAGACAGAAAAACTATATTCACAGTGACAACATTATAAATTGAAAGGACAACAACAAGAAACATCAGAATTTGAAGAGTACTGGGAAAATACTATGGCTAGCAGAAAATACCCTGACTCTCTCCTCCCTCCTTCCATCCCTCAGCTCCTGATGAGCTACCTTAATCAAGAAACCTATTCAGAGAGCTTAGATAAATTATCAAGGGTTACATTATAGCTTCAAATGTTTTGGAAAGGGCAGAAGAAGAAATTCCAATTGAGTGAGTGGAACTGGGATTCCCTGTTGACATAGATTCCCTTTACATACAACTTTAGGGTGGGTCTACACAGTGAAGTGGGCTTTTGTTAAGTTATGCAATGATTGTTACCATAAAAAAAGTTAACAGAGATGATTATTTTGTGGATCATACAGTGTTTTACAGTTTACACATTCATATATGCATTATCTCAGGAAGAAGCATTTTGTTGCTGTCAAAGAACATGTAATTTTTAATCAGTAGACCTGTATATCAATTAAATTATAAACTATGTGATGCTGGGTAAATAACTTTCTTTCTCTGGGCTTCAATTTTCTCATATGGAAATTGAAAGAGTTGGACTAAAAACTGAGGTTCTTCACTTTGGGACTATGAACTTTAAAAAAAAAGTTTTTGATGGGGCAACTAGGTGGCCTAGTTGATAGAGCACAAACCCTGGAATCAGGAGGACCTGAGTTCAAATCCAGTTTCAAAAACTTAATAGGCTTTGTGACCATGGAGCAAGTCATTTAACTCTGATTGCCTCTCCCCCAAAATTTTTGACAACTGTATTTTAATAGAATTTATTTCTTGTGTAATCATATGTATTTTATTTTATGCATTTAAAAACATCATTCTGAGAAGGGCTCCACAGATTTTAGCAGCTTAACAAAGGGAGTCCATGATATAAAAAAGGTTAAGAACCCCTCAACTAGACTATCTCTTGGAGATAACCTTGGAGAGCAGAAACAACATACAAACATTGAAAACACTGGGTATGAGGAAACATTTCCTATGAATTAGAACTATAGAAAAGTGAAATGTCTCTAATTGTAGTAACTGAGTTACCCATCTATCACTAAAGGTTTTACAAGTCTATTTTGTGGAAGTGATTTTTACCACTTAGCTTATTTGGGATAAGCTAAAAGACCTCTGAGATTTCTTCCTACTCAGTTTTTATGATTTTAGTATAATTTTAACAGAGGAGGAGAATCAAATAATAGAGGTCATGTGACCTACCTCCAGGGTCATACAACTGGTAAATAGCAGAATTTGGTCTCAAACACAATGCAGAGCTCTTTCTCCTCACTTCATCTTCCTTGTCTTCAGACAAATAAATTCATAAATAAATGGATGGATGATTGAATGGATGAATGGATTATAGATAGAAAACTAAGCCCTTTTCTATACTAGTACAATTTCTAGTTATCTGTGTAACTCTCACAATCTTTCATTTCATTTTAACTGTGAAGATAAGTCTTTGAGAAGCTTCTTGCTTTATCTTCAATGTCAACATGCCTTTGGAAAAGCTAGGTGGTAAAGTGTTTAGAGCCCTGGATCTGGGGATGAGGAAGATTTAAGTTCACATCCAGCCTTGACCCTTACTAGCTGTGTGACTCTCAGTTTCCTCATCTGTACAATGGGGAAAATAATGGCATAGACCTCCCAGGGTTGTCGTGAAAATAAAAGGAGATATTTTTGGTAAATCACTTTAAAATCCTATATGTGTTAGCTATTGTTATTATTCCACAGATATTGCTCATACTCTTTCTAGCTTATAAATTACCTGTATTTCAGAGACATTAAAAAAGAGGCTTTCAACAGTATTTTGTTCCTTTTTTTTTTAGCTCTCAATGCAGTATTTCAGTTCCCTTTCTCATTCTGAGCTAAACATGCCAGAGAGACAATTTGGTCTGCTGGTCATTGAAATACTGAAATAAGGAAACCTGCTGGGGCAGCAGCTGTAATAGTAGAAGGAACAGGAGGCAGGGAAGATTAACTAAGAGAGAAGTCTCTCCCTTTATCTCAACACATACTTTTCTATTTTGAAGAAAAAGTTGGTACTAGGTAATACATATAACTTGGCAGGTTGCTCTATAGTTGCCTCTAAGACACTATTTTTAAGTGCAAAAGGGAACATAAAAGACAGGTTCCATTTCAGACTCTCCAAACATGACATCATTTAGGTCTGTTGTCATGTGAAGATTCAAATGAGATTATGACAAACCAAAAAACCTTCTGGTGCTGAATTTCATAATTCACTTCATTATGCTTTCCAACCCTAGTTAATATTTCTCTTTTCTTTTATGGAGATAGTCTATGCATTAATCTGATTTACCACTGGTTGAAGAGATAAAGTGGTTTAATTTTCAGGCATCAGCAAACTTTTCCTTCTGTCTTACTATTGAATAGAGCCAGGGATGGAACCTGCTACAGGCTAGAGTCAAGGGCATGAGCTCTCTGTAGGGCATAGATTGAAGTTTCTCTACCCAAGCACCAGGGAAAGTCCCAGTAGTATATAGAATCAAAGGTCCTAGAGTGCTGTGACTATTTGACTTTTAAAAATTTGTACACTCATTGCCTGATATTTGGCAGATAATTAATAAATATGTGTTGAATTGAAACAGGAGGTTCTTACTTAGGAAACATCTGAAACCATCACTTTGGTCCTATTGATCCAAGGGCAATTCTCAGAGATACCAGGTACTAATCTGGGGGCTAAATGCTAGAGATGGTACCCATTTGTGATAGGAAATACACTGAATCTGAAAATAGAAAACCTGGATTCAAATCCCAACTCCACTACTTACTATAGATAGAATCTTAGGAGAGCTCCACTACCTCCCTAGGCCCTAAGTTCCTAATATATAAAGTGAGGGGATTTGACTTTATGATTTCAAAGATCTCTTTCTGGATGCTACCTTCTGTGGGCTAATGGAATAATTAAAATGTATGACAGAGAAACACTATAGCTAAGAAATTATTTTATTTATTCCTGTGACCTCTATCAAGGAGAAGTATATTTTCACTAGAAATGTTAAATTACTCTGTCTAATATGGAGTTTATATTCAAGATAAAGAAAGAGATTTTTAAAAATAAATAAGGACATGGTAAGAGAACACCGTGAGAAAAAAATCTAGAATGTATTATCAAACAGATAGTTAATGAGGCTTTTTTTTAATTTGAACATTTCAAATTGGAATCTTTAATTTTAAATGTATTTATAAAATATATGTTATATATAAATATGTATATATATTTGTGTATATATATATGTGTGTATATGTATGTCCATAATAATTCATTATACAAATCTATCAAAATAACTAGATGTTATAAGAATAGTTGACAATTTAGCTGATGGCACAAACATTTGTCATAAGAAACCAATTTTGCAAATACATTTGTTTTCTTTTAAAAATACTTTAATACAGAAAATATGTCTTTAAGCATCTTAGAGAACATTTTTAGTAATTAAAGATTCATTTCCTATTACTTTGGTTTATCATTTCAGGTTTTCTAATGCCATTTAACACAGCACATCAATCCCATCCAAATAGGCAATGAGACTGCTTTCTGTCTCAGTCTTTCTGTATTTCTCTTCAAATACTGTTTACTTTATAAAGTTCAAAGGATTCTAGGTCTTTTTTACTTATCTGAAAGAAAAAAACAAGTTCTCTTGATTGGGAGAGCTCATTTAAACAACTTTCCTTCTGAAATTTACCTAGTGAGAATGTTAAGGTGTCTCACTGACCCTCAACTGCCAACATTATCTTTTTCATTCTGGATTAGTTAGAATTTCATCTTCTCCAGACTGGATAAGAGTTTTTACTTTCCACCTATAGCTCCTAGATCATAAGATGAAACTCCAGAAACTCCTAGTGATTAGTGACTAGAAACAGGAGCAGTGATGACCAAGAACCAATGTGGTTTAATCAAAAAGCAAGTAATTCCAGACTAAAACCATTAGTTTTTTTTTTAAATAGTATTACTAGACAGTAGAACAGGAAAATGAATTAGATAAGGCCCATGTACTTTCAGCAAAATATGTGACAGATTCTTATGAAATCTGGAGAAATATAGAACAGTCCACAGTAGAACTGGGTAGATTTGGAGTAGTCATTAATGGTTCTGTTGACTTGGAGGGAAGTTTACAGTAGAGGGTCCTAAAGATCTGTGCTTGGCCCAGTGTTTTTTAACATTTTAATATATGACTTGGATAAAGACATAGATGGCACACTTATCAATTTGCAGATGACATCAAAATGGAGGGGATAACTAACGTACTAGATAAGAGAGTCAGGATTCCAAATGATAACTTTCTATCTCCCACCTTTCCAGTCCCTTTCCTCTGTATTCCTCTTTTCCCCATTCCTTTCCATTCCTTCTTTTTTTTCTTCCCTTCCCCTTCTGATTCTCCTCTCCTCTCCTCTTTTTCGCTTTTCCTCTCTTCTCCTTTCCTGCTGATTTTAGAAATGAGAGGTCTATATGAACACATATAATTTATAATATAATCTCATCCTATTTGTAGGAATTCTTCTGAGTCTATGTCATAGGAATTTTGGCTAAGAATTATACTATCAAATTATGGAAGTCATTTTTATGGATATACATACTGATACTGAGCTAAAAATTTCTCTTCGAGTCTGTCTCCGTCTAAGTCTCTCCCTCTTTTATTTACTCTTTAACGTCTCACTCTCTGAGTATCTGTCTGAAGCAGGAAAGCATGGAGCTTTCGACAACTTTACAGGTCTTGCTCAAGTCATACATCAAGTGAGTGGTGGATCTGTGTAAGAACCAAGGCATCCAGGAGTAGATTATGATTATGTGACCTTTCTTCAAAGGCAGTTAAAGGAATAATTCCTCGCATCATCCCTACAACTGATTCCCCATGGATTCATGTCAGCCAAACTCAAAGCAGCAATTTCAAAATAAAAGTTTTTACAAAGTGCAATTCTATATGTTGAATTGAACAGGCATTACAACTGATGGATAGGCCTTTGTTTATATATAGAGCACATTCAAGTCTAATTTAGAAAGCCAATCACCCCAATGATTCATTATCCTAAAACTCACTTCTAGCTTTGCAAATGTCGATACATTCTACTCACATAAATCTGAGGAAGTGGTGGAGAAATAATGAATCAGTAATGATGAGTATGTTCTGAATTTAGGGTATAAAGCTAAAAGTAGAGGAAAGAGGAAAACAGAATCCCATCTCAATAAATCTTTAATGACAGCCATTTGGCATTGAATCACATATTATCTTGTCAGGCATTTTATTGCTTTCTTGCTACTTAACTAGAGTAGATCAAGAGAGGTTCTAGACTAATTTGGTGAGTTTACTAGGAGGTAAGATTCTGGGATACTTGCTGAAGGGAATTCCCTCATCAGTTTGATGAACTTTCCCACTCCCTCCCCTCCTGAATAACCTTCATACTAATGTCTTCCTAGAGTAGAGTGGTGGGTAACTGGGAGGCCCTGGGAAAGATTATAAAATGACAGCTCCAAGTTAAGGGTGTGATAAAATGACTACAAACAGAAATCAGAATGTGAGTTATAAGCAGATATTGTGAAACTGGTAGGTCCCATGTCCACTAAGCATCTGAAGAAACCTATAGTCAAGTCTTGCTTATCCATACCTTGAGGGCCAATTTAGTGCCCCAAGTGACATTTAGAGGGGGACACACAGAAAGGGTAAGACAAGGAGCATAACTTACAGAAGTACAGGCACAGACAGAATCAGTATTGGGGGGCTTACCCAGTAGGCCACACGATGGGCCGAGGTGTTAGCTCTTAGAAGAGGAGATAGGTGATGGACTGAAAGTTGATTAAAGTAGATCCAGAAGTAAGAGTAAGTACCATCCAGTGTAAGGCACCTGGAAGGGGAATCAGATGGAAATAGTTCCCACCAAATTCTGGGTATCTGGTAGCAAGCCCAGCAATTGATGAGGTTGGCAGTAGCTGACTTCAGCAAAATAGATATGAAGATCGTATGCGATCTCTTGCAACTGTGGCCACAGAAGGGTTAAAGTCCAGTCAGATGAAGGCAATGGAAGCAGATGCTTATAGATACTCTGTGGTGAATCGAGTATGCAGGGAGAAGTAGGAGTGGTACCAAGGAGAATTCTCCCAAGGCTAGTAAAAAGTAAAATCTCTCTGCTACCAACAGATTCTATTAAGGGGGGGGATCCTATTAAGTCCTCTGGGTGACTTTAGGAGTAAACACAAAAATGAAAACAGTTGTTGCCAAATAACATAACTAAAGCCTTGGAATCAAGGTTGGGAGTTGAAATCACAGATTTTAGGCCTCATTAGTTTAGTGTGTATGTCAGATCCAGATATAGATACGTAGCTATAGACATGTATATGGTAATTCCCCAAATAGCTTGTTAGCTCTTTGAGAACAACCCTATACAGTCACCATGTTGGTTCAAGCCTTCATCATCTATCTCCTGGTATAATAGCTTCCTTGTTGGCCTCCCCACCTCCCCCATCTCTAATTCATTCTCCACACAACTGCCAGAGTGATTTTCCAAAAGTATGGGTCTGATAATGTGATTCTTCTAGGTGATCATCTCCAGTGATTCCCTGTTAACCTCTGGGACCAAGTATAAACTCCTGTCATATAAAACCCATCACAATCTAACCCCACCCCATCTTTCCAGACTTATTACTACCTTTTATGATCCCCACTATCCCTCCCTCTATTGTGTCTCACTCAGGACACTCTATCTCTGAGCCTTTGCCCTGGCCATCCTGTTTCCTGGAATGCATTCCTTCCTCACCTCTTCCTCTTGGATGCCTTTAAGGCTCACATTAAATGACACCTTTAACACATGTCCTTTCCTGGATCACTGCTCTGTCCCAGTCCCTACCCTTGGCTCCTCCCGCCCCCCTGACCATTAGGATATTCTCCCCCTAAAAATCACAAGATCATTCATTTAGGGCTAGAAGAGACCTTAAAAGTTGAGTCCAACCCCTTTGTTTTTCAGATGAGGGAAACAAGACACAAAGGGTTCACACAACTAGTAAGTGTCTGAAATGGGATTTGAATTCAGATCTCTTCTTCTAATAGTCCAATACTTTGCAGTTCTCATTGCCTCTCAGCAATCACCTTAAATCTTGTTTTACACAAACATGCACATTTGTACATGCTGTTCATCCTCCTCCTCCACCACCAAACTCTTTCATCACTACCTGTGTATTTCTAGCACTTAGCCTAGTATCTGGAACATAGTAGGTTTTTAATCAATTGTATTGATTGATTGAATATATAATTATAAATCATATATACCATCTATGTACCCTGACACAGTATAGGGTATATAGAAAGTATTTAATAAATGCTTCGTTTCATGTATGCTAGATTTTGCCCTCCCCTCCCAATTTTTTCATGTTGGTAATGTCATATTTTCATCAAAGCTGTTGTGATTAGTTCAAAGTTAAGACAGCTAGGTGACATAAAAGATAGAGCATTTGACTTGGAGTCAGGCCCATCCTGGTTTGCTCCTTTCAACAATTCCCCACCAGCTACAACAAATTCTTACCATGTTAGTTTTGTTTTGTTGACTTTATTTTCATCAGAAAAAGTGAATGTGTATATATGGGAGTCTTGTTTTAAGATA
>CM053584.1:325040493-325057262 GCA_028627135.1 Pseudochirops cupreus | reverse complement strand
CTACCAAAAAGTGACATAGGAGAGAATAGACTGGGGGAGGGGGGACACACTGGGATGGCTGTTTTGGGGTGGTGGGTGGGGGAAAGACGGGGAGAAAATATGTAACTCAAAAAAAAATTTAAAATAAATAAATAAATAAACAAACAAACAAATAAATAAATAAAGATAAACTGGCAGAAACATCTCAAGAGCCATTCTCCTATGTGTACAGCTTTCTGAAGCCGTCAGGCAGGCACTACTCTTTTCAGGTTCACCCTGAAAAAAGTAATCATTGTAAGTTTCATCTTCAAATATGAAGATTCAATTCAACAGATATTTACAAAATGCCTACTTTACATTTCATTGAATTCTTTAGATGTATTTTTTATGCTCACATCCATTGGATTTCTTTATATTTGTTTACACTCTTCTGTCCAAGACTCTTTACATGCAAAGGGATTTGTGAAAGGTCCCTAATGTCTAAACCACTTAAAAATATCTAGAGCAGACCTAAGTATTTTTGTTATGGAAATTCAGAGTGGCTTACCCCATGGAACTTACCATGCCACACAGGATCATAGAGAGTTAAAGGATATTCATTCCAGCCCCTTCTTTTTATAAATGAAGAAAAAGAAGCACAGAAATATTAGAGGAATTGCCCAGCATCACACAGCTGAGGCCAGCCTGCAACCAGGTCCTATGTTACTCTGGAAACTTGGTAAATTTTCTTTAGGTTAGAAATCTCACTACAAATGCATTGATAATTAAATAAAAATAATGAGAGACTGAGGTGCATAGCCACTTTAGATGTCATGGGGCTGCTTTTGGGTAGAGGGAATAACTGATCACCTATTGATATGATTTCATGCATGCCAGAAGAATATCAATGCTGTTTTATGTTTGAAAGTCCATTATTAGAACTTTTTTTCATTTAACTTTATATTTGAACTTCAAAATATCATTAATGTCAAGATCTGTTATCAGTTATTTATACCTTATTGAGAATGAAGACAATGGTAGTTTTTGACTGTGGAACAAGAGACTAGACAGCCAAGGAAGGGCATACAAGTTAGAGAAAAGGATAGAGGCTTCATTGCCTTCACAATACTGCCTCAGGAAATCCTGGTTATCATAAATTATCTTTGACTCTATTCCTTCATTCACTCATCCATTTATTCAAAAAACATTTGCTGAGTCTGCAAATATAATGTTGGGTGTATGGAAAGGTACAAAGATAAAAGACAAAATTAGTTCATGTCTTCACAGTGCCTAGGTCTAGTGGGAGAGATAAGATTCATGTTTAAATAGGTATATTACAAATTAGAATGATTCAGTGACTAGAAAAAGCCAACTACTTATATTAGAGATTCATAGAGTAGGACAACCACATTTGGTTGATGGGGAGGGAATAAAGGAGGAGTGGAGTGAGAGAGGAGGGCTTAATGGACACAGTAGCAATTAGATTGGTTCTTGAAAAGGTTAGGATTGTGCCACCTGGAGGCTGGGGAAGGGTATTCCAGGCAAAGGTGAAACAATGTAGGAACGTTTGATGGCTACGAGTATAACACCTTGGCTGCACAATAGACACGTAAAGAGTAGTAGTTAGAAATAACACCAGAGTAGAAAAGATTGGAATCAGTTCTTGGTGAGACTGGAGATCTTCCATCTGAGGAAGGGAGAATATCCTTATCCTTCTTCTCGATGCTGCTGTCCTGGCTTCTCCGCTCGATCTGAACTTGAATTGCAAGAAAGTGCTAGAGCTGGCAATCAACCTGTTCCCGATTTGTGGTGCTCCTTACTCCATGTTGTAGTGCAGGCTGTCCCTCCTACCTGGAATGCTCTCCTTCAGCACCACATCTTGGAGCACTTGTTTTTTCTCAATTCATGGCTCAGCCTGGGGACCACCTGTTACAAAATACCTTCCCTGACTGTACTTATTTTTTTGCCTGCCCAAATAGTTTGTATTTATTTTGCACATACATTTTGCTTTTACTTATCTGTATGTATTCCTCCAATAAAATATAAGTTCCTTGAGGGCAAGGACTGTTCAATTTTGTCTTTGCTTCCTCACAGTCTGGCACAGTGCCGGGCATGCGTACATACATACATGCATGCATACGTGTACACATACATGTGTGTACATACATACACACACGTGTATATACATACATAATATAGATATGGTGCTTAATCAATGCTTATTGAATTGAACTGAACGAAAACATGAAAACAGGTGGTAAATCTATTTGCAATGGAAGGTTATTGCTCCTTGATATTGTGTGGTCCCCAATGCCTTCTTTCCAGGCTACATGGCAAGTTTTGCTAAATTGAAGTACCATGTCAAAGATATGGGCAAAGAGGGGGGCATTTGTTTTTTCATAGAAACCACTGTTAGGGTTGACTACAGCTTTCTCATCCTTTTAGGACTAAATAAAATAGATGAGATAATTTAATTAAAAGTGATGCCTTTTCTTCAAAAAGTGTTCACTAAGCTGCCATTCATCATCCTTTTATCCCTGTATGACCTCAGTCTTTTAAAACCAGGGAAAGTGAAGTACAGAGCAGGTGAGAAACTCTCCCAAGACTGTACAGTTAGCTGGGTTTAGTCAAGGTGAAACTTTTACCAGGGTCTCCTCCAAGTCCATTGTTCCTTCGTCTAGATTATCAATGTCTATTTATTGATGAGTGTGTAACATTATTTCTCTCTCCATATCAGGATACTTTTTGTCTGTAATTAATGTAATGATTCTCCTCCGACAGCTCAAAATTTTATAGTCTACAATTCCTCAACACATATGCACAGAGGCCCATTCCAAGCCCATTTTCACAAACGAGAGCCAAAACCAAGTATTCAGCATGATACTAAACAAATGGAAGATTTTACAATTTTTTAAAAGATTTCCAGCTGGCATATCATGTTTGAAAACAGAATGCTTCTATCAGGCTGTTTTCATCTCCAGGAGAGGTTTTACACATTCTGCAGGTTTGTAAAAATTATATTGGATGAGCACTGTCACTCAGGCACATTCCATGAGGGTTGAATTCAGCTTTCTGGTTAAACCACACTTGGATTTTCAACTCTACCATGCTATGAGACAGCTAGAAATTAACTGATTCATGGAGGGCATTGTGCGTTTTTGAAGGGCAATTTGAAAAATGAGCTGGTTTTTGACTAAATCAAAGTATTATCTCAGTCCAATCCCACAAAAGGTTTGTTATTTCACAAATGAACTCTCAGCATCCACCTGTACAAGGAGGTGACAGTAACCCTGCACCAATAAAAAAGAATTCAATTTTTCATAACGAGACAGAATGTTGATTTTTAGTTTCTTTAAACAGTTCAAGAACATCTTAAAGAACACAGCAGTATGCATACAATATACACCAAAGGCCAAGATAATTATCGGCATGAAAGTAAATTATCGCATCTGGTTTCACATAAAAATATACAAGAGTGCATATTCAGCAAATTACATCTGGCCACATCCTGTCATTGGTGATAACATTTACAAGAAGTTATTCATTTCCTACATTTTCTGGGCTCTAATTGTTTCAGAAAAAAAACGTAGTTTACTTCTGCCTTCTATGGGCTGCTTAAAATGGAATCAAAGTTGTAAGATTAGTAAAAATAGTGCAATCATTTTCACACTTGGGATTAAGAATGAAGTTGCTAGGAGGGTAAACAGCTGCCAGAGAACTAAAGGTGGCGTCAGAGATGTGGTTAAGTCTGCTGTTCCTGACAGGTGTAGCTACAAGGCTGTTTTAAGCCCCTTCAATTCATTCACTGTGTTTGGAGCCAAATACAAAAACATGGCTCTGGAAACACAACAGGTATTGCTGTTTAGACAATCCCTGGTGAAGCCGGAGTCCAAAAAGGCTAACTTCACTTGCTTTGGGATGAATGAACAAAGTAAAAAGAAGTGGGGAGTCCAAGTAAAGCATGGCCAAAGAAGGGAGCTCAGCAAGGTGTTCCAACAGCAGGCACATCTGGTCACCAAAGAATAAATGGCCTACAGTGGAACAGGAGCAATTGCCTTGGGAACAAGAAGTTGAGTTATTTCAAGAGGGTTATTTCAACCACTTTTTTTCCCTTCCAAATTAAAACTAAGGGAATCATTTTTCTTTTGAAAATTTCTACATAATTAATTGGGCTTGAGATCTCGTGTGTACCTCTCGTCTCATCTCTGGTCAGACAGCTAAAAAAGATCAAAGGAAATCGGAATGAAAATCAATTTGAATTGCCCACATATTTTTATACACAGAAGAGGCGAATCACTTCTTGTCAAGGATGGTCTTCCCTGTTTCATCTTTGATCCGAACCCTGCCCAACGTATACTTCGTTTCCTGATGGCCAGTGTTATACACAGTCTTGATGGTACCATCAGGGAATTCCCTCCTCTTGAATTGTGAAGTGTGGATCTCCTTCTGCCCATTACTGAATATAATGGTTTTATCTCCATTCCTAACAGGAGAAAATCAGTCTTATAAAGTGCTTGGTAGTCAATACTGAAGCTATACAGAAATAGGTGGGAGATATCACTGCTATGTAGGCCTGTTTTCCTCATACAGTATTTTAGGTATTCTCAGGAGCTCACAGAATCATGTGATATTAGAAATTACCATATCGCCAAATTGAAAATGATCGATTATTTCACTGTACCTTCTAAAAAAAATTAATGTTTACCATAGGTATATAATTTATATAAAAGAGGCCACTAGATGGTGCAGTGGATAGTGTTTGGCTGGGAGTCAGGAAGACTCAACTTCTCCAGTTCAGATCAGGTCTCAGACACTTACTGATCATGTGACCCTGGGCTAGTCACTTCACCTTATTTGCCTCAGTTTCCTCATCTGTAAAATGAACTTGAATAGGAAATGTTTTCTTTGTCAAGAAAACCCCAAATGGAGTCACAAAGAGTCAGACACAATTGGAAAGCAACTGAACAACAACAAATTTATATAATTAATCATACTTATTAAATCACATTTAATCAATTTAATCAAAATTGATCATTTTGACAGATACGCTTCAACTTCCTCTGTAAAACCTTCACTGCCTATCCTCATCAGTTTTCTCTCTCTCAACCCCCATGCTACTAACAGGCAGTGTGGTGTGGGAGGATGAGCACTGTGCCAGAATTCAGGAGACTGGAGCTTAAGTCCTATCTCTGCCACTAATTAGTAGTGTGAAGTTGAACAAGTAGATAAATGCTTAAAACCTGGCTCTATTTCTCCTTTAAGAAACTTAAACATGGCAGTTGACAATGAAATAAATGTTAGGTAATATTTAACACCCATTTTCTAAATGGACATTGAGTCACCCAGACAAGGTCCAGAACATCACATGAATGGCAGAGTAGAATTCCTCCAGAATTCATGTTACCTTTTCTCTACCTTTGCTCTTAGCCATGTAACAGGAAGTGGCCAATGACAGCCTTGCTTTGATCCTCTGCACAGTGAGTACTCTAGACAAAAAAAGAATGCTTCTCATTGAATAGTCCTAGTTACCTCCTATGAAGAACAAGCCTTTCTTTACCTGAAATGTTCAACATTCTTCACCTTGACCTCTTAGTTTTTCTGTTTTCCTTCAACTCTCAGTTCAAATCCTATCATCCTCTATAGGAGACCTTTTCCCATTTCCCCCCTTCCCACTTTGGGAGGCATTTTATCTACTCTTGTTGTTAAATCCCTCAGTGATGTTCAGCTCTACCTGACCCCATGGACCAATTGTCCAGGGGGTTTTCTTGGCAAGGATACTAGGGTAGTTTGCCATTTCCTTCTCCAATATATATCTCATTCTTAGCAATTTACATTCTATCTCCTTCATTGGAATGTATGCTACCTGAAGGCAGGGACTGTTGACCTTTTTTGTATCCTCACCGTGAACAGTGCCTCACACACAGTAAACACTTGATAAATGCTTTTTGAATGATTGATAAATTTTAGTTTCCCACCAATATCTAAGGGAATAAAGAGAAAAAAGAGTAGAAGGAAAACAGGAAAAAAAAAGGATGCCTAACAGTTCCATAAACTCACAATGCTAACCTTTCTACTTTCACCAATGTCCCATCGGGGAACATAGTCTCCTCAAGCCCGACACCAAGGTGTTTCACTGTCCCATCTGGAAACACAATCTCCTTAATACCATTGGGATGATGTTTTTCTATAAGAAGCAATTAAAAAAAAAACCAGTTTAAGCACATTACATTGAGTCTATTTAGAAACAATCTTTTTTTTTCTTAAGCAGTTTTATGAATTGTAGTTTTTAGGAGATTGTCAGGAACAGAGGGATTGATTTACACTTTCTTCACCTCTAATAAAAAGCTGAAGGGCATATATATTGAAGAGCACAAAATTCACAATTTAAAAAACGCTTTGGAATTAAGAAGCATGCTTGTAGTGATGCAATGTAATTAGCCAGAAATTCCTACATATGATGTGTCCTAAATCTATATCTTTTTTTAAAGTTCTTTTTTAAAATTTTGAGTTCCACGTTCTCTCCCTCCCCCCAGGCCCTTCCCCATTGTGAACTCATCAATGGGGATGTAAACTCATCAAAACAGTTAATTTACACTCTTGTAGAGTCGCCTCAACTTAAAAATCCCCAATCAATTCTCAGTTCCTATATGATACAGTCCAAATTCTGAAATGTGGCTTTCAAATTCCTCCAAAATCCAGATCAAGACTATTTTTTGGTTTTGGTTTCCACTCCCACCCCACCTCTCCTTATCTCTCTAGGTAACCTGCCAGTCCCACCAAATTAACATACTTACCCATCCCCAAAGCATACCTCAAACTCTCTGGGATCATCAGAAATTGACCTGAGGGATTAGCTACTCCAACCCCTTCATGTGACAGATGAGGAAACTGAAGAAATTCCAAAGTTAAATGACTTCTTTCAAATGATACAGATGGCGTAGCTAGTATTCCACTTCCAGATCCGACATCTTTCCATAACACCAGACCTATTTCTTCTACTTATATTTTATACTCATCTGAAATGCCCTAACTTTTCTCCTTAGCCTGCTGAAATCCCACTTGTCCACTGGTTCAACTTCCTCTGTAAAACCTTCACTGCCTATCCTCATCAGTTTTCTCTCTCTCAACCCCCATGCTACTAACAGGCAGTGTAGTGTGGGAGGATGAGCACTGTGCCAGAATTCAGGAGACTGGAGCTTAAGTCCTATCTCTGCCACTAATTAGTAGTGTGAAGTTGAACAAGTCATAAGCAAGCAACTTTTGCTTGGACCTTCTTGGCTCCCAAACCATGAAATTGTGATTATCTACTCAGCCAAGTTCTTTCACCCCAGCTCTTTTCTAACCTGCCACTGGGCACAGACACTACCCCTTCCACCTCTTGCTCTGTGAACAGTAATCAAATCAACAAATTGGTTCTGGAAACAGCATGTCAATCCACTATGCTATCTCTCATGTCAGGAATTACCTAAGGCAAATGATCAAATCTAGTTTTGAAGAAGACTGGAGAGAGATAAGCAAAGGGCAGCAGCACAGTACAGGGGAAAGATGGCTAGATTTGGAGTTAGGTAATCTGTCTCTTACATCTTGTGTGCCGTGAGAGGAGTCACTTAATATCTCAGGATCCCAATTTTCTTATCTTACAGGATGATGGGGTTGAACTAGATGTCCTCTGAGGTCACTCCTGGTTCTAAATCCATGATCCTATGACCAACTCAATAGGGGAAGAAATAGAGGCAGTATGACTTAGTGGTAAAAGATTGATCTTTGAGTCAGGAAGACCTAGATTCAAAGTCTTTCTTTGACATATAATGGAAATGTTACCAGGGTCAAATAATTTAATCTATTAGTGCCCCCTAGGTGATTCTCTAAGACTCTAAATGAAAGATGAATACTAATCTGTATTAGTATAGTTTCCACACTGGGAATTCCCCATATCCATGGAATTCCAGGTACAAGCTTGTTCTTCTACCTCAACCATTTTCCGATCTACCTTTGGGCATATACGCCATTCCCTTGACCTCTTGCCCTTGGGAACTATAATCAGATCAGCATTACCATTGCTTCTAGAAAGGGCATTGTCAACTGACTGGCCTGTTTTTCTATTCACCAGCCCCGTGACTTCACATCCTAAAATTCACCAAAGAACAAAAACACTACTTACAATTCCCATGGAGTAGTTTGGTGACAATTTTACAGCTGGATAAGCTAAGACCCAGACAGTTTAAAAGGTTCAGTGACAGAAAGAAAATCCAGGTCTATAAAGTACTTTTCATTTTCAAAAGAACTGAATTAACATTAATCAATCATCCTACATGGCAGCTGTGAGCCAGCAAGTCTAATCCTTCATTTTCAGCGAATTGCTTAAGGTCATTGAGAGGAATCCTTTGCCTTGGCTTTAATGGAGGCTGAGACATTTCTCATGCCTTCTTCTGAGTTTGGCCCACCCTATATGTGACAAGATGCTACAGTTAAAATGTGAAGAAGGCACATAACCACAAGGCTGAAAGTTAAGGACAGAATGGAGAAAAAAAAAGATAGGAAGGGCAGAAACAAAGAAAACACGTTCATGGTTCTTGTTTTGAAGACAGTGGGAATGGCTTCATTCCCGTGCTGGATTTGCCAATGTCAGAAAAAGGTCACATGCAAATTATTTAGGATGAACTGAACAGCATATAAAGTATAATGGCTAAAAAGGATTAAGCATAAAATCTGGAGCCACAGAGCTTTCTCTAGCAGTCATATACAACCAGCAAGTCAACACACATTTGACTATGCAACAAGCAAGTCAACATACATTTGGCTGACAATACAGAATGGTCCTTTTTTTTTCACAGAGAAAATAAACAAACTTCAAAAACTTAGGGAAGCAGAGAGAGGAGTTAACAAGTTATAAGCTCTGGTGGCTCAAACACAAAGAAACCTGCTAAGGCCAAGAGCCACTAAGATTCACACAATGGGTGTGTCACACAAAGAAGGGCTCGCACTGTGTGAGTTTATTCAAGTCATATATCTATCTATATATACATATATATAGATATATAAGGCACAGGCACTCCTTCCACCAACACAGATCATAATTCCATAATGGTCTTAGCTGAAGTGCCTTGGTTAAAAACAAAAATCACTCAGAAATCAACCTGTCCAAATTGATCTAGGCTGGTCTTCATATAACAGATATTCATGCAGTCCATGATGGGGCCCATGCTGAAAATACTTCCAGTTTGATGGGACCTGCCAGGGTCTGGACCCCACTAACAAAGGCTTCAAGACCTCTGGGGTCACCTCCATATCATAGTGAGGCATCTGAATGGGATTTTCGTGAAGGAGAAAAATAGTTTAAATCTATATTTTCTCACTCGAAGAATGGGATGACCAAACCAACATCCCTTGACTGGGCACAGAACAACCAAACTGTGAAGCATATGGAAAATAGAAAATTCTATCTCCAAGGTGCAACTGGGAAGGGAAAAGACACATACCTAAGCAAACATAGCAGACTTTACACATTGCAATGAATGTTAACTTGAGGTTAGAAGTAACCCGAGGTTATCAAGTCTTACTCAGACTTAAACAGGAATGCCCTCTATGCCCTGACAAATATTTACCCAGCCTCTACAGGTATTAGAGAGGAGGGCCTAGAGTTTGGAGTCTCAGACATCTATAGCACTAGCTGCGTGACCCTGGGCAAGTCACTTAACCTCTGTTTTCCTTCAGTTGCCTCATCTGTAAAATGGGGATAATGATCATATATTTATCTCCTAGGGTTGTGGTAAAGATAAAATGAGACAATAGCAGATAGTATTTCAATATTAACTAGGATTTTGATTGTGATATTTACTTAAACAAAACGAGAATTCAAGAGGCAGGACCTGCTCTTGTTTTCAGCAGTACTTTCCTCAGAAATAACCTGCCACTTGCTTGAGGGACATCCTAAGACCCTAAGTCAAGTTTTCCCTGTGTTTCTATTCTCATTAAAAACTGATACGTTCTGCTGCTGCTCTTTGTCATTCCTTCACCTATAAAAGGGAGATTTCTGTCATGTATAGAAACACTCTCACAGTAGTTCTTAAGACCTTAAAGCTCCATTGCAGTAACTTACGAAAAGTGCCTTAATGCACCTTAAAATGTCACATAAATATTAGCCTTAATAATAAAGGGGTTTGTTTGGGGCTTTTTTGAGGTTTGTTTGTTTTAATACCAGGAACTAAATATCAAAGTAGCAAAGAAATGAAATCTCGTGTTCATTCTAATTAGTTAGCCGTACTGTATAGTTTTTTTTAATTGGCTAATGGGAAAATGTATTTTTGTCACTAGATGTAGAGAGAAAGTTGAATATGTTTGATCAGCTCCCATTAGTCACAATTGCCCCATAAAATTCCTATATTGGAGGCACCCATTTTCTCCATAACACTGACATGTGAGCCAGGCAGAGTAGATAAACACAATGGAAAACACACAAACCCGTGCCAACCTCACTCTGCATTTCACAAGAAGAAATAGCTTTTTTACTGTGGCCACTGTCTCTGGAACCTAGCAGATGACTTTTTTTTAATTAAAACTTAAGTGTGAGATTATTTTCTCATTAAATCCAATGTAATGAAAGAACAGCTACAAGGGGAACACAATGAAGAAGACCTGAAATGGTTTTTTTCTATTAATGTTCTTTTTTTCAAGTCCTTAAATCAGATAGAGATGCTAAACTACTAGTGGATGATTGATTGGTGAACATAACTCTGGGCAAGTCAGCAAAACCCTCTATAACTAGGCAATTAGGTGGCACAGTGGAGTGTTGGACCTGGAGTCAAGAAGACCTGAGGTACAATCCCACCTCAGACATTAGACATTAGCTATGTGCCCTTGGAAAAGTCACTTAAACTCTGCCTCAGTTTCTCAACTATAAAATGGGGATAATAATAGCACCTACCTCCCAAGACTGTTGAGAGGGTCGAGTGAGATATCCGTAAAGTACCTGGCACATAGTAGAATGTGCTTGCTTGCTCCCTTCCCTTTTTCTTCTCTCCTTCCTCTTCCTTCTGTGCCTCTCTTTCCTCGTGTGTAAAAATTAGGGTGTCAGACTCAATGGTCTCCTGTCCCTTACAGATTCTAAATCTATGATTCTATCAAACGAATCAATGTCTAGATGGGAGAGCTGTACATTGGTATTCTTTAGAATGGTTGACTGACTTGGTCATGCCCAGTGAGGCTTACATAAGACCAGTGAGCTGGTTGGATAACAAGGATTTAAGTGAGTGTGGTTAGTCGGGAAAGAACATTCCAGCCAAACCCCTGAGAAAAAATCCCCGGAACATGGGAGGATGGAGGAAAAGAACCCCGGCCTTGACCTTTGCATTGGTCTCAGTCTCCTGTCTCCCCTTTGAACTTCAAGAACCAAACCATTTAGACTTTTCATACTTTCTAAGCTTGAGCCTTTCCCCCTGAACTTCCTATGTTCTAGTAGGAGAGAGTTGCTATAGTCTGGTGGTTTGGTGAGGGGATGATTCATCCCAATTGTCCCTACCATACCACTTCAGTGAATACCCATTTCTAAAAAGTAAGTAATTCTGCCAGATAACTGGTATCAAATAATAATCACAAGGTGGGAAACACACATGAGTCTTTCTTGGAAAACAATATCTCCTAACCCCTTAGGGCTACTGCTCTAACTCTGAGGTGAAAAGTAGCAACCATGCTCTGGGGACTAGACAGATGGCCAGTGCAAGTAGGTTTGGAAGAGCAAACCCCAGGGCCTGTGCTACAGATGGCTTTGAATTTATAAGAGGTAAAGAAAGATGGCTTTAAAGGTCACTGCTGCAGAAGTACAGTGAATTATATTATTTGCAAATGCTGGCGCAAGCACCATTCCCTTGGCATACTTTGCATATGATGACTAAATTGGGTCCACTGGTGAAGAGCCCATGCACCATGCCACATGAGAGCTGATGCCATGATGATATCATCTCCTCAAGTACCTCTGCCACAACACGGTCACCCGTCTCCCTCTCTACACCCAAAGTAAAACAGAGGGCTAAGCAATCATTTAAAAAATTTGAAGTCAGTTAGAATAACTGAGGTCCTCAAACTTATTTTTTTCCCTTAATTCTCTCAGTTGATAAAGGCCAGATTTATTTGCATCACTACAGTTTTGAAGACCTGGCCTAGATACCTCTTATTCTGTTGACCATATGCTCAACCAAGCCTATCATGCCCACATGTACTATTCATATATTTTGCACCAGCTGCTTTTTTTTTTTTGCTAAATGACTATTTTTGCTCATTATAAGAAAACACAATTTCCTTCTCCACTTTCTGTAAACATTCTATAATGGATATTTTCAAGATAAGCCAACAGGAAAAAGAATCTAAGAAAAAAATATGTTAATAAAGTAACCTTGACCTCAAAGGTCAGTTTCTTACCAATCTGCTTATTAGGAAATTGGAGCACTTCCAGGCCATCGGGATAAGTGGTGTGAGTTGTCTGAGCATCTGCATAATAATAAAGCTGAAAGTATAACACACGTGTTACAGGAAAGTTTTGAGAGTGTTTGTTTTAAATCTGAGTTCCATCCATTCAAAGGGACAAACGCTTTCCCTTCAGGTTCCCATTATAACCTCCATGTGGGCAACCAGATCTAAAGAGAGGAAGTAGCATCCTATAACAAACTGGAAGTCAGAAGACTTAAATGATAGTCCTAGCTCCTCCAGTGACTAGCTGTGTGACCACAGGCAAATTGTTGCAGCTTCCTTGGTCTTGATCTCCTTGTTTGTAAAATATGAAGATAGAACTAGGTGATGTCTCAGCTGGTGCAATGGATAGAAAACTGAACAGGGGAGTTCAGAAAGTGACATGGCTGAATCCTGCCTCGCATATTTCCCAGCTGTTTGATCATGCTTGGGTGACCTAAGCTCTGTCAGCCTCAGTTTCCTGATCTGTAAGATGAATGGGTTGAACTCAGTGGCTTCCAAGGTCCCTTCCAGCTCTCTATCCACATCCCAGCACCTCTAAGATTTGACGACCACCCCCTAGAGATGTGCTTGATAGGAAAGGGAGTTCCAAGCATGGCACTTGAGTGATCAGCCCAGACCTTGCCAGTCAAGTCAATGAAACTACAGAGATTTGTGAGTCATCATTCCTGAGCAACTCAAATGAAAGTAGAGTAAGGCAGGGCCTGCCACTCTTTCAAAACATGTCCTGAATTGTATGTACATCTTTCAGAACCAGGGTCCTCTCTTCCATAGGAAACATCAAGACACAGACCAATGTCCATAGGGCCAGGCACCATCAGGTTAGACCAGGCCTTGAGGCCACAGGTTCCCCATCCCTGGATTAGACCTTCCCCAGGAGCCCATGTTCACCCAGCTACAGGGTCTTCATATGATTGCTATGTCCTCCATTTCCAATGAAAGAAGGTAGGGGAAGCTAGTAAAGAATTAAAGAGCACTATAGTGAGTCAAAGGGAAATGTTCTAACAGAATACCATGAAACAAGAATAAGAAAAGTTTTCTTTTTCTTTAATATCTAGGGTCACTGATCATCAGAAGAATTCTTTTTTTTTTGGTAGGGGCAATTGGGGTTAAGTGACTTGCCCAAGGTCACACAGCTAGTAAGTGTTAAATGTCAGAGGCCAGATTTGAACTCAGGTCCTCCTGACTCCAGGGCCAGTGCTCCATGCACTGAACCACCTAGCCACCCCTGTCAGAAGAATTTTAAGAGCAATCACCAAGAAGGATCAGGGATTTCATTGACTCAGCTTTACACAATTAGCAAATGTCAGAAACGGGAATCAAACCTGGGTCTTCCTGACTCCAAACTCAATACTACAGCCAACTTAATTTAGTTTTTGTGTTAGTTTGTTTTAAGAGACAGAATTGTTAACATTCCATTTAGCTTCTTTTAAAATTAAGAATGAATATGAACTCTACCAAGCAAATTCATCAAACAAAAATCATTTTATGTCTATAATCTGACACGTTGTGAGAAGCAGCATGGCAGAGGGTAGAGTACAGATATAAGACAGCTGTCCTTGGAGTCCAGAAGACCTCCATTGAAGCCCCACCTCTGACACTTACTGGCTCTGTGTGCTTCTGGGAAATTCAGTTAGCCTTAGGGACCTAAACAATTTATTTAGGTTAATAAAGTGCTGAGAAGGTACTAATTTGCTTTGGAAGAGGAAGTTACTCATAAGAATTTTCCTGCAATAATGAACTGGCAGGTTTGATCATTTGGACCCAATAAGAGAGAAAGACAAAGCGGAAGAAGGAAAAGAATGAGAAAGGGAAATGAAAGAAAAGAGACATGGATGATCCTTTGTCAAAACCCTGAGGCAAAAATCTAGCTTATTTGCTCCTACTTTATAGAGAAGAAATGGAAATACGCTAATTTTTTTAAAAAATGTGTTAATGTTGCCAAAATTTGTTAGGAGAGTGGGGAATTAGTTTTAATTTTCTTATTTTTCTTATTTTCCTTATTTTAAATAAAAATTCTAACATTAATTTTAAAAATTAGAAACTTTTATTTCACGCCATAGTGGGAAAGGGTATACTTTCCTTGAGTTACTTAAGGCAGTAATTCAAGGTGGTATGGTGGATAGAGTGCCAGGCCTAGAATCGGTAAGTCCTGAGTTCAAATCCAGCCTCAGACACTTCCTGACTCTGGGCAAGTCACTTGATTTCTGTTCAATTTGGTTTCCTCAATCACAAAATGAGGATAGTAACAGTGCCTAGCACACAGCAGGCATCTGATAAGTATTTACTGAATGGAACCTACGTCTCTCAGGGTTGTTGTGAGGATCAAATAAAATAACATTTGTGAAGGGCTTAGCATTGGGTCTGGCACACGATAGTTGTTCGGTTGTGTTTGACTCTTTGTGACCCCATTTGGGTCAAGAACTATATAAATGCTTATTCCCCCTTCTCTCCCCTCCCCCACTTTTACATTTCTCATTATGTGGTCTTCCTCAAGATTTTTTATGACTGCACTGTGTTTTTGTAACCATACATTCACCTGGTGATGATCTCTTGCTAATTATTCAGAGGTTAAAAGACACGCACAAAG
Organism: Pseudochirops cupreus; assembly: GCA_028627135.1. Classification (NCBI taxonomy): domain Eukaryota; kingdom Metazoa; phylum Chordata; class Mammalia; order Diprotodontia; family Pseudocheiridae; genus Pseudochirops; species Pseudochirops cupreus. Next base: position 325,042,252 of record CM053584.1, on the reverse strand, counting down.
TCACATAGAGAGCTGGGAACAAAGATCTAAGACTCACATGGGTCTTTCAATTAAATTCGTTGCTCTTGGCTGTACACTCACCTACATGGGTAATACCTATGCTATAAACTCAGGGTTAGATTTTCCCCATGGGTTGGAGAGTCTCCATTAGGACAAAAATGAAACCAAATCTATGGTGATGGATTCAATATGTAGAATGAGTCATATATTTTTGGACATAGACAATATGGAAATTTGTTCTACTTGGATAGTAATTAAATGACATTGAATGGATAGAAAGCTCTTTTTAATTTTTTTCTTTTTCTTTTTGAATGATGGGATGGTGAGAGAGAAAATAAATAATAGCTATTTGAAAAATAAAATAAAATAGAAAAAATTCAAACTGTATCTACAGTCATGAATGCACAGTGTTCTTAAATCCTAACATCAGAACTATCTGTCAAAAAGCAAGGTATAACCTCTATTTGGGAGCACCATTCTCTTATCCATTATAGCGGTGGTTCTCAACCTGAGGGTCACAACCCCTTTGGGGGACGAATGACCCTTTCACAGGGGTCACCTAAGACCATTGGAAAACACATATTTCCGATGGTCTTAGGAACCGAGACTCCGCTCCTCTATTTGTCTTCAGGCAAGTCCGCCCACGTGCAGATACGCCCACATACCAGTATTAAAGGGTCACAGCATTAGAAAGGTTGAGAACCACTGCATTATGGCAAAATAGAGGGAGGAAGGGAGTGAGGGAAAGAGAAAGAGTGAGTAAGAGAGAGAATTATTAAAGGGTTGGCATTTAGTTGTATGTGCCATCAACCACAAGCTTGGTTGTTGGGTGAGCTAGCTATTGAACAGAATTTAGCAAGCATACAGCAAATAAAATGAGAATCTTCTAAGACAACAAGGAAAAAAAGAAAGACAAACATATAGCATCCCTTCCTGACTCACAAACCAAATAAAAATTAAATACCGTTCAACCAGCCTACAAACACCACTTGCGGCAGGGAGTAACGATGATCCTCTTTCCTATTAAGTCGTTGCCAAGAGGATTCTAATTGCACTGTAATTAGATAACACCTGTACGGGGATTGAAATGATCATTGTAGAGATACAAAGAGAATCTCTCGTATCTGAATTTCTAAAAAAGGTAGTTTATGTGATGATGATGATGATGATGAAGTATGGGGATTATATGATGAAAAGCACTATAAAACGTCAGAGACGTCAATAGCACTAAATGGTCTCATGCAATGTCACTCACGGCTCCTTTTCCAGTCATTCTCATTTCTTTCCTTGCTAAGGCTCATGAGTGACTTCAACTAACCACAAGGTTCCCTCTTCAAAAAAATACCAAATGAAGTGGACGGTAGGAATTGATCACATTAAAAAGGAAAAAGACAATAAAGAAGTAATCAGTCCACCATGGCAGTTTCAAGCTGGTGTGGGCAACAGGCATTGTTAAATCTGAAAGTGACCTTGGAGGTAATTTCATAGTCCTACCCTTTCATTTTAAAATAAAGCAACTGAGGCAGAAGGAGAGGAAATGTCTTGTTCAAGAGCACAATAAGCAAACAAACAAATAAATAAGAGGGTGATTTTAAGCCCTCCTGAAATGAAATAGCATTTTTGACTTCTTATCTCACTGGTCTTTCTTCCTAACACTGCCCTACATTTTCTTGTCCTGTGGCATGATGGAAAAACCAAATTGCCAGAGTTTAGATTTCAGAAGCTACATAAGTAATCGTAATAATTTAATGCTTCGTGT
>CM053584.1:325008654-325039993 GCA_028627135.1 Pseudochirops cupreus | reverse complement strand
AATGTGAACATTCATCAGCCCTCCCCCCCATCCTGTCCTCCCCTCCATCATCCCACCTCTCATCCCCCTTCCCCCTACTCTTCTATGTGGCAAGATGCCCAGTTTAGAGTTTATGTCATTCCTTCCCTAAGCCAAATTCCATGAGAGTAAGGTTGACTCTTTCCCTTTTGCCTTCCTGTTCTCCCCCTCTGTTGTAACAATTATCTCTTGCCTTTTCCATGAAAATTAATCTATTATTAATGACTTCAAATTATCAGATCTGGACAAACTACATCCCAGAAAGGATTACTAAAATGCTATGTCCTTTTTTTTAAATGAACAAAAAAGATGCTTCAAGTCTGAAGGTGAGCAAATGTTCCAATTTTAAAAAATTTTAGAGCAGGATTCTAGTAATTATAGGCCAGTGAGCTTGACTTCAATTGCTGGCAAAATGCTAGAAAATATTAGCAAAGGGATGATTTGAAAACAGAAGCCATGTTCACAAAGAGCCTCATAAAGAACACAATGCTAGATTAACCTTATTCCTTTTTTATTTTTTTGGACAAAATTATCAGACTGATATATCAGAGAAACGCCATAACTAGAAGAACCATATTTTAATAAACTACTTGACAAAGTCACCCTTACTATTTTGGTATAGGATATGGGAAGATGTTGGCTAGGTGATAATACAGCATATATATCAGGTGGGTTTGGTGATTCTGGAACAGGTTGAAGGACTGAAGCCAGGGCAGTGATAATGAGTCAGTGTTGGTTTGGAGAGAAGTCTCCAGGGGAGTCTCAGAGATCTGTCCAGGACCCTGTTCTGTTCATCATTTTTACTAGTGACTTTTATGAAAATACATATGGCTTGATTATCAAATATGCAGAGTACACAAAGCCAAGAGATAAAACTGAAATATCAGATGACAGACACGAGATTGAAAAATCTCAATAACTAATAAATGAAATTTAATAGGAATAAATGTCAAGTTCTATGCTTTGGCTCAAAAATGCCTGCACAAATACAAGATGGGGGCAATGTGGATCATTAATAGTTGGTGTGAAGAAAGGTCTGAGGGTTTTCTACAATTGCAAACTCAGTATGAATGAAGCATGAGATCTTGGAATGGATTAATAAGAGCCTCATATCCAGAATGAGAGAGCTGAGAACCCCATTGCACTCCGTCCCAGTCAGATCACATCTACAATACTATGGGTTCTATACACAGCATCATAGGAAGGACACCGACAAACTAGACCACACCCAGAGGACCACCAACCAGAATCGCAAGAGGATGAGAACCCACGCCATAGAAGGATGAGTTGAAGGAACTGTCAATGTTTGTCCTGGAGAAGAGAAGACTCGTTTGAAGAGTTATACAGTCAGTCAATGTGGAATTAGAAGTAGAAGCAAGAGGTGGGAGTTGCAGAAAACCAAATTTTGGCTTCATGTAAGGAAAATCTTCCTAACGGCTAGAGGTATTCAAAAATGGGAAGGGCTGCTTTAGCTATTAGTGGATTTCCTGTGCCCAGATGTGTATAAGTCATGGCCAGGTGACCACTTCTCAGGAATATTGTGCAGGGGATTGCTGTTTGCATGCAGATTGAACTTAGTCACCTCTGACATTCTTTTCCCAAGTAGATGAGTCTATGACTCTATGCTTGGCCCTGACCTTCATTTTTCATTAATTTTTATTAGTTAATTAATTGATTTTTATTAATGACTTTGATAAAAGCATAGAAAGCATGTTTTTTAAGTTTGTGGGTGGCATAAAGGTGGAGGAATACCAGGATCCATATCCAAAAAAAAAAAAAAAAAACAACAGTAGAATAGAACAACGGGTTGAATCTAAGAAGACAAAATTCCACATGTAAAGTAAAGAAAGCCTTTTGCCTGAATTAAAAAACTCAGTAAACACAAGATAGGAGAGGGCCCAACTTAACAATGTTTGCCATGGGCAGGGGCGGGTGGGAAACACAATCTGCCTTTCGAGTTGTTTTTTAGACTATAAACTCAGTGCGATACAATGGTGTTATATGGCTACCAAAAATGCTAATGAAATTTCAGGATGTATTAACAGAAGCATAAAACAACGGAAGTGATAAAATCATTGTAAACTCTGTTAAGACTGCAGCCAGCCTGTTGCTCTGGATACCAAACTTTAAAAGAACTACTTGAAAACTGGATTCAGCCACTTCACAGTGATAGGACTATGAAGAGTCTCCAAACTATTTAATAGGAAAAACAACTGAAGAGTCTGAGGAGGTACCCAATTTATTTGCTCATTTCTCCATTTAGGACATTCCAGTTTGGTTTTATTTTGTTTTACAACTACATAAAACAACATTATAAAAATCGCTGTCAAAAAACTTTTTTTGTGATTGACAGCACCATCAGAATATATTCCCACTGCATGGAATTTTGATTAGGAAAGGGGCCAGGTCTGTGATTTCAGTAGCATAGGAAAGTCCCAGATGAGGAACATCCCTCTATCAAGGCAGGTCGGTAAGTTGTCATCTTAGCAAGGCGCCTAGAGCTTTGAGAGGTTAAGTCACTTGTCTGGGTCACATAGCCTTATGTGTCAAGAGGCAAAACTTGACCCCAAGTCTTCCTGGATAGAAGACCAACTCTCTATTCACTATGCCATGCTGTGTCTCAAATTTATTTAAATATAAGCAGTGACAAGTATTTGCATTCATGCTTAATGTTTGTCTAATAAAACATGTAAATAAAAAGAAAAGGAATGAGGATGGGAGGTATGACTAGTCTTCAAATATCTGAAAGACTGCCATATTGAAGAACAGTTAGATTTAACCTACATACTTTCAATGCACAGAGCTAGGTCTTAGTTAAATGGAGGCAGATTTCATTCTGATATACAGAAATATTTTCTAATAAATACAGTCTTCCAGAAATGAAATGTACAACCTCAGGAAGTAATGAATTCATGATCCCGAGAAGTATATGAGCACATATCAGAAATCACTTGTCAGGCATGTTGCTGACCAGTTTCCTTCACTGGATGGGGGTTAGACTAGATTATTTCTAAAATTCCTTCCAGCTTTTGAATTCTATGAGATACAGCTTGAAATAAGTTGTCAACCAGTCCTGGGGACTTAGAAAGCCTTCTGTTACACAGATTTCATTGTCAAATTGGACCTGAAATCATAAATTGAAAGTTTCATTCATAGTAACATACTTCTTGAGGGGAAAGGTGAAAAAGATCTTAGAATTTTAACATTTGTAAATTGCCTGATTTTTTTTTCAACTCTTTCCTGGTCATCAAACAACTGAGAATTAGAAAATGACTAAGTTTATTCATTTCTGCAATATCTGACTGAACCCAAAAGGAAATGAAGACATTCGGCCTATAGGTTAGCTTGATTTTTTTGTTTTTTAGTTCTCCAAAGGATATGGAGAGGATGGCATTGACCTCTCACCCCTAGAAAATCTACTCCTCTTGGAAACATATATTTATAGGTGTTCTAGCCCAAGAGCAAACCTCTGCATTGACGTGAAATGACTATGCCTGCCTGGATTTATGGAGCAAGTCTGACCTTGACTACCTGAAAGTCTTCATTCTCATGGAAGACAGAGGACCTGTGATCATTATTCTGAACCCAAAGGAGTGTATCTTCATAATTCCCAGAGGTCAATGGAGACCTGTCTAGAAGGGAAATAAGTCTGATTACAAGAAGACAGTGAGGTTGTCCTATGTGATATCACAATCACAAAGGTATTACAAAGTCCTTTTTAAAAAATGATGGCTATCAAGGGGAGGGGTATTTTTCCCAAGACAGTCATGATAAATAATAATCAAGATGACCATATACATGGGACTGATAGGGCCCCCAAAACCAAATGAAAACATATTTTGAGGAGTGACTCAAACTGGACAGAAAGTATCCTTCTGTCAACTCTTACCATTTTCATAAGCTGCCAAGCTTTCTTCATTACACACGACAAGTGGGGAAACTGGCCCTGGTGATTTTCTTGAATGTGCTTTTTGCAGATTTCTTGGAGATCGATGGATGACCTGAAGTTGAGGCAATATCCAATGAACTAGAAACTCTTAAGAGGAGGACAGCTCTAAAAGTTACACATTGGATTTATAATATCTTTAACATAAATAAGGTGATTATAAAGTAATCGATTTCATAAACAAGCCACTTTTCTGTTCCAAGCTAGTAAGTGGTCATGCTTGCTTTACCTGGTGTTTGTTAAATTTAGAATAAAAATTTGTTTTAATTTGCAAAGAATTTGATATTACCGTGTACTGTATCAGATATAAATATGCTTCTGCCTTAAGGCACCAATACACTTCTGCATCAGTCAGTTAGACAGCTAACATTTCTTAAGCACCTAGTATGTATCAGACACTATGGGAATATAAAGTTAATGTTTTTTTAATTCATCCGAAAGCTATTAGCTATTTATTTTTATAATGATCCATATCAGCTCATGAATTACCATAACTCAAGGCCTACAGTATTGTGGTAGGTGACATGGGGATAACATGAAACACATGAATAATTTAAATATAAAAATGAAATATCTTTTTTAATATTTATCCTAAGAGCTCAAGTAAAGACTGATCAATGAATCAATGGCATTTATTAAATGTTTACTCTGTAGCAGGCACTGTGGTAAGTGCAGGATAGCCAAAGAGAAACACAAACTGGTCGCTGTTCTTGAGAAGCTTTAGGTTCCATTAAGGGAAACAATGCATACTATGTGAATGCATAAAAAATATATGCAAATTAAATACAAAATATTTTGGAAGAGAAGGAGGAATAGGAACAGCTGGAAGGACTGAAAAAGGCATCATGCAGGAGATGGCCCTTGAGCTAAGCTTTGAAGAGAGCTAGGTGATATAAGAAGTGTACCTGAGAAGAGAGTCTATTTCAGGCATGGTGGAGAGTCTGCACAACGGTAAAAAGATAGTTCATTAAACATAGAAGGAATACCAAGGCCGCCAATTTGGCTGGACCGTGGATGTGGGGCACAGTTACTATTTAATGTAGTAAGACTGGATAGGGAAAATGGGGTCAGGTTGTGAAGGGCTTTAAATGCTTACTAAATACTGAATAGTAACTGTTTCTCTTTTGGCCAGGAAGCCTGAGGGTCCTCCCCTCCCAGTTTGATTTTTTTTCTTTTCTTTTCTTTCTTGATTAAAGGGGCCACCCCCTTGATTAACTTCTTAAAGAGGCCCATCCACTGAATGGGCGCTACCTCACTCAACTTGAGAACCTGAAAAGACCTTAGCCTAGGGCTGGGGTCTACCAATGCATCCTTGGCCATCTCCAGTTGTCCTGATGAATATTTGACAACTGGACCCAGATAGCCCTGGAGAAGAAAGTTTGGCTGGTGACCTTGTACAGCCTTCCCTCACTGAAATCTAAGTCAACTGCAAGTCATGTTATCATTTCCCTGATGTCACGGTCCTCTTTGAGAACAAAGGACAAACACACAAGAAGTAATAGTGAGCCATAGAAGCTGACTGAGTGCGAGAGTGATGAGAGCATCATATAGCAAGATCTGCACTTTAGGAAAATCTCTTGTGGCTGTGTAGAGGATGAACAGGAATAATAATAATAATAAACTAATTTAAGTTTTGAAAAACATTCTGCAAGTATTATCTCATTTTATCCTCACAACAACCTTGGAAGGTGGGTTATATTATTATTCTTGCTTTATAGTGTGTCTTAGGCTGAATTTGAACTCAAGTCTTCCTGACTTCAGGTTCAGCATTCGAGATCAGGAAATCAATTAGGAGGCTATTACAATCATCCAGGCTGATGAGAAGTTGTAGAAGAGAAAGGAGGTCCCAATACAGAGCTATAGGGTATGCCCCAAATTAGGGGGCAGGTCAGGGATCAGCGAAGGAAACTAAGAAAGAGCAAGGCAGACAGGTAGAGAACCAAGAGAGACTGGTGTTACAGAAACCCAAAGAAAAGAGAGGATCCAAGAAGAAAGAGTATTCAACAGTGGTAAATGCTGTAGAGAAGTCAAGAAGAATTGGGACTGAAAAGAGCTTACTGGGCAATGAGGAGGTCATCAGTAATCCATGAGCTAATATATATTTCTGAGTATGTACTCTGTAATCAACACTGTGCTAGATGCTGGGTGGAGGCGGGGAGAGGTGGATAACACTAAAATGTGGCAACAATTTTTTTTTAAGTGAATGAATGGGAGTTGACTACGACAGAACACAAGAAATGAAAAATGTCACATGTAATTAGTTCATCATTTAGCACTTAAAAGCTAGGTCAAGACTAAATGGAACCATAGATAGGAACATAGGAAACTGTTTTAAGTGAAATATACTTCTCCAAAACAATGAATTGATAGCAATCTTGTTAGACCTCAGTATAATTTTTGTTCAATATGAAACTTAAAATGCAGCTGGAATAGTCTATGATTCTAAATGCCTATTTTTTGGTTTTTTTGGGGGGGAGAGGTCTTTTTACCATTTCTGGATCAAATGCTGTGATTCTTCGTTCCAGGGCAGATCTCTTTCCAAGAGCTGGTGGACTTCTGACACGAAGACTTCTGGAAACAGTTTTTTCTCCATGTTTTCTTGATGTGGCTTTCTTAGATTCCTTTCTTTCTATTTTGTTGCTTACTGACTAAAAACAAATAATTGTGCATTTTTATATTAACAATAATCATGTATGTCTTCCTCCTCCTTTCAGAATATTGATAAGTGAATGATGCTAGTGACCATGACAACTAGAATACTATAAGTCTTTCTTTGGACCTCTGTTCCCAAGGTAAATCCTCTTTTCTCTAAAACTGAAAAAAAAAATAACCCAGTATCATCTTTGAAATTAGGGATACTGATACCCACATTGAAAAAAAGCTCACCATTCAGTCAGGAAACATTTATCAAATGCTTATTGTGTGCTGGGTACCATGTTTAAGACCTAGGGATACAAAGAAAAGAAAAAAAGAAAAAAATAGCCCTTATATTTAAGGAGCTTATAATCTAATTGGGCGAGATAACATGCAAATAATTGGAGTTATACAAGCTATATATAAAGAAGCTGGGAGGTAGGCTCAGAGGAAGGCACTGAGGGGAGACAGTAGGAGAGGGATGAGGCATGAGAAGCCTCCTGAAAAAGATGGAATTTGAGCTGGGTCTTGAATTTTGATTAAAGTCAGAGAAGCTAAGAGACAGAGGTAAGGAACGAGAGCATTCCAACCATTGGGGTCTGCCAGTACTGTAGGAAGATGGAGTATTAGGTTTGAGAAACACCAGGTTACTCATAGAATACAGAGAGGAGTAAAATGGAAAAATTCTTGAAATGTAGGAAGGGATTAGGCTGTGAATGGCTCCAAATTCCAAACAAAACACTTTAGAAAATTAAATCCAGAGAGTATTAAGAGCTTATTGGTAGAAAAAGGCATTACCTGAGGAGATTTCACATTGTTAACATATGCTTTCTGACTTTTGTGTCTCAAATAAATGGATGGTCTAGGAATTATAAAAATTACACAAGCCCAGAATTTGGAAGCCTGCAGTTAACAGCTGAAGATGTGTTCATTCCACATCATGAGAAGACTTCACAGACCACAACAGGTCTAAGAGATCATAGGAGGTTGTCCAGTCTTTTAATGCAACCTCAGATCACGTACTGCATACCAACCCAGAAAAATGAAAATATATACTACTGGATTTAATAATGTAGGTAAAGTGCTTCACAAACTTTAGAGCCAACTGCTATTATTTTAAGTAAATCTTTATAAAAGGTTGCAGTATATAATAACAATGAATGAATGTAAAATAATAAGTGCTTACTATGTGCCAAGGGCACAGCTATTATTAAAATAGCTAACTTTTACATAGCATTGTAAGGTTTGCAAAGCATTTTATAGTCTCCATCTCCTCAAGACATCTTGTGAGGTGGGTACTATTATTATCACCATTTTATAGATGAGAAATTAGGGGTCAAGAGATTGTGACTTGCCTGGGGTCATACAATTAATAAGGGTATGAAGCAAGATTTGATTCTAGGTCTTCCTGACTCCATGTCCCCGTCTCTATCCAGGATACCACAAAATTTCCTTCTAGAATAGTGTTTAAAGAACTCACCTTAGACTCAAAGAGTCCTAGGTTCAAATTCTGTCTCTAACAAAACTGACTCTGGGACCCTGAGCATCAGACTTAAGTTTTCAGTGGGCCGGGAAACTCTTTGAGATTACAAGTAATACATTATGTGCCCATCAGCCATGGTAGAACCCAACACACTCATTGGGAATTCACTATAACTATGAAATTACAGGTCTGATCCAGAAAAAAAATTTCAATGATAATCTACTTTTTAACCCAAATTTTTAGAGAGAATGGGTCAATGCCAACTAAATGTCACGGTTTTGGGGTGGGGGGAGTTCTGGTTTTTTGTTTGGGCAAACTGGGTGGGTGGGAATGGGTATTTGTGTGAATGTGTTTTAAAAGAGTATCCCATCAGTAAAGAGTCATGGAGGGATATGTAGTTGATCCAAGGAAAAAGGGACAGACTAAAAAAAACCTATGGAGAAAAAAATATACATATTTATATATGTCACAAGAATTTCCTTTCCATGAGGATAAACTTCAGCAATCACCTCTAGAGAAATACATTTTTCAGATGATAACCTCTGGCCTATGCCACTCTGTGGACCAGCGTGCATTGGTGTTCCCTCATTCTTTGACAGGCTTGAAGGTCCTCCAAGAATTGATTCGGATGCCTAGAGAATGTTTAATCAAAAACAAAATGTCAAGGGAAAGATTTCACATGGGCACAAGCATAGTAACAGAGAGGTAAATTCTATTTCTCCTCTATATGGCTGTGACTGGAATTTTCCATGTAAAAAGTAAAGCATTCCCTCTCCACCACTCCACCCCACCATCTCTCCTTTCTCATCTATACTTAACAAGATATATGACAGCATATCCCCCCAGAGGTTAAGCCCATCTGGAACCTACATGAATTAACTCTGTTAGACCACAAAGGGTCACTTGTGTTTGCTATACTGATTGTACACTGGTTATATAATTGACTTAGCAGGACAGCCCATCATAGAAATAATGGCCATGTTTTTTCAATATCTTTTAGTGTATTCTTATTTGAATATACACCACCATCCATGGAGACACATAATGGTTGAAGTGTTTTAAGCAGAGATTGTATTTAAAACCATGAACGATTGCTGTCCCGTAGTAAAATGACATCCTACTGCCAATTTGATTTATAATAAAATGATTTATATTTCACTTATAGGTGGGCTTCCCATAGATTATGTCAAACAACAAATGGAAAAAGTATAAACCCAGAGAGAGATTATGCCTTTTGATAAGAGGCTACTTGGGAGGCCCTAACCTTGACTTTTTTGTGGATTTATTATTATTAAAGATAACATGGAGCTGATTTAAATGAGATAAGTCCTCTCTCTATGTTTTAAAGACATCCCTGACAGAATAAAAGTGAGGAGATGCCATAGGCACTGAGGGAAAAAAGATATCCCCTTGATGAATGATTCTCATCTATTATGAATAACAAAATGTGTCATTGGGTACCAACAATTCTGATTTCCTTCTTGCAGAATGTAAAGCCAATGATTTCTTGGTGATGTCCAGCCGCTGATGTTCTGAAGCTCGAAGTTCATCTTGAAGCTCCAGGTTTTGTTTCATTAGGACTTCAATCTGGTTCTGGAGTTTGATGTGAGCCACGGACCACCGAGATTCATTCAACTTGAACTGCTCTTGTAGCCCATAGATCTGCTGCTTTAAAATCTGTTTGTTATTCAGGGAAGAAACAGCAAATCACTTTTCTGCCATCCTTGGCACAACATGTCTCAGCCTGGCACAGCTGAAGGAGGAGTGTACTAGGAACCACAAGACCCAGGTTCAATTCCTGGTGTTGTCATTTGACTTTAAAGGGGGAAGTGAACCCTCTGACTTCACATTTATTTAATGACAGAGCAGAAATAAGGTTGCTAATGTCCCTTTTGGCTCTATATGGTCCTTAGTGCTTTACTCTTAAGGCCCTTTTCTAAAAGAGAAAGAAAGAAGATATTGACTTTGTAGAATAATAAAATGAATTGTGTGTGTAAGCAGCACACTAGGTCCATTTGTGCGACACTTAAATTTCTATTGCGGTCTATTTCTTACAATTGCCTGAGATTAAAATGGCCAATTGACACTAACAATCTTTGTTATGGGGAAATTCAAAGAGCCTACTATAGGAAAAACGATTATCCTGATCTAGTCACAAGACACAGGTCAAAGATGTCGGGAAGATTAATTTGGTCTTGTGATCTCTAAATCACTGTCCCCATACTTTAAAAAATAAAATAAAAAGTGTATGTTCAAGGAGCCAAGTGAAATACAGACCCCAAAAGTCTAGGAAATGGTCAAAGTAGACATGTCAAAGCAAAACATAGCATGCTTAAATGTGGAAGATGGTGATAGGAATCATGTGTAGCTTTCTCTGGAGATGTCCCTGACACATTTTCATCTTGATGGGGCTATGGGGGAAAAGCAGGAGTGACACGAATGTACAGTGATTGAATGTTTACTCCCCTACCCATTCCCCTGTAGTTAGGAGTGGTATGTGAAAGAATCAGGCATCAGAAAGCAAGCTGACCCATGACCAATCAAACTGTCCTATTGGTGAATATAGTAAGTAGTGAGCAGAAAGGCAGAGAGACCAGTCTCAGAAGCAGTAGGTATTGGATGCTTGAGTTTCTTCCTTTGTCTGTCATGATAAGTGTAAGGCCTCTGGGTAGATGCATGGTACAATGCTGGGGTTGCTCCAGGGCAGGAAGAGCTGATTGATAAACCATATTTCAGAAGCAGCCCATAGAGCTCCTTGCCTGACTGCACTGGCTGAGCTCACTCCTTCTTCCCCTGCTCAGCTGGTATCGGAACGGTGAAAAGCCAGAAACTAAGTCAGCAATGATAACAATGAGGAATAAGGGATGGGAAATGAAAAGATAAAAAGAAAACTAAGCATTACAAGGCACAATTTCTACCTGTTCAAAATTCTAACAAAACAAAATGACTGGAAAGGCTCATGTTTATATCTATTTAATTTTAACAGATTAAGTATACTATCCTAAGGATGCCAGATACAGTAAATTTAAGCAAGACCTAACTCAAAAACTTATCCATCATTGCACCAAGGGAGTAAATAAATTAAACATTGAAATCCAGTGCTAAAGTCTCACTAAGGTATTTTCCAAGATGAGAAATACCAGGGAAAGGAAAGATGGAGTCAGACTTAATTCAGGAGAATCTTGGTAATGATACACAATAAGACAAAGTTAAAAAAAAAAAAGGGAAAATAGGAATTGTGCTGATAGTGTGCATACATAGGTGGTAAGTGAAGGTTGTAATACAGAGAATTTTATTTGTTGCTTTTCCCTGTGTATCATGGAGCACAACTCACCAACATCTCCTTTGTGTCATCATTCTTCCTAACGATTCTAGATGTCTTTGTCCATTTTTCCAGGTTTGCCTTTGTAAGCTGCATTTGGGGATTTTCTTTTGTCCAGTGTTCATCTGAAAAGTTCACCTCTTTGGCCTTTTCTGCCTCGAAGTGACTTATTTGTGCTCTAGTCGAGAGGAAAGTTCAGGATCACACATATTACAGGTTTTTTTGCTTCATGATACATTTTTTATATCAACATCTATGCCTATATTTCCATGTCCATATGAATATATCTATCCATATGGATATGGGTATAGATACATCTATCCATAGAAACAAAGAGGTAAGTGGTAAGGAGATTTAGAATCAGAGGACCTGCATACAAATCTTGGCTCTGTGTGACCTGGAGAAAGTCATGGAGTGAGTCACTCTCTAAGCCTCAGTTTCCTTATCTGTAAAATGAGAGGGATGAGCTACATAATTTTTAAAGTTCTTTCTGACTCTAAGTTTTAAGATAAGATCTTAAGGAGCTCAGTGCTTTCCCACAATGTCTTGTCACTTTTGAATTTTAACAACATTAAGTCCATAATCACAGTCCCCATGTCCCTTCTTTACCTTATGATGAAAAGAAGACCCTGAATAACAAAGGACAAATTCTCTACTCTCTCTAACCATGTTTATGCGAGGAAGGATGGACAAGTTCTCAAGTAACCTGTTGTCTAAAATTATTTTATTTGGAAACCACTGAATGGAAGATAGATGGAATAGGTCCACATATGCCATCATCTCCTTTTTTTAACAGATCCTGGATGTTTCAATTATCCAGAAAATTAGTATACTAAAAAATCACCAGGGTGCAATAGAGTGAAAAGACTGCTAGATTTGGAATCATCAGAAACCTGGGTTCAAACCTAGTGCTTGACACTGACACTGAACCGTACATTCTTCAGTAAATCACTTGACCTCTCAGATTCTTTTTCCCTTGTCTATAAAATTAAAATAATGAAAATAATAATGTAGTAACTATCTCAGAGTAATAAGGCACAATGTATACAAAGCACTTTGCAAAAGTGCTGTATCAATGGTTCTTCTGACATCATTGAACTATTTCTTTTACTTTCTTTTCTAAAAAACACTTAAAGAATTTACAAGCTACTGTCTAATTAACATGATTTTTAAAAAGACCCCAGGGTTCTTTTTTATAAAAATTCCCTAGAGTTAATGAATTAACACTGTAGTAAATGGCTCTCTTAAATACTAACTCAGAAAATTACAGTCTTAGAACTTAAAGGGGCAGCAAGATCCATTTTGCAGATGAGGAAACTGAGGCATTGAAATTGTGACTTGCCTAAGGTCACATGGTTACCAGTTCTCAGAAAAGAACATCAGGTCTCTTTACTCTTTGTCCAATGCTCTTATCTACTAAATTTCTTCTGACTTATCTTTTCCACTTATTGATTCAACCTCACTCCAGGAACAATATTTCACTTTCGAATGCAACTCCATCACACTAACAGGGTACATGCTATTAGGCTGGATGGTGATAAAGACACATCTGAGCATGCTCCAGATCTATCACTGAACAGCTTGAAAGGAAGACTGAAACAACTCTGAAAACGTTAGTGGCGTTTTCTTGCTGTCTCTTTGTTGGTCATGTATAAAAGTGTTCTTAGCTAAGAATATTAATTTAATTCATCCCCTGTCAGACTTTTAAGACTCAGAAAAAAAAAATCATCTTTCCAGAGAAAAACCAATCTATACAATACTAGGCACATTTCTGTCCATCTAAAGAAATATGAGGACACAAAAATGCTTATGTGTTCTCAAAGCTAACCCCTACTGATGAAGACAATTTCATTTTATAGGGGGTGGGTAACTTTTCTAAACCAGAAAGGTATTACAAGGTTCTGTCCCAATACTGCCACCCAGTGATCACAACTATTGGTGACTCAAGTCAAGTCAAGGAGACTTGGGAGCTGCAGTAGAGAAACCTGAATTCATGGGTAATAATTCTCAGGATTCAAATTTCCTGATAATCAAAGAGAGGATACTACCATTTATTTTTAAGTATAATTCTTAATAAGCTTTGAAAAAATAGATCTGTGATTTCATCAGTTTTAAAAGCTTCCAGGGAGGAAATTCTTCAACCAATAAAGATCTGTGCCTTTTCTTGGGCACGTTGTCATCTTAGACAAGGCACTGAG
Source organism: Pseudochirops cupreus (assembly GCA_028627135.1). NCBI lineage: Eukaryota > Metazoa > Chordata > Mammalia > Diprotodontia > Pseudocheiridae > Pseudochirops > Pseudochirops cupreus. The sequence goes on along the minus strand of CM053584.1, from coordinate 325,026,392 downwards.
AAGACTTGCCCAGCATCTGAAAGTCAATTAATGTCAGAACCAGGACTTGAACCCAGCTCTTTCTCACTCTGAGGCCAAATCTTTCTCCAGTACACCATGTTGCTTACCCTCAAGAAAGATTTGCAATGAACTTTGAATTATGTACATCAATAAGAATCCACAAATGAATTGATTGATTACTAAGCTAATTAGAAAAAGCCTGAATAGAGAAGTTTTTTTGTATGAAGCACTACTTATGATCAAATAGACCCCAAAACAATAAAGCCTTATTTTATGATGCTTTGTTTTAGTTATATCTGTTTCCTTCAGAATTACACCTAATCTCCTCACTCCTCACAACTCTATTTGCCTTTTCCCAAGCCTACTTTCTAATACATGATTATGCTAACTCTAGCTCTATCTATTTATGTCCCCAACGTCACCACAGTAGCATTTTCTATACTCGTACTAACATTTCCGGCATTTTCTTTCCAGCCCGTCTTGCCACTGTCTCTTCCAACAGTTTCTTCCAGCTTCCTGACTGCCTGGCACTGTCAGAGGGAGTTAGACGGACAATCTCTAAGGTCCCTTCCAGCTTTAACATTCTGTAATTGAGAAAATGGAGCCGAGTTCTAGAGCCAAGTTCTAACTGACTCTTTGTTTTAAAGGGCCACACCCCTCCCCTTTCTTTACCTCTTTTAGAGAAATTACAGACCGGTAAGCTTATCAAGTGCTGTAAGATCACAGTAAGCAACTTTACAGAAAGATAAAACAGAAGGAATCAATTGTATATGGCTGCCTACACTGGGAATAGAGCACAAGGAGAACACAGACCTACAAACAAGACAGAGATTTGTATTAGATTTAAAATAAAATTAAATAAATAAATTTAAAATAAATTTGCTCTCACAATATAAGTCATTTCTCCTAACACCTGGGTCACAGCTGCCCTTGCTGACAATGGAGGGCAAATAAATGAACTGTGCCTTAGCTGATCCTAATCAGTGAACACCCAATCAGAAGGCCTTTTGGAGATAAGGCAATCTGGAAGAGCCACATGGAGGCTCTGAGGACCAGAGTCCACTATCCTACCCCAACTCTCTGAAAATGGGGCCTGGACCACAGATACCATCGCTACTAGGAAGGAGGTGGCAATTTACTTTCCCATGGCAAGCAAATTCACTCCTCTCAGAATCTGTAATTCAGAGGCAAAGGTAAAAACTCTCTTCCCTTTCAAGCACTACCCATCTCTATGTTTCCAGCCCTGCTACTCCCATTTGCCAGTGCATTTCCCTTTTACTGCCTTCTTTGGAACTGTGTCCTATTGTTAGCCAACAGCCCTTCATATTAGAGCTCTAACACTCCTTCTACCTTCCTGAACCCAGGGAAACATGCCTCATCCCAGAAGATACTGCCTCCTTGACTATCCTCTCCAGTATTAAATACATCTCTCATACTGCTCATCATATTTGGTTAGGAAGAGGATAAATACTCCTTATTTCTCACTATACCACACATTCCCAGACCTCCTTGCCTCCATCTTTCAGCAACTTTTTCTCCTTGGAGAATATATTTCCCTATCCAGTTCCCAGGGATACAGTTGCCTCATCCTAGAATTCCCCATAGCAATAAACTCACATGCCAATCTCTCTACTATGCCCATATATCATAAAACTCTATTGTTCTTAAAATGATACCACAAGGGCAAATGCCCAGGTTTCTATCTTCCACGTTAAAAAAGCCGTCCAAGAGAGTGTCACACAGAAAACCATACCTAAGGACACAGCTTTTCCTCTGATAGCAGTGATCAGAAGAGAGAGAGCTATGGTAAATGAGAGGCACCTGAAATTTGGGCATCTGATATCTAAAATTTCTGAGCTTTTAGTGTTCAAAGGGAAAAATTAATTTACCTAAGAAATTGCATTACTTTCTCTTCTGCTTTCACCTGGGAAAGCAGAGGGTTTTCTCCATGGAGCTCATCAATCGCTTCTTCAAGTTCCTGTAATTTTCCTGTGGGTCTTTTTGGAGCTTCTATTAAAAAGAAAAGTTCACATTAATAAAAAGTTCATTTCAATTACAGCAAACATTAAATAATATCAAATAGTCTTCATGGGTGATGGGTGAACCCCCCTTCTCTCTCTTTCTTCCTTTAGGTTTGGCTGGAGATCTTAACCTTTTTTTTATGCCATGGACCTATTTGGCAGTCTGCTGAAGCCTCTGTGCCCCTTCTTAAAATAATGTTTTTAAATGCATAAAAAATGCATAGGAAATAAAATACAAAGGAATTCAATTATATTAAAATACAATTATCAATATTTTTAAAGTTCATGGACCCCAGGTTAAGAATCCCTGTTTTAAACTGCAGTATCAATAGTTCAAATATTTTAAGAGTTCCTCAATTAGTATTGAGGAACTTAATGCAGATGACTAAAACCAACATACTTCTGCTCAGCTGTCTCATTTCCAACCCCAAATAAACCTGACCTTTCCCGATAGTCTTACAAAACAAATTTTAAAATGAATATGTACAATGTAACCTGAAAAGAGACATGGTGCAATCTTGTTTGAAAGTAAATAGTGCTAGGTAAATTCAAAGACACCATGAGTCACAAGGTGACTTATCATTTGCAACACGATTTACTTGTAAATGAAGACACCATATTTCAATCCATTTGCATTTAGTTATCTGAGCACAGGCTGGTATAACATGACAATATATAAGTTCCTAAAGGAAAGAGACTTTGAGTTTTTGTCTTTGTATACTTGGTACCTGCCAGGCCATTACCCCCACTCTGGTTACATTCTCCTCCATTCACATTCTTGCCCTTTTGGTTAACTAGTTCAACATTACTATGTCCGTTACTCTTAAATCTCTTGTTCTCTTGTCTTTTCACTAATCATACCTTGACAAACCCCAACCCTGGCTTACTCCCACCATCCGTCTCCTTTGCTTTATGTGCTATTTAACAAAGTAGAAATAAATCTCAAAATTGTTAATTAAGTCCACTACAAATTTCTATTTTCTCATTTTAATTGGAACCTCAATTACAACAAGGCAATATTTCTACTCTAATCAATTATCTAGGCAACTTGTTACCAGTCAGCTATTCTAAACCACCTTTTTGGTTCTACTCAATCCTTGTATCCCACCCCTAACCTCTCAGCTGATGTCTTTACCTCATACTTCGTTGAAAAAAAAGTGAGGCTATTTGCATCCAGACCCATTTTATCTCATTTCACATTCTCTCTAACATCATTTCCCACTATCTCTGCTTTTTTCTAGTCTCTGATGAAGACATGATCTTTCTCTTTGCCAGGTTCCATCTTCTTGTCAACCACCTCCTATGTATGCTCAATCCTATCCACTTCCATCTTCTCCAGAAGATGGCCTCTATTACCCTACCTTCTCTCCTTATAAACTTCAATCCCTCCCTATCTAAGGTTCCTCCCAGTCTACTGACATATTCAAAATATTCCCACCCTTAAAAAAAACTCATTACCCCACATATCTCCCCACCATGATATGTCTCCCCTCCTACTCAACTAAATTCCTTGAAAAAGCTTTCTGTGCTTGGCATCATTACTTCTTCACCTCTCTCTGCAAACTCTCTACAATCTGATTTCTGGCTTTATCATTCAACTGAAAATGCTCTCTCCAAAGATCTCTTTAATTGTCAAATCTAGTGACCTTTTCTCAGTTTTCATCCTTCTTGACCTCTCTGTAGCATCTGGCACTATTGCCTACCCTACCATTCCTTCTCATTCTTCTTTACTGGATCTTCATTTATGTCATGCTCACTAGCTGGTATCCGTCAAGGTTCTGTCCTTGGTTCTCTTCTCTTGTCTCTCTACACTCACTTATTTGGTGATCTCATCAGATCCAACTTGTTTAATTATCATCTCTCTTCAGATGACTCTGGCAGCTATGCATCCAGCCCTAGTGTCTAGTTTGAGCTCTCATCCTACATTAACAACTGACTAGTTGGCATTTCAAACTGGAATGTTTCATATATAACTCAACATGTACAAAATAACTCTTTATCTTTCCATCCAAACTTATTCCCTCTTGCAAACCTCCCAGTCTCTGTCAAGGGCGCTACATCCATCTAGTTACTCAGATTTGCAAACTCAAGGTCATTCTTGACTCATCACTCCCTTCCCCCACATATTCAATCAAATCTTGCCAAATCTCATAGTTTCTATTTTACAGTATGCTACCCTTCTTTCCATTCACACAACCTATTTCAGGTCCACATCCATTGCAACAGTCTAATAATATGTTTCCCTCCCTCTATTCTCTTTCTACTCCAATATATTTCTCATAAAGCCATCAAAGCCATTTTCCTAAAAATCAGATTTGACCATGTCATACCATCCCACCATTCTCTTTTAAGCTAAGGCCTTTCCCAGATCTTAGTATGTTTGAGGCAAAGCCCATTCGGCGATTAAGGCTAGGTAAGAAATGAGGCAAAGAATGGTTTCTTTTACCTAGTGAAAAAAACCAGTCTGGGAGGGGAGTCACCACATAGGCCATACGTAGATTGTCGATTTCTAAAGTATAAGGAGCTCCCTGGGAGAAATTTCTTCAACCAGTGGAAGTCCATAACTTCTCTATAACTTAGTCTTAGTGAGTTGCCTAAGATTCTGAGAAGTTATATAACTTGCCCAGGGTCCCACAACTAGTTGTATTAGTGGCAAGGTGAACCCAGGTCTTCTTCCTGACTCCAAGGCCAACTCTATCCAAAAAGAGAGGCATTTGGACACGAAACTCTTGTATAAACATGAAAAAAAAATCTGCTTTGTGACCAATCATCACAACCCAAGAGAAAAATGAGATCCATCAGGCAGAAAAACTTGACAATCTGAAGCAGCAAGGCACCCTGTGGGACAGGCAGGAAATAGTATGTGCCAAATAGGTCAAACCACCATTATCACCTTGATCACTACCTCTTCTTAGACTCCTGTGTAGACATGTCATTATCCTATACCCAAGACCATTGGAAAAAGCAGAAAATGTGCAGACACACTCTCTCTGTCTCTCTGTCTCTGTCTCTGTCTCTGTCTCTGTTTCTGTCTGTCTGTCTATCTCTCTCTCTCTCTCTCTGTCTATCTGTTTGTCTGTCTGTATCTCTCTCATATCCAGGACATTAACATTAGCCCAAATTCAGTCTGATCCCCTATTGTCATTGTTGAGTGGGATGACTCAAGGAGGAGCTGATATCACCACCACCAATAGTAACCACTGACCAACTGTCACCAATGAGCAGGTAGGTCAAAGAGACCCAGGAATATAGTAGCACTCATCCTAGACTACCAGCCCTCTTTATAGCTTGGTCCTCTGGAACTGTCCATGGAAGCAACCCCTGGGGACATGTGACCTAGCAATGCCATTATAGTCACAGTTATTTAAGACTCCATGGGCAAAATGTTCTCTACCTCCCAAGGTCTTTGTCACTGTCAAATGGCTCAACACCAGAAACAGATGTGGTTTTATTCATGAAAAGTACATTTAGAAACATGTATTAACATCTGCTTTGCTGCGACACCCTAAGGACCCCAGAGACTTTCCATCTGACCTGCAGCTAAAACCTCTTCTATGTGTCTTCCCACATTAAAATGTGAGGTCCTCCAGAAAAGGGACTATCTTACTTTCCTCTAGCTCTCTTCTTAAATCTCTTCAGTCTGACTTCTGATGTCACGTTTCAACTGAAACTACTCTCTCCAAATTTATCATTGATATCTTTATTGCCAAATTGAACGACCTTTACTCATTCTTCTTGACCTTTGACTTATTATCAACCTTAGTATCAAGGACACTCTCCTCTCTCTAGGTCAGCGGTTCTCAACCTGTGGGTCACAACCCCTTTGGGAGTCGAACGACCCTTTCACAGGGGTCACAGGGGTCGCCTAAGACCACGGGAAAACACATATTTCCCATGGTCTTAGGAACCAAGACACTGCTCCTCTATCTGTCTCCAGGCAGGTCCGCCCACATACAGATCCCCCCACATACGAGTATTAAAGGGTAGCAGCATTAGGAAGGTTGCAAACCACTGCTCTAGGTTTTCATGACACTGTTCTCTTATTTTCCTCTGTTTCTGACTGTTGCTTCTCAGTCTCCTAGGCTGAATCTTCCATCCAGGTCATGTTTATTAACCATGGGGGTCCCATAGAGTTTTGTCCTGATCTCTTTTCTCTTCTCCCTCTATCCTATCTCCCTTGGTGAGCTAATTAATTCCTATGAATTAGGTTATCATCTCTACATGGCTAATTCTCAGATTTTCTCAGCCCCAACCTCTCCTGACCTCATATCTTCAAGTGTCCATTAGACAACTCAAACTGGAAGTCACTTGGACATCTTTCATTCAACAGGTCCAAAAGTGAGCTCATCTTTTCCTTCCAAATATTCTCTTCTTCCTAACTCCCCTATCACTATCAAGGGTACCAGCTTAAGTCACCCAGGCTTAAGGTGTCATCCTTAGCTCCTCCCTCTTCTCTCACACCCCATATCTAATCAGTTGTCCCATACTGTCAATTTTACCTTCTTAACATAACTATGTATATACATATATATGTGTGTGTATATATATATATATATATACATATATATATATATATGTATATCCCCTCCTCTCCTCTGACACCTAATGCAAGTCCTTGCTACCTCATGACCAGAATATTGAAATAGCCTGTTAATTTCCCTGCCTCAATCTCCCCCTACTCTAGTTCATTCTCCACTCAGCTGTATAACTGACTCCTCATCAATGCTTTCTGGTTTCCCTGACTTCTTTCAAGTCTCAGCTTAAATCTCTTAATCTTAGTGCTTTCCCCCTATTGATTATCTCCAAATTATCCTGCATATATCTTGTCTGATCATAGTTGTTTTCACGTTGTCTCCCCCTTTAGACTCTCACCTTCTTGAGAACAGAGACTGTCTTAACCTTTCTTTATATTCCTGTTGCTTAGCACAGTCTCTGGCATGCACACACACACACACACACACACACACACACACACACACACACACACAAAACCTATATCAGATCGCTTACCATTTTAGAAAGGAGGGAAGGAAAAAAATTTGGAGTTCAAAGTGTTATAAAAAATGGATGTTAAGAATTGTCTTTACATGTAATTGGAAAAAATAAAATAGTATTTAAAAATAAATGTTAGTTGACATTTTTTTGTTTATGTGTTCATTCATTCATTCATTCATTCACGGTACATAATTTGGATGTCGAGTTGGAAGGGATTTTAGAGATTGTCTAATCCAACATTCCAATTTTAAAGATAAAAAAGATAGGTCCAAAGAACTGAAGTACTTTGCCTAAAGCCATCTGGGTGGCAAGCAGCAGAGCCTAGACTTCTAACTCTACATCCAGCACCATTTCCACTCTATCACGTTACCTCCCTACTGAAAATTCACTCACGAAATGCAATAAAACCAAACCCACAAAATCCAATGCATAGGCAATGACCCTCACTGACACTTCAGTGTACCTTTATGGTAGGTTTCACATGGTTCTTGCTCAGGTGAGTTACTTTGTCTTTCAAAATAGGGAATAAACTGGCTACAAGATCACAAGCTGGTGACTGCATGTCTGGAATCTGGATGCTCCTGATGGTACTTTGGGCCTTTAGCTCTTTCTTGGACCTTGTTGGAACAACGAGATGGTCATGAGATGTCTGAAAAGAGGGCAGAGTCCTGCTCCCTCTTAGCTCAATAGTTTCAGTACTTGATTCACTGCTACTGGCAGTGTCATCTTTCAGTCCTAACAGTTTCTGAGACCTCCTTTCCTTGACAAAGAATTTGCTAGGCCTTCTCAGAGCCATCTCCTCTGACTCACTGGGCTCATCACTAGCATAGTCAGGTTCAGAAATGTCCAGATTTTGGTCAGCATGGTGTACATTTGGAAGATCCTCACTTCTTGGACATAATGAGCTCTTCTCATCTGAAGATGGCGACTCATCGTTTCCCAAGTTGACTATCCTTCTGTTGTCTTGCTGCTTTCTTTTTTGATCAAAGACTAGCATATACTCTTTTTCTTTTTCTTTTTCTATGGCCTTATTCAACTGGTGGACATTCTTCACTATTCTGTCATTAACTTTCTTAAATTTAGGACTGGCTCCTGTTCTATGCTCTGGGGCAACTCTAGAAGATTCAAGTTTTTCATTTGGGTGACAGGAAACAAACCACATTTTTGATTTGTGGCTGTCATCACTCCCATCTACTTGTTTCTCTTGGTTCTGTACAACCTCTTGGAAACCTGAATTCCCAGGAATTACTGAGGTCTTTTCTGCTATTGAAGGTGGACTCAGTATGACAAAGTGTTGCTGAACCTGATTATCTGTGGGTTCCTCCTCTCTATTGTCTAAATGATTTTGACAATCAAGAAACTGGGGTTCATTCTTCCCATCTGTCTGGGACTTTGACTCACTTTCTTGGCCATGATACTGTTGCATGAGATCAGGCCAATTCACCCCCGGTCTGAGATCAGTCCCTACCTTTGCAAATCTATCACTTCTTTCTTGTAGCCATTGATTATTCTCTTTGGATTGGGAACCTTCATTGTCCCCTTTTGCTTCCTCCTGAGAAGGAATGAAAGCTGTCTCTTTCTCTTTACCCAAGGGGACTATGTGAGTTTCAGCTTGCCATTCCAGCACAGAATGGTTTTCTTGCTTATGTTTTTCCCTATTCTGGGACTGAGGCAAACAGAAATGAGGCTGGCAGCCCAAGCTAACCTGCCTGGTCATCTGATTGCTGGGTAGTTTGGGGTTCTTTCTGAAAAGCTTTTTCTTATTCTGTTCAAGTCTTGCAATGCCTTCCCCACATTTTAAAAATGGCTTTCTAAGAGATGTCCTTGACTGGCATGTGTTCTGCAGGTGAAAACAAAGCAAATGCATAATTACTTTCATTATAATCTCTGAGACTGATAGATCATTGTATATTATTGTGCTTAAAGTGGGAGAAAAGAATTTTCCTTCTTGTTTAGCAATTTAGAATACTTCTAAAATGATGTGTGTGCTGCACAAAAGAAATACTCTGTTTCTAACTATTCTCAACTCTCTGTTGTATCCATGTGGATAATATGATTTGTTTGTTACCCATATTAACCTTAGGTAATCTCCCCAAGTGTTATCCTGACCTGCTAAACAATTCAACTTTGCAAAAATAAGCAGAATGATGACATTCCAACAACTAGATAATCACAGCCTGAAGGATTTACCCAAAGCTGCAAAGGATTGTGGAAATCAGAAATGAGAAAAGAGAGATCCAGGATAGCTTTTCAATTTATTTCTAAAAGCTCTGTGGGTAAGAAAATATAAAAAGTGAAAAGATCAAGATTGAAGTAAGCAGAGATTTGGGGCAAATAGTATTTAGAATTATACTATGCCTAAGTATTCTATTTCTTTTGTATCTTACCACAGATATGTTATTCTTTGTTTCATGGATAATTAGATTAATTAAAAATATTCTCATCAAAGTATACTCCCATAAATGCATTAAATTAATGAATGTAATTATCGGCATTCTATGTCTAAATACTTCAAAAGATCCAAGATTTCATTTCATTACTCTCTCTTTATGGGGAACTGGTGACCAATGTTCTTTTGATCTCTGCCTTTGGATGACAAACATCCCAGATGTTTATAGAAAGGCTTTTCAGTTTAGTAAGATCAGACAAGAACTTACTCTCCACTCCACAGTACATGAGAACCTTGGATCACCAAGATGAGGCACTTAGGAGTTGGTGGACGATTCACATCAACAGTGTACTATCAAGTATTCTTTATTAGTAGTAAGATGATAGTAGTATAAAAATGAGTTTATTTTATGTGATTAGTTCAATTATGTGTCTGGATACTTTTTTCGATCATATTCCACATATCATGATTTGGAATTAAAGTAATGGGATCACCCTCATGAGAAGCCTTCGCCAAAGGCTAAAATGACTTCTTATCAGGTTCATTATAAGAAGGATTTTTGGGGGCATGGGTTGACTGCTAAGCTTCCTTCAAGCTCTAAAATCCTTCAATTCTTTGATACTTGAATCATTAATGTCCAAAGAAGAGACTCATCACTCAATTTGTATTCTCTAACCCAAGGCATAATTGCCACCTAGTTGGTAACAGTAAGAATTACAAGCACAGAGATTAAAATTTAAAAACCCTAAGGAGTGTGCTTTCAAGTCCAACCTATTTTAATGATGTAAAATATCACATTTTTGTGTAGCTAATTTTAAAAATAGCATAGAGTATCCCTTTCCCAACCTTATTAAATCACATAGTTAAGTAGTTAATACAGTCATGATTTAAGTAATATGGGAAAGTAAGGGAAAAAAACCTCGCTTTGGGAACCATGAGAACTGATGAGCAGAGCTCTGGATGTACAACATTAGCTTTACAACTAAAGGTTATTTGTTTTGGGGGATCTAAGGGGAGAGACCTTAAATATTTTATTAAATGCTGGTAAATCTCACTTGCTTTCCTTTGGATTAGGATCAGAGGGGTATTTCACTAAGAGAAGAACTAAACTGGATTTACAATCACTTCATCCATTTGACAAAAGATATTAAACTTCTCAAGCAATATTAACATGAAAATTAAATGCAAAATTTTATGCCAATGTTTTTTCACAATGAAGATGATTAGGCAGCACATTTTCAGTGAATATTTATGGTAAAAATAGCAGCTACAGTTTAATTTTTTAAATGAATAAAAATTACTATATGTTCTAGGAACTAAGGAATTCAGAGTTAGAGCTGAAATGGAAAAATCCACTTTTTAGATTCTTGTCTATGGAGCGGATAACCTCTAAAATGTTAAATCCATAGGGGGGTTAAATTTTTTAATTTTACAGCAATGAGAACGAAAGACTTAGAACATGAAGCATAAAAGGCTAATGTACTTTGCAAGTACAGAAGTGATGAAGAAAACTGGAAAAACAGTTCAGCGTAAAGGACACTGTATATCTTCATGGAGTCTATTAAATTTAATTACTTCCCTCTGAGGCTTTAAATCCATAGAAGCTTTTTATTGAATTCAATTTATTCTCCCCCGGTGATTCCTAAACAAGGACATCTTCTGTGGGTAGCCGTACTGCAAAAGTACCACTGCCAATGGAGACACAGTGAGTCTGTTTACATTATCTTAGAGGGCATCATATGAAATCACATGACTGTGTCCCCACATTAAAATTTCATATATTAGCCTTTTTGGACAGAACTTGCAATTGTACAATGATAAAGCCAGTATTTGGGTTGTATCATGATATGGAAAGAGCTCTGATCACAGCAAAATTAAACATGAAAATTAAATACAAAATGTTTCTGCCAATGTTTCTCAGAAACTTAGGTATCTCATCTATGGGGAAAGGGAAAGGGATGAAATAGATTACCTCTCTCTAAAATCCCCTTCAACTAAAAATTCTATAGTCTGATGGAACAGAGCTAAGATATATCATGTATCTGTGTGTCCTAATAGCCAGTAAGCCCATGTCTCTATATAAGTAAGTATGCTTCTAAACTTAAATGAGTCAATCTAAATATTGCCTCTAAATTTCTTCACTGGAAGCTCTAATATAGAATATGAAATCTGATTGTCCCATTAAATGAATCCAGTAATGTTGGAGGATTAGAGATGCCTATTAGAGATTTTTTTTCAATGAGAATTACTTACTAGCTTGAGATTATACTGTAAGTTACAACACTTTACTATATTTTCATGTAGACTTATATAACAGGACCATAACCAGACTGAAAGCATTCAGGAACATTATCTCATTTGATAAAGTATCTGGGCCTCACATGGATGATTTTTCTCCTCACTCTCTAAATACTTTATATTTTGAACATTCCATAATTATTTCTAGGACTCAGTAGTATAAAATTTCTATATATAGCCCTTCATAGGAGACTTTAAATTGTATTTTTAAATTTACCAGTTTTTTCTATGTATCTGCAATGTAGTAAGGATTGACATTCATAACAATGATCCTGAAAGGTTGACTAATCCTGTGCTTTTGGAATCATCAAGGAAAGATTAAATTATATTCAACATGATTATAGTGTTGCATATTTTACTGACATTATAATTCTTTGGGAATCAATTAATCTACCATCTATTAATTAATTTATCCACCTATGTATCCCCTGTATTCATTACTGTGTGAAATACAAAGAAATATGAAACATAGTCTCTGCCCTCAAGAGTTAATTTATGAATGTGAAATAATCAGATAACATCTAAGTATTAAGTTAGGAATCAAGACAGTTATGTGCAAAGAGAATTTTTAAAAGGGAGAGATAAATATGTTGGGAGAACAAAGAGATCAGTCTAACTGGACCTTGAGAGTACATACTGAGGAAGAATGACAAATATAAGATGGATAGGCAGAGTAAGGCCAGATTAAAGGTCACTTTGAAAACCAGATAGTTGGATGTAATTTGCATTAGAATGCTTTTGTAGATAGTTGAGCATGGGGAATGATTGCATGAGAGCAGTATTTTATTTCTTTTTTTTTTTTGGAGGGGGGGAAGATAGGGCAATTAGGGTTAAGTGACTTGCCCAAGGTCACACAGATAGTAAGCGTGTGAAGTATCTGAGGCTAGATTTGAATTCAGGTCCTCTTGACTCCAGGGCTGGTGCTCTATTCACTGTGCCACCTAGCTGCCCCAGAGAGCAGTATTTTAGAAGAATTATTTGGCATCAGTGTGCCAGTTGGGTTAGGGGAATGAGTCAAGTCAGGGTAACCATCTTAGAGGTTGCTACCTTAACATGGACATGAGAATGGACGAGCAAGTGGAGTCAAGGAAAATCCAAGAGATATGATGAAGAAGAAAATCTAAGTTTTATTAGTAGTTTAGGCAAAGGTTGTGAGTGAACAGCGATTCCCAAGGCTTCCAGGCTGAGAAGTCTGGATCTGACAAGATTCCTTCCACATCCCCAGTTTAGGAAAAACTCATTTCTCTCTTGAGAATTCCATGTGCCTTACCACCTCTCCACCAGCAGCTACTTTATTATTCATACTTTGTTTCTTACTATCCCTTCTGACTACCCTGTCTCCCAAGGGAAAGGAGTGGGTATTACTGGGTGGGTCACAAAACCCCCATGTCTGGCTGCCTTGTCTGCTCATCAGATACCATCAGAGGGGGCTGTACCCTTCAGCAGATCTTCATCCCTTCTAGTCATTGAGCTGAGAAGCTTACAAGCACAGAGACCCAAGGTCTTGCCTTATTCCTTCAATTAAGAAGCCACAGCTCATCTGGTAGAGACCTTCCCCATTCAATCAACTCCAGTGGCTCCCTATTACCTTCAGGATCAACTATAAAATCCTCTGTCTGGTTCTTAAAACCGTTCATAACTTAGACCCTTTTTTTTCTTTCTAGTCTATTTATTCCCCTCCAAATACTGCACAATCCAGTGACACTGGTCTGCTTACTCTTCCTTATACTCTTCCTTATACAAAACATTTCATCTTCCAATGGGGTGTTTTCATCGGCTGTGCCTCATGCCTGGAATGCTCTTCCTCCTCATCTCCACCTCCAGGCTTCCCTGGATTCCTTCAACCCTCAGTCTCACCTTCTGCTAGAAAGTCTTTGCCAATCCTCCCTAACGTTGGTCCCTTCCCTCTGAGACAATCCCTATCCTGTCCTGTATGTACAGTGTTTGTACGTAGCTATTACATGTTGTTTTCCTCATTATACTGAGCCCCTAGAGATCAGGGACCTTTTTTTGGCCTTTCTTCATATTGCCAGTGCTTATCACAGTACCTAGCATGCTTAACAAACATTAGTTGACTGACTGACTGACCTATATAAGGCACATGTACTAAAACACTAAGGTTCTAAATGTTAAACCAACCTCCGGGGAGGATTAATTACAGAAGTTATCTGTTCCTTGGGTTGGGTCATGCCATTTCAATCTACTTTTTTGAATGGAACAAATCTACCTGGTTGTATTATCATCTAGCCCACTTTTTTTTTTCTATTTCTTTACAATAATAGAACAAGAGACTTTGTCAGATGTTTTGCTAAAACCTAAATAAACTCTTATCTACAGAATTTCTCTGATCAGCCAGTCCAGTAAAATGTCAGAAAGAGTAAGGTTTTTCTATCATAACCTTTTTTTGATGAAGCCATGCTAGCTCTCTGCCTCATTCCTTCCATTTCTAAAAGGTCATTAATCACCCCTTTAATAATAAGTACTAGAATTTTTCTAGGAATCAAATGTGATTTAATTAGCTATGTTAACTCAAGAACACAAGGCTGAAAATGTCACTCTTCTGCTAAAGAAACTTCAGTAATTTCCTATTGCTTCTAGGTCAAAATTTTAAAAGACCAAAACAAAAAACATATAAAAATTCTTCAGCTTTTATTCTTCTCCAGTCTACATGTCTTATTCTTCATAGGACTTTTACTACCATGCTAGGGAAACCTCCATCCACAGACTACTTCTCACATTGGAAGTACTCTCTGCCCCTGTGGCTGCCCCACTCCTCCTTTCTCTTCTGCTTCCATTTCCTCTTCTCCTTCCTCTTCTTCCTCCTCCTCTTTTCCTCTCCTTTCCTTCTTCTTCTTCCTCTCTCCTCCTCCTCTTTCTTCCTCTTCCTCCTTCTCTCATTGGCTGATTCTCCCTCAGAACTTCCATTTCAAGGAGGATGCTCAAGCCAGCCATGTCTTCATTCCTTTCCAGAATATACTCCTGACTCTCCAGATTTTTCTCTCTACTATTCCTTCTATGTCAGATACCAGGGACTCCAAGCAGAGACCATCTTTCTAGTTACAGTTGTATTCCCAGCACTTAGCACAACACCAGGTGCAACTAGATAGATAGACAGATGATAGATAGATAGATAGATAGATGATAGATAGATAGATAGATAGATAGATAGATAGATAGATAGATGATAGGTAGATAGATAGATAGACAGATAGATAGACAGATAGATAGGAGGAAGAGGAGGAGGAGAAGGGGCCGAAGACAGTCCCTGTACTGAAGAAGCTTACAACCTAATGATTGAGATCCTTTAACCATTTCTTTCAATAATTCTACCGCTAGGAAGCCTTCTCTCTTCCCCATAATTAATAATGATCTTTCCCTTCAGATTTCAAACAAAGATTGTTCAGTAATTCTCCAATAAACCAAACATGTAGTAAAGGTATCCATGTTTGTCTGTTCCACCTGGTCTTGACTAAAAATTCCTTGAAGGCAGAGGCCACATCTTATCTAGACTTTACATTTTCTTCAAAGCATTGCACAAAGCTCCCAAACAAATTGGTTGATTACTGGCAGACACTGAGACCAATTTAGGAAGCAAATAATGAGTTAGGTTGTAGGCATAATGATTTTGAGATAATAGCAATATTGAAAGTATAGATTTCCTTTAAGCTGTTGGAGATACTAGAAGAGATGTCAAGTGACCAGGGAAGGTGATGGAAATTTGGGGGTCACTCATATAAGGTGAAGTGAAAGCCATGACAGTAGATCAGCTTCTTGAGGGACTGAGTGTAAAGAGAGGTGAGAAGAAAATTAAGGGTAAAGTGTTGGGATCCATCCACAGGTTAAAAGGCAGAAAGAGTAAGCAGTAAAAAGAAAAGAGACACAATATGGGCAAATAAATTTTCATTAAAATTGAAACCATATCCTGTATCAATGTCAATGTCCCCTTGCCCAGAAACCAAGCCCCAGAAGACTTAACCTTTACAGGCCTGGAACTCTTGACCTGGACTCCCTGACCTTCCCATTTCCACCTTCCCCAGGTTAGAGCTACCTTAGTTACCCACTACATCTACACTTGGCTCCTCCATGCTACATTTCATGCCTGGATTTCTCCCATATCCCCTTTCACCCCACCCCTCTTTTCAGCTCCAGAACCATCATCACATCCCTGCTAACAGTGCTTCTGGAAAGGGCATGTCAACCTACTCCCCTCTAGCTTCACTCACCATTTTGGTAACTTTCCAAACAAAAAATATTCCTCCCTGGTCATTACTCCTTTGTATGAGTTGTTAGAATATATAAGCTCCCTGAGGGCAGGGGCCATTTTAGCATTTGTACTTGGATCTCCAGTGCTTAGCACAGTGTTTGGAACTCATTGTTCAGTTGCTCTGTAACATCAGACTCTTTGTGATCCCATATGGGGTTTTCTTGGCAAACATACTAGAGTGGTTTACCACTTCCTTCTCCGGTAGATTAGGTAAACAAAGATTAACTGACTTCCCAGGGTCACACAGCTAGTGAGTATATGAGGCTGAATTTGAATTCAGGTCTTCCTGACTTCAGGCCCAGCACTCTATCCACCACTGTATCCACTAAGCACTTAAGAAATGCTTCTGCATTGATTTATTCAGTTTATTCCCCTTTCAACATGTTCATTTCACATTATGAATAAACACAATAGAGCTGGTGAGAAATGTATAGTCTATTTTTTAAAATGTTATCCAATTAATACACTAAAACCACACATCAGCAGGATATGTACAATATACTGTACCAGTTCTTTGCATTGTTGGAGTTGCTTTTCTGCTCTTTGAGAACCCATTTTAAGTTGTTCCTCAACAAATTCTTCAAAACTCTTCTGGCTTATCCCAATTCCTGGCCTGATAGGCCTTGGGTGGGGAAGGAAGGATTTTAATTTTTTAGAGCTTAATTTTAGGCCTTTGTGTTCAGTTTTGTATATTAAAGGTATAGGGTGGGGAGGAGATGAAATAGGTTGAGAATATTCAAAGTACAGCATGGTCACTGCTGTGCTCCCAACTCTGCATTTTCACTGGCCATGTCCCACACCCAGAACTCTTTCCTTCCTCCTCTCTACTGGCAGGTTTCTCTGGCTTCCTTCAAGGCCCAGCTAAAATCCCACCTTCTGTAAGAAACCCTTCCCAATCTCCTCTCATGCCAGTGCCTTCTCTTTGTTGATTATCTCTAATTTATCACACACATACACACACATATCTATCTGTCTATCTATATACATACATATATACATACACACACATAGATGCACATGTATATCTGCATGTATATATGTGTGTATGTATGTATATGTGTGAGGTGTACGTGTGTGTATGTGTGCATATATGTTATATGCATGTGTATGATGTGTGCATGTGTGTGTGTGTGTGTCTGTGATAAATTAGAGAAGAAGACCCTGACATAAAGGAGGATTGGGAAGGGTTTCTTGTATAAGGTGGGATTTTAGCTGAGACTTGAAGGAGACAAGACTCAAACAGTCATGCACCGGATGCATGCACACACACACATATGTGTGTATACCCGTATGCATACATGCATTTGGTGTGTGGTTGCTCGCATCTTGTCTCTATCATTGGACTGTGAGCTCCATAAGGGAAGAAGCTTATTTTAAACCTTTTTTTGCATCCACAGAGATTAGCACATAGTGGTGCTTAATAAGTCCTTGCTGACTAGCTAGCACAATGTCCCCTAATTCTAGTCCTTGTTAATATACTAAGATGAGAAGGCTTACTCTGAACAGAAGCTGATACTACCAATCACTCAGTAAACATTTATTAAGCACCTACTTTGTGCTAGGCATAACAAAAGTGTCAGAAGACAGTCCTTCCTTCAAGCAACTCACCCTCTAATGGGAGAGACAGCAAGCACATAAGTGTGTACGTGCAGGATAAAGAGAAAATAACTAAGAGAAGGAAGGCACCAGAATTAAGAGGGGCTGGGAAGGGCATCCAGTAGAAGATAAGATTATAGTTGAGACTTACAGGAAGTCAGTCAGTGGAGATGAG
>CM053584.1:324983908-325008154 GCA_028627135.1 Pseudochirops cupreus | reverse complement strand
ATTATTATTATTGACTACATCCAACTGGAACTTGAGATACACAGGCACTGCAGTTGGGAGATCCATCCTGCCCTACCAAAAAGTGACATAGGAGAGAATAGACTGGGGGAGGGGGGAAACACTGGGATGGCTGTTTTGGGGTGGTGGGCGGGGGAAAGACGGGGAGAAAATATGTAACTCAAAAAATTTAATAAAGAATGCCATATTAAAAAAAAAAAGAGAGATACAAACACAAAAATGAAATGATTCCTGCTCTGAAGAATTCACATTCTAAGAGGGTGCGGTGACTGACTTTGATAGACTTAGCTCTTCTCAGCAATGCAAAGACCTAAAACAATTCCAAAAGATCCATGATGGAAAATGTCATCCACATCCAGAAAAAGAACTGTGGAGTCTGAATGCAGAATGAAGCAGACTATTTTCTTGTTTTGTTTTGTTTTATGTGTTTTTCTTTCTCATAGTTACTCCCATTCTTTCTAATTCTTCTATACAACATGACTAATGCAAAAATATGTTTAATAGAATGTATATGTAGAGCCTATATCTGATTGCATGCCATCTTGAGGAGAGGGAGGAGAGGAAGGGGGAGAAAATTTAAAACTTATGGAAGTTAATATTGAAAACTAAAATAAATTAACTTAAAAAAAAAAAAAGAATTTACATTCTATCAGGAGAGCCAATTGGCCATCTAGCCAAGCAATCTAGCCTCTAGTCAGAGGACCTAGATTCAAGCCTGGTCTCTGCTTCAGATACTTCTCATTAGCTGTGTGACCTTAGGCAAGTCAGCCTCATTTTCTTCAATCATAAAATGGGAATAATACCACCTCCCTCCCAAAGCTGTGGTGAGAATCAAATGAAATATCTGTCAAATGCTTAGCACAAGGGTGCTTTCAGAAATAGTATCAAGAGCAACAGCAAATTTTGAAGTTTCTGAGTCAACAGGCTTTGAGAGCATTAGACATTTTCATTAAAAACAAAATTCATTGCCAGTAAAACTAGATTATGTCAGAAAAGAGGAAGTAATACCATGTAAAACAACTGAAATGCCTCCTCTTCCTGTGGGCACATTAGTTTTGCTAAGTCAGCAGGAGCAGAGACAGTATATGAGCCAAAACAATGATCAGGGAAAGGGTTTATTAGGGAAGATGGCTTTTTCTGTGTTACATTTGTCTTCCTGGGTGATTCTGAAAGTGAAAGATGAAGAATTAACAATTACAATAATAGCATGACTAGTGAAGACAACTAAGGTAAAGAAATATGTTATTTTTCTACTAAAAAGGGAACGATAATGAGAGATTCATCAACGCAATAACGAAGAAATTAGATTTACTAGGATGCTTCAAAATGTCAAAAATACTAAATGCAGTCTGGGAAAATTGGTCTTTCCTAGCCTTCCACCTTCATCCTTTTTCTCCGCTTCATATATATTTTCTACCACGTCTTCTTTCCTCTCTGGCTGTCCAGAGTACCCTCCAGCACAGGCAGCCCAGCACACTGGACCCTTCCTACCTCTTCCCTTTCATCAACATTTCCCTGAATATTAACCTAGCCCCTCCTCTCAGTTAGGCAATGGACATGGAATCATAGATTTAGACTTGGAAGAAGTTTCCAAAGGCATCCAGCCCAGCCTCTCTCATTTTATAGATGTGAAAACTGAGACCCAGAGAGATTAAGTAATTTACCCATGATCACACAGATAACAGGGAAGAAAGGAAGGAAGGGAGGGAGGGAGGGAGGAAGGAAGGAAGGAAGGAAGAAAGAAAGAAAGAAAGGAAGGAAGGAAGAAAGAAAGAAAGACAGAAGGGAAGGAAGGAAGAAAGAAAGAAAGAAGGGAAGGAAAGAAGGAAGGAAGGAAGAAAGAAAGAAGGGAAGGAAGGAAGGAAGGAAGAAAAGAGGGAGAGAGGGAAGAAGGAAGGAATGAAGGAACAAAGGAACGAAGGAAGGAAGGAAATGTTCATTTATTAAGCACCTACTAGATGCCAACCACTGTGCACTTTACAAATATTATTTCATTTGTTCCTTACTACAACTTTGAGAGGGAGGTAGTATTATTATTATTTCCATTTTACAGTCATAGAAAATGAGACTGACAAAAGTCACGATTTGCCTAAGGTCCCACAGCTGATGGGAAGTATCTGAAGCTGTGTGTCAGAGACCAGGTTTGAACCTAGGTCCTCTGACTAGAGATAGCATTCTTTTCACTTGGCTAGATTGCCAGTTGGCTCTCCTGATAGAATGTAAAGTTTCAAGAGCAGGAATCATTTCCTTTTTGTTTTTGTATCTCCAATATTCACAATGGTACCTAACAATAGTAGGTGCTTAATAAATGCTTCTTTCCTCCCTTCCTTCCTTCCTCCCTATCTTGCATGGCTCAATCTGGCAAAGTCTAGGGGGTTGGTTTTTTTTTTTTTTTCCTTATGTTCTTCAGTGTATTAGGGCAGGTCCTTAATTGAAAGGTCACTGTTCCCTCTCCCTTGGTCTGGGAAGTAGGATGTTCATTGTGGGCTGTTTATGTTTATTTTGTTCTGAAATTAAAGTATGCATAAGAAAAAAATAAATGGTTACTAGAGAAATTCAAAATGTCACTTTTCAGCCCACATAGCATTCCTCCCTTCAGTGATACTCTTTATGATTATAGGAACAGGAGCTACATATTCAGAGAGTTAGAAAAGAAAAGAATTTCAAAGCAGAATCTTGAGTTTTCCACAGAAACTATCCAAACCTCATAGTAGGATGCTAAATAATTTATTTCTTACCAGCACAGCTTCAATAATTCCTTAATCTGACTGTGTGATATAGGATTTTGTCTCAATTTAAATTAGAAAGCACATAGGGAGATGAGTGAGAAATGGTATCCAAGGATTCTGCCAAAATCTATTCTAAATAATCATTGTTAGGGGGAGAGAGGATAGGAGGAAAAATCACAGAAAAAGGCTGCCCTTTTTCTGCATAAGTAGATTAAGGATTTTACTTCAGCTTTTAAATCACAGTCCCAATAGGGAATATAGTTTAATAGTTCTGTATTGTTATTTTTTTTAAACTAAAGCAGAGAAGATAATTCATGTTTTAAAAAAATCCCTATGGTCTGTCTCAAAGATTTAAGATAATGGGGGATGGGAAGAGGAGAGAAAGAATTTCTACCTCACTCACAGTGTGCAATTTTTTCAAGTAACCTCCAGATATTCACCTTCTAATTTGATTCTCAAATCTAAATAGCTTCACCTAATTCAGAATCTAATTTCTACCAGGCTAGGAACTCTATATAATACTTAGGTTGTCCAATAATGCAATAAAGAACTGTGGTTATTATTGTAATATGTCACAGAACACGCTAGAGTAGCTGGAAGTACTATAATTGTGTGTAATTGTATAAATAAATGATATCAAGGCTGGTGCCATGATGTGGAGCGCTAAGCACCAAGAAAAGAACCCACAGGACAGAATTCCTCTGCATTGCAGAAGGCAGCTCCCTGTATTTATCCTCAAGGAACCTTTGAACAATCAATGCATTCTAACAAAGAAAAGGATATTGTTTGAGGCAAAGTAATACAATTTCTGGAGACTTCACTTTGTCTGTATCTTTTCAAAGACAAAGAAAGTTACCCTATAAAGTCAATGATATATTTTATCAGCTCAAATCATTGTCTACTACTACCACACATTTATCATCCTTTAGTTAATCAACTAGCAAGGGCTTCTTCATACTAGAAGGAACGGGTAAGTCAACAGATACAAAAATGTTATTATAATTTTACTTTGAAATAAACATTGTCATTCTATCTCTATTTTTTTTTATTTGTGAATAAAAAAGTGCTGCATCAATTGCTATGGCGTGGTCCTCTGAAGCATTCTTAAATTTTAACCCTTTTATGAAACTCCTACAATATCCTTAGCTATGGAATGCTGTGGGGGATACAGATGATGGATAAACCAGGACCATTGCCCTTAAGGAAGTTACATACAAGGTACCTGGAGGAAACAAAATTAACACATGTGAAACAATTAGAGATAATACAAAATAATGCAGAATTAAGTGTTAAACTATGAGGCAGATTATGAATTAAAGGAGCTCAGAAAAGAGGAAGATCCCTAGGGTTTCATGGAGGAGCCGAGACTGGGGCTCCATCTTGAAGGGTAGAGATGTTCTGAAGAAAAGAGGAGAGAAAGGGTATTCCAAACAAAGGAAACAGCCTGAACCAAAATACAAAGATGAGAGGGAGGTGGGGGAAGCATGATGGATTTATCAGAAAGGAAACGTACTTTAAAAAATACCAAAAAGTAAAATGGAAAAAGGTGGAGCCAGAAGATGATGTAGTAATTTAGGCATAAGGTAATAAGGGCATGTAATAGATAAAAGTAATAGAATGAAGAGGAAGGGATGAGTATGAAAAATACTTTTTTCAATAGAAAAATGATTTATTTTGTCTCCTTCTATACAATTTATTGTTTGGGGAACACAATCTCACATAAAATCACAGGCTTTGAAAGCTACACTTAAAATAACAAAGAGCCAAGGCAAAGCTGATCCCCTGGACAGAGCTATCAGCCTGGAGGCTCCAGCCCTAAGAATTTGCTTGTGCACATCTTCACTAGAAGCGCCTTTCCTGAAAAGGGGAAATTTACAAATGGGCTTGTAGGTAATGAGGAAATACTTTATTCAATGCATTTTCATTAGATAAAGGAAAATAGTTTCTCTCAAAGGTGGGGGGAAAAAAACCAAAGAGGACAGATGTGATTATTTGACATGAATGATGGAGGGGTCAGTATAAGAAAAAAATGGTGTTACTACTATTATTATTATAAACTGATAACATCAATGGGACCAAGAGGGTTTTGTTTTTTTGTTTCCAAAAAATAGACTAAAACCTTCTGCATTTTTACACCAGACCTTTCCTTATGTCATTCTGAGACACAGTCAATCCATGTTCCGTGTTTTGTCCTGGATGGCAGAATAGCCTTTGAAACGCCATTAGAAGTGAATCCAGTTACTATTGTGGCTTCACAAAAGAAACTCTAACCCAGCAGATAGCCCTATTGCCCAGAAAGCAACTGGTCTCTGATGTCCATGTTCATTTGTCATTGATCCAACACTAGGAGGTTCCACAATGACATCATAAATTATTCCTCTGGTGATGAAAAAATAAAACACCACCACCAGGGTATACACCATCATCACTGATGGCATCTGGGCCCACAGCAGCTTCTTCAGCTTCAGGTTGGGATACTTGAGGACCACAAAGGGCACCTAGTATAACATCTCCATGGCGACAGTGGCCAAAAAATATTTTAAAGAAAAAAATCAATACAACTTCATAAATGATTGAATATAAAGAGATGAAGAATTCAGAGACAATTACAAAGTTTCATGCATAGGTGAATGTTATTACCATTGAGAGGCAAGGAATTTGAGAGAGTTGTTTTTATAGCTAACCTTCATTTGCACAGCACTTTAAGGAATGCAAATACATATGTTATCTTATTTTGTATAATGAGTTCAGTTTTGGACACACTGAATTTTAACTAATAATAAGACATGCAAGTGGAATATTCAGTAACCAGTTTGGAAATATGGGATTGAAGTTCAAAAGAGATTTATATTTGGGAGACGTGTATAAACTTAAAGGCATGAGACTGATTAGGTTTCCAAAGGAAAGAATGAAAGGACCAATGGTTCAAGGATTGAGATCTGGGGAATTTCCATAGACAGGGGAAAGAGAAGAACCTGTGAAAGAAGTAAATTAAAAGTATTAGGAAAACTAGAATTATGTCATATCACAAAAGCCAACACATGAAAAAAGAAGTTTCAAATGGAAGAGGGCAGATATCAGAATCAAATGACGCAGAGAATTCAAAGCAAATGAAGACAGAGTCAAGGATTATTTCAGCGATAATGGAAATGAATTACACTCTCCAAAAGAAGGTGGTAGAATGGCAACCAGATTATTAAAGAATTAAAGAAGAGAGTGAATGGCAAGAAAACCAACTAATCACAGAGACAAATCGATTTGGATTCAGGGGACCTGGATTTGATTCCTCGTTCTGCTACTTTGGGTAAGGACTTGATTTCTCTAAGCCTCAGTGTCCTCATCTATAAATTTAGAAGAAGAAGAAGACTAGATTACCTGTAAGGCTCCAACTCTAAATCTATGTAGATCCTTCATTTGAAAGGTTTGGAAGTGAAAAGAAGAAAAATAGGACACTAGTGAGAGGAAAGGGGGAAGAATTCCCAAGTAAAGTTTAAAGGGAGCTATGAAGGGAGCAGAAATGGAAAGATTAAAGGAGTATTGCATAGTACAATTAGAATAGACGTTCAAAACTTTATTCTGAGACATTGCAAAATCTTTTAACACTTTCTGAATGAGCAAAAAGATGAAATATTTTAGTTTAATGTTAAGGGTATTTTTTAACATGCTGTGAAAATTAGGGATAAAAATGTTATATATTAACCCTAGATTAACTAGGAATATTTGATAAACTACAACACCACATTCCACAGTTATGCCTAATTACAATTTAATGCATCGTGGTTTCATTTTCTATTCATAAATCACAAATATATCATTGATTACTAATAAGTCTCCAATAATCTATGTGCTTACCTTTCTTCTATGTTTCTAGTTCTTGAACGTATCCTTACTCCAAAAGGAGAAAGAAGAATTTGACTATCAGTTTGCTCACCCTTATCTTCTTTAAGGGGAGATGTTTTCTGGTAAATTTCTTCCTCTCCTGAGTTAGAATATAACAACAAATACAGAAATTGTAAATTTAGTTAACCTTTCAGTAAGCATTTATTGAGCACCTAATGTATACTTAGCAGCAGTATTTGAATTAAAGTAAATTTATTCCATGGGAATTTGAGGATGAAACTTGAAGAATAATAGATTAGAAATGGAAATGATCGCAAAATTGTGTTTTTATTTGATAATAAATTCTTTTCATCAAGATGGTGAAAAGTCACCACATTTGAATTGTAACATAACTCCCCATAGGTGCTACACAAGGAAGTAGAAATGGCATTAAAGAAAACAGATGAGATAAGAAGCTGGACCATATTGAGTATATGGACTAGACACATAAAGTATCTTCATAAAGTACATATATACATCTACATAAAGTATACATAAAAGAGGTACATACTGGGAACACAGAATTTTGAGGGTACTGAAGAACTGATTTCTTAAAATTTCAACTGCCAAATTCTCTCCTTCCTCCAACTCCTCTCCCACCCATTAAGAAGGCCAGAAATATGACACCAACTATACATGCTGAAGTCATGAAAAATATGTTTTCATATTTATTATGTTACAGAACAAAACCCCCCAAAAGCAAGAAAAATAAAAGCAAAAAACAATATGTTTCAGTCTGCACCAAGAGTTCTTTAGTTCTCTCTCTGGAGGTGGATAGTACTTTTCATCATAAGTTCTTTGAAATTGTCTTAGATCACCATATTGATCAGAGTACCTGCCTTTCACAGTTGATCATCATTACAATATTGCTGTCATTGTGTACAAAGCTTCCCTAGTTCTGCTTACTTCACTTTGCATCTGTTCATATAAGTCTTCTCAGGTTTTTTTCTGAAAAAACCCCCTTGTCATTTCTTATAGCAAAATAGTATTCTACCACAATCATATACCACAACTTGTCCAGCCATATGCATCCCCTCAATTTCCAATTCTTTGGCACCACAGAAAGAGCTGCTATAAATATTTTTGTACATTTAGGTCCTTTTCATTTTTTTTTTGCTCTCTTTAGGATATAGACTTAATAATGGTATTGCTAGGTCAAAGGGTATGCATAGTTTTATAAACATTTGGTTATAATTTAAAATTGTTCTTAAGAATGGTTGTACCAGTTTACAACTCCACCAACAGTGCATTAGTGTACTTATTTTCCCACATTCTAAAGGACTGGTTCCTAAGGTGTCTAAAAGGGAAGATGCCAAAGGGATGGGAAAACATCTCATAAGCTGTTTGTTTTTTGCCACCACAAAAAGGCAACCAAAAAAATAACTACTAATTCATATTCCAACTTTTTCACCTCTACAAAAAAATTTATGAGAATCTACACCCACACTGAGGGTATCCTTGATGAAAATATGAGAAAAGTCAGGTTTTTCACAAATGACATGTGACAACAGACTACATCTTTACAAAAATTAATTGGAGAATATGGTGAAATAATCAATCAGCAACATTTATTAAGCCTTCATTATGTGCCAGGCACTGAGTTAGGCACTGAGAACATTAAGGCAAAAATGTAACAGTTCTTGCCCTCAAGGAGTTTATATTCTATTGGGGAGACATGTATCCAAATATGTATATTCAAAATAAATACAAGGTAATCTTTTTAGGTGGACTGGGGACTGGGATCAGGAAATGCTTTTGATAAGAGATATTTCTTGATCAGAATTCTCAAGAAACAGATTACATGAAGTAGAGGTAAGGTGGAAGTGTCTTCCAAGCATGTGGGTCACCTAGTACAAAGGCATGGAGAGTGGCAATGGAATGTCTTGTGTAAGGTACTTCAATTAGCCAAATTTGGTTGGGCTATAGAGCTTGAAAAGGGGAATTATGCAGCATTAAATTAGAAAAGTAGATTGGGACCAGATTGTTAAAGACTTTTAAAACTAACCAGCAGAGCTTATATTTTATATTAGAGACTGCCAGAAACCAATGGAGTTTATTGAGTAGGGGAATGACATGATTAGACCTATACTTTAGGAAATTCACTTTTGCAGCTATATGGAGAATGAATTGGAGAAAGAGATTCAAGTTAGGGAGACTAATTAGGAGTCTGTTACACTACAAGAATACAAAATCTCATAGAATTTATTATTTGTTGCGCATAAAAGAACTTTCTTTCAAGATATTTCTCAAGTATATGTCAGCATCATACAAGATTCTATGAAAGATGTAATGGAGTTACCTTTTTTCAACAAACCCTTGATTATGAGTATCAAGTGAGGAATAAAACATGGAGATATATGTTCGTCAAATGGGTCCATCATCGTTATGAAGATACCATTATGAAATCCAAATGGAAGAATGATTCTCTTTAAATGGTGTGGTTCTCTCGATGTTCCTATTTGTGTATGGCATTATACCAATTGTATCAAGTCCTGGGATCTTGTAGAGTTGTCCAAATAAGATCATATAATTCAAACACGTTTAATCCAATTCTTCACACAGTGGATGAAGAATTTCTATTGTACAAACTATGATAGTCTAAGTCAAGGGTGAGGTACCTGTGGGCTTGAGGCCACCGGTTCCTCACTCCTACTCTGGTCTGTTATTCCATTGGTGTGTGTGTATACACACACATTTAACATACATGTATATGTATGTGTATATGTATTTTATACATACATAAGCACACTCATACACACACATATATACATACATATATACACATACATACACACATCTTGGACAGACAATGTAAGTGGACAATGAGCTGAGCCCAGAATTGACCTGTTTTGCTATTCCCCGACTGGTAGGTATCCCTTCAATGTTAAATTGAAAAAGAGCTGCTATAGACATTTGTGTGCAAATAGGTCCTTTCTCACTCTCCCTCCTTCCCCTCCACCCCACCCTTTCTTTATGTCTTTGGGATAGAGACCTAGCAGTGGTATTGCTGGATCAAAGGGTGTGCACAGTTTTATAGCCCTTTGAGCATAGTTCCAAATTGCTCTCTAGAATGGTTGGATCAGTTCACAACTCCACCAACAATGCATTAGTGTCCCAATTTTCCCACATCCTTTCTAACACCCTTCTTTTCCTTTTTTGTCATATTAGTCAATCTGATAGAGGAAGTGGTACTTCAGAGTTGTTTTAATTTGCATTTCTCTAATCAATAGTGATTTAGAATATGTTTTCATATGACTATAGAGAGCTTTGATTTCTTTGTCCAAAAACTGCCTGTTAATATCCACAAAGTCCCATTTTTGAACCACTCTTTTTTTTTCTTTTTGGAGGGGGGAAGGCAGGGCAGTTGGGGTTAAGTGACTTGCCCAAGTTCACACAGCTAGTTTTTGTGTTAAGTGTCTGAGGCTGGATTTGAACTCAGGTCCTCCTGACTCCAGGGCAGGTACTCTATTTGTTATGCCACCTAGCCGCCCCACAAAGTCCCATTTTTAACAACAACGTGATACTGTATGACTCTGAGCCATGGAATACACGACGCAAAAGAGGTAAAGTTGATGAGAAAGAAGGAGAGAACAAGCATTCATTAAGCACCAATGTGTGCCAGGCACTGAGCAACATGCTTTACACATGTGATCTCACTTGATCTTCATGACAGCATTGGGAGGGAGGTACTAGTGCTAGCCCCATATCACAGCTGAGGAAACAGACAGAGATTAATTAACTTGCTCGAGGTCAAACAGCTAATTGTCTAAGGCTGGATTTGAACTCAAGTCTTCCTGACTCCAGGCCCAGTGCTCCAGCCACTTCATCATCTAGTCATGATCACTCAAAGGACAATGGAAAGGTGGATGATGAGTGTGAGCAGACGACAATGCATCACAAAGAAGCAGCAGCCAGAGGAGTGAACGACAGTCAGGTAGCAAGAGGAAGTGATCATTTCATATGCCCTGAAATTTCAAATTGATAGGGGAACTCATTAGATTGGAATTCATTGACTTTACACTTTGTATCATGATGATTGAGGGTATATTTCAATATAGAGCAATCACATGAGATGGGGTATACCAATAGAAAAATGGAGATTCTAAGGTTGAGAAAGGTTTTTCAATGGCTTACTTAAGTTTTTCAATGGAAAAGATGAGACAGAATGGAATCACTTGTGCATGGGGTTTTGCCTTAACAGGGTAAAGCACCAGGCAGCGAGTTGATACAGTAAATATAATTCTGGGCCTGGAGTCAGGAAGCTCTAAGTTCAAATCTGGTCTCAGAGACTTACTAGATACGTGATCTTGGCCAAGTGACTTGACCTCTGTGTGCCTGTTTCCTCAACTATACAAAGGGGATAATAATAGTGTCTGTCTCCCAGAGTTGTTGTGAGGATAAAATGAGATAGTTGTGAAGGCATTTAGCACAGTGCCTAGAACATATTAGATGCTTAACAAATTATTTCCTTCCTTCATTTGAGATGGGTGAAGGAGGAAAAAGATAATATCAGAAGAGTTCTGTGAGATGAGGAGCAGGGGAGAAGACGAGCTGTTGGTGAATTACTCTTTTTTTTTCAGTGAAATACAGGGCAAGGCTCACAGCTACAAGGGTGGAGGGAGAGGGATCCATGGGCAGTTTCAGGAGGCATAAAAACATTTGGAAAAGCTGCTGGCAGTGACTTGGGTAGTGAATCAATTAGGAAGATGTACAAAAATTATCTTTTCACACTGAAGGCCTAATGGAGATTATGCAACATAAATTTGTAGTGGACCTAGTCAGAACGGTTTTGTGATTTTCTTGAGCCTTACTCATTAGCAGGTGAGTGGGATGAAAGTCAGCAAATAATGGGAAGAATCCAAGGTTGAAGTTTTGCAGGGTGAAATCTTCAATAGTATAAGAGGCAGAGGATGGTGGGAAGGGGACAGTGTATAGTTGAATAGTTTCACCAAGGGATCAAGGGAGGGAGGGGGGAAAGGTACAGTCAGTGCATAGATGATGACTAGAAAAGAGATTAGAGGTGAGGGATTAGAAGCAACAATTAGACTCAATTTCAACTGATGAAACAGACTGAATTTCAATTGATGGAATTAATGTAAAGATGAAGAACAGGATTTGGAGTTGCAATGCAAAGAGGTGGAATGACAACAGAATCTGTTCAAAAAAGAATTTCAGAGATCATAAATATGGAAATGGAATTCTGGTGGGTGATGGCAACAGCAATGGCATGAGTATCTCTGTGTATAGTTGAGATGGGTTAGAGGAGTAGTCATGAGAAATTAATAGGTTGAGGAACTAGGATGTTGACTGGGTTATCAATATACAGGTTGATGTCCCTTAGTATGAGCACAGGAAAATGTACTGAGAGCATCTACCTCCCAGGATGGTTGTGAGGATCAAATGAGGTTAATTTCGTAAAGACCTTCACAAATCTTAAAGTGCAACCTAAATGTTAGCTATTAATATTATTATTGAGGAGGAAAATTGAAATAATATAGCAAATACTTTAACTTTATAGTGTTTTACATATATTGGACCAGCTAAGTTGTGTAGCTTAGAGTCAGGAAGACTCATCTTCCTGAGTTCAGCCTCAGATGCTTACTAGCTAAGTGGCCTTGGGCAAGTCACTTAACCCTGTTTGCCTCAGTTTCCTCATCTGTAAAGTGAGCTGGAAAAGGAAATGGCAAACCACGCCAGTATCTTTGCTAGGAAATTCCCAAATGGGGTCATGAAGAGTCAGACACGACTGAAACAACTGAACAACAACAAATTATAAATGTTATCTCACTCAAGTCCCACAACAATATTGTGAGGTTTGTACTACAGATGCTCTGATGCGTCTACACTGCCCTGTAGCCATGAACTTATGAGTGTACTTACAATTACAAGGAAAATTTTAACTAGAAAGTTTCCACCAGACAGTGGAAGTCAGAATTGAATTGACACTGAATGAATGAATGAATGAATGAATGAAGCATTTATTAAGTCTAGCTACGTGCAAAGCATTATTGCTAATAGCTGGGGAGTAAAATTCAGTCGCGTCCAACTCTTCATGACCCATTTGGGGTTTTCTTGGCAAAGGTACTCCAAAAAGAAAAAAAAAAGGTGTGGTTCAAAAAAGGGACTTTGTGGATATTAATAGGCAATTTTCAGACAAAGAAATCAAAGCTCTCTGTAGTCATATGAAAAAATACTCTAAATCACTATTGATCAAAGAAATGCAAATTAAAACAACTCTGAAGTACCACTTCCTCTATCAGATTGACTAATATGACAAAAAAGGAAAAGATGGGTGTTGGAAAGGATGTGGGGAAAACTGGGACACTAATGCATTGTTGGTGGAGTTGTGAACTGATCCAACCATTCTAGAGAGCAATCTAGAACTATACCTCTTTTGGGTCGTGTATTCCATGGCTCAGAGTCATACAGTGTATCATGTTGTTGTTAAGATACTGCCATTTCCTGCTCCAACTCATTTTACAGATGAAGAAAACGAGGCAAACAGAGTTAAATGACTTTCCCAGGGTAATACAGCTAGTAAATGTCTGAGGTCAGATTTGAACTCAGGAAGACTCATCTTCCTGATTCCAAGCTCTATTGCACTACCTTGCTGCCGGAAAGATCAACAGGTAAAACAGCCCCCACTCTCAAGAAACTCTCATTCTGAGAACACTTTACTTCAAGGGAAAGAAACAGCACAGAATACATTTGTCTTGGAAAGCCAATATGTTGCTACTTCCCCCATTGGCATCAATTAAGCCTCCAGATG
Source organism: Pseudochirops cupreus (assembly GCA_028627135.1). Lineage (NCBI taxonomy): Eukaryota > Metazoa > Chordata > Mammalia > Diprotodontia > Pseudocheiridae > Pseudochirops > Pseudochirops cupreus. The sequence continues at coordinate 324,994,759 of CM053584.1, read as the reverse complement.
TCCTTCAGGGTTAAATGATTTTGTGCATGTATATCAAGACATGTGACTCACCTTTGCTTCTGTTTTTTGATTCTTCTTGAGTATCTTGTCTGTAAGATATACTTGGGGATTTTCCATCATATTGAGTTTGAAACTCTAACATGTATTGAAAGAGATAGCTAGTTTACCAGACGGTATATTGCATATTTTAATACCATTTAGAGTTTCGCTCCTAACGTTGACCTTTCATTTTACTCTGTAGGCAGTTAATAGTACTAGTTTGTATAAGACAGCTGAAGAATCAGTTGAAATAACTTCTGATAGCTGGAATTCTGTATTATTTTCAGTAAACACCTCTTTCTTTTAAATCTATGTTGCAGAAATAGTGAGATGCTGCTGAAATGGTTTCTGTCTTATCCAAACAAGGAAATTCAAGACTACAAGCAGTGCCATCACGAGACTTGGTCATGCTGACTTATTTCTATAGTCCTTGAGACTTACCTACTTCCCTTTAAAAAAAATACTTTAATTAACGGTACCTCATTCCTTCTTATACTCAGGGTTTCTAAGGAGAATGGTAAAAAGCCAGTAGATAGAATGGACAGGTGAATAGCTTTGGATTGAGGAACTCACTAAAAGTAGCACAGATACTACATTAAGGTGGCCTAGATGAGAAAATTTTGGGACCTGAAATCTGGAAAACCTGGTTTTGAATCCCACCTTAGATGTTTATTAATTGTATGATCCAGTTATGCCACTTACCCTCTCTGATCCTCAATTTTCTGGTCTGTTACATGACTGATAATAATAGCTCCTACCTCAAAGGATGGCTATTAGACTCAAAAGAAATAATGCATGAAATGCACTTTGCACTTTGGAAACCCAAATATGGAAATACAAGCAGAGGAAGGGATCAAACTGGATTAGATTCTTAAGCTTGAAAAAGAGGGACTATCTTGAGATCACTAACCACAAATGAGAGGGGAAAAGACAGAAGAATTTGAAATGGAGTGTTCACTCCGCATACTACTATGCTCCTGGTAATGGTAAAGTACCTAAGAAAACTTGGAAAGGAAAGATTGAGAAAAGGAGAGGATGAGGAATTAGATCAGTCAGTCCATTTAAAATTGTGGATCCTATTTAAATAAAGAGGTAAGAATGATTTGCCAAGATACATAGCATAGAAATATAAGTTGAAAGAACATAGGCTCTTGGGTACTGACACAAAAGGGTGACAAGGTGAGGAGTTTCCAGAGATGACAAGAACAAAAGAGGAAAGGTTACTAAAGGAGAAAAACATATGCTGATATTGGTTAAGAAATAAGAGATGAGGGGTGGCTAGGTGACACAGTGAATAGAGCACCAGCCCTGGAGTCAGGAGGACCTGAGTTCAAATATGACCTCAGACACTTAACACTTACTAGCAATGTGACCTTGGGCAAGTTACTTAACCCCAATTGCTCTGCCGCCTCCCTCCAAAAAGAAAAGAAAGAAAGAAGAGATGAAAAGGACAGCAAGGCAGCACAATGGATAGATCCCTAGGCCTGGAGTCAGAAAGACCTGAGTTCAAATGTGACCTCAGACACTTACTAGCTGAGTGACCCTGGACAAGTCACTTAACCTTGTTTACCTCAGTTTCCTCATCCGTAAAATGAACTGTAGAAGCAAGGACTTGTATCTTTGCCAAGAAAACCCCAAATGGGGTCATGAAGAATCTGACACGACTGAAAATGACTGACCAACAACAATGGAGATGAAAAGGTAAGGTGTATTATATACCAAAGAAGAAAGGAGAAAGTACTAGGCTACTATCGTGAAAGGAACAGAAAGTAATAGTGTACTGTTATGTACTATTGTGACAAAAGGAACAGAGCTATATATTTAACAATTAGCATCATCATAATCACTCATATTTGCACCATATTTTAAGATTTGTATATGGCTTATTTTGTGAGCCGGTTAGTGAAAGTTTTTGTTGTTGTTGTGGAATAGGCCAGGGATTTCACTGGTGTAAGAAGGACGGAAGCAAGCATTTATTTTTTTTAATTGATTTGTTTGTTTACTTTTAATTTACAAGATGAAGCAAGCATTTATTAAGGGCCTACTATGTGCCAGGACTACTTTATGCTAAGCACTTTATAAATACCTAATTTGATCTTCACAACAACCCTGGGAGGTAGGTGTTACTACCTCTCCCATTTTATAATTGAGGGAACTGAGAGAGACAGAGATTAAGTGACTTTCCCAGACTCAGTGAGTGTAATGAGTTCAGGTCTTCCCTGCTCCAGGCCCAGCACTCTGCTGTCTAGCTGCCTTAAGGTAGTCACTCGCAAGGAGGAAACTCCCTCTGCCAATGCAGAGTTGCCTGGGACACTGAGAGGATAAATGACTGCCACAGAATGAATCAAAGATGGGACTTGAAACAATCTTCCTTTCTCCAAAGCCATCTCTCTATTCACTGCATCATGGCTACCTCTCTGGGTAAATATTATTATTATATTGACTAGGTGAAGAAAGATACAAATAGTTTACTCACTTTATTTGCATAATACCCAACTGCTTTCCAGAATGCTTATACCAATTCACAAGTACACTAACAATTTATTCCTCTGTCTGTCATCCCACTGTCCCTCCAAACATTGACTTTTCCTTCTTCTGTCATTGTTGGCAATTTGTTGGGTGTGAGGTGTAGTCTCAGGGTGTATCAGCAATGCAACATTCACAGTGCCTACAGTAACTATAAGTATGCTGGTATGGTTATTAATCACAAAATATAACAGGCTCTCTACATAAGAAATATAGCTACAGCATTTATTTAAATACCAGAAAACTGAGTCCCAAAACCAGAAAGTCAAAACCAACACAGTAGTTATGAAGTTGGCACATGTAGTTAAAGTAGTAAACACCCACATTCTCAAGCCTTCAAAACAGGACAGGCTACCTCAGGCAAAGATCCTCCTCTCCTCACTCACGCTACTGCTCAGCGTCCAGGCAGCTTGCTCCCAGCAGCTCCGGCCCCCTGCAGTTCCTGTCCCTGACAGTCCTCAGCAGGAGTCCTGAGGAGAGATTCTGGCCCACTCAAAGGAAAAGGAGTTTGTGCGGCAACCGCCACTGCCGCTGCCGCTGCTTCCAGTCCCCACCGCGCTGAGACTCGCCTGGTTCCAGCCTTCTCTTGCTCCACCCCTTCCTGCTACGTCAGCAAGTTCAAGGGCTGTGGAAGATCTTCGGATCCCAGTGTCGTTACACAGGGTCGTTTTGATTTGCATTTCTCTCATTATTAATAATGACTTTGAGCATTTTCTACATATAATTTTTATTAGTTTACATTCTTTCCAAAACCGTTCATATTCTAGGTTTTAAATATTTCTATTAGTTATTCATACATCTTGTAGATCATTCTTTATCAGAGATATTTAATATTAAGATTTTTCTCAGTCATCCCCTTTCCTTCTCATACTAGATTTTTGACTTTGTGCAAAAGCTTTTCAATTTCATGAAATCAGAATCGTCTGTTTTTATCTTTTGAAATTGCCTCTATAATTTGTAAGAATTCATCCCTTACCCGTACTGTCTATGATTGTTTCTTGCAATATTTTTTCTCAGCAATCACGGACAAGGTTAATCTCTATGGCATTACTCACCTGAAAATTGAGTCTGTGTTCCTTCTTCTGGATTTTCTGAGGACCTAATGGAAGATGAATGTGTTGTTGGCAATTTCACCATTAAAGGAGGTTGGCTCATTATTTGGGGATTGTTCTGATGATTTGGAATGTGTGAAGAACTCTCCAAGTATGTCCTCGCAAGAGATGAAGCAAGACTTGGTGACACAGGCTGTAAATGGGGAGGCATTCCAGTAGAAAATGGAAAGCCTAATAAAATGAAAAGTACAAAGGAAAAGATTCGAATGCTAAAGAAAGGGACTAAAAATATTTTCTATATAAGACAGACAGGATTGAGATTTTCTAACAAAAAGAAATCTTAAAATGAAGTTGCTTTGCAAACAAAATCAATGCAACCAGAATAAGAAGCTATTGGGGGAAAGGGGAAGGAGAGAGGAAGGAAACATCTTCATGTTAAATATCTGATAAAAGTCTAACATATAAGATATATAGAAATTTGATGCAAATATGTAAATGCAAAGCCCTTCTCCAGTAGAGAAATGGGCAAAGGATATGAGCAAGTTTTCAACAGAATTGTAAACTATCGAAAACTACACAGAAAAAAATATAAATCAAAACAACTCTGGGGTTCCACCTTACATCTACTGAGTAGGCAAGATGATAAAAGACAAATTATCTGTGTTGGAGAGGCTGTGGGAAATTAGGTACAGTAATATACTATTGAGAAAGCTATGAATCGATGCAACTATTCTCACAATCAATACGCATTTATTAAACACTTTTATTTGCCCCATTATAGGGCAGCTAGGAGGTGCAGTGAATATAATGTGGGATTGGGATCAAGAAGACTCATCTTCCTGAGTTCAAATCCAGCCTTAGACATTTACTAGCTGTGTGACCTTGGGTAAGCATCTTAATCCTGTTTGTTTTAGTTTCTTCACCTGTAAAAATGAGTTGGAAAAGGAAATAGCAAACCACCCCAGTATCTTTGCCAAGAAAACCACAAATGGGGTCAAGAAGAGTCTGACAGGACTGCAAAACAACTCAACAGCAATGTGCCCAATATTATGCTAAGTGCTAGGAAAACAAAGGAAAGCAAAAAAAAAAAAAAAAAGACAGTCTGCTCTCAAGGACCATCTAATGCAAGAGACAATATGAAAACAACTAGTTATACACAAAATATATCACAGTACCAATGGGAGGCAACATCAGAGGGAGGCAGTAGGGATCCAATTCTGTCTCTCACAAAACATAGGATTTAAGTTGAGTTTTGAAGGAAACTGGGGAATCCAGGAGTCAAAAGTAAGGAGAAACTATTCCAGGCATAGGTAATAGCTAGGGAAAAAGTACAGAGACCAAAATGGAGCAGAGTGTTCAAGGAACTGCAAGAAAACCAGTGTCACTAGATTATAAAGAAAATCAAGAGGACTGAAGGGTAAGAAGACTGGAAAAACCAGAAAGAACCAGGTAAAGGGCTTTAAAAGTCAAGCAGAATATTTCCTATTTGATCCTAGAGGTTAGAGTCATAGAAGTTTATTTAGTAGGGAAGAATGGTGTGACATAGTCAGATGTACATTTCAGAAAGATCTGTTTGGTAACTGAGTAGAAAACGGACTAGAATAGAGAGAGATCTGAGGCAAGGAGACCAAGCAGCAATCTATCATAGTCTGCACTAAAAAACAATTTGAAATTTTGCAGGAAAACTATTTTTATACCTTAACCCAGTAATTTCACTACTAGACATGTACCCAAAAGATGTCAAAGGGAGGTTCTATATATGAATACAAAAAAACCTGGAATATAAGTAGGTTCTAATCAACTTAGAGCAGCTATGTGGTGCAGTGGATAGTCAGAAAGACTTGAGTTCAAATCCAACCTCAGATACTTACTAGCTGCATGATCCTGGGCAAGTCACTTAACCCTATTTGTCTCATTTTTTGTCTATAAAATGAACTAGAGAAGAAAATAGCAAACCACTCCAATATGGGGTTACAAAGAGTTGGACACAACTGAAGCAACTGAGCCACAACAACAAGCCAATCAGTTGATGAATGGATTATTAAATTGCAGCATATGAAGTTAACTAAACATTGTCATGCCATAGGAAACCATGTATATGAGAAATTCAGAGACACATGGGAAGAGTGATATGAAATGACATATATAGAGAGAAGAAAGTATGGCTAAAGAACTAATATACACAATGATTACAATAATGTGAATTAAAAATAACACAAAAAGACAGCTGAGTTCTGAGTAAATTCAATCATCAATCTTGATTCCAGAATGTAGATAATGAAATATCCTTTCTTCCTTTTTTGTAGAGAATAGAAGGGTTGGTTCTATGGAAACGGGAACCTCCCTATGCAAATAACGTGTCGGCTGTATTATTTGCTTTTATTTCATTGTTCTTGTTAATTATAAGGGAGGACTGGTGCTCAAAGAGTTGAGGCATTAGGGCAAAATATGAAAATAAGAATTTTTAAAAATCATTATGTTACTTATAAAACTAATATTTTAACATAAAACTCTGAGTAGTGTCACCAGAGCCAGCGACAACTGAAACTCTAATTTGGTGTACAAACAAGCTGCCTAACTATTATAGGTCATTCTGGAGTTTCAAGGATCATCATCCAAAGGAGATCAGAGGAAAAATTGAGATGAGTTTAAGTCAAGTCAAATCAGGTCAACTGGCCTTTATTTAATGTTTCCATGTGCCTGTCATGTATGGTGTTAAACACTGGGGAACACTGAAAGACAAAAAATACAGTTCCTGACTTTCAGGAGCTCCAACATGCAAACAACTATGTATAAACAAGATATATACAGGATAAAATATACAGGGTGTATCTCAGAGAGAAAACTCTAAGATGAAGGGGAATTGGGAAAGGCTACTGATAAAAGTTGTTCCTTTGGCTGAGACTTGAAGGAAACCAGGGTGACCAAGAAGTAGAGATAAGGAGAAAAAGTATTCCAGGTATGACTGGAGTATCACATTCAAGGAATAGCAAAGGATGGCAGTGTCACTGGATTACAAAGTATGTGGAGGTCAGTGAAGTATAAGAAGACTAGAAAAGTAGAGAAAAGAGGCAAGAAGAATAAGAAATAGGATGAGGAGCAAGCTGGATTAGACCTAGAGAGAAGCAAAAGACAAAGGGTTCTCTGACTCATCAGAGGATTATACTTCACATACTTACACATGCACACACATACATATTACCTCTTATAGTTATTAATCAAATAGTAACATATTCCTAAGCCCTACACCATTTTTGTCCTTCAGTCAACAGTCTTTGTGATATGGACAGTCAGTTAGGAAACGTTGATAGAGAAAGTTAAAAGTCTGATAAAAGAAAACAAAATAAACCAAGAAATTACTAGGTATGGCATTTGGCATCTGTTTCTTTTTCTTACAGGGTCCATGTCCACATTACTATCTTTAGACACCAGTTAGCATGGTACCACAAACCAGAAAAAGTGCTCAGGTACCAGCAGGTTGTTAGAGTACAAGACCTGAAGTCAAAAGACCTAGATTTGAAACCTGATTATGCTACTCACTCACTAGCTAGGCATCCTGGGAAAAGTCACATCACCTCTCCCTACCTTTGCTTCCTGATCTGTAAAGTGAGGTGGTCAGAGCAGGTGACATCAAAGGTCTTTTTTATCCCTAAGATTCTATGATCCCACAACATTTTTTGGTCATACAGGCAGTGGAGAGGAGACACATGTGAGGCTTGCCTCTGGGACCTCCTTAAACATCACAATACAATGGTTCCATTTGTAAACCCAATAACAAGCTTCAGTATGGCAAAAGAATGCTCTGTTTTTATGGGGATACAATTTTCATGAAGCTGAAATTTTCCACCTTGCTTGTTCAACAGCTGCAATATTCACAGAATTCTTATAGCTTTAATTTTTTTTTTGTTTTTGTGCAGCATAATATAAAATGAAACACAATTTCCCTTTTTTAAAAAAGAAAAAAAATGCCATTACATCAGGCTTATTTCCTGATCTTTTTTTTTCCACACATAGATCTTAGTTTACTTTTGAATTTGTCCTTCTGGTCATTCAGCATCTTTCTTAGCCTAAGAAATGCAAAACTTGTCCATGGGAAAACAGAAAAGTGCTCTCCCCCTCCCACTCCCCCAGCCCTTCAAGCTGGAGGAACTGATACAGTCCAGAGCTTCATTTCCCTCTATTTGGGCACTTCAGAGTTCCAGTCAGCAGCAACAGGAGAAGAGAAATGACATCCATGAACTGCTCTCTTCATAACAGATTTGTTGAGATCTCTATAGCCACCCTGCTGATTCTGGAATTTGCATTGGGACTTGTGGGCAATGCACTCGCCCTGTGGTCTTTTATTTCTCACTTAAAGGTATGGAAACCATATGCAGTCTACTTGCTCAACCTGGTCACTGCAGACCTTTTGTTGTCTGGGTGCCTGCCATTCCAAATCACTTTCTATCTCATGCACAAGAAATGGGAACTGGGACAGACAGCTTGCTGCATCCTGACCTTCCTGCTGTCCCTTAGCAGGATCGGTGGCATTGCTTTCCTCACCGCAGTGGCTTTGGATCGCTACCTTAGAGTGATCCACCCTCATTTCAAGATCAACAGCTTCTCAACTCAGATGGCCAAGAGCATCTCTGTTTTAGTCTGGCTTCTGGTGGGGGGACTGGTTCTCCCAAGCCTGGTGGCTTCCAAGATTGGGAAGAATGCCACTGAGTGCCACAGTTTCTATCCCATAGAAGACATCACTTTTGGCAGCACTTGGCAGGAGGTGGTGTTTGGTCTTCAATTCCTTCTTCCCTTCAGTCTCATTCTGTTCTGCAACATTCGCATCATTAAGATACTCCATCAGCAGCTCCGGAACCAAGACAAACAGCCCAAGCTTCAGAGATCTATGGTGATAGTCACTATAGTGGTGGTGCTCTTTGGGATTTGCTTTCTGCCCAACTTTCTGGCTAGGATACTCACCACCATCCTCCAAAAGTCAGAAAGCTGCCAGACTCTTTGGTTGATGGTTCATATATGTGATGTCACCAACAGCCTCACCTATCTCAACAGTGTTCTCAACCCAGTGGTATACTGTTTTTCAAATCCAGTGTTCAGATATTCATATAGGAAAGCCTTTAATACAATAAAAGGAAGAAGGAAGGAATCACAGCCTCAGGGTTTTGATCTCAAAGATTTCTGTTATAGTGAACAATAGATCACTGGACTTCAAGTCAGGAGGACTTGGGTTTGAATCCTCCCTCACATATTGACTAAGTGACATCTGTGCCTCAGTTTCCTCACTTGTTGAAATGGGCTAAGAACTCTACCTCCCAGACTGGTTGTGAAGATACAGTTTAATGAGGTACTTCAAGCATTTTGTGAACCTTAAAGCTTTACATAAACATGAGCTACGATTATTAATGAAGATAATTGGATGTTCCTGTTGGAGATCTCTGCACAAATCAGAACAAAGACTTATGCCTGGCCCTGTCCATGTGAAGACAAAGAGGGACTGCTTATTGAATGTGAGCAGCACTTTTCTTTCTCCACTTCGATTTTTACCAGATTTTAAGCCCTGTTGTTGTACAATTCACTGGAGGGTAATCAGAGTAGACAAAATAAACCTTCCTGTTAAGAAAACTATAGCCTAGATTAAATTGGAACAAAGTGGTTTGTTCGATCTGGTGAATCTGAAAGGAGAAGCTCATGATTCCTCACAAAATAATGGGTTTTCTACTTTACCAAAGGCAAGTAATTTTAATTTCCAATTCCCCTATCTCTAAAATTAAAAAAAAATGCACACAGGGGAGATGCAGTAAGAAGTAACAAGGTATAAAACCTATATAGTTTTGAAAAGGGGTTCTAAGGATATTTTCAAGATTCAGCTTTATCTAATTTTTGAGCGATTAAAAATATAATAAAATGTTATAACCACTTTGCACTGTCTATGGGAATAACATTCTTATGCAACTAGACCCAATTGGCTTCCTAATTTCTTATAAGAAGCTCTCCCTTTTCACATACCAGAAATGTGCCCTCAGAACAGAAAACTAGGTTTGTTTTAATACCTGTCAATTTTATTGGGCTTCTCTGGTCTAAGAAGAGGGAAAATACTTTAGAACTGTTGTGAGGTATAAACAAAGAATGAAGAAGTATGAAGTATGAACTAAATTACTGAAAATGAATAACTAAGAAACATGAACTAAACTACTTTTTAAATGGTTTTGTCTAACTTTTTTCACATAATAGTTATGGGGATAACTGGGCATGCTAGATATTCCAAGAGGGTCTCGAAACACATCTAAAACCAATTGTGTCCAGTAACATTTCTGTCTTTTACATTATTTTTCCTACTTTTACCATATCAGAGATAGTTCTGATATGTTCTGATCTCATTTCCCAACACCTACCCCAACCCTGCAGTTGATAATATAAAGGGAGTCAGAAATCCCTTTGCTAATTGGTTCTTGTCTTATACTCCAGTGCAAATTATGGTAGTGGTTAGAACTGGAGGGATGTCAAACAAAAGTTGGAGGGAGTGAGAAATGTAGCTTTCATGTCTACCAAAGTGAATTTTTATTTCAAAAGCCCTTCCTGGGTCAGATCCATGTGTTACATGTACTGTGCTGCCCTGAGCAGATGGCAGTACTCAAAAGAAAGGAAATTTGTGAAATTTTATGAACAGAACACCATAACATGCAAAGGCAAAAGGGAATCCCAGACTTTTAGCTACATACTCAGAAAAACAATCTTCTCAAAACCTGATTTGAAAATCAGACATGTTCATAGTGGCTAGGTGGCTCAGTGAATAGAACACCAGCTGGGAGTCAAGGGAACTTGAGTTCACATGGGGCCTCAGACACTTAACACTTACTAGCCGCATGACCTTGGGCAAGTCACTTAACACCAACTGCCCTGCCTTCTCCCCTCCAAAAAACAAAAAAGAAAAAAAATCAGATATGTTCTATTTTGCTCAGATATGTCATATGCTACTTCATCTTGGGACCTAACGTATCCAACAGTACTCAGGAGAAAGTATCATCTAGCTAAACTGTATATATCCTTTGATCCAACCATACTACTCCTAGAAAAGGACCTATATGCGCACACACACACACACACACACACACACACACACACAATTTCAGAGCAATTCTTTTCCTTTTTTAAAAAAATCACTTGTTTATTTACTTTTAATTTACAAGATTCAGTTCCACATTCACTTGAGTTTCAGATTTTCTCCCCTCCATCCCCC
>CM053584.1:324970521-324983808 GCA_028627135.1 Pseudochirops cupreus | reverse complement strand
TTTTCAGAGAAACTTGGAAAGACTTGTATAAACTGTTGCAAAGAGAATTCCATAGAATTGGAGAACAATTTATACAATAACAGCAACATTATCAAGAAAAAAAAATTTGAAAAACTTCAAAACTCTTAGTAAGGCAATGATAAACCATAAGTCTGGAAGAATTAAGATGAAGCATGCTGCCCACCTCCGGAAAGAGAGGGAACTCAAAATGTAGAATGACATATATTTTTATACTTGACCAATGGTACACATTTATTGTGAGGGTTTTAGGTTCCTTTTTGTTCAATTAGGAAGGGAATATGGGAGGGGAAGAAAAATAAAATTCGTGTTAATTGAAAAAATAATAAAATTACATTTAAAAAAAATTGAACTATCCTACTCTGTAGTAGTATACTACTCCTGTAGGAGTATCCCAAAGAGAGTTCAAGGATCAAGAGCAAATCATACAACATGAGTAACTTTCCCCCCTTTGATTACATTTTTTAAACATGAAATATGAATGAAATGAACATTAAGGATATTCATGAGAGAGCAAGGCAATGATCATTGCTGTGATTTCGGAAGGACAGAAGAAGGCAGTCTCCTTTGCCTTAATGATAATGAAAAAAGAGAGCAGAGTGGTTTATTTGGTGATGACAATATACTTGCTACTAATATTCTGGGTACTGTCATTGCCTCTCTTCCCATAATCTAACTCAGTCTTCTTGAGTCTTTGAGCAGATACAACAACTTCCTGATTCCCATGGTGGGGCAGGGGCATGTGAAGGATGGTAGGCAGGCACGATATGCACAGATCTGTAATGTCATGGGAATAGTTCTGAGACTCTCGTAAACAATGCACACCCAGCAAGATGTTTGGATGCCAGGTGCTAGATTTTCTCTTTCTCATTTTCATTTATTTCACTGAAAAAAAATTCTTGACCTAATTGGCACAAAAATCTCTTTACCACATTTAAATATATAAACAAATGTGTGTGTATACACATTTTTCTTTTTCCTCTATAGAGAATAATAAATTATCTTATTTTCTTTCTCCCTCTTTTTCTATTTCTCTTTATATAATATCAAATGTCTATGTCCTCTTACTTTTTGCTTTGTAAAGCTAGGTTGCTCAGTAGATAGAGCACTGGGACTTGAGTCAGGAAGATAAATTCAAATAAGTTCAGACATTTACTGGCTAGGTGATCCTGGGCAAGTCACTTAACTCAGTTTCCTTATTTGTAAAATAAAGATAATAAGAGCACCTATTTCCCAAGGTTGTTTTGAAGATAAAATGAGATTGTAATTGTAAAGCACTTAGCACAGTGCCTGGCACATAGTGAACACTATGTTAGTTATTATTATTATTATCTAAGAAATTTTTTTTAATTATCTTTCTCCCCTAAGAAATCCAGGTTTGGCACTCAAGAATTAGCATTAACCACATAGAAGTACAAGAACCATACACCTCAGAATTCCCACACAATACTAGTTTCAGGAAAATGTTCTTTAAATTGGGCATTGCAAAAGAAATATCATTCATCAACCCTAAGTCTCAATTTTTGCTTCATAAAATATAGTTATCGTGTGTATCCATTTCTGAAAGAAGTTACCAGGAATAATTTATTCATACATTTATTCCTATTTTCATGCTCTGATTCTTTCATTTTCCTTTCTTTCTGCCTAGTTACATCCTGATTATCCTTCAAGCCCCAGGCCAAAGCTTCTCTATTCTTTGAAGTTTTTCCTGACATTTCCAATCCACTTTCATTCATCTCTCCCTTCTGACTCCTATAATACTTACATTTTTGTACCACACATTTAATAATTTATTATACACAACAACTTCCCCTTTTTACTATCACATCTCGTCGTCTGCAAGACGAGGGCAGGGGGAGGACAGATCACAAGCTGGCAGGTAGAAACTACCTCACAACATCATCAGCTTTTCCAGCTTGACAGCCAATTAAGAGACAATCAGTGACCGAGTCATAATTGTCCCAAAGCTGGCCCACCACAGTTCCACAATGGTGACTTTGCATGCTCCAGGATGAGGAAGGGCCCCATTTCACATATATTATATCAGCTGAACCTCAAAACAACCTTACAGGATAGATACTACCAATATGTTTATTCCCTTTTCACAGAAAGATACCTAAAGTTGACAGAAGGTAAGTGATTTGCCTGTAGTCACATAGCAAGTACATATCAGAGACAAAATCTGATCCCATGTCTTCCTGACTAAATCACTCTATCCCATGTGCCACACAAACTCTATTAAGGAAGGAGTCATTTTTAATAGCCAACCTTGTCAAATAGCTGCAGGTTTACTTGACCCCAAAACTGAACTCTTAACTTTTTTTTAATGGACAAAAATCTTCTAAAACACACCCTCCTTTGCATCTGAAGTATAATCAATTCAATGAAATTTAAATTTTTCTTAATGTTTTTATTTAGTCAGAAAGTCAATGAGCATTTATTAAGCACCATTCTAAAGGCTTACAAAGAAAAGCAAAAAAAAAGTCCCCGTGCCCAAGAAGCTTACATTCCAAACAGGGAGACAAACAGGAAAATAATTAAATACATGCAAATTTTATGCAAAGTAGGGGAAGGTGATATCAGAGAAAAGGGGACTGGGAAGAGCCTCCTGAAGAAGGATAGATTTGAGTTGAGTCTTAAAAAGAAACCAAGGAGGCCGAGGTGAAGAGAGAGAATCTATGCAAAGGGATGGAAAACAAGTAGACCAATGTGGCTGAATCACAGAGTGAAGAGTGTATGTGGCAGGGAGTATAGTGTTAAAAAACGGCAAAGGGAGGAAGGGGCCACATTGTTGTTTAGTCATTTTTCAATCACGCCTGAATCTTCATGAGCCCATTTGGAGTTTTCTTGGCAGAGATCCGGGAGTGGTTTGCCATTTCCTTCTTTAGCTCATTTTAAAGATGAAGAAACAAGCACACAGGGTTAAGTGACTTTCCCAGGGTCACATAGCTAGTAAGTGTCTGAAGCCTGACTCCAGAACCTGCACTTTATCTACTCTGTTACCTAGCTGCCCCCAATCAGACCTATACCTTAGGAAAGAATAATAATAATTATAGCTTTATTTACATAGTACCTTCAGGTTAGCAAACTCTTTACACTTGTTACCTTAGTTTATCCTCACAAACAATAGGCACTATTATTATCTCTATTTTGTTGTTGTTCATCATTCATTCTTGAAAAGAACCAATGACATCACAAGGGTGATATCTTGACTTATTTGTGGACTGGAATTGTGAGGCAGAGCTGTGCAAAGTCATGGGGGTATGGAGAGGGAAAGCTGGCCTCTGATTTAAATGCCTTTCATGGATGACATACTTCACCATTGCAATCTCAGGAATTATTTCTATAACTGAAGTTCTTACATGTTTCAATCCTTGCATTACTGCTGAGCATCAAATGTTATATAATGAACAAGTCTCTGAGATACAAACAAAGATGTCAGTAAATCTCCAAACCCACGAGGGAGATGATTCAGTTGGACAGGTTGCTGGAAAGAAGGAGAGAGGCTTACTTATCCAAATAAAATTGATGCAATAGATCCCCTTTTCGCTTTCTGTTTTCCTGCCTTGTCCAGCTCCCAAGTGAGGAAACTCCTTCTACCAACTCAGACAGATAGAAGTGTTAACCCCCAGAGATTAAGTGACATGCTCCCGGTCACATAGCTCATGTACATAAGAGCCAAGCCAGATCTTCCAGATTCCAAGGATAACTCTACAACCATACCTCACTGGTTCTCCTATGCCCCTGCTCCCCCCACCCCTTCTCTCTCTCTGGCTCTGTATATTTCTATCTAGAGCACTGAGATGAGGATTCTGCATTGCCCTCCTGGAAAAAGACCCATTGGGGAGCACTTTAGCTAGAGATAATAGGTGCTAGCAATAAACCTTTGCTTGAGGTATCTTCCAAATTGTCTCTGGAACTTTTCTTGTGCTTCATGGGACTGGCCTCCTCTCAGGGCTTATATCACTTCTAATTTGGGTTGACTTTGGAAATAAGACAAACAAACTTTCTGGAGATGGAGATTAATAGTAGTGAGTTCCAAGTGGGACAAAATAATTTTGTTCTGAGCCATGTGACTTTGGGCAAGTCACTTAACCCCAATTGCCTTCCAAAAGCAAAAATAATAATAATAATAATAATTTTGTCCTGATAACTGATCGTATATATAAAAATAGATACATATAGAGATATACATACATTTGTGTGTGTACATATATACATATATATATAGACTGCATATATATATATTCATATATATATATATTCATATATACATATATATATAGACTGCAAACTAAATGGGCAAGGTCCAGTTCTGCTTCCTAGCCCACAGAAGCTAGCACAGTGATATGCACGTAGTAGCACAATTAATTATTTCAGATAATACTTAATTGGAAAATGGCCCAAATATCCAAACTGCATGACACCATGGATAACATAGACTATCTAATATGGAACTAAATCTACCTCTGACTTTGCTTTGATTAACTCTTCCTTAGAAATATAAGTAGCTCCTACTTAGATCATGGGTGTTGTGGGTATTTCGTGATCCTCTGGGAAGAGACTTAGTGCCTGCTTACAAATGTTATGAAAGATTCCTTCCAACTTGTTTTATTACATATTTGAGAAATGAGACAGGATCATTGCCTACCCAAAGAACACGAATGGAAATGAGTACATTTCTGAGAACTGCCAGTCTACAGTTCAGTCTGTTCTAAGGGAGTAAGATTTCCATACAATGCAATCAGTTTTTTTCCCCACTCTCATGTAGGTCTTTATTCTCCTTATAATGATTTTCCCTGAAGAAGGAAATGACTCATATAGACAGCATATACAGATTGTGGATACCATGTGGCATGCCAGAGCCCTATCACAATGCTGGTTTTAAGTATAACCTTATTTTCCCAAGGTTTGGTTCTTGCTCTGAAAAATAAGGCCTATGCAACAAGGTGATGCATACATTCGGTATCTTCCAAGTATTTTTTTTTCTGATTCTGGGAGTAAGTGATAATGGCAATAAACAGTCCTAAATTTTCAGTCTGGTTTGTGTTTCCTTGCATTGAGTAATCTCTCCAGCCCACATTTAAAACCGCAAATTCTGTCATTTACCTTTCAAAGCATAACGGCCAATTATGTTCCCTTTCTATATTCAAACATTTTCCAGGTGTGGAGATGCATATAGTTCTTTTCAGTATTACTGGTTCAGAATCCAAAGGTAAAATAAATATTTCTTAATTAAATTTAATTTTCTAAAAGGTTCCTTAGCCTAGTACTTAAAGTTCCCCATATTTTGGCTCCAAATTGGCAGCTAGGTGATGTCCATGGTTCATAGAGTGTCAGGCATGAAGTCAGTCAGGAAGACCTAAATTTAAATCCAGCCTCAGATACTTACTAGCTGTGTGACCCTGGGCAAGTCACTTAACTTGTTTGCCTCCGTTTCCTCATCTGTAAAATGAGCTGGAGAAGAAAATGGCAGACCACTTCAGCATCTCTGTCAAGAAAATCCCAAATGGGGTCATGAAGAGTCAGATATGAATGAGTGACATATTGACTCCAAACTACTTGTCTCTTGGATCATAGAGCTAGCATGAGTTAGATACCAGCCTTAGAGATCACCTAGTTCAACCCCTTAGAATATACAGATGAAGAATCTGAAGCCAAGGGAAGTTAGATGCTTTGCCCAAGGTCACACAAGTAGTTAAGTAGCAGGACTAAGATCTCTCTCTTTTTTTTTTTTTACATTTTTTAAATGCACTTTGTTTTTTTCATTACCAACATCCAAAGATTGCTCCCATTTCATGAGAGGTCTCTTTTAACACAGTAAAACATTTAAGCAAAACTAATAATACAGTGATTTCATCTGAAAGTACAAAGCAACATTTCATATCTATAGTATCCTACTTCTCTATTTTTACAAAATTAATAAGAATCCATATTCTCTACAACATTATGAAAAAGGAAAAGACATTTCTTATAACAAATACAGACAGTCAAGCAAAACAAATTCCCTCAGTGGCTGCGTATAAAAATATATCTGTCTCAGTCTGCATCTCAAATCTGTCATGCACCTCTAATGGGACATAACAGTATTTTTCATCATAGCCCATATCTACCAGATCTATGGATAGGAGAAAGATTCATGACCAAACAGAGAATACAGAAGACAAAATAATTTTATCACATAAAATTTAAAAGTTTTTGCATGAACAAAACTAACAAAGATTAAAAGGGAAACAAACAGTTAACTGGGAGGGGGGACTTTGTGTCAAGTTTCTCTGATAAAGGTCTCATTTCCAAGATATATAAGGAACTGATTCAAATTTATAAGATAAAGATCCATTCCTCATAGTCTAAAGATATGAACAGACAGTTCTTAAGAAAAGAAATACAGGCTATCTATAGCAATATGAAAAAAATGTTCCAAATCCCTACTTGAGAAATGCAAATTAAAGCAATTCTAAGATTCCATCTCACACCCACCAAAAATCACAAAGATGACAAAAAAGGGAAATGATAAATATTGGAGGAGCTGTTGGAAAACAGGCACACAATGCACTATGAATGGATACAACCATTTTGGAAAGCAAATTGGAATTTACTGAACTTGTACTGAAAAAAACTGGGATTTGAACTTGGGTCCTGTGACTCCCAGTTCAATATTCTTTGCACTACACCATGGTGCTTCCCTATTTTTTCTACCTTAGTTCTCACTGTATTCTCCTTCACGTTTTTCTCTCTTGTAGTCCTACTAGACTACTAGATGTTTTCTTGTCACTATCCTCTGCCATCTTTGTGTAGCTTGCTCAGGGCACACCCAGTGCCCCAAAGTGCACCCCCTCCTCATCCCTACCTGCTGATAAAAACCTTCACTTCCTAAAAACCAGGTTAATTACCATTCCTGATTCTCCCAGCTGAAATTTCAAAGACTCAAAGGTTTATAGATTTACAACTTGATGGTACCTTTGAAATTATTTAGAACAACTCCTTCCTTTTATATTATATACAGAAACTGAGGTGAGAAAGGTAAAGTAAGACATCACACAGATGACCTCCCCCTCCTCAGGTTTTCCTACAATGCTTTGTCTGGATTCTTCCTTGGCCCTTATCCCATTCTACATTCTACCCTATATGATACTTATTGTACATATGTTACATCCTCCCTAGGATATAATAGCCTCTTCAATTCTATTCAAGTCAGCAAACATCTAACTGCCCATAATGTGCAAAGCTATTTACTACCTGTATGACATTAAGAAGCCATTTAACCTCCATAAGACTCAATTCTCTCATCTGTAAGATTAGCAGATTGAACTAAATTCTCTCCAAGGTCTCCTGCTGCCCTAAATCTTTGGTTCTTATGAATTGAATGGAACTGTGCCTTAAAGAAGTTACCACACAGGCGGCTGAAAATAAATTCCTCCATGAAGTGAATATGTTCCCTGTCTCTTCAAGTTTTCCTTCCCCCCTATCATTACCATAATGTATTCTAGCTATTCAAAACAACATGATTTTTGACAAATTAATTTAAAAAATAGAGTGATCAGTGTAAATCACATAGGCCTCTGGGAACATGTCCAAGAATTTTCAATGCACTGTACCATCACAGAACCCTAAAGTTGAATGGGATCTACTGAAAGTGTAGTCCTGCCCATCAAAGAAATCTCCACTACATTGTCCACAACAAATAGTCTTCCAGTCTTGGCTTTAAAACTTTCAGTGAGGGAGAACTCATTACTTCATGACAGTTCATTCTATTTGGGGGCACCTCTAATTGTCAGGAAATTATATGAAATGTTGGGCTGAAACTTGTCTGTCCATAACTCCTATCTCCTGATCCTAGTTGTCTCCTCTTAAGGCAAAACAGTTGGTCTAATCTATCTGTCATAATCCTTCCAACATTTGCTGACAACAATCACATCCCTCCCAACCCCCAAGTCTTATCTTGTCCAGTTGAACACCCCTCAATTTCTTCAAACAATCATGTGATATGATTTCAAGTTTTCCTCACTCTCATGGCTTTTCTCTTAACTTGCTTTAGTTTGTCCACTTCCTTCCTAAGAGATGGAACCCAGAACTCACGGAATCTACTCAGAGTTTGAAGAAACTTCAGTGTCTGTGAGTGCCTATATATTTAATCAAAGAGGAACTCAATCCTCCTTCATTGAATAAGAACCAGCAGTCAGGCTGCTGTTGTAGAATCAGTGAAGAGACTGTAGTAAGTTGAAAAACATACATGAGCAGCTGCAATCATTTTACCAGTTTTCTATCCAACAGCTTAGCAATTGAAGGACATTCCACATATATATGTTGCCCTGAGCTAAATTTCCATCAATATACATATGGATGACTTTCCATGCTTGTTACAGTCTTCAATCTTGTTGTTTTTAATCTCTGCATCCCAACCAAGTTCAGCAAAACAAAACCATGAGATGTCAAACACCTATGAGAAATCTAGAAGCAAGTAATACACACAACTATCAGAATTAGGTGACGACTCCTAAATCTAACACAAAAAACCAGCCAGAAAAAAGTCTGGTTCAGAATGTGGCTACATTTACGGGTCAGTCATTTTTAATCTGGTCTGACTCTGTGATCCCATTTGAGATTTTCTTGGAAAAGATAAAGGAGTGCTTTGCCACTTCCTTCTTTAGCTCATTTTATAGATGAGGAAACTGAGGCAAACAGGGTTAAATAACTTGCCCAGGGTCACACAGCTAGTAAGTGTCTAAAGCCAGATTTGAATTTAGAAGGATGAGTCTTCCTGACTCCAATTCTGGCATTATATCCATTGTCCTACCTGGCCGCCCAGTGTCTACATTAACAGCATGATATGGTGTCATCTCCTTTAAAATGCTCATGAAAAGCTTAAAGCTAAAATCAACAGCATTTTCTTTCAAGATAAAACATATTGACTGTCACAGGAAAGAAGTGCCATTCAGGGTACTTGAAATGCCACCAGGGTACTACCTGAGCAGTAAAGTGTGATAATCCTCTGCTGTTCTGCCACCAGTCTCTGTAGCTGCTCCGCCACCAGTCTCTGTAGCTGCTCCATTTGCTGCTGCATCATCTGTTTCTGGGATCCTGGGATCTGAAAACCCAACCAATAAATACACATCAGGCCAATGATGCCATGATACTACTGTCCTCATCCATAATAGCTTTGGCCACACTGCAAGTCATTCATGGATACCAACTCAAGTGCTTTTTTTCCCCTTTAGTTCAAATCTGACCATTTCATTCCCATGTTCAGAAATGCAACATGTGCAAACTGAGAAATATCTCCACTCCAAATACTCACGTGGACATATCTGATCACTCACAGTCAGACACACTGTACTATGAACCCAACAGGGTGATGTCGCTTTTGGTCCACTTCAGGAATGAAGGACAGCCATCAACCAGCCAAACTCTAGTAGCTCCCTACTGCCTCTATGATGAAGGCTCCATGTCTGACTTTTAAAACCTTTCACAAACTAACTCCAATCTATCTTTCTAGACCCATTACTCCTTCCCTTCCCAGACTCTACCATCTAGCCAAATTGACCTCGTCACTATTCTCTCTATGGGACACTTCATCTGCCATCTCTGTACTTTGCATTAGACATCACACATGCCCATCAAGCACTCCCTCTTTGCCTCCATCCCATAGAATTCCTCTCCTCCTTCTGTGCCCAGCTCAAGCACCATCTTTTACCTGGTGCCTTTTTTTTTTCCTTTTTGGAGGGGGGAAGGCAGGACAATTGGGGTTAAGTGACTTGCCCAAGGTCATACAGCTAGTGTTAAGTGTCTGAGGTCAAATTTGAACTCAGGTCCTCCTGACTCCAGGGCCAGTGCTCTATTCACTGCACCACCTAGCTGTCCCAACCCAATGCCTTTCTTGATCCCAATTGTTGATGTCCTCATTTTCTAATTAGCTATATCTATCTTGTATTTATTTTGTACTATAAATATATATGTGTGTATGTCTATCCTGAATATACCTATTTATGTACATGTTTTCTGTCCCAACAGAATGTATACTCCCAGAGAACAATTTTTTTTTTGTCTTTGCATCTGCCTGGCCTATTTTATACTGAACACTTGATCAACATGAGCTGATTGTTAACTAATTAATTTTATATATTATCTAATTTGATTGTCATTTTACAGTTTAGGAAACTGCCACTCAGAGAGGTGCAATGACTTACCTACAGCCATCTGTTAGTAAAGTGGCAGAGCCAGGACTATGTTTAGCCAACTCCTGGTTTGATCATCTTTCCACTACAGCCTCATTCAAGTCGCCTTTGTCTTCTGACAACAGCACTGTGAAAGAGCTTCTAATGCCATATTTTTTCAACATAAAGGTGAGACATTTACACTAAGTTAAGCCACAATTTGTTTGTGGTGCAACACACTGTGGTACATGATTGTCACTGAATGTTATTGAATCATGAGAAATGCCAAAATGGAAAATTTCAGAAAAAAACTGAGATCTCTATGGATTGATGCATATAGTGAAATGAGAACAACATACGCAATGACAGTAACATTTTAAAGAAATACAACTTTGGGAAACTCTAAAACTCTGTTCAATGTGGTCCAGAGGACCAACAAAGAGATGTTTCACCCACCTGCTACCCAAGAGGTGATAGACTTAAAGGGAAGAATGAGACACACGTTTTTGGATATGGACAATGTAGGAATTTGTTTTATTTTATCATATGTATTCATTACGAGGGTTTTCTTTGTCTTATTTTATTATTTAATGGGGGGAGGGAAGTGGTATGGAGAGAAAATGAATGTTTATCAGAAAAAATAATGAAATTAAATTTAAGGGGAAAGAATTTGGGACTTACTAGTTGTATGAGGTAAAAATGAAAGGATGTATGAAAATTGAAGAAGGTCATCTCTGCTTCTTTCTTTTTTAATTGGTTAGGAAATATCTCTCTCTACCATTTTGTCGCAGATCCCTATCTTTTTTTTTTCTCCTTCAAAGTATTCACTCTTCCTCCTTGGCTGTATTTCAAGCCACCTGTACTGCTTGATAAAATAACTCCCTCCTTCCTCTGAGTTGGCGCAATCCAATTTCATCTAACTACTGTCTCTCCAGTGAAAGAAGGGTTTAAAATTCCCTAACCATCTTAGACTTTCTAAATTGCCTTTTTTTCTTTTTTTTAATTCTTGTACCAAAGGATGGTTCACAGTACATGGTAAAGGGGGAAGTATATATTCATAAACGAAGATGCTTTAAAGACATATCAACAAAAATTAAAATGTTTTTAAAAAAACAGTTCTTCAGCACCTGGCACAGTATCTTGTATGCAGTAGGTGCTTAATAAATGTCTGTTGAAATGCAATGAAACTGAACACTGAATAATAGTAATAACCAAGTCTGACTCTGGAGAAGAACTGAGGAAATGTATCTCCTTCCTATTAAGAAAGAAAGGTGGGGGACTATGGGTATAGAATGGCAGATAGACTATTAAATGTAATCACTGAGTTGGGTGGTGTTACTTAGCTGTTTCTCTTTGTTGCAAGGGAAGTACTATTGTTGGGGAGCAGATGTAGAACATATCCAAAACCAAAACCAAAAAACACCAACAAGGGTTTTTATTAAAAAATAAAATAAATTCCCCAACCAGTATCACTTCTCTGTCTCCATCATTCCACACCCTAAGTGCCTTCCAGCCACAACTCACCCAAGTCCAGAAAGTAGCAATTATTTAATGTAATCATTTAATTACATGTTAGTGAAACTCTAGCCTCACATTTCTAGTTTCCCCATTGGCTTTAGCACTTTTCTCCCTTCTGACTTTGCCTGCTGCTTCTTTTTCTTCCTCACATCTCATCTTCTTCTTTTGCTCCATGTTACTGAGTTATGCAGTATCTTCTACTCTCACACTCCAGGGACCTCTGTTGACAAGGAGGCTGTGATAGAAATGTCAGCACAGATAGGAATTTTCTTGGCAAGATTTCCCCAGCTGGGAAGTTTCAAAAAACCATGAGAAAAGGACCACAAGAAAAGGTTGGAGGGTTGGACAAGAAGATATAGGAAGGCTATGATCCTATGCCAACACTTAGCCCTCTGTCACCACCACTTTGTCATCAACTCAGTAACAGAGCTTGCACCTTGAAGTAGCTTCTGAAAACATCCTGCAATGAAAGCTTTTGAAAAAGTTGCCAAAGGGCTGGTCAAAGTCAGTAACCTAGAAGAGGGTCCTTAGAATCCCCGAGGGATGCTTTGAAGTTATACACTGAATGGTCAGAGGATAAACAAGGACCAGACCTTGTATGAACAGGAAAACATAAAATAGCTCCCCAACCCATAAGAAGACAATAGGTCTCAACTCAAGCTGAAGGACATGTCAGATAAAAAGCAATTTCAAAATCTTTTTCTCAACAAGAAAATTATTAGTGGGAAGAGAAAAGGGGCCCAGACATCATAGCATTTTATTTCGCTCTGAATTATTCAAAAAGGCTAAAGGTAGGGGCCATGTTCTTTATGTGAGACGTATGAAGAAAGAGGCCAAGCAACAGTTCCCCCACCCACATATGCCAATTCTGTCTGGCACAGAAAATTCTAGAAAAGGTAGCTATGTGGCTACCTGCATTCATTGATAGAGCAGTTTCTGGATTTCACATAGTTCAACACTCAGATTTCTAAGGCTCTTCTTCATTTATAATAATATAGTCATTTCTCTTATCTGAATATAGAGGCTGCTGTTGACTACTTACCGAGGGAGCAGAAGACAGTGTTTCTGAAGGGCCACTTACTTTTGTGGCATGAAGGCACCCAGTTGGATTTTTGTTGGATATCATTAAAGGGGAGACTAAGACCGAGTTGGCCAAAACGTTCAATTGCTGAGCATCATCAGAAACTTGACTTGGGTTTGCTTCCTCCTCTGGAGTCATGTTCCATGCCACCAAGTTGCAGTTTGTTGAGTAACATAAGGGTGCCAACTGCTCAGTGAAGGTGTTGGTCACGCTTTCATTCAAATTCATAGAAGAATGGGATATAACTTTTCCTGAATTCTTACTAGGGAGGGGGAGTTTGCTTTTAGGGGATGTCCCAGCCAACTTGGGTACAGGGTCCTTAGACATCGCTGATGCTCAAAGTTCAGGGCTTCAGTTTCCACAATCAGAGCTGCATCTGCCCAATTTCTGATTAAGAAAAAACAACCCAGGATTACTGTCTGGGCTGGCACCAACAGGCTGACTCCATTATTTTTAAATTCAAGAGAAGCTTTTTGGTGGGTGGCATTGACATTCAGATAAAAGGCAGAGAAAAAC
>CM053584.1:324934479-324970021 GCA_028627135.1 Pseudochirops cupreus | reverse complement strand
ACTATCCAAGATAAATTTCAATCTTTTTTTTTCTTGTATCATTCCAACCCTGTTCCCTGACCATTTACATAGTCCCCATAATAATAATAGTGGTCAAGTTTCTTAACTTCTCTCAGTCTCAGTTTCTTCATCTGTAAAATGGGGATAATA
The DNA here is from genome assembly GCA_028627135.1 of Pseudochirops cupreus. NCBI lineage: Eukaryota > Metazoa > Chordata > Mammalia > Diprotodontia > Pseudocheiridae > Pseudochirops > Pseudochirops cupreus. Next base: position 324,969,871 of record CM053584.1, on the reverse strand, counting down.
ATAGCACCCATCTCACTGGGTTGTTGTGAGAACCTCATGAGATTATACATGCACAGCACTTTGCAAACCTTAAGGTGCTTTAAAAAATGCTAGCTATTATAATTGTTATTATTATCCAGTTCTAATTACAAAAATTTCTTATACATTTTTAGTTACTATTGTTGGTACTACATAGCATGGGTCTATTTAATCACATGACATTAAAAATGTATATACTTATGTGATTCAATGGAGCCATGATATTATGGGTACAGGGTTGGTATTCCCAACACTAGTGTAGATTGCAACCTATTCAACCCTCCCATCCTCTGAGATTTCCATAAATCTTCCATAGAAAATTCACCCAACATCTCTTTGATGATATCATGCTTTTATAGGATCAGGGATCTTCCAACATATTGTGGATCGAAATTCAACAAAAGAATTCTCCATCTGTTTTCCCTCACTTGATAAATGACAAGCCTGCCTCCTTTTCTGGTCACACATATCCTCAGTGATATCTTTTTTTCATCCATTCTTATACATTAATCATTGTTAGAAATGTGCTGCAGTCTGTTTAGAACCACCGTGATTTCCATTTCATCATGAGCCACCCAAAATGTCGATTCTTTGGATATCATGGTGTCTCATGATTCACAGGCAGATAGTAACACTAGGAAAACATTAGTGTTTTAAAGATGGGTTTTGGCAACAGGAAACAACCTGGGATCCCTGAAAGTATAGTACAGTTTCAAAAACATACTCTAACTCACTTTCCTCCTCCAATTAAATTTTGGGGCTGAAATCATCTATCTACATGATGAACTATATTTTTCAATATTTTCTTAATCCTCAGGTAAGGGGTAAAAAAGTTACCTGAAACTGACCTGGGGTTTGGGAGAAGGAAAAAATCAGTAAGGTTTAGGAAAATAAATGCATATTAGAGAAATGATTCCTTAAAGCTCAAGTTAACCTCAGGGAGGATCTCAAATCTACAGCAAACTCCAGCAAAACATATTCATGAGCTAGCATGGAGGGAAATGAAAATATCCTCAGTTTTCATATTCTTTCTCCCTCCCCCACCTTTGCTAACTAAAGCTCTCACTCAATAGACAAACAAAAAGCAAAATATCAACCTCCAATTTTTCTACATAATGGCAAATCCATTCTAACTGCCTCATGAATCAAATGGGATCCCTTCAGCGATTTTAATCTTTCACTGACTACAGATATATAGAATGGAATTCAAATTTTGATTTTGTTCCTAATAATTTCATTTCGTTCATATCCAGTTATAGCAATCCATAATTACAGGAGTAGTTTGTCCATGAAAATGCTTTGGATGTTTCTTTAGAGGCTGCAAGGAATAGAATTGTTGAAGGCACAGGAATATGAGTAATTCAGAGACAAAGGTTGTGGATACTGGCAACATTTACTGGGAAACACAGCCATGTATCCAAGTTACTTCAAAACTCAATTGCCAACATGTCAGTTTTTTTTTTAAACTAGCAACTTGAAAATGAGCAAGCGCCTTACCACAAAGCGAGACTAAAAGAAACCTTTGGGGTGAAGGGGAAGAAACCAAAAAGGAAATAGTGAGGGGAGAAAATCAGAATCACTGAGAAAATGAACACAGGGGACTTTTACCAGTTCTCAGCTTCAGACTGAAACTTCAACGCCTCCTGAATCTTTAGTGGGAAGTAGGTGTCCTTCATTTCAGGACATGGTTTATTGGGGAATCTGTCAAGTGCAGCGAACATCCTTGCTGATTGCTTTTAGTGAGATCCTTTGAAGCCTCGCTGGCCTTCCATGGCTGCCTCTGCTCTCATAACCACAGTAACCGTAAACAGTGCACGTAGAGTGGAAAGGGTGGGGTGTTTGGCCCTATGGCCCTTTTGAAATAGATCTGTGGTTACGAGGCTTGAGAACTACCTCTTTGCTTCTGGGACTGGAGCGCTGGGGACCTCGATGGATGGAGTTAGAGGATTCTGAAGCTACAGAATTTTGGGAGGTTGGCAGAATCTTACCACCGGGGAGAACGCACGGAGACGCTAGGCGACTCCTGGGGTCGCAACGGATTGGCCCAAATCCAGGAAGGCCACCCAGGCAGGACCTGTGAAAACCTCAAGCCCTGGCCAGACTCAAGCAGCCAAAAGTCTGCCTCCATCCCAGCAGGTGCAAGTGTTCAAGTTAATCCGCGTAATAGCTTGGAATTGCACCCTTAAATCCCACCACCACGAGCAGCCACTCTGGTGCAATTCAGGCTTAGGCCGGCAGTGATCTGGGACCATGGGATTAAGATACGAAAGAAGCACCCAGGAGTCTCAGACTAGGAGTTGAGGCAACTGGTGTTGATGACCACCTGCTGAACTCTCTTTGTAAAACCTGGCCAAAGTTCTGTGTTGTTCAGTATCTTCTCTCTTTTCCTGTCTGTAGCTGCTGCTTCCCCAAAATGTGAAAAATGATAATAATCTCTTCTAGATAACTAGATAATCCCTGTAAAAGTGTTTTGAGTTTCTCTGGGAAAATTCAAGCTGGCTTTTCCTTCCATTATCCCATTTGCCTCCCAACTTGAAGTATAAATGATCAAGAGAATCACAGGGGCCCCGAAACATACCAGAGCTTTCCTAATAGCCTTGAAACATATTACCTCTTACCTACCTGTGCCAATATGATGCTCCAGATAACACAGGCTGAGACTGACTTGTAGCAATGGTGTTGGGTAAAGTTGGGGCTTGAAGAAGAGGGGTTTTTGTACAGGGGCATTTGTACAGTCCTTTCAGGGGTCCCCCATCTGATCCATACCTTCTGTCCTGTTGAATTGAAAGCTGGGTCTTAAGATAGAAAACCTGAGTTTAAATCCTTGGACAAATAATTTCATTTCTCTAAAGCCTAAAGTTCTATACCAAGAAACTTAACTCTTGTCCAGGTATCCCTGTAAGCTTGCCACCCAGTGTGCCAAGAGCCTTCATTTTATCTTTACATTGCTAGGCCACCACTGAAGCACAATGGTTTATCCCTCGTGTTCACTATAATAATAGCACCCAATTTTTTGTCTTATATATTTCTTGGATAACTGTTTCTCTAGATAGATATAAATATAGATTATATATATATATATATATATATATATATATATATATATATGAAGCTTCCCATATATAATTCCTTTTGATGATGTAATGCAGGCAGTTCACACCCACATCTACCAGACACCTCTTTGTTGCCTTTCCAGTAATCCTCAATTTCAATTTTTTTCAGAAACTTAAGTATTTCATGACACATAAAACTAGAAGAACATGGTGCTGGTATTTGTAACAGCGATGCTACTTGCAGCAGCTGTGGGGATATAAGACCAATAACACCGGCACACAGGAGGGCTGCTAGCACAGGTTCTTTGACTTGCTTTTCTAAAGTAGAGCAACTCAAAAGGGATCAACAATCTTACTTTAATCAAACATATATATCATTTACTTAGTTCAGGGGGAAAAGTCAACACCCTGAACTTCAGAAAATACAAACAAATTACAAGCAGAAATAATAGCATAAAGACCAATAGAGACAGGGCTTCTAACTGTCTAATCAAATAACACATACATCACAGGTCAACAGATGGATCCAGCTGTCTGCCCGTTACATACATACCTACATAGTTACCAGAGAGAGAGGCCCCAACGTCTAGGTTTTCAAAGCCAGGGGAGCCCCTTAACAGCTACTCAGAGTCTCATCTGGCTATATCACATGAACACTCTTCCCATGAGCAAGCCTCAAAGCAAAATGCTAAACTATATATAGAGTATATACACTTCTTCCGTATATAGCCTGCCTAATTACAAAGTAACAAAAGGTGTGGGCCTTCCTGGAAAAACAAGCCTTCCCTAATCAAGCTTCTCTTGTTGGGCTCCACATGAAGCCTATTTCAGGGAAGATCTTCAGCTCCCATTAACATTACACTATCTATATTTGAAGCTTACCCTGTATAATTCCTCTTGATAATGTAACACAGGCAGTTCACACCCACATCTACCAGGTACCTCTTTGTGGCCTTTTGTAATGGTAATGGAATTTGAAGATCTCCCTGCGTTGGCTTGGTTTTCAGGTTGAGTGTTATGTTATGGGAATCTGAAAATCTTCCTTGCCCCTAAATTCTTTGATAGGATTAAGTGACTTTGAGAACCTTTCCTGATTTGAAAATATAGTCTGCCCCCTAATAGGCTAAATATGGTCACATGGAGCCTGTGACAGGAAGCTTGTTCTTCAGGAAGGCCCACATGCTATTGCTTTGTGATTGGGCAGTTGGTCAAGAGGGTTGTGACATTCTCTGATCCAGGAGAAGGCTATATATACCCTGATGTGAGGTTTTGCTTTGGGGCTCACTTTGGAAAGAGTTGTGTGATTTGGCCAGACGAGACTCTGGGAAGCTGTTGAACCCCGGCTTTGAAAAACCCAGATGTTGGTGCTTCCCTTTCTGGTAACTAACTAAGTATGGATGTAATGCTTAGATGGCTGGAAGCCCATCTGCTGATCTGCTTCTTTGTCTGCTTGTAACTACTGTTTGTATTCTCTGAAGTTCAAGGTGTTGACTTTTTCCCCCTGAACTAAGTAAATGATATATGTTTGATTGATTAAAGTAAGACTGTTAACCCATTTTGAGTTGCTTTCCTTTAGAAAAGCAGATCTAAGAACCTATGCTAGCAGTCACCCTGGGTATGCTAGGGTGCTTGCTGATACATCTTTTCAATAATCCTCAATTTCAATTTTTTATCAGAAATTTAGGTATTTCATGACTCATATAAAACTAGAAGAATACTGGTATTAGTATTTTGTGGAAAAGCTTGGTTGGATTAAAAATTGGGCCAATTCTGGGCACAATTCATTACCCATTTGCAGTTTCTATCAGATAGATACATAGATTCATAGATAGATACATAGATAAATGGATGGACATGGATCTATATAGGCTAGTGAAAGAATGCTATAGAATAATCATATCATAGTCTAGACAATAGGTGCTCTTCAATCACTTGATTTTTCCTGTGTAAATTCTTAGACCAAATTCTTTGAAGTGATTATGGACCACATTCTTGAGGCTCTACAATGTTCCAAGGGTCTGTTGAAATCAGTATAATAACATCCACAAACAGAAGTATTTAGAAGACTTCAACAGCTGTTGGGAAGCATCCCTCAATTTGGACTCTGTTAGAGCTCCGCCACGACAGTGGCAAACACCTCTGATGAGCATATGTCTGCCTGTGTTGTGCTTTGCTTCATGTTAATGATCAGCAGGAGGTCAGATAAAATTGTCTCTATTGTCATTTTGTCAATAAACATTTATTAAGCACCTGCTATATGCCAGGCTTTGTACTAAGCCGTGGAGACGAAAAGAAAGACAAAAAACAGTCCCTGATCTCAAGGAGCTCATGATCTAATGGGGGAGGCTACATGTAAACAGGCATGTATGAACAAAATATAGATGGATAGATAGATAGATATGGATATAGATAGAGGATAAAGTATAATCAACAGAGAGAAGGCACTAGAATTAAGGGGGATCAGAAAAACTCCTTCTAGAAGATAGGGCTTTAGCTAGCACTTAAAGCCAGGAAGTGGAGATGATTAGGGAGAAAATTCCAGGCACAGAAAACAATCAATGAAAATGCTTGGAATTGAGAGTTGGAGTATGTTGTGGAAGAGCAAGGAGGTCAGTGCCATTGAATCAAACAGAATATAGAAGAGAAGAAAGGTAAGGTATAGGAAGTCTGGAAAGGTGCTGGGGGACAAAGGGGTGAGAGATTATGAAAATCTTTGAACACCACATAGGACTTTACATTTAATCCGGGAGTCAAAGGGAGTCACTAGACTTTGTTGAGTGGGGAGGATTTCTGTGGCCTGGTCAGACATGTGCTTGGACAAGTAAGTGGGGGACAGACTGGAATGGGAAGATGTGTCAGGGGACCAACCAACAGGCTATTGCAATAGTCCAGGGGTGAGGTGATGAAAGCCTGCTCCAGAGTGGTGGCAGTGTCAGAGGAGAGGAAAGGGCATATATGAGAGATTTTAAGAAGGAAAAATTAACAAGCCTTGGTGACAGATTGGATATAAGGGGTGTCAGAGACTGAGGAGTTGATGATGTCACCTAGGTTATGAGCCTGGGTGACTGGGAAACATGGTGGTTCCTCAACAATAACAGGGAAGTTATAAATAGGGGAGGATTTGGTGGTAAAGATAAGTTCAATTTGGGGGGGTAAATCTAAATTCAGTTTATATGTCTAGGGAACATCTAGTTTGATATGCACAATAGATAATTGGAGATGGAAGACTGTGTTAGGAGAGATGTTAGCACTGGATAAGTAGATTTGAGAATCATTAACCCAGAGATGATAACTCAATCCGTGGGAGGTAATGAGACCATCATGTGAAATAGTATAGCTATGCTAGTATAGCTTTTAAGGAATCTAATATAACTTTGACAAAAGCGTGAGAAACATCTTGTTTGGAGAAAAATATTAAGGCAATGCTTTGTACCAAGTAAAACTTTTTTATGGCAACAGAGTACAGTAATCTTTCATTCTCTACATATTTTAATCAACTTTATGATTATAAAAATATGGCACATTGTAAAATAACATTTGCAAAGGCCTAATATTTCTTTCTAATGGTCTCATCAATGATGTTCTCAATTGATGTGTACATTATCCCCATAGCTGTATATAATATATATTTCAATAACTTAATTAAATAGGCTAAATTAGACTTATTTTAATTTCATAAGACGTCTTGTCTTTATTTTTCTTCTAATTTGGTGCTGATTTTTACCTTTGTTCTAATAAGGAGTCTCACTAAAATGCGGATGACTGGTTCAGAAATGACTCCTACATTAGTAATCAGCCATTTCCTGTCTGTTAAGACATTGTCAATTTCATTTTTTGTGATATTATTCAGTGGTCACAGTGATCAGCACCTTCTGTCAAAATAAGATAGCAAAAGCACTTTGCTAACCATCAAGCCCCCCATAGAAATACTGATCACTATTATTTCTATTATTCTGACTCTTTTCCATAGGTATTCATGGTGGTTGGGAGTGCTGGCAAATTAAGGTGTCCTGGGATGAAGACAAGGAAAGAGAGAGGTAGCTCAAGGTACCACAATGCATGGGCTTTGAAGCATACCTTAAAACACATATTAACCATAGCCTTAGTACGATATGAAGCCATCATGGGACTAAGGAAAGAGAGGAGTCATAGAAATGGCCGCGCTCCACACATACCTCTGCTCTCTTCTTAAGGAAAATGTATTTACTTTCCCTCTTACCTGCTGAATCTTAGAACTTCTGCCTTCCTTTAAAATATCTCATGTCACTTTCTCTAGGAGAACTTTACCAATTCTCTGAGCTACTAGTGGCCTTCTCCTGCTCACCTAACTACCATTTACTCTGCATAAATTTTGTATTCTACAATTTATTACAGGTGTCTCTCTCATTCAAATGCAAGTTCCTCGAGGTCAGGGACTGGTTTTTTGTTTGTTTGTTTGTTTGTTTGTTTTGCTTTTTCTTTGTATGCCCAGAGAATAGTAGTGTTTGGCATATATTTTAATTATTTTAAATTGTTTTTCAGTCATGTCCAACTCTTAGTTATCCATTTGAGGTTTTCTTGGCAAAGATACTAGAATGGTTTGCTATTTCCTTCTCCAGTTCATTTTGTAGGTGAGGAAACTGAAGCAAACAGGGTTAGGTGATTTGCTCAGCATCACCTAGCTAGTAAGTGTCTGAGGCCAGATTTGAACTCAGGCATATAGTGAGAACTTCATAAATACTTGAAGATTGTTGGTTGATTGATGAAATATATGTGAAGTTTCTATGTAGCCTATAATCTTTTGTCCTTTTTTGTTTCTTGATTCTGAACTGTATTTTTCAAAATATATTTTGTCATTCTCACTTATGCCCCTCCCCCTTTGCTTTGAGCTCACCAATATTAAAATAGATGGTGATTTAATTTGTAAGTCTTATCTAGTTCTTCATTGAAGTTCTCTTCTTATTGTTCCTCTATCCTTCTCTATTCTTAGTTCACGAACTGCAATTTAGCTTCATGGTTATCTTTTCTCCTAGGGCTCATTATAAGTACTACCAGTCAAGATCAACAAATGTCCCATGAAATTATTTTTCTTGATGTCTTTGGAAGCATGATAAAACCAACTCTACATATTCCTTTATATACTTCTCCAAGGAGAACCAGTGAGTCATCTTTCTTTCCATTTAGGGGCAATTTTTTGGTCTCTTTTAATTTAACTTATAAAAGAATATCAAAATTGATGTCCACTCATTGGACAAATACTTCATATTTAAAATACCAGTTACCAAGTTAACATTTATTGCTGGCTTGAAACCTCTGTGATTCATAATACTCCCTTCTTCTTCCTCAAGTCTTCCATCCACTGCAGAAGGTATCACAAGGAACTGTGGGAGATTTTCTATTTAAATTTTTCTTTTTGCTGTTGCTGTTTTGTGGGTTGTCACAGTCAAAGAACTCATCATCTATTAGTCAGTTGTCAAGTCTGGGTCTGAAAGTCATTCATATCAATAGTGTTTCTATGGTACCAACCCCGTGGTGCTGAATGTCTCCACTCTTTCCTAGGCTGGTTCTAGGACAGCAGATATAGTCAATTTCTGGGAATTTATCTGAAGGTCCTCCAGCTTGACAAGAACTTATTTTCTACTGGTGTAGACATCAAGAACCCAGGATCACAGTCACACCCCCACAACACATGAGAGCAGGATCTATTTGGAGGTACGTTGTCATTTGTAATACAAGTGCTACAAGTGGGGGGTGGCATGAGAAGCACAATTTGGAATCTAGCAGTGTTTTTCAGACAAATTGTAAACATTGGTATTTCTTGGACTTTTCTAAATTGTCATCAAGAGATTTCAATTTAATAAGTTTAATTTCAGTTTAAGATTCATTAAATGTTATTTTGATCATAGCCATGGGCTTATAGATTTAGATAGAACTGGAAGAGACCTCAGATGCCTTTTAGTCTAAATTCTTTATTATCCTCTGACTCCAAGTCCAATACCCTTAGTCCTCAGTTCCCAAGTTTCAAATACTCTAATTTTTAGATGTTTTTTTTTCAAACTTAGTGATACTGACAAATATTTTCTGCTGTGACATACCTGTCAAGATTGGCAATTTTAGATTATTGTTGTTAAGTCATTTCAATCAAGTCTGATTCTTCATGACCCCTTCTGGGGTTTTCTTGGCAAAGATACTGGAATGGTTTGCCATTTCCTTCTCTAGCTCATTTTACAGATGAAGAAACTGGGGCAAACAGGGGACAGTTAGTAAATGTCTGAAGCTGGATTTGAACTCACAAAGATGAGTTTTTCTGATTCCAAGCCCAGTGCACCACCTAGCTGCCCCAATTTTAGATGACCTAATTGTATCAACAAAGCTGTATCTGAGATGGATGTATTTTAGAATTTAGTTAGTGCTTCAACTTTATCCTTTTAGAAACTCTCAAATGTCAACACAGCTTAAATTCACCAGAGGGCAGCTGTGCACCAGTCTTAGCAAGTGACGTTTATTACATTTGTATAAGGAAAAAAAGTATTATATTCTCACTAGGGAGTTAAACATATGGCATCACTCCATTTCAGCACACAAAGAGGTACAGTGGAAGATGTTACTTGTGAACTAGGGTTATTGGTTTGGTTTGGGGTGTGTGTGTGTGTGTGTGTGTGTGTGTGTGTGTGTGTGTGTGCGTGTGTGTGTATCTTAATAGCTCTCATAAATGTGTACACTCAGCCTGATGTTTAATTTTGGAACTACCTCCCAGTTCGTGATGAGTGAGCACCCTGTCTTAGCTGGATATCTAAAAAGTAAATTTCTTAGAATAATGGCTTCCCCTTAGAGAATAAGGGATCCCAGTCCTATAATTTCATTGGTATAGAGGACTCCTATGGGGAAATGCCTTCTTACAGAGCAGGTTTGCACCTTATAGTCTTCTAGAGTTGCACAGAGCACACCCACTGAGAGATTAAGTCATTTGCCTGGAGTTTCGGAGCCCCAATGTGTCAGAGGTAGGTTTCAACCAGGTCTTCCTGATTTCCAGGCCAGCTTTCCATCCATTACATCATACTGCCCCTCTTGCCAAATAAGCAATTAATAGTCGTAGAGAATTTACTGAGTGCTTTTTTGTAAATAAAAAGTACAAAAGTCTAAAAAATACATAAAAATCCAGAAACATTTCATCAAGGTTTTTCCTGATGTTTAACTTTTGCAACATGGTGAGAAATATCATCTCTCTCCAACAAGTCAAGCAAAGACACCTTCATACTCTCTGATTTATAATAATAACTTGCATTTACATAACATTTTATATAATACTTTAGTTTTTCCTCAATTACATGTTAAGACAATTTTTTAAACCTTTTTTAAATTTAGAGTTACAAATTTTATCTTTCCCTTCCTCTCTCCCTTCCCCCTTCCCTGATACAGTAAGCAATCTGATATAGTTTATATATGTGCACTCAACATTTACATAACATTATAAGTTTTACAAAATGTTGTACATTGTTGTTGAGTCATTTCAGTCATGTCCTGTCTGACTCTTCATGACCCTATCAGGAGTTTTCTTGGCAAAGATACTGGAGTGGTTAGTCATTTCCTTCTCCAGTTCATTTTACAGATGAGAAAACTGAAGAAACAGGGTTAAGTGACTTGCCCAGGGTCACACAGCTACAGAGTGTCCAAGGTGAGGTTCAAACACAAGTCTTCCTTCCTATAAGGCAAGCGAGTGATCCTCCATACCAGGTTGCCTCACCAGGTTTGCCCAATCATTATGAATATCTGATTGTCTGTCAAATTTTGTCACTTCTTCTTATCTAACTTTTCCTTACTGCCAATTCATGCCATCTCCATTCTAATACAGACTTTTGAGTCTTTCACCTGAAAAGCTGCAACTTCCTCTCCACTGCACTCTTTTATCTTATAGATTTTGACTTTTAGTTTGTTTTTTCTCTCTCTGCCTAGAGTTTTCTCTGACCATTCTTGACTCTTTAAAGTTCAATGGTGGCCTCCCATTTAATAGAGGTGAGATCCATATGTCTTATTTATGAAAAAAATTTGGCTGGACTAGCTGCTCTCCAGCGTCTCTTTTGAGTTCTGATTTCTATGAGCCTGACCAACATATTCCTGAAAAGTTATATCTAGAATTAATTTTTGTCACACCTGATAAAAGAGCACAGTTTTAAAACTGAGATTTAAGAGGACTTCTCATTGAATCTCATTTTAACTTGAGTGCAATAAAATAACACACTCTATTTTGGGCCCTACTTAACCATAAAGCAAACATTTTATAATAATTTTTAAACAGAAAATGTTAATTTTCTAGCTCAGCATCAACAATGGATTCAATGGGTCAAATATTATCATATGAATTATGTTGTTGTTGCTGTTACTGTAATTGTTGTAATTGCATCATTTCTGTGGTGTCTGGCTCTTTGTGACCCCATTTAGGGTTTTCTTGTGAAAGATACTGGAATCATTGGCCATTTCCTTCTCCAACTTGTTTTATAGATGAGGAAACTGAGGCAAAAGGGGTTAAGTGACTTGCCCCAAGATCACACAACCAGTAACTGTCTGAGTCTAGATTTGAACTCAGGAAGTTGAGTCTTCCAGAGTCCACATCCAGCACCCTATCCACTGCACCACCTAGCTGATGAATGGGAATTATACTGAAAGTCAAATATTATACGATACTTCAATATTCGGTGAGATGCAAAATAAGAGAAGATTCATCTTGCTGGATGAATGTCAAAGGCTTTAAAAAGCATTCTTTCAAAGGCTCCTGGTTTGAACAATAGGTTTTCCCTATGTAATACTTAGTAATTTCTCTTAGTAGCCTAGTACCAGAAGTCTTTAGTACTGGGGTAAATCTGCAGTGGAAATTTAACAATGTTCCTTGCTACATAAAATAAACCTCTGCTGTCTCATTAAGATTCAAACCCCTTTTTTTTTGTCTCCTCTGCTAAACTGAGCTGGGCCTCGGCTCTTACTGGCATTAGAGTGTGTTCACCACTGAGTAGGAAGAAAAGTTAAGATAGTAGAAAGTAGACTCAACAAAAAATGCAAAGAAATCAAAATTAAAGAGGCTAGATTAAGAGGACCAGTTTTTACTACAGAAGTGGAATGTGGTGGAAAGAGCATTCAATCTGGAGATGGGAGACCTGGGTTGTAATTCTGGGTCAGCTCTTTACTCCCTATAAATCTTCCTCATACGTAAAATGAAGCAATTCTACCAGAAAATCTGTTAGATCTCTTCCGGTCCTACAAAACCAAAGGTATGACCGTTGGTAATAGATATTTTAAGTATGCATGCACTAAAATGAATTTGTGCTTATCCAATATGCATAAAATAAAGCTTACCTTCACATGCATGTGTAACCTCTGTGCATTTCTTTAATGGATTGTTGATATCTGCTCTAAATGTCTGGTATTTTCTGTCCTAATTAATAACATCAAGTAGTTGTAGAAGGGAGTTATAATTGGGTGGGAGTTTGAACCCCAAAGACACCTTCCAGTTCTATAGGTCTATGATAGTGAAATACTGCATGGCTCCCCCTATAGCACCTAATAAAGCAGGGTGATTAACCCATGCCTTAAAGCTATGGTGATGATGCTAGCCAGCAGTCATCCATAAGGATATAAGAATGATTTTCATGCCACGCTACCAGAATCGCACAAAGACAATGACCCATATAACCACCAGGTGATGCTGGTGAGAAGGCAAGCTAAGCTCTCAGCCATCCCTTGAGCTAGAGGAACCAACTGAGCATAATTGATGGAGCCATTCTTCTCCATCCCAACAGAGAATCCTCAATCCCCCCACATCTTCTGTAGATGGAGCTTCCCCAGCAGTCACTCCCCTTCAGAGAAAAGGCTTTCCCTTTCAAACACACAATGAACTTGCAGGACAAAAAGGGGAAAAAGTGGCTCCTGTTTCATTCACTTCCAGGGGTGGGGAACCTGGGGCCTCAAGGTCACATATGGCCCTCTAGGTCCTTGGGTGCAGCCTTTTGACTGAGTCCAAGTTTTTACAGAGCGAATTAACTTTTGTTGAAGGGATTTGTTCTGTGAGGTTTGGATTCAGTCAAAGGACTGCACTTGAGGACCTAGAGGACCGCATGTGGTCTCCAGGCCTCGGGTGCCCACCCCTGCCTGTAACTATTACTCCTTGTGTATTAGAAGGAGCTGGTTCTGAAAAGTGTTTTGTTTCTCCCTTAAGTAAACAGTGATGTTTGATTCCTTGAATTCCCAGCCAGAAAGATTGCACTAGCAGCGCTAATTTGAATTTTTTTTTGTGGAAATAAAACTCCCATAGTTTAGAAAACTCTTCTGAGTTTTCTCCTTCCATACCTAATCTCCCATGTGCAGTAAGATAATTAAAACTGACAGACAAGATACCTGTCTTTTTAGTGAAAAATCTCAAAAACACAATAGCCTGTGTCCCCCAAGCTCTATTTTTAATACTGGTAATAGTTCCAAGTGACAAATACTTAGACTACAGGTAGAAGAGTAAAAGGAAGAAGAGGCCATGGCTAGCCATCTTCTTCCATTTCACTCTCCATATTTTCTGGGTTAGGCCTGACTCATGACATTCTGGTATTTCACAATAGGATTAGAATGAAGGAGTCACAAGTTAACATTTAACAAAAACAGATTTACTTCAATAGCATGGAAATTATATTCATCCAGGGTTTCATTGGGTCACAGCTCCCTGCCTCCTTATTTGCCAAAGTTGATGTGCCCAGTTTGTAAGACGTATCAAATCTGAGGAACCCCCAACTCCTTCTGTGCTAGGTTTTTATGTTCAAGTGAAGGAAGTGATATCAGTAGTTTTAATTAGTCTCCTAGACTAATTAAATTTTTAGTAAGGTTTCAATACTTTTACAGAAAAATCAACACAGGCTGTGAAGGATAGATGTTACTGCTACCACATTGTGTAAGTTCAGGTAAAAACAGAGTAAATTGGGACAGGTAGGTGAGACGAGGAGTCCTGTGTCCTAGAAAGCATAAGAGAAAAACAGGCACCAAACACTGTCAGATCTAATCAATGCTTTTATTCTCTGGACTGTCCAAAGCTCAGCACAAGACCATGTCTGTTCCTCAACAGGGAAACTAATCCCAGCTGTGATTTGGTGCAGTTTTAACCTTTGGGTTGTCAAAGATCTCCATTTCCTCTTTTCTTGAAATGGTGACCTGTGTTTCCTCACACTAATCTTCTCCCTGTTCTTGTTTCTTGCTTCAGCTTCTAGGTCAGGGCAAAACTCTATGAGGTTGAGGAGGAGAACACTGAGAAAGCTTTGCCTCAACCTTTAGGCAACGATCTCCTGCAGAGATTGTGGCCAAGACATTACATCTGCATTCTAAGATCTTGGGCTCTAAATTAAACTTCTGAGATAAAAATCTCCAAGCTCCATGTAAATGTGCTAGAAGTATAAAAGTCCTGGCTCTCAAAAGAACCATCATCATCCACCACCACCATTCCCCTTTCCCCCACATACACCCACACCTCAGTCTTCACCTTCCCACCCATCCATCACTGGAAACACTATAAGAGAAATTCTCAAATCTAGCAACAGATGTCTCATTATTTCTGCAGAGAAGTACCAATTCCCACTGTCTAAGAAAAAGAGATAAAGATTGTCAAGTCCCTTATTCTTGAATTTCAATGGGATGGATGCAAATCCCTACTCAGCTACTAAAGTACAAGGAGTTCAGAAGAGTCCCCACAGCTCCTGCTTTGGTCAGGGTGGCAAGAGGTAGGTGTGGGATGAATGGAATCCCTGGTTTCTACCATCGGGGCAAAGGGAGGCAGCAGAAATTAAGGCAATGGCAAAGATAGGGGATGTGTTCCCAGTTTCCCAGATTTGAACTAAAGGTAGATTTCCCCAGAGAAAGAGCATTGTAAATGGTGATTAGAGTCGAGAGTACAATTTGCATTGTGTTTACCCAGTCTAGTCAGAATCATAAGCTCTTAGTGCTGGAAGTGACCTCAGAGACTGTTTAATTCAACCCATACCCAAACAAAAATCCCCACTTACAACACCACTGATAAATGATCACCCAATCTTTACTTGAAGACCTTCAGTCAGGGGAAACCCAACAGCTCCAAAAGCAGCCAATTCTACTTTGGTATAACTCTAATTTTTCTTTGTGTCAAATCTCAATTTGCCTCTGCGAATTCTACCCACTGGTCCTGGAACCAAGTATAAGAAGTTTAATCTTTCTTCCGTATTGCAGCTTTTCAAATATTTGTAGACAGCTATCTTCAGGGGGATGCTGGAGCTAGTTTGAAGTGGCTCATGAAAGCAAGTTGTTCAATTTTAATGTGGGCATTTACACTTCAGAAATTAGCCAATACTTCAAATCAGGGGGGAAAGGAAACCTGCATTAGTTAAGCTGCCTACTATGCATGTGCCAGGCACTGTACCAAGTGCTATAATGGCCAAATTTCATAGCACTTACTCTATGCCAGGCACTGCATAAAGAGAATTTAATTTATAATTATTATCTCATTCGATCCTCACAACAACCCTAGGAGGAAGGTTTTACAACTGGGGAAACTGAGGCTAATAGAGGTTGAGGGACTTGCCAGAGTCACACAGCTACTACATGTCTAAGGTAAGGTTAGAAGCTGTGGTCTTTCTGACCCCAGGCTCTGCACTCTAATCCACTGTGTCACCTAGATCCCTCTAAGGCAGCTGGATTTATTGGTCCGTTGATTATCTAGATTCAAGCAAAATGGGAAAAATGTCAACAATGCAGATGAAACTTAAAAGTGCATCATGTGCATGTCTTTTATTTCCCCAGAGAGCTGGTTGTTAGACATTTACCAGTCTACCACTTGCTATCTTTTAGCCCTTAAATTCTTTTTTCTCCAAGCTAAACATCCCTAGTTTCTTCAGTGGAACCTTATGAAGCATGGTCTCCAATCTTATCAACATCCTGGTTGTCCTCTTTACAATGAACTTCAGCTTGTCAACACCCTTCCTAAAATTTAGCCCCCAGAGCTGAACACTGTAACCAGAGCTGTTGTTGTTCCTCCCTTGTTTTTGAAGAGGACCAATGACATCCCAAGGTGGTATCTTGCATATGAATTGAAGTGAGGCAGAGCTGTACAAAGTCAACAGCCTCATTCTCTTTCAGAGTCATTGAAGTCTACTGCCAAGACAAAAGTCAAGATGACTGCCAATGGCCCAGGATGCAGTGCATATGGGGTCGCTATCCACAGTTTAAGGAGTGCTGATCTAGCCATCTAAGTGTCCAAGCAGAACGAACACTAGACCTAGAGTTAGAGGTTGCTGTTATTTGGCCATTTCAGTCATATTCAACTTTTCATGACCCTATTTGGGGTTTTCTTGGCAAAGATATCAAAGTGGTTTGCCATTTCATTTTACAGATGAGGAAATTGAGTGGGTGAAGTGACTTGTCCAGAGTCACACAACTAGTAAGAGTCTGAGGCTAGAATATGGGTCTTCCTGACTCCAGACCTGTTTTTCTATCCTCTGTACCACCTCTAGCTACTCCTGAGTTCAAATCTTGCCTCAAAAATTTACTAACTGTGTGATTCTGAACAGTCACTTAGCCTCTGCCTGACTCAGTTTCCTCATCAATGAAGTGGGAAGAAGAATGGCACCTCTCCCAGATTTGTTGTGAGGATCAAATGAGATAATATTTGCAAAGTGCTTTGCAAATCTTAAAGCAAATTAAAATGTTCACTAGGACTATCTAGTCTAATCCCTTCACTTTATAGGTGAGGAACTGAGTCACAAGGAAGCTAAGTATTTGGCTCAAGGTCGAGCAGATGGTAAGAATGAGAGACAGGTTCACTGAACCCAGAACCAGTGTTCTTTCCTTTATTGGACACTGACCAATACTCTGATAAATCTGTGATCTCATTAATGTGGACGTTCCTTAGACTTTGTGTTGCATGTTACTTCACAACAGTTTAATTTCCTTATGTGATCATGTGTATCATAGTTACCCATATTTGTGCATCATTCCTTTTAGCGTAAGCAAAGTGAGATTTTTTGTTGCTGTTGTTGTTGTTTCTGGAGTTCAGTTTCCTAGGCTCAGGCTAAATTATAAACATCGGAAGGATTAATCTTCTTTGAACCTTGATAATTCACAGCTGTGCTGAATCAAGTAGATGTCATGCCTTTTGGTTCTGAGCCAATTAGGAGCCGAGTCTTTGTTATATATTCTGGGGGGTTGGCATTTTGCTTTGGGGGGTTCATTTATGGGAAGGATCTTTTTATTCTCTGGATGGGACTCTGAGTAGCTATTTGTTAAGAATCCCCACACACATCCAACCACTCAGAGGTTTGTGCTCTCCCAATCAGATGGTGTATGTAAGTGGTTTTATCACTTTGCTCAGACAGTAAGAGCCCTGTCTGTTGAATCTCTGTGCTAATTTCTCTGCTTGTATTTTCTACTTATCTGTAATTAAAGCAAGATTGTTGACCCCTTTAAAAGTTGTCTTTCCTTTAGCAAAACAAATCAAAGAACCTGTGCTAGCAGGCCATCCTGGGTGTGCTAGGGTGCTTGTTACTACAATACCTCAGAAGATTGTTCTTGAGGACAGAATCTTCTGTCCTTTTGTAAACTCTCTCTCTTAGAACAGCACAGTGCTCTACACATGTAAGCATTTGCTGAATTGAATTGTTCAGTGACACTGGATTCAATATGCTTTAATAGCAAAAAAGTGCTGGACTAAGAGTTGGGAGGCCTGCTGCAAGGTTATTGGGGTCTCTTGGGGGATTGGGATTGGATGATGACTGAAAGCTCTCCTGCCTCTAAAGCCTTATTGTTTTAGGGCTAGCCTAAGAACCTAACCACCACATATAATACTGTAAGGGACATACACCTGACATACACCTGACCCAACTTAACTTTTAGAAGACAATCTAATAACATAGCTGATGTCAAAATTTGTTTTGCATGATTATACATATTTGTAATAGGTTTGGTATTTAGCTTCTCATTGTGTGGGGAAGGAGGGACGCAGGGAAGGAGGGAGAAAGAGAATTTGGAACTGAAAATTTTAAAGTCTCTGTATTTAAAAAAAGACATTAATCCATTTGTAAGTTGGGGACTGCATACAAGCTAATTCTTAACTACAAACGTACGAACTATTAGTATTTTAAAATTTTTATTTATTTATTTTTAGTTTTCAACATGTGCTTTTATCAAATTTTGAGTTCTAAAATTTCCCTTTCCATCCCTCCCCTCTCCCCAAGCCAGCATGCAATCTGATATAGGCTATACATGTACAATCATATTAAACATATTTCCATATTAGTCATGTTGTGAAAGAAAAATCAACAACAGGGAAAAACCATGAGAAAGAAAAAAAAGAGAAATAGAAAATAGTATGCTTTGATCTACATTCATTCTCTATAGTTCTTTCTGTGGATGTGGACAGCATTTCCCATCATGAGTCTTTTGGAATTGTCTTAGATCATTGCATTGCTGACAAGAGCTAAGTCTAGTAAAACTGGTCATCACACAATGTTGCTGTTACTATGTACAATGTTCTGGTTCTGCTCACTTTAGTCAACATCAGTTCATCTAAGTCTTTCCAGTTTTTTTTTTTCTGAAATCTACCTGCTCATAATTTCTTAAAACACAATAGTATTCTATTACATTCATATATTACAACTTGTTAAGCCATTCCCTCTGATGGGGATCCCCTCAATTTCCAATGAATTATCATTATTATTATCAGTCCAGGAGACAAAAGACCTCTGGCTAACCAAAGTGATACACTAATATAAAAATATATCAATCACCAGTAACTACTCTACTACCATTATTAAGCACATATATAATTAGAATTCACTTGGACCAAATTGTGTGCATACATTTTTTTGAGCGTTAAGACATTTGAAGAGATGCAGTAATTCATTTAGGGTACAAATAGTGGTCTAATACAGCATCTAGAATCCAGAAGTATATTTGAAAATACAATCAATATATACTCATCCATGATTTTATTTAATTAGCTTACCTGTCTTCCATCCTGAGGTGTATGCATATAACTATAGAATAGAATTTCAGAATCTCAGTGTTGAAATGGACTTTATAGGTCAACTAATCCATCTACAACCTCTCTAAAAAGGAATTCTTTGTTGGAAAGCATCTAGGGATGAGAAACTTACTTCCTATGGAGCAAATTCACTCCATTTTTGCACAATTCTTATTTTTAGGAAATTCTTCCTAATAGTGAACTGAAATCTGACTCTTTTACTTTCTAGCACTTTTTCTAGTTCTATTTTCTGGGGTCAAGCAAAATAAATCTAATTCCTCTTTCATATAACAATCCTTCAAATACTTGAAGCTATATATTCCATTACTACTCCTCCCCCCATCCCAACTCCATGTTATATCTATCCTATATAGTCCCAGTTTATTTTTCTTTTACTTTAAAACAAATTATTTATTTATAACATTCTTGTCATTTTAAATTTTGAGTTCCAAATTCTCTACCTTCCTTCCATACTTCACCCACTGAGAAGATAAACTATACATATGAAATCATTAACCATATTGCAAAAAAAATGCAATAAAATAAAGAAAATTATACTTAAATTTGCACTTAAACTTCATGATCTCTCTCTCTTTTTCTCTCTCTCTTTCTCTCTCTCTCTGAAGTAGATAGCATTTTTTCATCATGAGTCTTTGGAATTGTCTTGAATCATTGTATTGATCAGAGTAGCCAAGTCTTTCACAGCTGATTATCATCACAAAATTGTTATTACTATGCATAATGATCTTCTAGTGCTTCTCAGTTCATTTTTCATCAGTTCATATAGGTCTTGTCATGTTTTTTTTTTCCTGAAACTACCCCCTGGTCATTTCTTATAGCTCAATAGTACTTCATCACAGTCATATGCTACTACCAGTTCATCCATTCCCCAATCAATGAGCAACCCATCAATTTCAAATTCTTTGCCACTTCAAAGAGAGCTATTATTAATAAATCTGTATATATAGGTTCTTTTTCTTTTTTTCTTTGATTTCTTTGAAGTGAGGACCTAGTAGTGGTATTGCTGTGTCCAAGGGTATGATAGTTTTTTAGCCCTTTAAGCACAATTCCAAATTGTTCTCCTGAATAGCTGGACTAGTTCACAATTGTACTAATAATACATTAATGCACTTATTTTCCCCTCCTCCCTTCCAGCATTTATTATTGTTGATATATGTGAGGTGGTACCTCAGAATTATTTTAATTTGTATTTCTATAATCAATAGTAATTTAGATAATTTTTATAGGATATAGATAGTTTTGATTTCTTCTTCTGAAGACTGCCTGTTCATATCCTTTGACCATTTACCAATTGGGGAATGGCTCTTATTTTTATAAATTTGACTCAGTTCCCCACATATTTGAGAAATGAGGCCTTCATGAGAGAAATTTGCTGTAAAAATTGTGATATTAACTTCATTGTCCATGGTAGCTTTTTAGCAAAATGTAATTTCCCTGATTATATCTTTTAATAAGAGTACCCCTGCCCTTTTTACTTCAGCTGAAGCTTATTAGATACTGTTCCAGCCCTTTATTTTAACTCTGTATATGTCTTTCTGTTTCATGTGTGTCTCTTATAAACAATAAAATATTGGACTCTGGTTTCTTATCCATTCTGCTATCCACTTCCATTTTATGAGTGAGCTCATCTCATTCACATTCACAGTTATGATTACTAACTGTGTATTTCCCTCTATCCCATTTTTTTCTATTTCTTCTTCTCTCTCTTTTTATTCAGTCCCTCAAGATATAATGGTAGTTTGGTATGATGAAAAATGCTCTGGTACTAGAGTCAGATAACTTGGGTCCAAGGGCCCACAATGCTGAACAAATCTTGCTTTTTTTCACTTAATAGTATTTTTCCACTTATATGTAAAGATAATTTTAGACATTCATTTTTGTAAGATTTTGAGTTCCAAATTTTTCTCTTGCTCTCCCTTTCCTTTCCCTCCCCAAGACATCAAGCAGTCTGATATACATCTACAATCATGTTAGACATATTTCCACATTAGTCATACTGTGAAAGAAGAATCAGAATAAAAGGGAAAAACCGTGAGAAAGAAAAAAACAAAAAAAGTAAAAACAGTATGCTTCAATCTGCATTCAGACTCCACAGTCCTTTCTCTGGATGTGGATAGCATTTTCTATCATGAGTCCTTTGGAATTGTCTTGGATCATTGTATTGCTGAGAAGAGCAAAGTCTATGAAAGTTGATCATAGCAAGATGTTGCTGTTACTGTGTACAATGCTCTCCTGGTTCTGCTCACTTCATTCAGCATCAGTTCATGCAATTCTTTGCAGATTTTTCTAAAATCTGCCTGCTCATCATTTCTTATAGCACAATAATGTTCCATTATAATCATATACCAAACTCATTCAACCGCTCGCAAATTGATGGGCATCTCCACAATTTCCAGTTCTTTGCTATCACAAAGAGATCTGAGACAAATATTTTTGTACATGTGGGTCCTTTTCCCTTTGTAGACAAATCTTTGAAATTCTCTGAATTTCAGTTCTTTATCCATAATATGGGATAATAAAAATTCTTCATAACTACTTCACAAGATTGTTGCACAAAAGCATTTTGTAAACTAAAAGTTTTGTTGTTCCCTGTTTCATGGGGTAACACAGCCAAAGAATTAATCCTCAAAGGTTCCATATTTTTGATGACGAGCCATAATACACTGGTCCTTAGAATAGAGATATGGTAGGTCATAGGGACCCTGCTCAAAGTCTTTTCAGGATAGTAGAAGCTACCAGAATTTGCCACTTCATTGCTAGACCCTTCAAAACCCTTGGGTCATCTTTATGCCACAATGAGACTTTAGATGAGGAATTTCATGGAGGTGGTACATAAATACACATTGTTAGTATTTATCCCAGAAAACAAAAGGCTCCTAAAGATTAAAAAGAGATGTCACAAAGTCAGTACACTAAAGCTTTGGTCAAAGGAGAGTCCCTCAGGCCTTCACTTCACTTCACTTTACTCTTATGATTCATTCAACTTTGACATGCTTTGTTAGATCATATAAGAGTAAAACTAACCAATTAAAAAGGGAGCCCATCCAGAGGCAGATACCCTGAACATAACAAGATATGACAGATAATGGCAAACAGGAAACAGAAAAGCTATAAAAAGCAAACACTGGAACTACAGAACCTTAAAGGTCTGGAGTCACTTATAGTGGCAAATAGCCTTGTACATTTTGATAGGCCCTGAGGCCATCACAGCACTGCAGTAAGGCATAAGAATTTAGTCTGAAAGATGACTGTGTGTCACAAAGCTAATGTTAAATTACATGTAGAATACAGTTGAATTTCCATCAAAAGTGATTAAAATACCTCCCACCCTCTTAAAAAAAAGACAACTGCCATTTCAATTACCAGGAAAATTAACATATAAAATGGCCCATTTCTTGGCCATGTCTATAAAGAAAGTGTCTCTGACCTACTTTTCAAATAAAATAACATGTTTCTTTTTATAGATCACATTCATACTCTTAGTCATAGATCAAGGACTATCTGAAAAAACTATTGTTTCTTTTTGACTGGAGTTGGCAACTTTCCACGTACCTGCTGATTTAGGGTAGTGAAAACTTCCCAAACTCTCATATGTCAATGCAGCCATCACTGTACTCATTCAGCAGTCCAATAAAACTACCTTTTTCAAATATGCAATAAGATTTTGTTTTATAAAGCTCTTTTCTAAAAACACATTTCTTGAATCTTTAAATATCACCTTAGAAAAGGGTTACAAAAGCAATCCAGTATTGTGTGAAGCATTCTTCATCAATAAACCTCCCAAGATTTTTCTCGTGAAGAATAGTAGTATTTTTTAAATTTCCCAATTATTATTCTATGTCTATATACTGCTTCAAAAAAACATTTGGATTATGTAATTTCTCAGACACAGTGAATAGAATAAATGAAGATAAACCATAGCAAACTTCTCTTTCAGAGTAAGATCGTTTAAAGAATCACTAGAAAGTCAAACATTACATATAAAATGACTAACTTGGGGGGAGTGAATAATCAGAATTTCCCAGTCTTTCTACTATGTGATACAGAGGAAATAAAAGCTGTTTCTACCGTACCTCAGAAAAATTCATTAGTTGTAAAACCAAGGTTTATTTTTTTAAACCTATTAGAACATAAGATTTCTAAAAGTAGTAATGTTAGACAATTTCCTTATTGCTTATAAAACAGGTACCAACCACAGAAAATAGAGTTCTTTCTATATCAGGGTTTTTTGGTTTTTTTTTTAGCTTCAGTTTTGGTTTTTTTTAATCCATTACAATATTGACTGTCTTATCCACAGAGGCTCATGAACTACTTTGGAAAGAGGCCTAGGTTCAAATAGCAGTGCTAACATGTATTCCCTGTGTGCTCTTAGGCAAAGTTCCATACTTTTATATTACTGGGTTGGGCTAGACAACCCCTATCCAGCTCTCAATTTAAGATTCAACAAACTGTTGTTAACATAACCACTTCCTATTCCAGTAGGAGACATTTTTCTAGCTGGAATATTCTAAGCTGATTGCTTCCTTCTTCCTACTGCCTTTTAATCATTTAACTTCACAAAATAACACTTGAGAGTATGTGTAGGAATTAAAGAGATGGAAGCTAAAGTAAATAAATTTGTCCATTGATTGACTTGAAAAACGTTTGTTTAGGTTTAAGCAATTAACTAAAAATAGGCTTGGATCTTTTGGTTTCTTTTTTTTTTCTGTGGTTTTTCCATGCTATCCTTCTACTACTTCTAAACAATAATTTCTCTGCTTGTATTTTCTACTCATCTGTAATTATTAGATACTGTATGATGATGATAAAGATGAATATGCCATCCAAGGGATGATAAGGAAACTCTTTGACATCATTTTCTAAAGCCTGTCACAAGTATTTTATCCGTTGTACACTACATAGTAAAAGATGATGCATTCTCATTCTCATAGGTTTCACTGGTCTGTCTAGAAATGTAGTTTTCTGAATACGTCTTAGAGCAAGAGAAGCCTGCTGGCTTATGCTTCCTGCCCATACACCACAGGTCCTTCATAATCTTCAGAAAATAATTCCTAAATTTCTGCCCAATAAATGCATAAAGCACAGGGTTGAGGCAGCAGTGCAGAAAAGCCAGGACTTCTGTAACACTCCTTGTATAAGATATGAGCCTCTCGCTACTGCAGGATCGAAGCCGACCAGTATTGTTCGCAACCACAAGAAGAACCATATTATGGGGCACTTGGCAGACCAAGAAAACGAGGACCACCACAATAATCACCCGGATGGCTTTATGCCGCTTAGAATTGTGAGCTCGCACTAAAGTTTTGACAATGAACATGTAGCAGAATATCATGAACACCAAAGGGATAAAGAAACCAAAGAGAAGCTGGAGAACCAGGATGAGTATTTTCCATTTGATGGCCTCTGAGGATGCGTGGTATTTGGCTTCACAGACCTCCTTCCCTTGTGTTGTATATTTTTGGTTGAATATAAAAGTTGGACTAGAGATTATGATAGAGAACAGCCACACCACCAAACATATCATCTCCTTGTATGCTAATGTCCGGGTTCGAAGCCTGAAAGACTTGGTAGCCTGTACGATAGCAGTGTAGCGGTCCAGGCTGATACAGGTCAAAAGAAGCATTCCACAATTAAAGTTGATGGCATATATACTTGTAGTCAGTTTGCACATAATGTTGCTGAACTTCCATGAGCCTGTAGCATGATTTACAGCCCAGAATGGGAGAGTAAGGATGAATAATATATCTGCTATGGCCATATTAAAGAGATAGACATCAGTCATGGATTTGGTTTTCTTATAGAAAGCAAAGGTGATCACCACTAAAATGTTCCCCAGGAGGCCAAAAACACAGATAAAAGAGTATGCAATTGGTACAAACAACATTGTAAAGTCTCTGACATCCTTCATCGAGCAAAGCAATCCGTCTTCAATGCTGTAATCTGCACTGGGAGTGACTGCACTATATTCATTTAAGTAGTCCAAGTTGCTTGAATTCATTGGTTCCTAGAAAGTAAAAAAGAAAGACAATTATTTAGAGCATAACAATGTGGTCATAGGAAACCAAGAATTTTACTCTAAGACATAAAGCAGGCTTACCTCATTCATGGTGGTAACTGGGCTGATTAAATGTATGTGGAAATGGGCAAGGACAGTTCAGATATGATATCTTTCTATCTCCAGAAAAGAGACAAAGAAGATGAGGAGATTCTAAGGGGAAAACAAAGAAAAAGACAACATAAGGAAAACAAGTAGTGATTAGAGGGAACTCTTCAAAACAGAAAAAGTTAAGCCAGTGGAACATCTCATTCAATTAGAATTAGTATACGTACAACATTTCAAAAGGTTTTACCACTGTGGGTATTCCCTCCACTGATGCAGAATTCAATTCTGCAATGCCTTAATAAATGGTTTCATGAGCTGTTATTTTTTTTTTAATTCAGCTCCTAGTGACCAACTCTCTCCAAGTTTAGCTAGATTTGACCTTGGTGAAAGTCTATTTCCAGGAATGTATTTCATCTTGTTAGGACCTGCCAGAGTTAGTGATCCATGGCATAGCTTTCAAGAGCTTAGGTTCACCAGGGCACTTGAATGGGATTATAATGGAGGAATTATTAAATGATTTGAACCTTTGTGAAAATGCTTATAGAGGTAGAGAGGTAGTGTTTTGGTCCCATTGTTGTTAGTCAAATCAACGTTCTAGATATTTGTAAATCCTGTATTCAAGTGCATGCTGCCATGATGGGGGAGCAGGGAGAGGGAGAAAATCTGAAACTCAAGGGACTGTGGAACTGAATGTTGTAAACTAAAAGTAAATAAACCAAAATTAAAAAAATAAATAAATAAAAAATCAACATTCTATGAGTGATCCTCAAATAAAAATGGAAAATCATGGAAAAGTCATTTCAATAAGTCTTTATTGAGCAAATACGATGTGATAAGCCTTCAGTTAATTACTTTGAGGGCTCTTTTTAAAGAATTCTTCTTTTTTTCAGGATGATTATAATCTGGTTGGGCAGCCCAACTATTCACAATTAAAATTTAAAATTCAAAGAGTTTGTATCCCCAGAGCTCAGGACATTTGATAAATGCTTTTTCATTCATTCATTAATAGAAAAGAGAACTTCCAGGGGGCCCAAAGCAATTAGGTAAGGTTTCTTGGAATAAGAGAGAGTTCAACAAAACTGGAAGAACGGGTAGGATGAAAACAGAACGCAAGCTCCTTGAAGGCAGGGACTATAATAGCTCCCTCTCATTTGCTTTTTTTTTTTTTTTACAAATAAGGAAACCAAGTCCTCAAGAGCTGAAATAACTTGCTGAAGGTCACACAGGTGGTGATAGAGTCAATGAAGTTAAGTTCATTACTCTTTCAGCTTTCCCACTCTGTAAGGACCAAAAACAAGAATACAGATGCCTTGCCCATAAGACAATAAAGAAGCTGACCTGGTTGTAGCATCACCATCATCACCCTCAACCAACACTTATTGAGCATTTAATTTTTACAGACACTCTATTGCTAAATGCTGAGAATTCAAAGAGGTACAAGACAGAATCCCTCCCCTAAAGGTACTTACAAGAAGAGTAGCGCATGATCAGGGAGGGTAGTTGGGGAAGAGGACCATGAAAGTCAATCTGAAGTCAATGGTAGAAATATTAGATAATGCTATTCGGAGAAATAGAGTTTGCCTTTGAAATTAAAGCTGAAATGGAAGGAAAGAATTTTTTTTTTTTTTTGCCAAACATACACCTCTTTCCCGCTTGACCATTGCTAATCCCTTTCCTTTTGAGATTGTTTCTGACCCAGGCTTCTGTGGTCTTGTGCCCTCATGAAGATTCTTTTAGAACATTTTTTCACATCTCCTTTGAGAGATCCTCTTTCTCACTCTACCTCTTCACAGTGAATGCCCCTAAGGCAGGGCTGAAATAAGATCATAAGATTCATTCATTCAGTTATAGGAAAGAGACCACAGAAATAATCTTATCTGATTCCCTCATTTTGTTGTTGTTCAGTTGCTTTTCAGTCATGTCCGATTCTTCATGGCCCAATTTGAGGTTTTCCTGGCAAGGATACTAGAGTGGTTTGCCATTTCCTCTTCCAGATCATTTTATAGATGAGGAAACTGAGGCAAACAGGTAAAATGATTTGCCCACAGTCACATAGCTTGTAAAAATCTGAGGCCCATTTTAACTCAACAAGATGAGAGTCTTCCTGACTCCAGGGCCAGCATTCTCTCCACTGCATCCCCTGGCCACTCTTCCAATTTTTTCATTCTTTACTTCCCTCAGTCTACTCTGTAATCCAATAATACGAGCCTCCTTCTTATTTCTTCCAGGTGACGTTCCCTCTCCTGATTTCATGAATTTTGACTAGAATGTTTTCCTGCCTCAGCTCCATCAAGTTCCAGCTAAAACCTCACCTTCCTCAAGAAACCTTTCCCAGTCCCATTTAATGCTAATTCCTTCCCTCTGCAGTTTATCTCCTATATACCTTAGTTTTACGTAATTGTTCACCTATGGACCTCCCCATAAAACTGTGAGTTCCTTAAGAGCAATGACAGACTGGGTTTTTCTTTGTTTCTTTCTACATTTCATTTTATCCCCTTTTTGCTTAGCACATAGTAGGCATTTCATAAATACATGTTGATTTAATTGACGTGTTGACTAGTCTATAATATCTAGTCAGCCCCAGATGAGACCAGATCATGCTTCCCAACCCATCCATCCACCCTAGCTATCTTCCTGGCTCTGCTGCTGCATTATTGTACCACTACCCACCCTTCATCACTACCCTCTTTCCAGTTCTAGCTCCTAGGAATCATCAACAATTCAACATTACTATTACTTCTGGAAGCTATGTTAATCAACACACTTATGATTCCATTCGCCATCTCTGACTTTACAGATCAAAACAGCCTCTCTTATCTACCACTCCCCATATATGCAATCTCCCTCTGTTAGAATGTAAGCTCATTTCTCCACATATTGATAAGTTTCATTGACTTTTTTCCTTCTTTTCAATAATGATAGTAACTATAATAAGAGGTAGTACTTACATAACACTTTAAGATTTGCAAATATTATCTCATTTGATCCTCACAACAACCCTAGGAGGTAGGTGATATTATTATTCCCATTTTACAGATGGAGAAACTGAGACAAACAGAAGTTAAGTGACTTGCCTGGGGTCGCATCAGCTACCAAGTGTCTGAGATTAGGTTTGAACTCAGATCTTTCTGTTTCCAGATGCATCACTCTCTCCACTACTCCCCCAAGCTGCCAAAATTCATTAACTTTCTCTTGGAGGGAATGGGAGAAGTGATATAGTGGCAAATGTGGGCAACATAAAAGCAAAAGATATCAGTAAAATTGATTCCTTCAAGGCAGGGACTGTCTCTCCCTAGTACTTTGCATAGTACTTGGCATCTAGTAAGGGCTTAATGAATCCTTTTCACTTTGTGCATTTATTCATTTTGACAGAGTAGAGGAAAACTGTCGGTTATTAGTAAAGGCATTATTTTCTCCATTTCATTGCTGAGAAAACAAAAACTAGGATGGTTAAGGGACTTGCATATAATTAAGAGCTAGTAGGTGTCAGAGGAAGGATTCGAACCCAGGTCTCTCCTGATTGCCCAGCCTTTTTCCTACTGCAACATTGCTAATAGACATTGTTTAATTAGTTCTTTTCACCTATGTATTCTCTCCATTTTCATTTTTAAAATTTCTTCATTAAATTGTAAACTTTTCAAGGACAGAGGGGTCCACATTAAACCCAAATTCTGTAAACTCTCTGTCTCCTTGGGCAACACTATGCAACTATGTCCATGAAATACGTGTGTGCAAAGAAAGGTAAAGCTATTGCTACTATAAAGTGATGTAAGTTGATGCTGATAGCATCACTTCTAATCACAAGAAGGAAAAAGGTGCTGTCAGCTTTTTTTTAACTTGATGCCAGTGAGTCAGTGATTGCAAGTGATTCATGGAGGCTACCCCCAAACCGCTATTTCCCCCACAAAAGTCACGTACATGGTATTTAAAGAAATGTCATCCATGTCACCCACGTGTGAAGTGCCTTGCAGGCCTTAAAGTGCTATGTAAATGGGAATTAGTATTATTATAGACAAAGAAGAATCACAAACTACCACATTTTCAACAGCTGTTTTGCAACAACTAGGTGGGGAAGAACAGAATATTAATTTGAGGTGGGTTTTTTAAAATTTACTTTTAGAAGAGAATCTAGAAAAAAAAACCTTTTGGAAGGTAACAAGTTTTAGAAAGTTTTTCTAAGCTAGTTCATTTTTGTTCTGACTCATTCTTCCTCTTTTCTAGCATTCAGCTGTGCTGGGTAAAACTGGTGATGACCAATAATTCATTAATATTCTAGGGACTAAGCGTCACTCCCTACATTTAAGTCAGTCACTCAGGGCCCATTAGCTCTATTAACCCATTTTTTGTGGCCATTCAGTCATTTCAGTTCTGTCTGATTCTTTATGACTCCATTTGGAGTTATCTTGGCAGAGATACTGGAGTGGTTTGCCATTTTCTTTTCCAGAGGATAAACTGAGGCAAACAGTGTGAAGTGACTTGCCCAGGGTCACACAGTTAGTAAGTGTCTGAGGTCAGATTTGAACTCAGGAAGAGGAGTCTTCCCAACTCCAGGCTCATCACTCTATCCGCTGTACCCCTAGCTGCTGCCCCTTTGAGATCATTGCCATCCCTTTATGTACAAGAAGCAGCATTGTTTCAAATGACCTTTCCATAGATGATTTCAACAGTTCAATGACTGGTTCAGTCTTCTTCTCTATCCAAACCTTATCCTTATGCTAGAGAACATTAACATAAATGCAACAGGCACAATATTATTAGACTTGTTAATTGTCTGGTCTCAAATTATAGACTTCCCCAAGGTCTTCACTGACCATAGTTTGAATCCTGCTTTAGATAGACCTTGGACAAATTCTCTCACCTTTCTCAGATTGAGTTTTCTCAACTATAAAATGGGAAAAAAATAACCAAACACCTATTTCACAGGGTTGTTGTGAAGAGCAAATAAAATATGGGTAAGACTTTACAAACTTTAAAGCACTCCTTAAATGGCAGATGATTATTATTAAGAGCATGCTGCTGACAGTGATGTATCTAGTTTTGTTCGTCCTGTTCCAGCCATACCCCTTATGTCTACTTGGTTTCAAGCAACAGTGGTCATGCTGGCTAAACCAGACCTAGCCACAGAGGTGGGAACCACCCCACCCACTGTCTGACTTTCTGTGTCGAGCTTCCTATGTCTGTGACATGGTTGAGCACTCTCCCACCTACACTGCTTAAGGATTTCAAGAGAGCTCTATTTTAATGATACCAGTGTGATGTGACTGAGCTGCGTCTTCCTTCCCTCCTTTATCCATCTGAAGGCATTGCTCTGTTTTACTGCACCAAAGCATCCAAATAAACTCTTCAGCATGCAGGCTAGAATAGTGAGCCCCTTCTCTCACTCTACACCTTGGAGATGATTGCTCTATTGTAAACCTCTGGAAGGAATTATTTAGAGGCCAAGAGACAAGGAGAAATTGTGTTCTGTCTTCTGCATTTTACAGAATCTCAGAATTTCGGCATTGGCAGGGACTGAGTCCAATCTACATATGTCCTTTCCACCTGGTTTCTTCTGCCAACATTCTAGATGATGGACCATCCAAACTTTGTTTTAAAGGCTTCCAATGAAGAGGAATCCCCTAACTCCCTCATTGTGTTTTAAGATAATTTTAGCTATTAGAATGTCTTTTCTGAAATCAAGCCTTCCACCTGCTGTTCCTAAATCTGCCCTCTGCAGGCACTATGCTTTTCTATATAATTACTACACAAAATCCTAATACTAGTACTTCAGGTTAATGCATAACCCTGTTTAAAGGTATAGATAGGCATAAGGAGGTGCCAAACAGTCAGAAATGCATATTCCCTGGTATTTTAGGGGCACGCTGCTGCACATACGTGGTTCCCTGTAGGTTTTATAGATTCATAGACTTGGAAAGTCAAAGGGATGCCAATTTTTGCAGTTCCCCTACTTTATGTGAATAAGGAAACTAAAAACATGACAATTAAAGGGACTTACAAGGAGGGTGAGCAGAACCAAAATAAGGAAGTATAAACTGGCTAACGGAGATGAATGAAAAGATGTGGCCAAGACTCTTGAGGACCACTCTAGGATGTGCCTGGAAAATTGTTAAGAGTCTTTATTCAGGAGATTAATTAATTCAAACATAATAAATAGTTACTAAACAAAGTTTGGCTGGATATATTTGATGTCCATCGTTAATATTTTAATAAAAAAAATTGAAGAGACAACTTGCCTTAGAGACTTTGAGAAACAGGAAAATCTTGGCTAACCACCTGCAAGAGCCTTATAGCCCTGTCAAGGGAGATCAGAGAAAGGTTTCTTGAGCTACCAAGTCACTCCAACCTACCAGCTGACTTGTGTGTAGGTTGTTGCCTAAATAAGCTAGAGACATCAAAACATGCAATACACACTTGTGAGTTTTCTCAGGGACACGTGGGTTTCCCTACCCAAGTACATTCCTCCTAAATTAACATTCTGTAAATTTGTACTCCTCATATACACTGATTCAAGGAAATGAGTAGGTTAGGATGCCGTCATTATTCTGGCTTTGTAATCTATTTAGTAAATGTTTCAATTCTATATTTAGCTTGCTTGTTGTATATTTGTTTGCATGTTGTCTCCCCAATTAGATTTTAAGTTCCTTGAGGGCAGGGACTTTCTTTTGCCTTTTTTTGTCTTTTGTCACCTTAGCACTTAGCACACTGGACTGCACATAGTAGGCACCTAATTAATGTTTATTAATTGATTGACTGAAGAATTTTTAAAAATAAACACCTGAGGTGTTCCTCAAGTCAGATGCAAGTATCAGTAAGAACAATACGTTTTAAACTATATTATATTTAATATATTCCTCTGATTCTTGTTCACTTGCTTATGCCCAGGGCTAGTCTTGTCTGATTAGGGTAAGGCAAATATTAAGATCATTTATCAAAATAATCATTTATTAGTGACTAGAACATGCAAATTTTTTTTAAATGTTGCAATTTCATGGTAATTTTTCCAAAACTTTGTTGGTTTTGTAAGATAAAAGAACAAAGGGCAGGAACTAGAACTATATGTAACCATGACACTCTCTGCTACTATAATTTCTTTTCTAATTCACTTTTCCTCCACTGAAGAAATTCATATGCTATGACATTCCCAGGGAAAGTGAATATTCTCTATTTTGAATTTCTGAATGGTGGTAGGATCAACACTATAACTTGCACTCAAGAAATATTTGTTGATTTCAGATGAGACTAACCTAATGGAAATCTCTACTATTAATCACAATTATTCTGCTAGGTTATTTTGCTAAAGTCTTTTCTGGGAACTTGCTTCAGGCAGGTGGGGTAGCAGCATGGGAGAAGAGTTGGGAGAGTTTGTTAGATGATGTCTATTGTGTCCAAATAAAATCTATCAATAAAGAAGAAAAATGAATAAGGATAATAAAGGTTTGTTTCATGATTACTAAACAATGAACTAAGACCTGCCAGCAATGCTTTTAAAAGACAAATAAAAATCAGTCACAATGGGTCGATTTACTTGACTCAAACAACACAAATAAAATTCACTTCAACATTTATTAGACTCCTCCACCTCCCTCATTTACCTGAGTCCCAAGCCCTTTTCCTAATGAGAAGGAAAGTTAAGACTATAACTGAGTAAGAACTTCCCCCAACCCACAGTTGACTCCAGCTTCCCTTAGCTGGAAACAAAATAAAACTAAAAACAGGAAATGTTTGTGATATGTTACTGACATCCTTTTTCAAGTCATACAATTTTATAGTTGAAAAGAATACTAGAATTTATATATTCCCTTCATTTTACAGTCGCGGAAACTAAGCTTAAGTCTACTCAAGGATCAACAGTTTTTAATGGCCGAGCTGAGAACTTAACCCAGAACTTTATATTCCAAGTTCCATGACTTTCCCACTACAAATTTCATGGTCTGCCCAGTTATCAGTCATAGGGACTTGCAGTGTTCATGATGAGTGTAAACATATATCCCATCATGAAGACAACTGCAGTTTACACGACAACATATGTTCACAGGGAGAAAAAAGTAAGTCTGTAGGTTGATAAGTTCAGTATCCAAGTGGCCACTTACTCCCTTTCAGGCATTTTGATATGTTTAGAGTGACAGGCAAAGACCATTATAGCTAGTCAGAGTCTTAGAAAGAGCATTTTAGTGAAATTGCTTCATTTTACTGATTAGGGGGTTATAAAAAAGAAAGCCTGGAATTGAAGTGCTAGACTGTCTTCATTCTGCTTTTCAAAAGCAGTGGTCGAGGAATCAACCAAAAGGTTTTTGCCATTGATTTTTTTTCTCTTTGTTCTGCTTGACAGGAAGATTGACACTTCTTTTTCAATTTTTTTATTTGTAAAAATTATGTCTTTCAAGTATTTTAGAAGTAGTTCCACTTAGAGTTCTCTTTTTCCATGTTTCTAAATAATGCTAATTTGGACAGGAGTTGTTCTCCACTTAGCACTAAAGAAAATCCCTATAGGATAGACAAGTAATTTTATTTTAGTTTAATTTTCTTATTTAGTCATAGGATATTAACTCTAAAAGACTTTCATGTGCTATGATCCATCATTTAGCAGTGATGTGCTATTTCTTCCAGCCTATAGTCTCTTGAATAAGTTCATTCAAAGGTTTACATTAATTTGACCTCCAGTTTGAGGGAAAAAAATAGAACTACATATTCTAGACTACATACTCATTGATTTGCTATGCCTAAAATCATAGCTTAATGAAGTTTGAAGAATCGACTTCTGGGAATGTTTGGGGGTAGAAACGTTGACCAAAATATACAATTTTTCCAAAGGAAGATACCATAAAATATTTTTACTGTAAAACACACATAATTCCTTGTAAGCTCCACTAAATGCAATTAAAATAAAGTCAACATTTGAGCAGTTTTAATAAAACTGAGCCTCTTGTATAAAGTTCAAGACTTTTTTGCAAATTATGTATTAAATATGTTTTTTTAGAAGGCAAGGACACATTATATATATATATATTATATATATATATATATTATATATATATATATATCTGAAACCGTTTCATTCCACCAATATGCCAATAACTCAGTATTTTGTTGAAAAGCATCCCATTTCTCACACCCAATTCTTTTGCAAGCATATTGAAAAAGAAATCTAATTTTTTAAAAGTTTGGTACTCTTGCATTCTCCCTTTTTATTGATCTTCCAATCACTCACCTGTGAATATCTCTAGAATTCTAAAATGATCCTCAGGTTATCTTCCTCTTTGGGAAGGTTCAGGCACACTCATCAATTTCATCCTGTCAGCAAGATGTGAATTCAAACAGGGTCGTAGAAAAAAGACAACCAAAAGGCTAAAATTATGAAAAGTAAATTGCTGAATTACCACTTCCTATTTGGAAGTGACGCCTTTCTAGACCCAAGCTGAATGCTTAACCATGCATGTCCTGTAGCTTGCAAAATTACACATAAACTGTCCTTGAACTTCATGAACATTTAGAAAATCAAAAGAACAGAACCAGTGAGGTTACAGTGAGGAAGATGGGAGGAAAGGTGATATGAACTAGACATTTCACTCAGGCCAAGGACATCTTTCTTTCACTATATTCTAAAATTCACTGGAATCCACTAAAATTCAGGAAAATATATCCATTTAAAAACTTAACAGTGACCATTTTCCCCACCCCAAGATTGTGGAATCTCTAGATTGGAAGGGAAGAAACCATTTTGGCCTTTCTTTTCTAATGGAACAGCCCCCAGATTTGCAATCAGAAAACTCAAATTGCAATAACAGTCTACTGTTACCCAGCTGGCTGACACTGGACAAGTCACTGTATTTTTCTAAACCTTGACTTCTTTATCTACAAAATAACCCAAATCGCAAAATGGAGGTGATAATGCTTTTACTACCTGCCTCACAGGGCTGTCGTGAGGATTAAATGAGTTAATTGGGGCAAAACTCTGCAACCTTAAACTACTACAGGTACATACACATAAGTTAATTGTGTTATAGTAGGAAGAGCACTAGAATTGAGGTCAAAAGACTTAGATTGAAGAGAACATTATATACAGTGACAAAAATATTGGTTTAATTTCATCACTTTGGGTAAATAAGTCATTTTGACTATTATAAATACCCAAATTAACTATAAAGGACTTATGAAGGAAGATACTATCTGTGGGAAGGAGAAGAAATTGATAAATAGAAGTACATA
>CM053584.1:324905206-324933979 GCA_028627135.1 Pseudochirops cupreus | reverse complement strand
CGGGGTAGGAAGCCTTGGAGTGATTGACCAAATGAATGTCCTTTGTTTATGGTTGGAGACTAATCTCCATTTGAGAAGAGACTTTTGACTGACTAAATGAATGTACTGTCTAGGGGTGGAGTAGTACCTGGATTGGATTGAGAATTTACTTGCTAAAGGAATAAGTTACACTGTATTTTGACTTTCTCTGTTCTGTGAATGTTTGCTAAATAAATGAGGTTTACTATGCTGGTAATCTGAACCTTGGAAGTTGCCTTTGCTTGGCATTACAGACTTACATGAACTAACGGTGAGTACAGTGTGCAAAACCAGAAGAACATTGTACATAGTAAAAGAAATACCGTGCAATGATCAACGTTGATAGATGGCTTTTCTCAGCAATACAATGATCTAAGACAATTCCGAAGACTCATGGTGGAAAATGCTATCCACATCCAGAGAAAGAACAATGGAGTCTGAATGCAGATTGAAGCATACTACTTTCTCTTTGGGAGTATTTTGTTTTTTTCTTCCTCAAGGTTTTTCCCTTTTGTTCTGATTCTTCTTTCACAATATGACTAATGTGGAAATATATGTATACAATTGTATGTGTTTAGCCTATATTAGATTGCATGCCACCATCTTAAGGTGGGGGAAGAAGAGGAAGGAAGGGAGAAAAAAAATTGGGAACTCAAAATCTTATAAAAGTGAATAATGAAAACTATCTTTACATGCAATTAGAAAAAATAAAGTACTATTAAGTGGGGAGGGGGAAGAAAATTCATTTGCATTATTAACATTTCCTTCATCACTTTCTTTACTATCAACTAAATGATAAATGCAAAACCTGACTTGTGACCTATGCTGATTTCTGAAGTATAAACACCCACAATGAAAATTTAACAATTGACTCTGGGCTCTAATCAATCTATCTCCAGAACACCCCTGAAGCTATGTGACTCAATAGATTGGGGACTGTATCTGGAGTTAGGAAAACCTAAATTCAAAGTCTGCCTCAGACACTAGTTACGTGACTGTGGACGAGTTCCTCAACCTTAATCCACTTCAGTTTCCTCGACTATTAAATGGGGATGATAATAGCTCCTACCTCCTAGGGTTTTTAGGATAAAATGAGATAATATTTGTAAAATTCTTCAATAACCTTAAAGTACATAAATGCTAGCCACATGGCACAGTGGATAGAGTGCTGAATCTGTGATCAGGAAGATCCAAGTTCCAATCCGGCCTCTGACACATATTAGCAGTGTGATTCGGGGCAAGTTGCTTAAAAAAAAAATTCTGCCTCAGTTTCCTCATCTGTGAAATAAGGATAACACCTACCTTTCAGGGTTGTTGTGAAGATCAAATGAAATCCTTGTTAAGCACTTAGCAAGGTGCTTGATATACAGGAGGCATTATGTAAATGTTAGCCATTATTATCATCATATTAATAATGAATTATGAATAATTAATTATGACATATAGTTATAATTAATTATTATCAATCACTAAATACAACAAGAATTACCAGTAACCAAGGCAAACAAGGAAGTAAATTCAGCATCACTGAAACTTGGTGGAAGGGACACATGAGAGGAACATTGGTATTGAAGGGGTATAATAGTTAATAGGGCAGTGGAACAGGATTGGCTTTTAGGAAGTTATACTCATCTAAGAAAATCTGAGAATTGGAGAAGGAGTCATAGTCAAGAATCAAGAGAGAAAAAGATCCATCCTTACCCACAGCACTCCATCTCCTGCCTTTGTAGTGACTCTTCCCCCCATTTCGGGAATGCCCTCCCACCTTGCCTCTGTCTTTTAAATTCCCTTGTTTCTTTCAAAAATCTGCTCAAGCAACACCTCTTACATGGTCTTCCTTGATCTACTCCAGTTGCTAGTGTTCTCTCCCCACTCTCCCAAAAATGATTTTGTATATATATTTATTTTATAGTTGTGTGTACATTTATCATCTATACATTTATTTTATATATATTTGTCTCCCCCCAAAAGAATGAAGTTGCTCAAAAGCAGAGATTGTTTCATTCTTTTACTTTTTTTTATCCCCAGTACCAAGCAGTTGCCTGCCTACCACATACTATAAATAAATTCTTACTGACTGATTGATTGAATGAAAAAAAATCAGAAGTAGTGTGGGGGTGGGAGTACACAGCAGACCAACCAATCAGCATGAGATCATGAGTTTGGAAACAGATGTGGAGACAATATGCAAACATCTCTGTACAAACCTGTCTCACACACATGCGGTCATCCTCTAGACCATAACCATCTGCTTCCTCTCCATTCCCTGTAGCCTGCCAGCACTGCCATCTGACCTCTTATAGAACCTAAGCACCCCAAGTCTTAGCATCCTCCATGTTGCAGACCCTCTATCTAGAACTTCTGGGCTTTCCATCTGTGCTGTAGATAGACTTTCCTCCTCCAAATGGTGTGAGCTTCTTAAGAGAAGAAATTGTCTCAAGCTCCATTGTTTATGCACACACAAATTAGGGGGAAGGAAGAAGGGAATAACCGTGTATACAGTTAGTGCCTACTACTGAGCTGGGTTCCTTTTACAAATCTCTGTTGATCCTCATAACAACCCTACAAAGTCAATGCTATTTTTATCCTTTTTTTTTTTACATTTGAAGAAAATAAGGCAAACAGAGATTAAGTGACTTGCCCAGATCCCCTGACTCCAAGATTCATATGTTCTCCATTTTGCAACACTGCTTCCCACATGAAAATGAACCTTTTGGCCTTAAAATTTTGTTACCAGAGAGTTATTCCATTTCTCCTTGCTAGATGCCAGATTTCTCTATCTGCAACTATTGTTTCAAACAAAAATCAAATTAAAGTAGCACATATTCACTGACTGCTTATTGTGAAGAAAGCACTGTGTCAAGAGATATGTCAAAAGGGCCACGAAAATATGTAAGACATTGTTCAGACCTCCAAGGAGCTTGCAATATAACTTGGAAAAATGGCATCATTATATGAAGAATGATTCAGGTCAGTGAGGTAATAAGGCCCCTTCATCAAGGGTAGAGTAATTGAGTAATATCAGCAGTGCAGTTCCAAAGAAATTCTGCTAAACCCTATGTTTATTCTTATCAGACCTATTCATGAACATAATATTCAAAACTAGCTGTGTTTGCATACCCTGCATTTGAGTATCAGCTATCTTTGTCCACCTCAGTATGAAATGCCACAACCTTCTAACTTTATGGTTCAGGCAGTGGTAACACTATTCTCTCTCTCTGTCTCTCTCTCTCTCTCTGTCTTTCTCTCCCCTCTTTCTCTCTCCCTTCCTTCCTCCTTCCTTCTCTCTTTTCTTTGTTTCTCTGTCTGTCCTCTCTCAATCTTTCTGTTTTTGTCTTTCCTTCTCTTTCCCAATCTCTCTCTCTCTCAATCTCTCTCCCCCTTTCACTCTCTCTGTCTCTTCTCCTTCTCTTCCTTTCTTCTTCTTCTTCTTCTTCTTCTTCTTCTTCTTCTTCTTCTTCTTCTTCTTCTGCTGCTGCTGCTGCTGCTGCTGCTGCTGCTTCTTCTGCTTCTTCTGCTTCTTCTGCTTCTTCTGCTTCTTCTTCTCTCTTTCAATCCCTGTTTCTTTTTCTAAGTTTCTCAATATTTCTATCCCCCCTTCTCTTTCTCTTCCTCTTCCTCCTCCTCCTTCTTCTTTTTCTTCTCTCTCTCCCTCTCCCTCTCCCTCTCTCTCTCCCTTCCTAGTCGACTTTCCAGGTACACTCACGTGCATCTCTGTTTTCCCATGGCCTGACAGTAATAGGAACCAAGTAGCTGTCAGGGAAGCAATTGTATATGTCTTGAGTATAAGTGAACATGCCCATGCATTTTACATATTTTTCAGTAAATCTTGTGGTTAACTTAAGGAGGCCACATCACTGTTTCTCGAAACCCCAAACTTACCCAAATAACACAAGAAGTTGAATAATAACAAAACAATACAAGAGATGCCATGAGATAGTATAAGATTTATGCTAAATGTGTACCTTAGCTAAGTGGTATCCAATATTGGTGCTTGATGATCTCAAAGGGTATGTGGCCAATCAGTGGATGGGAAGATGGCTTCTATCCCACCTTCCTAACAATGCCCACTCATGGGACTTAACTGCAATGCAAGCACATATATCCTTTATACCTTATCATCTAACCCCACCCCCCTCCACTCTGACCTTTCTCAATATTGAGCACGCCTCTAGCTTCTCCTCTTCTGCATCAGGTCTTAGCCCCTGAGGAAAGTGGAAAGTAATAAAAATTACAACCCAGGTACCCATAGCAGTGGCTACTCAGGTATCAATGGGAAAATTATACACACATCGCAGCTCTGACACACCCACTTCCAGCCTTCCAAAATACTTCTGGCCTCAGGAGGTACCTGTTGTTGAGATGGTTCTGTGCTCCAACGCACTTGTGCTTTTGAACAAGAAACTCATCTCACTGCTTTTAATGTGGTGGAGGACAGAGTGATTAATATAGGATGATAAGGCATCACAGATTTTATGAACTTATCCCCTATCCCCAGCATATCCCTCTTCCATACTTTCCAATCTCTCTTAAGAGCAACCACCATTCTCCTGGTTCACCCAAATTTGCAACCTTGGGTATGATCCTCACTGACTTTCCTTTCTTTCACTCCACATATACAGTCATTTACAAAACCTTGTCATTTTGACCTCCACATCTCTTGTATCTATTCCTTTTCTCCACTCACCCAAGTACCACCCTAGTTCAGGCCCTCTTCACTTCTCACCTGAACAATGGCAATGGACTCTTAATGGGTCTCTCAGCCCCTAGTCTTTGCCCACTCCCTAGACTTGACATAGTGATTTTTCAAAAGACAAAGACTGACCAGATCCTCTTCCTACTCAGCAAATCCCAGTATCTCCCTATGGCTTCTAGGATCAAATATAAACTCCTCTTTGGGGCATTTAAAACCATTTACCACCTGGACTCAATCTACCTTTGCTGCCTAATTATTTCCCCCACCTCAACTCTACAATCTAGCCAAAGCTGCTCTTTTTATTATTTCTCATACTTGCTCAAAAACACAACTAAAACATCCATACATCAATAGGAAATCCATATACTATAACCATTCATTAAACAGAATCACATAAAGAAGAATTGATTTACCCTGAAAACTTTCTGCTGAATTGAAAGTAGAACCAATTTACTTTTGCATGTTTTTGCATTTCATATGAATAGTTACATTACTCCTAATGAAGACCCGTTATCTTTACTGTTGTAAACTATGATTTTATTGTTGTCATGTATCTTTCAAGATTCAGCTACTTGGCTACCTATGCTGATCAAATTAACTGGATAAATAATTACTAACAAATAATTATTATTTACTTCTGGCTTATCCTTAGAACTTAATAATACTTTAGCAAGAACAAAAAAGGCTTTTATACTTTCAATAGACAAAATTTTAAAACATCTTGAAAACATTATTTCATCTTTGTCTCATCTTTTTTACTTCTTATTTTTGCATTTGTTTTATAATGCATGATGTATGAACACGGCAGTACATGCATATGTACTGATAAATAAATATACATATTTGGCCAGGCATACTCAAAATTTTTAATGGATAGGGTGTGCAAATCAAAAAAAATTATAGGCTACTGGCTTAAACCAACATGTAAGAGGACTGCAAAAAACATTTTAATTTATTTACCTGAGAAAGTCATATTAAAAAAATTTTTTCCTAATGTATATGTCTCAGTTTGATCTGATTTATAATAAAGCTTTGGTTTGATTTGTACCTTAATGCCACACTGGTCCATGTTCTATCTGCCTGCCTCCTAAAGGACACATCAGTTTTAATTCGTTTCTCACTCAGTATTGTATCACTCAGGTGGTAAACTGTGGTGGCATCTTTTAGGTTTCTACCATTGGTGAAAACCTTGGGTTGAATGTAAGACTTTTCTGTTGCATTTTGATAAGAAGCCTGACTCACAATTTTTTTCTTTAATGTTTCAATTCATGCAAGATCTCACTAACATGGGCATTCCTTTCAGTAGTGCAGATTGAAACCCATTCACATTCTCTTATCCTAAGTAATGCTTGCCCATGTCATTCCAGAAATTTTCTATTTGGGGGTCATTCAAAGTGTTGGGAATATTCCTTTAGACCTTTTGACTTTGCATGGCTAGTAATGGAACATATGGACTGTGCACTAGTCTCTCTCTTTCTCTCTCTCTCATCACATGATCAACACACCTCCTTATCTTAATCATAATTCTCTGATGGTATCTTTGCCTTCTTCTACGCAGTCCTTTACTGGTAATATGTTGCAGCCTCCTGGTGGCATAGTGGATAGAACGTTAGACCAGGAGTCAGGAAGACTCATCTTCCTGAGTTCAAATCTGGCCTCAGACACTAATTAAGCTGCATGACTCTGTACAAGTCACTGTTTGCCTCAGTTTTCTACTCTACAGAATGAGCTGGAGAAGAAAATGACAAACCACCACAATATCTTTGCCAAGAAAACCCAAAGGGAGTCATGAAGAGTTACCACTGAACAACAATGTCAACTCTACATGCTCATCCTGTACCCCACCATTGCCTTTCGTAGGACCTACAGCTCTGATTCCTCAGTGACTGATACACTATGACTCACAACCATATAGTATCAATGAAGCCTATTGGAGTTAAGCAAAATGAGCCTTTTTTTTAGGGAGAAACTTGGTATAACAAAAAAGTATTAAGCAATTTCCAGTGGCAGTCCAACCCACTCCCTTCTTCCTGTTCAGTTCTGGGCCTACTTCACTGTCCATCAGTAGTATCTGTTCAGGATGTATGTGGTTATGTATGGTATTAGAAGAATAAGCAGTGTCCTCGGGCTTGAGGAAATCAAGATGATACCATCTACAAATAGGAATGTTTTCAGGACTCTGTGATGGACGTCCTTCATGACGGTGGAAAATATCACTGGTAAGCGTATGCACCCTTGTTTTATTCTTCACCTAAAATTAATTTAATTGGTAATTAAATCAATTCAGATTCCAAGTTCCTCGAGGACAGGGATTTTCTTTGGTCTCTTTTTGTATCCCCAGAGCTTAGCACTGTGCATTGCACACAGCAGGTGCTTAATAAATATTTATTGAATTGAATTAATAATCAAAAGATCACCTAACAAGTTTATGTTATTATATTTTAACAGACTTTATATATTTAATATAATAATATTATATATTTAACTTAATACCATATTTTCATTTTTCACAGAATCTTGAAATTTAAATATTTGCCTTTAAGACATCTTGTTGGACAAGGGTTTCAAAGTGACATAACCCAAGTTTGCATAAAGTCAATGGAATATTGGAGTTGAAGAAATCCTGGGTTATAACCATCAAATTAAGGATCTGTATATAGTTCTGAAGGATTATTCAGATTTGAGTTTTAAATTTTTATAGCAATATTTTTGGTAGTAACAAAGAATTAGAAGGAAAATGAGTACCAGTTTATTTGGGGAATGCCTAAGCAAATATTGGTGAATTAACATAATGAAATGTTGTTGCTCCATTAAAAATCGTGAAGATGAATCCAGAGAAA
Organism: Pseudochirops cupreus; assembly: GCA_028627135.1. Taxonomy (NCBI): domain Eukaryota; kingdom Metazoa; phylum Chordata; class Mammalia; order Diprotodontia; family Pseudocheiridae; genus Pseudochirops; species Pseudochirops cupreus. The sequence continues at coordinate 324,926,425 of CM053584.1, read as the reverse complement.
CACAGTAATGCTTACGGGAACTAATGTACATCAAAATAAATAAACAACACACATTTATTAAAGGCTTACTATGTGCTGAGTACTGGGGATATAAAAGCAAAAATGAGAAAGTCCCTGCATTCAAGGTATACACAATCTATTGGAGAGGCAACGTGTGTGTGTGTATACACACATATATACACATACATATATATTAGTTTGAACAGAATATATATATAAATCCCACAGAGAAATCTGGGGCAGGGGGGAGACTAACACTGAGAAGCACTAACAACTCAGAAGATCAGAAAATGAGTCATGTTGGAGGGGGTCCTTGACCTGAGCTTTGAAGTAAACTAGGAAGGAAATAGCAAATCACTCTAGTATCTTTGCCAAGAAAATCCCATATGTGGCAACAAAAAATCAGACACAACCTGATGATTGAACAACAACAGCAACAACTCCCAAAGGGGAGAAGGGGGTATGTTGCAGGTGTGTGGAAGAGTCTTTGTAAAGGCACAGTTCTGGAACGTAGAATTTTATATGTGAGGAATACCAAGAACATCAGTTTGGCTAAACCATTGAATGCATGAAAGGGAATAATATGCAAGAAACCTAGAAAGTTAGGCAGCAACCTAGTGGTAAAGGGCTTTAAATGATCAAACAGAGAAGTCTGTATTCAGTCCTAGAGGTAATAAGGAATCAGTAGATTTTAATAAGCAGAGAAGTGGTATTGTCAGACCTATGCTTTAGGAGTAGATCTTTGTCAAAGGTTTGGGTGATGGAGTAGGGAGATTCTTAAAGCAGAGAGGCTAATTAGCAGGCTCTTGAAATAATCTAGACATAAAATAAAGGTCTGAAGTTGGGTGCTCATTCTCTATGTGAATGGTAAAAAAAAAAAGAGAGAGATATTCAAAAGATGTTGTGGAGGTAAAAATCACAAAATTTCACAATCACTTGGACATGTGGGAGAATGAAGAACCAGTTGTGACTCCAAAGGTGTAAGCCTGGATCACCAAAAGATATCGGTGCCTTCCTTGGCAATAGGAAAGTTTCAGAAAAGGGGTATGGATCTTAGTAGAAATATAGTAAGCTCTGTTTTGGATGCAATGAGGTTGAGATCCCTAAAGGACATCCAATTGAAAATACTGAATAAGAATGGGAGAAGGAGAGGACCAACTGAGTTACCAAACTAGCTGGGTCCCCTTTCAGGCAACTCAATCTATTCACAGGTTGTGTTTGTCCTTTGTTTTCAAAGAGGACCATGGCATTAGGGAAATGATGACATGACTTGCAGTTGACTATGATTTGAGTGAGAAAGGGCTGTGCAAGGTCATCAACTTCACTTTCTCCTCCAGAGCCATCTGGATCCAGTGACCAGATATTCATCAGGATGACTGGAGATGGCCCAGGATACAATGGCAGAGCCTGGCCTTTTTAGGCTAAGGCCTTTTCAGGTACTCAGAGCAAGGTAATGCCCATTCAGCAAATAGGCCTTTTTAAGAAGTAAGTCAAGGGATGGCCCCTTTAACTGGGAAAAAAAATAAAAAAATAAAAACAAGGTAGGAGAGGAAGAGCCTCAGGCTTGCTGTTCCAAAAAGAAACAGTTACCATTGACATTGAGTCTATGATAGGAGGTCCCAAAATGCAGTCATGAATTGAAGCTTGGGTAGGGAGGGATCTAATGTGGTTCAATCTGTGAATGAACTTCAGAGTAAACAGGGTTGAAAATTTTGGAAAGAAAGAGAGAAAGTGAAAGAGAGAATGTGTGTGTGTGTGTGTGTGTGTGTGTGCGTGTGAGAGAAAGAGAGAGAGAGACAGAGAGAGAGAGAGAGAGAGAGAGAGAGAGAGAGAAGGAAAAGGAAAGAATCTAGCCAGTGAACCTCAAATTAAGTGGGCATCTGGCCTACTTTGATGGCCAGAATGGCCATCAAAATTTACCTTCCTTTGGAGAGGAAAAGGAGGCGAGAGAGAGGGAGAAGGAGAAGAAGAGAAACAAGGAGAAGGAAAGGAAGACGAAGAGGAAGAGGGAGAAGAAAAGAGAGAGGGAGAGGGCCTCTCCTCTCCAAAGGAAGGTAAATTTTGATGACTAGAAGCTGTCCACTTAACTTCGGGTTTACTGGCTAGATTCCTTCCTTCCTTCCTTTCTTTCTTTTCCTTCCTTCCTTTCTTCCTTCCTTCCTTCCAAAGGAAGCTCATAGATTGGACCACAACAGGTCCCTACCCAAGCTCCATTTCATGACTGTATTTTTGGACCTCCTACCATAGACTCAGTGTCATTGTTAACTGTTACTCTTTGGAACAGCAAGCCTGAGGCTTTTCACCTTCCAGATTAACTTTTTTTTCATTTTTCTAATTAAAGGGGCCATCCTTTGACTCACTTCTTAAAGAGGCCTATTCACTGAATAGGCATTACCTCGCTCTGAGTACCTGAAAAGGCCTTAGCCTAAAAAAGGCCAGGCTCTGCCATTGCATCCTGGGCCATCTCCAGTCATCCTGATGAATATCCGGTCACTGGATCCAGATGGCTCTGGAGGAGAAAGTGAGGCTGTTGACCTTGCACAGCCCTCCCTCGCTCGAATCAAAGTCATCATTTCCCTGATGCCATGGTCCTCTTTGAAAACAAAGGACAAACACAACGATCCAATAGAAATACAGTGATGAGAAACTGGAGCTCAAGAGATAGAATAAGTCTGGTGAAAGGGATCTGAGGACCATCTACTTAGATAAGATAATTAAGCCCATGGCCCTGATAAAGGTTACTTTCCTATTCAGAAATTCTCTATCATACTGTAGCTCCAAGAGGATGAGGATTGTATCATTTTTCATTTTTATATCTTCTACACACAGCACTACGTCTTAGACATACTAGGTGATGCAATAGATAGAGTGCTGGACCTGGAGTCAGGAAGACTCATCTTCCTGGGTCCAAATCTGGCCTCAGACACTTACTAACTGTGTGACCCTGGGCAAGTCATTTAACCCTGTATGTTCCAGTTTCCTCATCTCTCATGAGCTGGAGAAGGAAATGGCAAACCACTCCAGTATCATTGCCAAGAAAACCCCAAATGGGGTCACAAAAAGTCAGACACAACTGAAACAAGTGAACAACAACAAAAGTAATAATAATAATGATAGCTAGTGTTCTTTCATCTGCACCATATTACCCTGAGAGGCACCAGACCCAATTTATATAACATGTGTTATATGATTATATATTATACATTACGTGAAATATATTATATATCTTTCTAGTTTGAGAATGCAATGAAACAACTATGAATTTTCTCAGAAGAGACCTCTGGTCCTTCAACCTCAGTAGGCAAAGTCCTTAAAAGTTCTTAAAACAGTAATGAAGAAGCCTCTGCCCATGTTCTAGAAGGGCCTACGTGAGGGGTCACGTGGATTAACGGAGTGCTCTTTGCTGAGTTCGCAGTGTGCTCCAACTAATGATAAGACCAAAGTAGGCTAAGTTTACAATTAAAGTTTACAATTAAGTATTAAGCTTTGCCAGGGAAACTGTATAGACAAAGACAGTGATTTTTAGCTAGAGTCAAGCATCTGTGTATCTACTAGTATGAAATGGGGTAACCACACAACTCTCTTCTCTTTCTGAAACCCTCAATCATAGATATTTGTCAGGCTTTGATATCTGCAAAACCCACAGACAAAGATATGTGAGGGAAAAAAAATCTCTTGACTTGCAGCTGCAAAGAGCTGGTAACCTCAGTTACTAATAAAGTGAGGTTAAAGTTATAGGTTGAGTGAGTGATTTTATTCCCAGACCTTCCACTGACTCATTGCACTCCTTAGTGACCCAAATTGCATAAACTTTCAGGGTTTCCATCTTCATTCTCTATAAATGACAAACTCATTTGAGGTGCTACCTACATGATATAGAATGGTAATTTATTAATGAATGGCTTAAGGTCACAGCCATAGGGCTGATCTAGGGGTGACAGAGTCAATTGAAAGGTCAACCAATCAACAAGAATTCATTAAAAGCACCTATTATGTGCCATGCACTGCCCTAAGCCTTGGGGATACAAAAACAAAAGACTAAACAGTCACTGCTCTCAAGGAGCTTACATTCCACCCAGGGAGATAATAATTTTATACACACACACACACACACACACACACACCACATACATACATACACGTGTACATATACATTTGCATATATATCATACATATATACACATTCCCCATATATTCACTTACAAAATAAATACTAAATAGTGAAGAAAGGAGGATACTAGAATTTGCTGGGGCTGGTAGTGGAGAGTCAGCAATGGCTTTATGTGCCATTGGTGCTAACGTTTAGTCTTGAACATCATCAGAGATTCTATGAGTCAGCAGTGAGGAAAGAGTACCGCCTGGCATGGAATTCAGAGATAAATTTAGAGATATATGAGGAATATGGAGAAAGTCAGTTTGGCTGGACTATAGAGTGAATGGAGGAGACTACTGTACGAAAAGGCTGGAAAGGTAGGTTAGGGACAGATTGTGAAGAGGTTTTATGTGTGTTATGTCTAGCATACATAACCACATATATGTATAATATGTATGAATGTGAGTGTGTATGTATGTATATATATGTGTGTGTGTGTGTGTGTGTGTGTGTGTATGTGCGTATATAGGTTAGCATCTCACCCATAAGACAGGCAATTTCCTCACCCTTCTTATGGCTCTGTGTTAATAGGTCTTTCATTTTGTAGAGATTACCAGAGCTAGAAGGAATCACCTTTAGGACCATCTGGTCCAATTCCTTCATTTTACAAATGGGGACACTGATGGACACCCAGAGACATGAAGGGAGTTATCCAGGACCAAACAGGTGGTAAAAGGGAGAAAAAAAGACTAAAATCCAACTCTCAGTCCTGTGCTCCTCTTTCCAGGGATGTCTAGACTAGACTAGTCACATTAAGATTACCAGCATTACCACCAGGTATTACTCATTTACCAAATTACATTTTTTTTGGAGAAACACTAGGTAGAGGACTCTGAACACTGAGCTCCTGGAAAGGTACTGGAGAAGGAGTTTGGGGGGGCATTGCCACAAATTACACTTTACCTTTTTGGCTAATGCTGACTCTGAAGTAAATTGATTCATACTTCTAGGTTCTAGGTTCTGCTCTTGTTCTAATAAGATGTTATCTGAACTATTGCCACCATTTCAGTTTGTCCTGCCTACTCCATCACTTTCCATGGCTACCTGCCCGTTTCCTTCTTCTGTTGTTTCCCCAGTTGTTAACGCCCTTCCCTTTCAGATTACTGTACCTCTGCTTTGTGTATATTTTGTATTTATTTACTGAGATGTCTTCCCCACTGTAATCCATGCTTCTTTTGCCTATCTTTATATTCCCTCTGCTCAGCACCATGCCAAGCATTTAAGTGCTTCATAAATAGTTGTGAACTAATTGACTTCTTTCATTTTTATTTGCTCTATTCCAGTATGCTGAGACTGCCTTCTACATGCCCCTCCCTCTTTTTTTTTCATTATCTGTGTCTTCCTTCCTTTGGCTAATACCTTCTCTCTCTTCAAGTCCTCTGCCCTACCACCATTTTCTACTTTATTTGAAAGTAAATAATTAAGGAAAAAGTAAAGAGAGAAGATACTTTTAAAAACAACTGTCCCAATAGCTCTAACTTAGAATTTTAATGGTAGTCCTTTTTGAACTTAGCGACTGGATCACCACTAATAATTTGGTAGGGAAAGATGGTGTGGCCTGAACCCATGATTTTATCAGTGAAAAGGAACTCCCAGTGTACAAACTCCTTCCACTGATACAGATCTGTAACTTACGGTCTCATTTTAAATGAATGTAATTATGCCTTCTTTCCTGACAGTCAGAAAATTAGCTCTTCTATATAAAATTTTTTCAAATAACAAGTTCCCCTTTTTTAAGATCTAAAACTAGTGCTTTTTAAAGCCTTTTTAAGTGGAAAAGGCTACATCAAGGTGCACAGAGTGCCCTATACACCATAGAGTTTCACAATTAATTTCCCCAACCTGATATGAGTTTTAAGTTCTTGTGCCAGCTTTCTCAGTTTTTGCCTGTTTCTTCCCTCATGATCAGATTGTCAGCTGTTAATTCTGACTCTGATCAATACATCTTGTCCCCATATTCCATTTCATTTGCTGCCTCTGATCTGTTATTGACCAAGACGCCAAAGAAGCCAAGCTTATTAGAACTGTTTCCCAAGTAAGAATCAATAGAGTTTTCTACCAGCAGTAAAGCATATGAGTCTCAGTGCATGGACAATGTGCCACCTATTTCTACTATGCTGATAACATGTTTTTAAAAATGTGCTTCCTCTCTCTTTTTCCTGCTATATTTTTTGGCTATCTTTCAGGAAGCTGAAGTTTAAAATATCCTTGTGCTAAGTGAGGTGTTTGTATTCTAGATCTGGGAAAGATTAAGTAAAACATATGATTTTATGATGTAAGATACTATGTCAAATTCTTCTATCTCCCAATTCAATTTACCCCAATTCACTAGGCATCTCTTGTCTTCTATGTTCTAAGCGTTATGCTAGGCACAAGAGATTCTAATACAAGAAAAAACCAAACGATTTCCACCCTTAAGAAGCTTACACTATACTGGAGGGGTGGGGGATAAAGTTCATACAAGATTTATCCCACATTATTGTCACTAAAAGTTCATTAAAGGAAGTAAATAAATGAGATATAAACGTATGCTAGCTTTGGGAGCAAACACAAACACTCGGTTGAGTATGTAGCTATGCACTGCACAGCTGCTAAGGGACCCAACTGATCCCTGAAAATCTTAGTGAAAAAAGGCACTCCTATCCATTCAGTTTGGTTATATTCTCTTATTTTTTAAAAATAGTGGATACTGCAAAGGAATAGCAAACTATAATGTTTAGTTCTAAAAAATGATATTAACCTAGATGTCAGTCTTGAATACTAGAGTATAAGATCCCTCAAGGACAAGGTCTAAATTGTGAAATAATTCTCATGTTGACTGAAGCCGATCACCTCTGAGGTCATACTGTAATCGTTCTAAAGAAATTAAATAAATAGCTGGAGTAACACAATGGCCACTAATGTCTCTGTAATCCCATTTACTGAAATGGCAAAACTAACTGCTGCCTGTTTTTGCTGCTTGTTTCAGACACCTGCAGACTCTTCAGTTGATGGATTGTTTTTTCTTCCATTTCAGTGGGGAGATGGAGTCTACCACCTTAAGCATTTGTCTTTCTAGGCCTTGTTGAATTACAGCAGTGTGAGTCCTCTTCAGTAGGAATGTTAACCATTTAGGCTGATTTATTATTGTCTATGGATATAGCTCCATAGGGCCTGTGGGAAATGAAAAGAATTCTGGACTTAAAGCCAGAAAAGACTTGCATTTCAATCCCACTTTCAAAATTTACTAGTTTCATAAAACTGAAGAGTCTTTTATCCTCTCTGAGCTTCAGTTTCATCAGTTTTAAAGTGGGGGTATTAATTCTCTACCATAGAGGATTGTTATGAAACTCAAATAAGATGCTATATGTATAACATTGCAAATCTCAAAGCCCAGTGAAAAAGTCCATTATTGCTATTATGTTTATATGTCCTTTCCACTGTGCTCTTTTATGCTCTACCCATCAATATCTTCACTGCCTTTTTTTTTTTTAACTCTTTTCCACACAAGTCTTTCTTAGCTTCTGCCAGTCTAACAAATCTCTCACCCTCCACCCAATTTGCTGCTGGCATCTTGTTCTGTTTACCTGTAGTACACTCCCGTCTGCTTCCTGGCAGCTCTCATCTCTCCCCACTTCGAAAACTCAGCTCAGAAGTCCTCACATCTGTGACTCTTCCCATGATCAGCCCCACTTTGTCATGATCATTTCTTTACCCCACATTCCTCAGTATCTCTATTCTATCAAAAGATGTAATTATAAAGCAATGAGACCATGTCTATGTGCCACATGGAACCAATGTAAACTAATTTCTCATGACATTCCATATATATGCATATATACAAAATTGCCCCCATGTTAATTTGCACCAGCTTATACATTTCTTTATTGATATTCTCAAATCTCTATCACATATTCTAGCCCTATCTAAATTAGATTCTTGAGGACCTGGGTCACATGAAATTATAGATTCCTAGAATGTTGAGCCAGCAAAAAGTCTTAACTAAAGCACATAATTACAGAATCATTGGATGTAAGAGGCAGAACAAATTTCAATGACCACCTATTCCAACCCATCCTTAGGAAAAAAAAAAAACCCTCCCTCCAACATGCCTGATAAGCAGTCAACCAACTATTGCTTGAAGATCTCCAGGGAGGAAAACCCGTCACTTTTCAAGGGAGTCCATTTCACTTTTGAGTAACAAACTTAGTGATAATCAATTCCAACTTCATTTTATAAGAAGAAAACTTCAAGCAACTTACCTGTTGGTGAGCAGGAAAGCCATGACTAAAATCTGAGTCTTCTGCTTCCCAGTTTAGCATTCTATCCATGACATGCTGACCCTTTGTTTTACATACATACATACACATATATATACATATATGTATACAACATATATATATATATACACACATCCCCCTCCCCAATATTGTCTAATAACAGATTAGATACTCAATAAATATCATTGACTGACTGGTATTCTTCAAGCTATAAATTTACATGATATACTTCACACACAAAATGAAGATTTCAAAATAATATGTAACCAAAAAAATCCCATGGGGAAAGAGAAGTTAAAAAGTACCACTTACCAACAAAGAATGCTGTCTTTAGGTCTGTGACTCACTTCCACAGAGATCTGCTATTAAAACTTCAGACTTTTCTCAGCCAGTGTTAACATGTAAATGAATGTTTTCTCAGCTACCAAACTTTTGAATTTATGCTATGAAAATGATAGCTTTACTTGGGACATTTTGGGGCTCCTTTCTCATCTAAAGCCTCCTGTGATTTCTCTCTCATTTTTACACCCAGCAAACAAGATAATGCGGTGAAGTAGTTCACCACAAGTTTTATCCCTTCAAGTCTCATACCTCTGATCATAAAAAGGTAACAAATAAGGTGGGGGAGGGAAAGATAGGCATGTAACTAGGTCAACTTCACAATTTCAATTTCAGATGCAAATGTTTTCATGTTCATGTTTAATTTCAGTTTGTGAGATAGGTCTTGATTCTTCTTAGAAACTACACGTCGAATGCAATGATTCTAAAATTCTTTGAAAAGCTCTGCATCCTACCTAATGACCGTGATTATTATCCATCTTCTTAGTGTTGGGGAATAAAAACCTGAGTACCGCAAATAACTTGGCTTTTCTGTGTGCAAATACTCTTAAAACAGGAGGGCCATTCAATTCAACAACTACTTATTGATAATAGATGGAACTAGCCATCAAGGGAGCTACAAACATGAACAAGTAGAGTGGGGAGTAACAGAGTAAGTACCTTAAGAAAGGTGGAGAATGAGGCATTGGGATCACTGGGTTTGGTTTCAGAAGAGTTGGGTTCAAATCTTGCCTCTATCACTTACTACCTTTATGATTGTAGACAAGTCTTTTTAGCCATGTTTTAATTTCCTCAGTTTCCTCATCTGTAAAATGAGCTAGAGAGGGAAATGGCAAACAACTGTAGTATCTTTGCCAAGAAAACTCCAAATGGGGTCACGAAGGGTAGGAAATGAGTGAAACAACTCAACAACAACAAAATCATGTCAAAGTTCTTGACAATTATACGCATGTCACGGACTCACCTCCCTGATGTCATATCCTTCAAGAACGAAGAATAAACAACAATCAGCAAGTGCTATATAAATATTAGTCATTAGTCTTGTTATTGTTCTTAATTATTACTCTGATGAATCTGAAGCCACAATTCTCCCAAGTTTTAGGATAGGTGGAGTTGGAACTAGAAGGTTACCCTTCTAGAACATCCTCAGATGGTATTTCATGGGAGACTTTAGGAATTTCTGGCTGGTAAATTATTGCAATGGGTATCCCCACTGATCTGGTTCTCTTTGCCCTATCCTCCATCAGTCAGTCAATAAACATGTATTAACCATTTACTATTTGTCAGGTACTATTATAGGGTCTGCAGATACAAAGCCAAAAGTGAAATAGTTCTTTCTCTCAAGATCTATATATTCTATTGGTAGAGAATCTATTTAGACTCCATAAGATTTTTCTCTGAGATGGATAACATTTTTCATCATAAGTCCTTCAGAATTTTCTTGGATCATTATCTTGCTGAGAACAGCTAAGTTATTTACAACTGATCATCATACAATGTTGCTGTACAATGTTTTATGATTTTTGTGATTACCTGTTGTGTATTTCCCTTCATATCCTATCCCCCTGAATTCCTTATTTCTCTTTACTGTTTGCTTTTTTACACTTCTCTTGAGTTCTGTATTTGAAAGTCAAATTTTCTATTCACCTCTGGTCTTTTCATCAGGAATGCTTGGAAGTCTTCTATTTCATTAAATATCTATCTTTTTTCTCCTGAAAGATTATATTCAATTTTTCTGTGTAGGTGATTCTTGTTTGTAATGCTAGTTCCTTTGCCCTCTAGAATATCACATTCCAATCCCTCTGATACTTTAATGTAGAAGCTGCCAAACCTTGTGTTATCTTGCCTGTGGCTGGCTCCACAATGTTTGAATTGTTTCTTTCTGGCTGTTTGCAATATTTTCTCCTTGATGTAGAAGCTCTGAAATTTGGCTAGAATATTCCTGGGAGTTTTCATTTGGAGATCTTTTTCAGGATGTGATCAGTAGATTCTTTTAATATCAATTTTATCCTCTGGTTCTAGATATCAGGGAAGTTTTCCATGATAATTTCTTGAAACATGATGTCTAGGCTTTTTTTTAATTGTAGCTTTCAGGTAATCCAATAATTCTTAAATTATCTCTCCTGGATCTATTTTTCAGGTCAGTTGTTTTTCCAATGAGATATTTTATATTGTCTTCTATTTTTTTCATTCTTTTGATTTTGCTTTATTGCTTCTTGATTTCTCACTTGTCCAATTATAAAGGAATTATTTTCTTCAGTGAGCTCTTGTACCTTCTTTTTGCTTTGCCTTATTCTGTTTTTAAGGAGTTCTATTCAATGGGTTTTTATGCCTCTTTTGCCATTTGACCAATACTGTTTTTTAAAGTATTATTTTCTCTAGTATTTTCTGTGCCTCCTTTACCAAGCTGTTGACTCTTTTTTCATGGTTTTCTTTCATCCTTCTCATTTCTTTTCCCAATTTTTCCTCTACTTCTCTTATTTGATTTTTTAAAATCCTTTTTAACCTATTCCAAAAATTCTTTTTGGGCCTGAGATGAATTTGCACTTTTCCTTCAAGGCTTTGGATGAACCATTTTAACTTTGTCTTTTTGTCTTCTGAGTTTATGTTTTCATGTCCACTGCCACCATAACTTTCTATAATCGGGTTATATAGTAACTTTCTATAGTTGGGTGATTTTTATTACTATTGTTTTCTCATTTTTCCAGCCTATTTCTTGATTTTTAACTTGATGTTTAAGTTGGGCTGTGCTCCTGGGGGTGGGGGTGGGGGGATGGTCCTTAGCTTTAGGGTTTTTTGTGCAGCTGTTTTAGAGGTAGTTCTTAGAGTTTTTAGTTCTTCCAAGGTGGTATGACATAAGAAGAGATGTGTTTATCACTTTCCTTGCCTGTGCTCTGGTCTGTGAGCGACCACAAGCACTCTTTTCTGCCCTGGAATTGTGACAAGGGTCCTACTCTCCTGTGACTGCAAGTTCTGGTGTGCTAGTGCTTCTCCTAGCCATGGGACTGTGACCCAGATATGCACAGGAGCAATGCAACAGAGTCTTGTTCCCAGTGCCAGCAAAGGAACCCCTATAATCTCCTTCTGATCAATTCCCCTTACCATCTGTGGGCTGAGAGCTCTGTCAGCTACCACAGCTGATTTGGTCATCCCCACAGCCTGCTGCTGGTTTTCTGGGACCTGGCCTGTGCTGAACTGCACTCCATTCTGACCCAATGGACAGACCTTCCCTACCAACTTTCTAAGTTGCCTTGGGTTGGAAATTTATTTCACCCCATCCTTTTTGTGGGTTCTGCAGCTCCAGAATTCATTTTGAGGCATTAATTAAAGTTGCTTAGAGGAGAATTTGGGAGGACTCAGGCAAGTCCTGCCTTTTTTCTACCATCTTGGATCTGCCACCTTAAGTTGATTCTTAAAAGAAATAATGGACTCCAAGAGGCAAAGGGAAGAGGGAAGAACAGTATAGGCATGAGAACACTTTTAGATGGCTATCATGGGAGTTGGGGGATAAGGATGAGGATAATAGTGATGATGATGATGATGATGGTGGTGGTGGTGGTGGTGACTGATATGTATTTGGAACTTATTAGGTACACAAAGAGAAGAGCGCTATTTGGGGAATAAGAACACTAGAATCAAAATCAGGGGAATGATAGAATCTCAGTTAGAAAGGGCTTGAAAGGTGACCAAGTCAAATCCATACTATCAATAGAGCCACCATTTTGTTGTTCAATCATTTTTCAGCTGTGTCTGACTCTTCATGACCTCATTTGGGGTTTTCTTGGCAGAGATACTGGAGTGGTTTGTCATTTCTTTCTCCAGCTCATTTTACAGATAAGGAAACTGAGACAGAGTTAAATGACTTGCTCAGAGTCACCCAGCTAGAAGTATCTGAGATCAGATTTTAACTCAGAAAAATGAGTCTTCCTAATTCCAGGCCCTGTACTCTACCCACTGTACCACTTCGCCACCCATTAATAGTTCAAATAGCTATTAATAAGCTTTAAGGGGTTAAAGCTGGAATGAGACTTTTGGAATATCCTGTGTAATTGATGGTTCAAACCTAAGTTTAGGACATTACATTTTTCCCTATTATGTTTAATCTTATAAGATTCAGCTCATATTTCTAGCTTTTCAAGATCTCTGTGAATTCCAAGTCTACTATTCAACATATTAGTTTTCTTTCCTGACTTTAGGTTACCTAAAAATTTGATACATGCCATCCATACCTTCATATAAATCACTGATAAAAGAACATTGACCACAGGGCACAAAGGCATTCTGCTAGAGACTCACCTTCCAGGTTAGCATCAATCTGTTAATCATTATTCTTTGAGTCCAGAACAAACCTTTCTTGGTCTTATTTCCTCGTCTGTAAAATGACAGATTTTACAGAAGAAGGTTTGATAAGATGGCCTCTTAAGGTGCCTTCTCCTTTTGAATCCATGTTCCTACGAAATTTTCCCACTAGCAGGATTATCTAGGTCATATCTTTCCATCTTGTCTATGAGGATAACAGGAGAGACATTGTTAAATGTCTTGTTAAAACTCAGAAATATGATACCTACCATATTCCTATGGTCTAGCAGTTTAGTAACACTGCCAAAAAAGAAAAAAGGAAGTGAGGCTAGTCAGGCACAGCCTGTTCTTGATGAAGCCCTGCTAAGTGGGTCCTAGTGATTACCACTTCCTTTTCTAAATATTCTTAAACCATCATGTCAACGATAGGTTTTAGAATTTTACCAGGAATCAAAGTCAAGTTCATTGCCTAATAGCCCAAAGCAGAAACGTCAAATGCCTGGCACACGACACTCCTAAGTGCAACTAGAACCAGACTGAAATGCAATTGGGAAATATTCAAGAAAATAAATAAAAATCCAATACAACATAGATAATATTGCATTTTAAAACTAAGTCAATATATGGCCTGCAGGGATCCTTATATATAGTTTAGTGGGCTTCGTTTCTATTTGAGTTTGACCTAATTGTACTAAAGAATCTACTCATTCTCCCCCATCCCTTCCTTTTTTGTTTTTGTTTTTTGGTGTGTATTTTTTTTAATTTTTAGAAAATCCATGTAGCATTTCTTTCTCTCATTCACACACCTGATTCTCCATGATTAAAAAAAATCATAGAAAGTACTTTCCTAAGAATAATTGTTTTCCTTCTTGGCAATCATATCTATTACATTTTATTTATGAGAGACCTGTGGGATCAAAAGGCCTTAGCTTCAAATCATAACTTCAACACTTCCCATCTGTGTGGCACCAGATAACTCCCTCCCCTCATTAAGCCTCACTTTCCTCAACTGTAAAATGGGTATAATCACCTCACAGCGTCATTGGGAGGCAAGTATTTTGTAAAATGAAAAACCTTCTATAAACAGGACTTTATCTTATCCTTGTTGCCATTATTATTACCTTAGGGTCACTCAGGCCTGGCAACTTGAACCCCGTGGGGACGATTTTCCTCAATTTGGGGGGTTTTCTCTCCCTCCCCATTTTTACTCTAGTCTTCCCATTATGAAGATGATTCTCTTTAGTAGAGAAAAGAGAAGCAAAACAAGGGTTAAATTGTTCTGCCTTCTCTCCAACGCTTATCATTCTTTCATCTACCCTGAAATCTGTGCTATCTATAGTTGGATCTTCCTCTTGACCCCAAAATAATGTGTTTTTTAAAAACCACTTCTTGTGATTCTTAGCATTCATCGCCAGGCTTCCAAGCTTTGTCACTCCTACTCCTATTTGCACAGGATCATGCTGTTTTACAACTTGCTTATGTCATCTTCTTTAAATGACTTTTAAAACTCTGCTAGTGAATAATTTTTCTGTGCATCTAGGTCAACATCTTGAAAATTCCACCTGATGAAGAATAAAAGCAACCACAACGACAGCTAGCCCTTATATAGAGCTTGAAGGTTTGCAAAGCACGTTACAGATATGATCTCACTTGATCCTCGTGACAGCCCTGGTATGGTAAGTACTATTCTTATCCCCATTTTAGAGATGAGGAAACCAAGGTAGGAAGAAGTAAAGTGACTTGCCTAGGACACACAGCTGGTGTCTGAAGCTAAATTTGATCTCAGATCTTCCTGACACAAGGTCCAATGTTCTGTCCATTTTGCCACCTAGCTATCTCAAGACACTGAACCTCTCCAAGCCTCAATTTCATCATCCATGAAATGGAGATAATGATGTCTATAGTACCCACTTTGTATATGGTTATGGAACTCAAATGAGATAAAGTATGTAAACTTTGCATATGTATGCGTATGTGTATATGTGTGTGTATACAAAATATTATTATTATTCCTCAGAATCATTTGTGTCATCATAAGTTCATTCTTAAAATTATAAAAAACTAAAATATATCTATAAACATATATAAACACCTGTGAAATAAAATACATCTATAAACATCAGATAAAAAATTTAAAGGAATTCATTCTTAAGAACAAATTATCCCTTATATATACTGCAGAATGTTAGACCGTGGAATTCTAGCTATACTTTCTATGAAAACTTTAAAATCTGCCCTTTCCCTAAATCTAGAATGCTTGCAAAACTACACCCATATTTCCTCTCCTTTATCATAAATTCTAAGATAAAAGAGGTCACTTCCTCCCAAGGTTCCCATCATTTCTCCTTCAGGAACCAGTTCCTCTTTATTGGTCAGAATCAGAAATAGAATAGAAATTCCCCCTTTTAACTCTCTTCACCTTTTGAAGAATGAATTTATTATTAAAGAAAGTCGAGAATTTACCAACTATTCTGCATTTAATGGAAAAAAAATTTCCAGAGATCTCATGTGGTGACTAAACACGAATACAGATACACACATAGATGCACACGTGCACATACACATACACACAGATGAAAAGTAGAAATAGAAATGTTCTTTCTCAGAAGGAACTACATTCACTTTACTATAAACTTTGTGAACAGACAGTCCATTTTAATGGCTTCTGCGAAGGCTGGTTTGTCATTGTTGAAAAAGTAGTAACAGCCAAACAAGAGAACTAAGAATGAAAGACAACTAAAGTGTTCAGTGGGTTGCCTTTCTAAATTCATTTGTGTGTGCCTCTCAGGGACTGTGGTGGGAAACTACAAGTTCATTGTCAATGAGGCATGACTATGGCAAGTGTACTAATTGAGAGAGAATAAATGATTGATGGGATAGATGAAGAAATAAGAATTTTTTAAATTTTTCAAAAACTTCATCTGACTCATTCTTTCACTTTTCACCCACATATACAAGCATGTCAGAGCTTCATGTGACCTTAGTAACCATCCCATTTCTGAAAAGGAATCCTCACTATAACCTGACAAGTGACCATCTAGCCTCTACCTGAAATTCTCCATGGCAGGGAGGGAATCCACTAAAATGAAGACTGGTCATAAACAGTCTAAAAATTCCTGTGAAATTTTGCAGGGATAAATATCTGACTCCTTATTGTTGATTTTTTTCTGTATACATGTAGAAACATATCTAGCATTTCCTGGGACAGTATAGATTCAACTAATAATTGGTAATAAGCATTAATAATATGAATATTTGTAAAAGGAACATCCATCCTATGTTTCAAGTTTTTTATCTGTAAAATAAAAAGATTAGACTAGATGATTTTAAAGATCTTTCCCAATTCTAAATCCTATGATTTCATGATCCTTTGTTAAATTACATGCTTCATTTGGGGATTCTGATAATACAGTATGCATATGTATGTATGTATGTATGTGTGCATATATACACATATATCCTTTTATTTATAAAAGGAACTTTTTAAAAAATGAGAACATGTGAATCTTTATTCTTGTCATCTCTAAAGTATTTGACACTGTTGATCACCTTCCTTGATACCCTCTCTTCTCTAGCTTTTCCTGACACTGCTCTCTCTTGGTTCTCCTTCCACCCATCCATGACTCCTTCTCAATCTCTTTTGCTGGAGCTTCATTCAGGACACTTCTAATAACCATGGGTGTCCCACAAGTCTCTGTCCTGGTGGATTCTTCCCTTTCCCCTCTATACTATTTCATTTGCTGATCTCATCAACTCCCTTACATTTAATTATCATCTCTATGAGGATTCTCAAGTTTACCTACGCAACCTTAACATTTCTACCAACCTCCAGTCTCATCTCCAAATGACATCTTGAACTGGATTCCCACATACATCTTTAACTCGACATGTCCAAAACTGAACCTGTTCTATTTCCCCTCAAACCCTCACCTCTTCCTACGTTCCCTATTACTATTAAGGGTACCACCATCTTCCCAGGCTACTATCCTAAGTGCTATCCTGAACTTTTTACTCTTACTCCCCTGTCCCTCACACCCAGTCTATTACAATGTCAATTTTACCTTCATAACATCTCTCAATATTCCCCCTTCTCTCCTCTCACTCTGATACTACCCCAGGGTCATCACTCTTCACCTCATGCCTAAATTGTTGAAATAGCCAGTCGATTGAACTCTCTAGTGCAATTCTTGCCCCACTTCAGTCCAAACTCCACTGAGCTGCCAAAGTGATCTGCCTAAAGCAGTGACCATTTCACTCCCTTACTAGATCACCTCCAGTGGTTCCCTGTCACTCCTAATATCAAATATAAAATCTTCCACTTGGCATTCAAAGCTCTTTATAGACTGACCCTCCCTACCTTTCCAGTCTTCCTACACTTCACCTCCCCCTTCTCCCACTACATAATCTCCAATCAAGTGACATTGGCCTTTATACTTTAAACTTTATCTACTGACTTGGTACATTTTCACGGGCCGTTCCCCATTCTTGGAATCTTCTTCCTCCCTTTTTATCTTCTATTGGAAACCATTTTTTTTCTTTTTCTTTTTCTTTTCCTTTCTTTCTTTCGTTTTTTGCTTTTTGGAGGGGGGAAGGGAGGGCAATTGGGGTTAAGTGACTTGCCCAAGGCCACACGGCTACTAAGTGTTAAATGTCTGAGATCAAATTTGAACTCAGGTCCTCCTGACTCCAGGGCCGGTGCTCTATTCACTATGCCACCTAGCGGCCCCTGGAAGCCTTTCTTAACTCGTCTTAATTCTGGTGTCCTCTTTCTGTTGATTATTTGCATTTTTTCCTGTACATAGTTGTTTGCTTGCTTTCTCCAGCAATTGACTGTGAGCTCCTAGAGAACAGAGGGATTGCTTTTTACCTTTCTTTGTATACTCAGTGCTTAGCACAATGCCTGGCACATAGTAGGTACATAATTGATTGATTGAGAAATGCAGAGTTATTTACCAGGAAAATGTACTTCTATATATGGAATATTTTTGTAGTCACGAATATGACTCAGGTTTTTAAAAATTTCCATTTGGGAATACTGACTTGATATGAAACAGGGAGCCCAGTCTTGGTCTCCAAATTTGAGAAATGAGTAAAAAAAATAGCATGAGGTCAACTGTTAATTACTAGATACAAAATGAAAAAGAGGATTGTAATCCTCTTACTTTTAATTTTTTAAAAATTTTCTTAGAGGAGCCATCAACTACTAGTTGCCTTTGAATTCACCACTGAGTTGAGAATCTTTTTTTTAAACAAATATTTGTTCTACTAGCTTATAAGAGTCAGGACCAGTCTTGACAATTGCTTGATAATGCACAATAAGCTTCATCTTTTTGGATTATTCCTATTCTGGCACCTATCAATTTATACGAAAATGTCAGAATTTATAAAAAGAACTAACATTCAAACGTTAGAATATGAAGTTAGAATCTTACTCCCTCTTAATCGTTTTCCTTGAATTTATTTAATGGATGATCCTTATATGCAATGATTAGGTAAGATTTGAAATAGCCAATAGTGGGGAATTTTTTGTTCTAATTTAAGTATAATATTCTATTTTACATTTTAATTTGTGGAAAAACTCACAAATCTATTACTTTAAGCCACCTACATAGTTGTTACTACAATTGACTTATTTACAAGTTATATATTTGATCATTCACTGAGCAAATATTTATTGAACCAAGGAAGGCCCACCAGAAAAACTGCAGGGTTGGGAGAGTTTTTCTGAAGGTTAGTTTAATTCATTTAAATTGTCTTCACAAAGAACGTGAACAATGGTATGGAGGCTGGATATGTTGGGGTATGTTCCAGAAATACCAAATATTTTCATTTGCTTGCAGCATTTGCTATATAAAGGGAAATAATAGGAGAAGAGTCTGGAAAGGCAGGCCTAGGTCAAATTAGAAAAGGTCTTTAATGCCAGGCAGAGATGATTAGATTTCTTTCAATGGGCATGAGAGGATGTCATTAAAGGTTGTGCTGGTTTTTTTTTTCAGTTTCAAACAAGCATTTATTTTTTTCTTTTTAAAAATTTATTTACTATTAGTTAACAGCATTCAGTTCCACAAGCTTTTGATTTCCAAATTTTCTCTCCCTCCTCCCCCCATGGCAGCATGCATGCAATCAGATATAGATTCTACATATACCTTCATATATATATATATATATATATATATATATATATATATATATACATATATATATATATGTGTGTGTGTGTGTGTGTGTATATATATATGTGTGTGTATATATATATGTATATGTATGTGTGTATAATATAATATATAACATAACATAATACAACATAATAGAATAGAATACAATAATGATATGATATGATATGGTATGATATGATATGATATGGTATGGTATGGTATGGGAATGGGTATGATATGGTGTGATGTGATATGATGTGATATGATATGATATGATATGATGTATAACCTATATACATATAGATTCTACATACACCTTCACATTAAACATTAGTCAATTCATTAAAGATTTTTCAGCAATGGAATGAATGATCCACTGAATTATGGACTTAAATTCTTGGCAGTTTCAATATATTTGGATTAATGGACCATGTAAATGTGACCATAGAAGATAAGTTAAATTCCTATGCATATGATGGTCAAAGAGTTCTAGAAAATCAGAATCGAAAACAACTTTTGAGATCATTTACACTGACCTCTATCTGAAATAGGAATCTTCTGTACAATTTCCCTGGCAAAATCTTGTATGAATGTCAAACTATGCCTAATTTTCCTCTACTTCATTACCATAAATTATTTTTTGATTAATGTTTTTCAATTAATAAGCAGCTATTTCCTTTCTCTCCCACTTCCAACCCCTTAATTGAATGATAAAGAAAGAAAAAGAAAACTCTCACAACAAATATATGTAGTCAAGCAGAGAAAACTCCTGCATCAACCTCGGGCATAAATGGAAGTTTCCTCCTGCATCTCAATTTCTTCACCTCTGTCAGGAGTGAGGCAGCAAGCTTCATCTCCATTTCTCTGGAATTGTGGTTTGTCATTGCACTGATCAGTCAGTCAATAAGCATTTATCAAGCACATACCATGTACTAGGTATTGTACTAAGTTCTGGGGATACAAATAAAGGCAAAAAGTTAGTCCCCACCCTCAAGGAGCTCACACTCTAATGAGGGGAGAGAACACAAAAGAAGCATGAAAGGTAAAGGCTCAAGAGTACATGATGATGAAGGGACATGAGGAAAAAAGTCCAGAGGAGCAGTGCAGAAAGAGAAATTCCCTGGGCATCCTTCTTAAGGTGAGGATCTGGACAGAGCTCACCACTGTTTATCTTCCACCCTCTCCAATGAGAAAAAGAGAAGAGCCATGAGGATTCTAAGGAGGTGTGAATTCCAGAGTTAACATGATCTTTTAGCATAATGAGATTGCTATGAAATCCAGGAGTACAGCCAGAATTCTCAAGTCTTTCAAAATTGTTTTTTCTTTATAATATTATTATTATTATATAAGTTGCTCTCCTGGTTCTGCTTATCTTACTGTATCTGTTCATACACGTCTTCCTAGTTTTCTCTGAAACTATTTCTTTTTTTTAATATAAATTTATTTATTTTTTAGTTTTCAACATTCATTTCCATAAGATTTTGAGTTACAAATTTGCTCCCATCTCTCCCCTACCCCCCACCCTAAGATAGCAAGCATACTGAATACCCCTGCCCCTAATCTGTTCTCTCTTATGTCCTCCCCATCCCCCCTTTTACTTTGTTGTAGGGCAAGATGGATTTCTATACCCTGTTGCCTGTATATCTTATTTCCCAGTTGCATGTGAAAAACAATTTTTAACATTTGAAACTATCTATTTCTGATGTACGGTTTATACACCAAAATTTTCATAATTTGTTTAGCCTTTCCTCAATCGATGGGTACTTCTTTTAGTTTTCAGGGGGAGGATGCTACTACAAAAAGAGCTGCTATGTTTTTGTAAAACGTGTCCTTTTCCTTTCTTTTTTCTCTTTAAAGTGTAAGCCTACTCAATCTGGAACTATGCCCAAAGGGCTATAAATAATTGCATACCCTTTGACCCAGCAATATCACTGTTGGGATTATATCCCAAAAAAATCACAGAAGTGGGTAAAGGTCCCATATGTACAAAAATATTTATTGCAGCTCTCTTTGT
>CM053584.1:324865411-324904706 GCA_028627135.1 Pseudochirops cupreus | reverse complement strand
GCATTACTGAAAAACATGCCTCCCACCACAGGCTCCATGTGATTACATTGAGCCTATTGGGTGAAGAGTATATTTTCAAATCTGGGAAGATTCTCAAATTCACTTAAACCTATCAAGGGGCAGGGAAGATCTTCAAATTCCCATTGCCATAACTGGCTGTCATCATCACCTCATGCCTGAACTATTGCAAAGTCTTAGTCTGGTCACCCTGCCTTAAGTGGGGGTCTCCCCCTCCATTCTCTAAACAGATATTTAGTGATTTTCCTAAGGCATAGGTCTTACCATGTCACCATCCCCATATTAAATAAATTCCACTGGCTCCAATTTACCTCTAGGGTCAAATATAAAATGTTTGGCTTTTAAAGTTCTTTATAACCTGGACTCTGTCTTTCTTACACCTTCTTCTGCTCCACAAAATGTTACTCAGAAACACTGGGATGTTTGCTACTCTGCATACAAGATATTCCATTTCCCAACTCCAAAAATTTTTCATTGGCTGTCCCTCATGCCTGGAAAGCTTTTCTCCCTTATGTTCTTTCTACTGGTTTTGCCGACTTCCTTCAAGTCTCAGCAAAAATCCTACCTTCTGCAAGATGCCTTTCTTGATCCCTTTTAATGTTAGTGCCTTTCCTCTAAGGTTATCTCCAACTTATCCTGTCTTGTTTGTACTTAGTTGTGTATATATTGTCTCCCCCATCAAATGTGAGCTCCTTCAGAGCAGAGACTTTTTTTCTTTGTGATTTGTAATTTTTGTTTTTCTTTGTAATCTCAGTACTTAGAGCCTGGCACATACGATGGTTAAAAAATGCTTGATGATTTGACTTCATTTAGACAGTGGGAGAACATGGAACTCAATATCCCATTGACCACAAATGGCTTCAGTGATAGTGCTTTATCTGATATTTTGTCTTTACTAAAGTACAGATACTGGAAAGTTGTCACAAGAAGGTTGTGACTCAGAAACTTATCCTACTGATAAGAGTAACAGGCCCTGAAGGGGATCACTATCTCTTAGCTACATTGATGTAATGTTGCTTGGATGCCCCCTGAAATTTCTTCTTCTCAAGCAAAAACCAGGAAGTTGAGATACCTTTGATTCAAATAAGGTATACTAGATAAAATCTGACCTTTCAGCTTTCAACACTGCTTGTTTCAAAGTGGTTTACATTGTATGGGGGACACTAGCCACTAAGCCACAAGCCCTTCACTTCATATACATCCCATGAATATCATGGGATATTCATACAGGGGAAGATGCTTCACATCAAGGCCCATCACACTTTGGGTTTTTCAGTCTCTGTACTGACTTGGTCTTTTACCTGTAGGCTATTCTCAAATCTAATAACATGACTCACACTCCACAATAACCTCTTCTACTCATTCTGTTGTTCTCATGTCCAATGCACACCTGAAATATAGAATCATAACCACTGTCATGATCATAGCAACTATGCTATTGTCCACTCTCTTTAAAGTAAAATATACCAAGTCTTTACTATTTCCCAATGCCCCTAAATGCCCTTCCAAGGAACTGTAAACATTGTTCCTCACAACTGCAAGTAGGATTGGCAAGAGATAGGGAAATCCTATGCTGAATAACAAGATCTAAGTCTCTCTTCTCTCTTAAGTCCTACAGTGCTTTTCACGCTCCGGAAAAGTTCAGTTTCTCTCTAGACCTGTGATACCCTTTAGGCCTAGAAATAAAGCCAGCCAATAGGCCTCTGAATAAGCCTGGACAATGAGGCTTTTGATTTAGACTGTCTGAAATTTCTCTAATGGACAGTCAGTCATACCTGGGTCCTGACTGAGGGCCTACATAAGGAGAAGGCCTGTTAAAACTATATATTCCCCAAATGCTAAGAAGGCACAATCCATTCCAACAGTACAAGTATAATGTCAAGCATGAGACTGATCACATGATGCTAAGGGCAGCAATACAGCTGCCAGATTCCTTACTAACCTTTGTTGTTGAAAAAGTAGAGCCTGACTTCATTACTCAGAGAACTTGGGGGGCTTTGTTGGGTGGGTGGGGGAAGTTAAGAGGAACCAATTTCTAGCACCTTGAACTGCACTCCTAGGAAGCTAACGATGAGAACAAAGTCTTCATATACACCAAAATATTTGTAGCAGCACTATTTTGTGACAGCAAATAACTGAAAACAAAATAGATAGCCACCAGTTGGGGAATAGCTACACAAATTGTGGTATGTCAATGTAATAGAATATTACTGTGCTATAAGATATGATGTATATGATGAATATGGAGAATCATGGAAAAATCTAGAGCAGCAGTTCTCAACCTGTAGGTTATGTTCAATTTGTAACAATGAAAATACATCCTGCACATCAGATGTTTACATTACAATTCATAACAGTAGCAAAATTACAGTTATGAAGTTGCAACAAAAATAGTTTTATGGTTGGTTTCCACAACGTGAGAAACTGTATTAAAGGGTCATGGCATTAAGAAGGTTGAGAACCACTGATCTAAAGGAACTGATGCAGCTGGGGAGGCAGAGCCAAGAAAATGTACACAATAACTTCAACAACATAAATGATAAGAACAACCGCATATCAAAAATCAAAAGTTAAGGTAACAATTATAAATATCAAACATGACTGGAAGACATATGAAATGGGAGACAAAGTCAAGATGGAGGAGTACAATGAGCAGAATTACAGTTGTACTCTTCCAATATTCCCCTCCAAACAACTTTAAAATAACCTGTCAAATCAAATTCTGAAGCAGTCTAGCAAACAAAAAGTGGAAGTGAGACATTTTTGTAGACCACAACAACCTAGGAGATCTGAAGGAGAGGTCTGTGACACTGAGGTGGGAGCTGTCCCAGAGCAAAGTGTGGGGGCAACACCAGCTGTGGGTCTTGAAGGCCACAGCAGCAGTAGCAGCAGCAGCAGCAGCAGCAGCTTTAGGAGCTCTCAGTCTTAAGATAGTGGAGAGACTGAACTTATCAGAAAGAAATTACAGGGGATTCTTGAGCTAGTTGGACTGGGCACTGTATGGCAACCCAGCTTCCAATTACCCAGCTGCAGGTTGCAATTCCAGGACAGAGATGAATGTTTGCAGTAGCAAAGGAGCAAGGGCCTTTCCAGAGTGCAAACCAGGAGAATGATGACCAGACTTTTTCTGGTTTACATGCTCTTGGAAGCAGTGAAAACTTAAAAGAGTCTCTCCAGAATCAGCTATGAAAACCACAGTGAGAAAAAACTTAAAGCTTCAGACAGTGCCTCATAGCCTCCTTCTTCCAAGATAGGCAGAGCACAACTCCAAAATAAAGTTCAAAGTGAAGAAATAGGCTTTTGCTCAGTGAGCAAACAACAACAAAAAGAGAACCTGCCCATAAAAAAGCTACTATGTTCACAGGAAAGATCAAGGGATAAACCCAGAAGATGATAACAATGTAGAAAATATTTGAAAGCAAAGCCTTGAAGGAAAAAGACTGGACATAAATTCAACAATAATTCCTGGAGGAAAAAAAGAATTCCTGAAAAAGTTAAAGAAAGTGATTTTTAAAAAGAACTAAAAATATTATTTTAAATCAGAGTAGTGGAGGGAAAACTGGGAAAATAAGAATGCAAAACAAAATGAAAATATAGGCAAAAAAAGGAGGTAACGAAGGCACACACAAAAAAATACTGAAGAAAATAATAACCCCTTAAAAAATAGAGTAGGCCAAATGGTAAAAGGGGCACAAAAAAAGGGAACAAATCCCTTAAATGGGAAACTAGGTACAAAAGTACACTTAAGAATTCCTTAAAAATTAAAATTAGGTAAGTGGAACCTAATGAGTTCATAAGACATCAAGAAACAATAAAAACAAAGTCAAAAGACTGAAAAAAAGGGAAAATGTGAAAAACCTGAAAAAGAAAAACTTGGAAAATAGATCAAGAAGAGATAATTTAAGAATTACTAGACTACCCGAAAGCCATGATCAAAAAAAAAAGGGCCTATATATCATATTTAAAGAAATTACAAAGAAAACAAATATGATTTTGATCCCTAAGCCCAGGAGAGAAAGAGAAAGAAAACTATAGGCCAATTTTCCAAATAAATATTAATGTAAAATTTCATAATAAAATACTTGTCAGAAGACTGTATCATGATTATCACACACAATTATGAGGTAGAATGCAAAACTGGTTCAATAACAAGAAAACTATAAATATAATTGACCATATCAATAACAAAAATGATTACGTTAATAGATGCAGAAAAAGCTTTTGACAAAATATAACACCTATTTCCAATTTCAAAATGTTAGAAATGGGAATTAATGGAGCTTTTCTTAAAAGGTGAACAGTATCTATCTAAAATCCAAAGCAAGCGTTA
The DNA here is from genome assembly GCA_028627135.1 of Pseudochirops cupreus. Lineage (NCBI taxonomy): Eukaryota > Metazoa > Chordata > Mammalia > Diprotodontia > Pseudocheiridae > Pseudochirops > Pseudochirops cupreus. Next base: position 324,900,358 of record CM053584.1, on the reverse strand, counting down.
CATGTAAACAGGATGATCAGGAGTGAAGCAAAGATATCCATTATCACCACTATTATTCACCACTGTATTATAAATGCTACCTATAGCATTAAGACACAATAAAGGAACTGAAGGAATAAAATTAGGCAAAGAAAAAAAACTATTACTGTCTGCAGAAGATATGATGATAGGGGCCGCTAGGTGGCGCCCTGGAGTCAGGAGGGACCTCACTCCAAATGCAACCTCAGACACTTGACACTTAGTAGCTATGTGACCTTGGGCAAGTCACTTAACCCCAATTGCCTTGCCTTCCCTCCTCCAAAAAAAAAAAGATATGATGATATACTTAAGAGTACCTTAAAGAATCACCTAAAAACTAGTTGAAACAATAACTTTAGCAAACTTTCAGGATGCAAAATAAATCTACATAAGTCACTAGCATTTCCATATATTATCAAACCCAGCAGGAAGAGATAGAAATAGAATTCTACTTAAAATAACTGCAGTTAATATTAAATATTTGAAAGTCTACCTGCTAAGACAAACCCAGGAACTATATGAACACAATTATAAAACATTTTCCACAGAAAGTCACAAGGCACAAAAGGAGAAATATTCATAGCTCATAGGTAGACTAAGTCAATAAAATAAAAATAATTCTGCCTAAATTAGTTTACTTATTCAATGCCATACCAAGCTACTAAAGACTTGTTTTATACAGGTCAAAAAAAATAAAATCCAGTTAACAGAGCACCGATCCTGTGTGACCTTGGGCAAGTCACTTAACCCCAACTGCCCTGCCCTCCCCCCCCCTCCAAAAAGCAAAATAAATAAATAAATAGAATTCATCTGGAAGAACAAAAGTTCAAGGAAACTCATGAAAAAAAAATGTGAAGGAAAATGGTGTTGCAGAACCAGATTTCAAACTATATTAAAAAGTGGTAATCTCTGAAACAATCTAGTACTGGCTAAGAAATAGATAGGTGAATCAGCAAAATCTATTAGGTACACAATACAACAGTAGTAAATGACCACCGTACTGTGTGAGAAACCCAAGGATTCAAGTTTTTTAGGGCAAGAACTCACCATGTGACAAAAATTGCTGTGAAAACTGGAAAGCAGTTTGGTAGAAACATCTCACACTGTATACTAAATTATGGTCAAAATGGGTACATGATTTAGACATAAAGGGTGATACCATAAGTAAATTAGAACAGAAAAACTTACCTCTCAGACATATAAAGAGTTTATGACCATACAAGAAATAGAGAGGATCATGGGGAAATAAAAAAGGATAATTTTGACTACATGAAATTTAAAAGGTTTTGCATAAACAAAACCAACGCAACCAAGACTAAAAGGAAAGCAGGAAATGGAAAAAACAAAACTCGCAGAAAGTTTCTCTGACAAAGGTCTCAGTTCTCAAATACACAGGAAACTGAGCCAAATTTATAAGAATGTAAGTCATTATCCAATTGATAAATGGTCAAAGGATATATAACAGCAGAAATCAAAGCTATCAATAGTCATATGAAAAAATGTTTTAAATTATATTGATTAGAGAAATGCAAATTAAAACAACACTAAATACCTCACACTTATCAGACTGGCTAACATGACAGAAAAGGAAAATGATAAATGTTGGAAGAGATGTGTGAAAATCAGGAACTACTGCACTGTTGGTGGAGTTGTGAACTGATCCAACCACTCTATTGAGCAGGCCTGCACAACCTGCAGCCCACCAAAGGATTTTGGGCAGCCCATGAAAAATATAAAATATGTAAATATTTTTCTGGGCATTTGATGAGGAGAAAATCCTTATACACATTTTTCATAGGCTGGCAGAAATCCTTTGGTATGCCTGTGGGTTGCTTACAGCCAATGAGGCCTATAGGTTGTACTGGCCTGCTATATATAGAGCAATTTGGAACTATGCCCAAAGGGCTATAAAAATGTGTATACCCTTTGATCAAGCACTACTAGGTCTGTATCCCAAAGGAATAAAGAAAGGGAGGAAAGGACCTATTTATACAAAAATATTTATAGCAGCTCTTTTTGTGGTGGCAGAGAATTAGAAATTGAGGGGAAACCTATCAATTGGGGAATGGCTAAACAAGTTGTGATATATGATTGTAACAGAATACTATTGTGCTATAAGAAATATGCAAGATGCTTTGAGGAAAACCTGGAAAGATTTATAAATTGATGCAAAGTGAAATGAGTAGAAACAGAACATTGTACACAGTAACAGCAATGCTGTACAATAATCAACTGTGAATGACTTAATTATTTTCAGCAATACAATGACGCAAAACAATTCCAAAGGACTTGTGAGGGAAAATGTTATCCAACTCAAAAGAAAGAACTGATTGAGTCTGAATGCAGACCAAAGCATACTATTTTCACTTTATTTTTTGGTTTGAGGTTTCATCCACAAAATGAATAATGTGGAAATATTTTACATGACTGCACATATATAACCCTTTATCAGATTGCTTACCCATCTCAGGTATGGGGGAGGTGAGGGAAGGAGTAAATTTGGAACTCAAAATTTTAAAAAGAATGTTGAAAATTGTTTTTACATGTACTTGGGGGAAAAATAAAACATTAATAAAAAGAGGTTGGATGACCCCTTGTCAGGTATGTCATGGTGGGGATTCCTTCATAAAATAGGATGAATACATATCCAGCCAATGAAGTCCTTTCTACCTCTCAAATTCTGTGACCTCTGTGGGCCTCAGTTTCCTTATCTGTAAAATAAAGGAAATAAGCATAAAGCATTTACTATGTTCCAGGCACTGTGATAAGTGATTTTTAGAAATATTGTCTCTTTTGATACTCACAACCCTGGGGGGAAAGGGGCTGGTGCTATTATTCCCATTTTACAGATGAGGAAATTGAGACAGACAGAAATTAAGTTACTTGCCCAGGGTCCTACTAAAGTGTCTGAAGTTGGATTTGAACTCAAGTCTTCCTAACTTGACTCGTCTAATAGAGCAGATTACCTCTTAAGTTCTCTTACAGATTTAAATCCTATGAAATGAAAATGTATCTGAAAAAGTAAATTACTAGAGAATGCAAAGGACATTTAAAAATTAAACATTTGCTGGGAGAATTCTCATAAAATACAAATATTTGGTAACTTACAAATATTAGCATCTGCAAATGGAAATGTTATAGGTCAAGCACAACATATAAATGGCAGAAAGAAAGGCTGGGCATGTACCAAAGCCCAAGTAATATGAGAAAAGCTTACCAACCAGCAAAGGTAGTTTTAGCTGGAGACAGGCAGGAGTACATACCAGAGTTACATCTTTTATAATGGGTTATCTTTGTGCACCTGGGCTCCTTATTCAGTCTGTCTTCTTTAATCCCAAATGCTCCAGCCCTGAAGTTGTGACTTCATAGTAATTCTTCTTTTCATCTTCTCCCAGCCCCATCTCCAAAGTCTCTCAAATGGATTCCTTTGTGCTCCTAAGAAAACCAAAACATGGAGTGGGGGAGATCTTATCATAGTCCCAGTTTAGTGCTCTTTTCTGCTGATGGGGGTGACCAAGAAAAAGAAGCAGAATATTTAAGGACTGTTACTGCTAACAGTTACACGATGCCACTCCATGGAAAGGAATAATGGTATTGGTAATATCTGATTCTAGTCTATTGGCAACCAAGGCCTCTGAGCCTCTATACCCTTTCCCGGGCAAGAGCAACGTTCTCTCTGCCATTCTTGCTGGCATCAGTGTCTGTTAGATCCTGACATCCAAGGACATGTGGCACACAGTTTGATGATGAATGGCTAACACCAACTTGACCTGGGACTTGCCTAAGGAGCAAGAAGTCTAGTTAACAGCTTTACCAACAGAAGCAAGATGGAAGCCATGAATGGGAAGTGATAAGGACTATGCTTAATACTCTTCTACCTGAAAACTATAGTACTTGAACAAAGAAATACAGAAAGGAGTGAGAAGATGAAGGGAAAGTACATTGGTATGACAGACAACAGAGTACAGAAGAAAACATGCTGGGGACAATCTGACTTAGAAATTCAAGTTGCTTTTTTTTTTTCAACCCAGTTTCCTCAAATGTAAAATGGTAAGACTGGATGACCTCTATGGTCCCTTTCTAGCTTTCAATCTAGGATCATATGATGGACGCATAGAAAGACACAAAATAAGCACAATAATGCTATTTCATGGAATCCTATCCAGGGCCTAGTAGAATGCTTTACACAAAAGATGCAAGGAGGAAAAAAGACAAAGAATGTTTCTTTTTCTTTCTTCCTAAAGTAAAAAGAGGAGTGGCAGTATGGTAGGACAATCTCACATACATAAATAGCTACTATGAATGCATGGAGACACGTATTTTGCCTAGTGTAGTTAGTTTTTAGTTAGACTTTACATGAATCTGAGCAGGAATTGGGATAGGCCTAAATGGATCTAGAAATTTTGGGGTGGCAAGTGTTCAGGAAACAGGAGAAATATGTGAAATACATTCTTTAATTCACACAGTTATTCCAAAATTATTTAATATGAAGGATAGATGTACTGCATACATTATCTACCTTTGCCTGATGGGCTTTTTGATATGCTTATAAATACCCAATTAGTGACATAACAGTAATGTATAAAGATGAGAGAACGTGAAGGAAAGAAGAAAAAAGCACTTTTATTTTTTTGTCAATTAATGAAGGACCTGAAATATGAAAACTTCCACTGCAGAATACTGGTTTCACCCCATAAAAATATATTCCAAAAAAGTATGTTTCCTGGGATAATATTTCCATATACATGCATCTAAAAAACCTCTTCACACTCAAAATCTTTTGGCCTTCTACCAGTCTAAAACCTTAAAGCTTAATCATTATCTATATAGGTAAATCTATTTCAAACAGGGTAAATGACTCCATCTAGCACCATAGCCTTATCTTAGAGCTGAATTGTTTAAGTTATTAAAAGTTACTCAAAAATGCATACAGTACTAGCATCATAAGATGATCTCATATTTGGTATTTTTCTCCCACATTTCCCAAATACCATGTGAAATTTAGATTCTCTAACAGGTAGGAAAATGCCACGTTTCAGATGCTACTATTCAACAATTTATAATTGGGTTTTGTAATTTTTATAAAGTTCACATCCCACAACAAAGTTTTAAACATTTCACTGAAATCTCATTATCTTCAACCAGGGTTTTTAAAAATACATTTGATACAATTCACAGGGGGGCAGAACAAAAATTTTACACTTTACAACAGTCATTTAAATTTCACATTTGTTTCACAGATGTTACACAAAGCATGAAAAGTATTTTGTAATAAGTAATTTGGATAATTTTTTGCAGTAGAGTATTTCTTCATACAAGATGGTGTTTACCATTTAAAGGTCCTCTTTATAAGATTCAAATACACAAAAATATAATCACCTTAACTCTCTTGAGATACTGCTTTATAAATCAAGTCAGACCTGAACATCATCAGTGGTCTGTTTTATTTTCTTTTAATTTCTCCTTGACATTCTTGCTTGTTTTATTTTCAGTAAAAAAAAAGAATCAATTTCAGATTTTAGTATTGTAATTACCAACAAGTGAAAAGTCCATAAGTATTTATCATCTTTTATACTAAAAACCCAACAAATTATTACTTTAAAATATTTGGGCCAATGTGAGAGTACCAATTGGCTTCATGTAAACTATGTATTAGCTCCTCCTCTCTTCTTTAATGTATTTGGTTCAGCATGCTGCTTCTTTTAAGGTGACAAAAAATAATCATAATTTAATTGAAATAAAAAAGTATAAAAATTTAACATAAATGTATAGCTGCTTATATTCACCTGCATTTATCATTTCCAATTATTTTTAACAATGCTCAAGTGCAATTTAAAAGACTTTAGTATTACAAATGTTAATGACCTAAAAATAGCAGCATTTATGCATGACAGTATAAACAAAACTGTCAGCATTTCCATTATTGACCCTGTTTTTATAGAGTTATAATGAAAACATGCACAGTATAAGCTTCTGTCTGAAACTGAGTATTCATGTGGTCTTAGGCCATCACTAATTTTGTTTTCCAATTTGGATGTAAACTTAGATGTCAACTTACAGGTCTGAAACAAAAAAGAAAGAGCTGTTAAATGGTTTCTGACTTGTTTGGGTATCTTAGAAGGCAAATTTTTTTAAAAATGCAACTGCAGTGAACATTTTTCTGTTTGTAAATCAAAGATTCTCACACTGACAAGGACTCATCAACAGTAACTTGACTGTGATACTGTCCATCTCTAGGAACTCAAAGCTTCAACCACTTATTAGATGTCCATAAAATAAAATTAATTAGCAGACAGAAGAGTAATTTAAGATAACCTTAATGGTCTAACGAACCTTCCAAAAGGAAGGAAATATAAAGTTAAAGCTGATATACCAAACCTAAGTTATACTGATGTATCTCAGTACTAAAGATTTATCACATAACTCTTAACTAATCTCAAAATGACTTCACCAATAACAAAGTATAATTGAGTAGATAAGCCTTAACTCCAGACGTCCTTGCTTTTGAGGCCTAAAACCATTATTTGAAAAGTATCATAATGCCACACACACTCATTCATACACAATTTAGTGTGAAGGTATAGTTTTGTTGATTTCTTCTATTATACTCTCCATAACACTGGTTAATTCCATGTGTCCATTGCCTGCAATGAACAAGTGCTGAAAAATCCAACTTCCACAGTGAAAGGCATATTTTAACCAAATGAAGAATAGTGAGTGAATCCTCCACACAGGCTCAAATTGGAACTATTTCACTTAGTATATGCTGTGAAATGATAAGTTTTTTTTTATCTGCAGTCTTTTTGAAACACAAGGCACAAACAGGAAGCAGACATTCCAAAGAGTGATTGTCTGAAAGAAATATAACTGTTCAGGGTCCTCAGTCCATTTTATTAGAATACCTCCTTCTTTCACGGCTATGCAACATCTTCTAGGTAATCTGCAACATCACTAAGTTGAGAAATAGTAATGTCCTGTGTGACATCTTCAAGCTTTTTGTAAAAAGAAAGAAAACAAGTAATCAGTTCTTTAAAATAATAATTACAATAATAAATAAAAAGTTATCATTTACAAAGTACTTATTAACAAAGCACATCAAATCCATTACATCATTTGTTTTTTATAATAATTCTAAGAGACTAATAGTATTATGCATTTGATGAGAAAATCTGAAACTAGGCTCAGGTTTACACAGTTCCTAAGAAGCAGAACTGAGATTAAAACAATGATCAGAATCTCAAATAAGTTATAAAAGTAAAAAATTTAAGAAAATTTGGCTAAGCATTACTTTTAGTAAGACCAACAAAATGAGAAAATGGTCTAAAAATATTCATTGGTCTTATTTGTTATCTATTATAGACTTCACTCAGTACAAGCACATTTCTCTGAACCTCTACCTTTATCTTAAATTTTACTGAAATTCATTAAAATCAGGAGAAAAATGGACATTTTAAAACTTCCACCAATGATTTTTTTAAGATCGAAGAATCTCAGAATTGAGGAATCTAAGAAATTATCCGGTCAGTCAATAAAAATTAGATGTCTACTTTGTCAAACGGTTCAATCTATACCTTAACAGTTAAGAATTCCCTCTATATGATACCCAGTCAGTGAGCACCTAGACTTTGTGAAAGAAACTTCCAGCGAGGGAAAAACTGAAGCAAAAATTAAACCTAAGGTATATCTTAAAACTCTCAAGTGTTTATCAAAGAGTGATTCTTAAATCCAGTCTCATGGAATAGAGAAACACACAGGTATAATCTAGTTGAAACAGAACCCTCTATTTCCCCCCATTTCCAAATTATGCTGTCTATATTCAGGTCATTCTTGACTTCACTGTCCTAAGAGAACTAGGATTCTGCCTCTGGGACCAAGGGCTCTGATAAGTGAATTTTTGCCTTATCTTTTCTGGAACCATACCACTATGTCACTTCTTGATCATTTTCAAACCAAGCCAACCTTGAATTTGGCCATCCTTCCTCCATCCCTATCAAAACCTAAACTCTGCCCCTCCTATCTTCTCTTACCCCCACTTTATGACTCCCCTTTGTATGTTATCTTTCTCCGTTAGAATTTAAGTTCCTAGAGGGCAGAGATTGCTCATATTTGTATCCCCAGCACTTACCACAGTGCCTGGCATAGAGTAATGATTCATTTAAGATTTGTCAACGTACCTTTTAAATTTCATTGTCATGAATGACTTTTTCCTCAAACATCATATGAAAACATGCCAATGTTAACATGATTATACTTTCTCAAATAAGGCAGAATAATTTACCTAAGTCTCACATTTGTGGGGAATGGTACATTAGCCACAGAATCAAATCAATGAAGTCAATAGAACTTTGTTAAGAAGATGATTTTGTGTGATCTAGAAGAACTGTGTTTTTATAAAGGCAGAAAACAGCCATCCAAAGGAAGAATAAGGCAACAATCAAAAACATTTTAGGGGAAGAGAGTAAAGACAGTAGTTCATAACAAATGAGTTGTTGATATCAAGGAAATTTTTACCAAAAATGGTAAAAATAAGTTTAGAAAAATGAAAGGCTCAATGAATGTTAAAAAATGGACACTTGAAAAGGCTGCTTAATTAAGGGAACACTTTTTGAAGTAGAATTCAAAATATATTTTCTTGAAATTATTCAGAAGCACATAGTTTTAAGGTGGATTGAAGAAATACAACATAAAATGGGTAAATCTACCTTCACGAAAAAAAAAGAGAATGAGTATGTTTGCATACTGAATATATAAAAGGTTCAGAGTGGATATGGATAATACACATAGTTAGTTTGTACTGTATTGTTAAAGCTAACTAGCATAACTTTTAAAGTCCTCCACAATTATTTAACTTCTATAAATTCTAACTTCTTAATTACATTATATAATCTCCATGGCAGAGGCATTCATCTATTTTGCTTATATCGTCTTCAATAACTAATATATGCTTCACAAAGATCACCCTGATTACCTGGACCCTCTAAAGTACACAAACATATCAGATTAAAGTATTTATGTAGCATTTCCTCCTCCATTAAGGTCCTACTCTGAGAGGACTGTAATATGATATGGAGGTAACCATGGTTCTCAAATATGCCAAAAACCAAACATGGCAAGAAGAATATAGGTCTTCCAAGGCCGAGTTCAAACACCATCTTTTCTATTAAGGCTTACAGGGTTTCCTTAGCCCAAAGTCATCTCTCTCTCCCTGAACTATTCAAATATCAGGTTCCAAATTAATTTTTAGTGTCATGGATAAATTTTGGAAAGAACAACATTTAGTTGTGATATATTTTAAAATAAAATGTGTTTCTGATAATCACAAGAGTATATTATGTAATGTGTGCATGTATGTATGTATATACACATATACTCTCTGTTATTTGAAATCTGTGGTAACTTGGATTAATGGCTGGCTAAAAATGACTGTTGTGCCATTTATAATGAATAAATTTGCTAAGAAAATAATCTGTTTTCTTTAAATAATCATTTTCTCCATACTTTTACTGTGGAATACTCTTCCTAAATTCTATTCTGAGATTCTTTTCATTTCTTAAAAGACAGAAAAACCCTTATGGTTCATCGAGTACAAAACGTATTTCAAAAAGAAATCCCCTCTATGATCCCCAGCATTCATTTATTCTCTGCCCAAAAAGATCCAATGATAGAGATCTAACTTATGTTATAATCACCAGTCACAAACATTTGCCGTGTTTTTGGAAAAGAACACATACCTATCAGTTCTTATTGGTCTAGTTCAGATTTTTAAAAAACAAACAAAACTAAAACCAGCACACACAAGTTTTAAAATCAGCAGTCATCCCCTAGTGTCGCACTGCTGGAAAGAACCATCCATCTACACCAAATTCTGAGTTGTGGTTCCTGATTTCTCTGTCTAAACTCTTATTTTCTGCCTGCTCTAAATCTCCGAATACAGATCATTATGTGTGGATCTCTGTACATTGACCTCAAACTGGATTTCATACGTTCTGTGCTTCCTGGACATGGCTTCATATTCTACATCACTCTACAAAGTACCATTATACTAGATAACTTTCTATCCGAGAGGGGTGGAAGGAATAGCGATAGGGACTGGACTTGTGATTTTAGTGGTCTAAGGAGCTCTCTAGACGAGGAAACACCTTACCAATGCAGCCCAACAACTTCTCTGTAACTTTAGTCTTAAGAGTGCTGCCTAGAGCATAAATGAGATAAATGATCTGTCTAGAGTCACTAAGTGTCAGAGGTGGCATTTAAGCCCACGTCTTCCTGTCTTCAAGGCCAGCTCTCTGTCCACTTTGTCATGTTATCGTTCCTAACTCACCCCAATTGTGAGATTTTCCTGCATTTTGTTCTATATATGCATTAAAAAAAAACGGCATGACTCTGTCTCTAATCCTTGCTGATCAATCCTGAGCAACTACAAAAGCAGGAGACCATAGAAACACCATTAGACTAGGTTTAAATCCAAGTTCCAGTGCTTAGCAGCTATTCAAGAGCAATTCAGTAATTATCTTGAGCTGGAATATCAGCAGCTGTAAAATGTTAATAATACCAGTACTAGTTACCTCTCAGCATTGTGATGGGAATGTGCTTTGTGAACTTTAAAGTGTAACATGAGTGGTAATTATTACAACTGTCATCTATGACCTCAATATATAATCAATAATCATTTATTAAGCTTCTATTATGTGCTAAGCTCTGGGGATGTATATAAAAAAAAAGACAGAGGCGAGAAAGGTACGTACTGCTCCCAATAACCCTAATTCTACTAGGGAAATAGGAGATGTTCTAGTAAGTAAGTATAAGAAACACATACAAAATGTATAGATGTATAAAAAATAAATTCAGTGGAGGGGAGGGGCACACCAATAACCATGTGAATTGCAAAAGGGTTCTTGAAGGAGGTGGCATTTAAGTTGAGCAGTGAATAGTTTCAAAAAGGTGGAAATGAGAAGGAACATGCCAAGAATGGGGGAAAAGTCTATTAAAGGTACAGAAATGGGAGAACAAATGTCATGGACAAATTATGTACATAATAAACCAGTTTTCTGGAACAGAAAAGTATATGGGGGGGAGCAGAAAGAGTCTACACTGGGATAGTTGCAGTGTGAACAAAGAAAACAGAATGAATGTAGGATATACCAAGGATGTGCAACTGACAAAACCAGGCAACAGTAGAGAGTGTCAGGATCTGGAATCTTTAGAAAGCCCTGATTTCAAAACCAATCCCCTACACATCCTAGACGTATGACTCTAGGCAAGTCACTTAACCTTTCTCAATCTCAGTTCTCTCACTTATAAAATAAGGATAAATAATAGCACCTACCTCATAGTTTTTTTGAGGATCAAATAAGATAATGTATGTTAAAGCAAAACTTTAAAGTGTTAGCTTAGCTATTATAATTGAAACCTGGCAATGGATTGTATATGAAGGATGAGAGGGAAAAATCAAGAATAACTTTCAGATTGTGAATACGGGTACCTAGAAGAAAAGTGGTACCCTCAGTAGAAATATGGATATTAGAAGGAGAGGTGGGCTCAGAAGGTATATTGAGTTTGAGATGCTTTTGAGATATCCATGAAGAATTATCCTCCAAATAATTGAAGATACAGAACAGGAGCCTAAGAGACAAAGGAAAGCCAGGTATACAGATACACAGCTGCATATACATCTGTACAGAGACGACAAACCCATAGAAGCTGATGCAATCACCAAGAAAGAATACACAAACAAAAGATGGGGCTAAAGGTAAAGCCCACACACAGATTATGTGATATAAAAGACGATCCTATGAAGACAACCAAAAGGACTGGTTATATGGCAGGAAGAGAACCATGACAGAGCAGTGCCATAAAAAGGAGAGGGCATCCAGAAGGAGAGGATGGTTTATATCAAAGGTGTTAAACATGCAACACGGCCCATAATACTCTGGAGTGTGGCCCAAACCAAGTTAAAATGTAATTGGGAAACACCTAATAAAATAAAAATACAATAAAAATATATACTACATTTTACAACTAAGTCAATATGATTCCATAAGGATTGATCCTTATGTACAGATTAGTGGCCCCATTTCTATTTGAGTTTGACATTACTGGTCTCCACTGTCAAAATGCTGAAAAGAGGTCAAGAGGGATGAGGACTGGGAAAAGGCTGGTAAAAAGGGAAAACCCTCAGGTAGCACAGGGGGGAAAAAGGAAGAAGATTTGATATGCTAAATTTTCCTACTCATTTACTCAAGTGACTCTAGGAAAAGTGACTTGGATTTATGAAAACAATTCTAATCTCTTATTTTGGATATCAACTCTGTTGGTCATTTTTGTTCTGCCATTTCCAGTATAAAGGTCATTCTCCTTTAAAAAGAAAACAGAGATAAAAATTCAATAGCTCCACCTTCTCTCTGTTGTCAGTTATCATCATCTCATCTACACTAAGCAAGGGTCTCATTCTTTCTTTGATTCTTCTTTTTTCCCCCCACTATAAGTAAAAAAGCCCTTTCTAGTCATCCTTTGCTTCCCTTTCTGGCTTCAGCTCATTTTTAGAATTCCCAACACTATATTTATAGGATTGTGTGACACTCTTAAACTGATTGTTCTCTGGCCTTGCTTTCAACTTCTGTACAGTCTTTTTAAAATTCTTAAGTTGGCTGGTGTTTCTAACTGCATAATCGCATCAATCTCCTCATACAAATAACATTTTTTCCTCCTTATTGGAATTGTTTTCATGTCATCGGAATTTTATTCTAGAGCACCTCTAATTTACCTTAGTGTGACTTCTCCTGAAACATTTTAAGTCATGGAATCCTACCTCTAGTTCTCATAATCCAGTGAAATCTGCTTTTTCAAAATTCAGGGTGGGTGTCAAACTATGCTCAGTCACTTTTCTTTCTTCATCTGTTCCTTCATACTGACAGTATCCCAAGAGCACAAATCAACAAACTTCAACTATATATAAAGCTTCGCTAGTCTACAAATCCATTCAATACAGTTCTCGAAAAAGCAAGAGATCGTTCAATAAAAACATGCATGTAAGAAGCGTACTTTATCATTGACATCGATGCCATCTAGTTCCACAGAAATGTCTTCTTCTATCTCTTCGCCAATACTTATTTCACTTTTCTCTGAGCGATGACTTATGGTACTATTTCCAGAAAGGTAAGAGAAAGAAAGGATTGTGAGGATGAGAAATGATTCATAAAAATTACTCCAAAAATTTTTAGTAAAAAAAATTAAGCATTTAAGCAAAACATCAGAATAACATACACTGAGCAATGTTTCATTAAAGATACTAAATATCCTTTAAGAGGTACAGTGGCATAATAGACAGAAGGCTGGTGTGAAGGTATGAATGACCTGAGTTCAAGCCTTACCTGGGATATACAGGATATGAGACACTGGATAAGTCACTTAACTTCTCAGGGAAGTACTATACACCCCTCTAAAACTATTAATTGCAAGAGCTACATTAGCAGTGGGAGTTTCCTTACCATGCAGGTTCCTACACCAAAGAAATCAAACCAAAAACATCATCCATTATTCTCCGGAGACGGATCAACAGCCCAAATTCTTGATTTTTCTTAAAAATGTTTTTCTCATAAGAAAAAATATACTTTTCATCTAATTAAGTTTTTGTAATAGTTCATCCAAATTTGTTTTAATTAAAATATATGAATTATAAGTTAGTGCGATAAATATGGAAGATTAAAAAAAAGATTCTTTTTAAATTTATTTGTAACAAATCTTTTTTTCAAGTATGGCAACTTAACAACAAGCATGTGCTTACATGTTTATTCACACTTACTTTACATACAACAAAAAGCCTTTTGAAAACCCCAAAACTGCCTATACCTTCTTTAAGGAAAGTTTGAGAGCGACCTGTTTTTATATTGAAGAGGAACGGAAAAGCATTTTGAAAGCACTTACTACATGTCAAAGCACTATACTAAATCCTAGGAATACAAGAAGTAAAAAAAGGGAGTCTTTGCTGTCAAACAGCTCAAATTCTAGTTGGGAGAGGAAACCCAGATAGAAGAGTTCAGCTGCTGGGCAGATGGTATGGATCCATAGGGTGTTATGCTAGAGCAGGTGTCTATGCCTGCGTTGGTGTTAAGATACTAAATTGGAGGGAAAAATAAAATAGAAATCAAGAAAGAGTAACTTAACAGCTTAGAGTTTATTCATGTATAAGAGGTCTTCATAGTAACCAGCCTTGCTTTAGTTATTCTATTTTAGTGAATTTCTATATTACTCCTATAAATCTAGATTGGGGATAAATTTAAGAACATTCTACAAAGTCAAATATAAGTAAGTTTGGGATTAGTTACTTCTCTATTGGCATCTACAATGTTGGGAAAATAAATTGAAATTGACTATAATTATAAATTCTACACAGATTTTTCATTTTTGAAAATGCCTTCAGAAATTATTTACATGTATATTTTTACTTGAATATATTTGCCCACTTGGAAAATATCTTTCTTACCTATTAAAATCATCCATGTACTCCTCTTCATCTCCAGTTCCTGAAGTTAAAAAAAAATATTTAATATACATATATACAAACACACATATTCATATATATATATAAAAATCTTTATTTAGAGTTACATTACTCTAAAGAAAATATTCCCTTTAAAATATTTTGGACTATGCAGAAGCATTAAATAAAGGTAAATAAGTCATTTCAGTAACAGAAATGTTTATACCATGAAAAGCAAAAGCTGTTAGCTAAACGTCACACCTGAAAAAACTTTTAATCTATTAATCTCAGAAACACATCTAAAATAAATAATTTCCTTATCAACCTCAAACACATTCCCAAATCAGAGAAGAATAATTATGTTACAAACATGATCTGCCAATAAAGAAAATTATAATAAAGCTTCTAATAAAGATTAATTGGGAAAAATGTGAATTCTTGAAAAAGTTTCAATTAAAAAATACAGTTAGTGGAGTGGAGAAAGCAAGTTCTGTATTTGATTTCATGTTATAACCACAACCAAAATTCTTGCTGCCTCAAGAGCCTAGGATCAAGACTCTCTGGGACTACATTCGATGGTTGTGCAATAAAGCTTCAGCTGTTGCTACAGGACAGGACCACATCCCATTCTGCAGCAATTACTATCATCACAGTCAAATACAGGCCTTGCTTTCTCCGCAAACTAGAAGACCTAACCTTGCTACCAGAACTTCAAAAAGGTATTGTATAGGGTATTTTGCAGACATAGGAAGGAAGCAATAGCTGCCACAGCCCGTAACATGTATAACTGAGTGAGGATTTGCAGTCTTCAATTGGACGGTGATGCAAATAGCAAGAAACAGTGAGAGAGAGCAAGCCATATTTTGCCCTTTTAAAGACAAACAATGACCATCTTGACAACTACTGAAAATGTAGTTAGATTGGAAAGGTCTCAGTTACAGCTGCTCCCTCCCTACCTCACCTTGCTATCCTCCTTAGCAGTAAGTTTTGGACACCTTAGGCTAAGAGACAAGGTGTCATTTGCAGCACACAAAGGCACTTACTTTTGCTATCAGAAACCGTAACCTTATTCAGTATGAATCATTAAACAATATGCTAAGTGACAAGAAATTTCATTCCAACTTTCTGGTTACAGGATTTACTGTGAATTAAGAACTCAAAGTAATCAGAGTAGTGGAATAAGAATTTAAATTATATGTACTGTATTGGCTGCAACATAAGCAATCTTTCTCCCTCTTCCCCTCCTGACAAATTCTGGCTTAAAGTCTGCCTAAACATTGACTAATCAATGTGATTTTTCAGTGTATATTTATGTATTTTTTTCTGGTTAAAGTTGTGTGTCTGTGTGTGTGTGTGTGTGTCTGTGTTTGTGTTGGGAGATAGGGAACAGAGGGGAGTGGTTGAGTATATATTTGAGTGAATGTGGTAACAGCCACTTAAATTAGTGAAATAACTGGCTGTAACTAACCAATAGATCTGCGGTTTATCAACTAAGTTTTGGGTTTTTTTTTTAATACAGACAAGTCAATTCACAAATCACAAAGGTATTTCAAAGGTTAATCAACAAACACTTACTAAGCACCTACTATATGTCAGGCACTATGTTAAGCACTGAGAGTCCTTACCCTCCAGGTGCTGAGGCTAACAGGGAAGCCAACACGAAAACAACTATGAACAAACAATATATAAGCAGGCTAATTTGGAAAGCAAAAGAATGAAGGTATTAGCATTAAGGAGGATTAGGAAAGGTTTCCTGTAGAAGGTTGGATTTTATCTAGGACTTCAAGGAAGCCAGGAGGCCAGGCACATGAGACAGCCAGGAAAATACAGGAAGAGTCAGGAAACGTGGTATCTTGTTTGAAGAAAAGCAAGGAAGCCATTGTCAGTCTTCTGGCTCTCCAAAAAGATTTTCTCACAAAAACAATATTGTAAATAATATTAAGGTTTCCATCCCCCAAAGCTTCTTTAATAAAATATGTATTTGCAATGAAAAACAGTGATAATACAGTAATAATGAAATAAAATAAGAAAAAATGACCTTTTATTGAGGCAACAGACATCTGCAGAGAGAGTTTACTGGTTTATTAGCTCTGTTTACCTTGGATCTGGGTTCTCAACCAGTAAATTAACATGTACTGCTAGACTGTAAAAATTACTTATTCACTGAGACACTTCTCTCTCAAAGTTTTCTAGGATTTCCATTACAGCAATGCCCTGTCTTTGATTCAGTGCCTTTAAGTGAATTTTCACATCAGTTGAGGTTTTGGGATTAAAAAGTATCTCTCCTCCTTTCAGTCAGTCAGCAGTCAATAAGCATTTATTAAGTGCTTACTACATGCCAGACACTGTACTAAGTACAAAAATAAAAGCTTTGCTCCCAAGGAACTTATATTCTTGGCCTACTGCTTAGGAGAACTCCCTTGATTCCTCTATCACACCACATTTTGTTTTCATTTCTATAAATTTTTTATCATATTTTGCACTACATTAGTTATTTGTGGATATATCTGATTTTCCTCTAAATTATGAGCACCATAAAAACAGTGATATGCCTTACTTGGCATTTTTATTTCCCTCCACCTCACCTAAAAGGTATACTCTAAGGCCTTATCATGATATAGGGATTATCCTGGGTTCCTGAAGGCCATCTCAGTAGCACACAAGCTCCAACAGGTTCTATTAAACTGAAAAGGCATCAAGAATGGGCCCAGTGATAGACCATGTACATGCTATTTGAAGACCACACCTGGCTAATTTCAGAGAGGTTCACCCCCTAACTTGACTGATGATTTTTCTGGGGGGAGTGTGTGGGGAGTAGAGCAATTTAGAGCAATTTTCAAAGACCATCTGCTAAGTCACAGAGGAACTGTAGTTAGGATGGATGAAGAGGGTAAAAAAGTGTGACCTTACTACAAAATTATCTTGAGTCAGAAAAATAATAGCAAAGTTCATTTGGAAGAAGAAAAGGTCAAGAATTTAAAAGAAACCAGGGGAAAAAAGATGCAAAGGAAGGAGATTCAGCAGTATCAGACCTTAAACTATATTATAAGGTAAGAGCACTGTTGAAGTATAAAATGGATTTCAATTATATTAAATTTAAAAATTCTTGTATAAATAAAACCAAATGAGCCAAAAATAGGAGAAATGCAGAAAACTACAAAGAAATTTTCAAAAACAATCTCTCAGATAGGATGTGATTGTGTTGAATACTACAGTGGTGCAGGAAATAATGAGGTGGTCAATTTAGAAAAATATGAAAAAATCTGGACCAAGGAAGATGCTTATCCATCTCCAGAGAAAGATGACAAGTAGAAATATGCATACAATGTCTTTACATATATGTATATCAGTGTATAGTATGTTTATAGATATCTATGTATATGTCTATATATATACCCTGATTTAAGGGAAGCCTTTTTTAACGAAAGAGGAGGGGGGGGAGGGTTGAGGGTAAAAAAGTAAAAAAATGCATGGCAAAGAAAAAAACTAGAAAGAAACAAAGAAAAAGTTGGGTAGCTTTGAAAACAACGTATAGTACTTATGATACAGGTTTTCTTGAAATGGAAATTTATTGTTTTATAAAGAATCCTCTCCTATGTTCTACTAACATGAAAATGGGGTTTTTTTTGCTTTTGTTTCATATTTAAGTTTAAAATTAATAAAAGATTTGCAAAAAACAACAAAAAAGGATAACCATATTAAACGAAATAGCAAATCCCTTAAGTATCAGTGTTTTCCTACTACACAGTATAAGTGCTCTGCACAAAGTAGTAACTTAATAAATATTGACTTTTTTCCACTCAGATACCAGAGAAAATAAATTCAAATTTGGCATTTTAGGCAAATTAGCCTTTTAAAGGTTACTGACCTTTACACCTACTTTAATCTATCCCTAAAGGCAAATTACCAGTATAATTTAACTAGTGGCAAATTAATGTTTATAAATTTCAATTCTATTTTAAAAGATATCATGCCCCAAATAATCTACTAATTTAATACCATTATCAAAATGGAAAATTTAGTTACCTAATCCAAGTGATCCAATTTTATCACTGACCATTTTCAGATCTCTCAATACTGAGCTTCCCATTGTATCTGAGAAGAAAAAACAATTGGCAAACATAATTGTTTGTAATACTATTAATTACTAGGATGTGATCTTTATAATTTCTCTTTTAAAAACTGCATGGAGCTTACTTACATGATTCAAGCACAATGATATAAAGAAGAACAGCTGAAGATCAATAGGGTCTGGTTAATAGTCTGATTATATTATATGACATTCCTTATCAATAACTAAAATGCTACCAATGAAATGCTTTGTTCTCACTATGACAACTACATTACCCTCTTCCACAAAACCCTGCTGCAAGTTGTTAATGGACACAAAAGTCACATGCTAACATTCCAAAATTTCACTTTACTCTATTTTCTTTTCTTCCCTCTGTCCTCATTTCTGTCCTATAACCTGGCTCTTATTCCATACTTGCTCTCTAGTATGCACATTCTTTATTTCTTAAGGATTTGCTTCAAAGACCCACTGCCTCCACCCCAATCTACCCTTAGCGTACTAGCAATCACTACTTTCAAATCAGTAAGCTATGATGATAATGAGAAGGGGAAAAGGATAGGAGCCTAGTATATGTGTAGGGTGAGATTGGGGGTGAAGGTATGTGGGAACATCTGTAGATGGCTCAATCTGTGTATGACTGAGCATGTGACAGAACACTAATAGTCTGCATACTAGGTTCATAATTGAGTAATAAACTGGAAGTGAGGAAACACTATATTAGATGACTTATAATTTAAAGTTCAATGATATATGACTCTCCCTCATTTCTGAGGAAATACGGTGTGGTGAAGAGAAAGCTAACCCTGTAAGCTAGGAAGACCAGGGTTCAAGTCTGACACCAACTAGCTAAGTAACCTGGGTTAAGTCACAACTCCTCAGTATTCTAGGCCATCAGTGTCAAACTCAAACAGAAACACATGCCTGAGGGATTGTACTGACTTAGAAAAACACAAATGAACACTGTAGATATTGCACTGTATTTTTATTTATTCAGATAAACATTTCCCAATTGTATTTCAATCTGGTTCTGTGTACTAGGGAGTTTTGCCTGCCAGACTTGAGTTCGACGTTTCCAGGCAACTTTCTAAGACCCAAAGTTACAGAAAAGGTATCAAACAAAACTGGCAGAGGGTTCTATATCCATGAATTCCCTATATACCAATGAAATCACAGGTTCATCCTCTAACCCTATTCCTTCTTACACAGTGAATGTACTTATAAAAGCATTTCACACATTCTCAATATAAACAGGTCTTTTCTTTACATGAAGAATGTATTAATGCACTCTCAGTAGTCTTCTGTCCTCAAATCTGACTAAGTTCCTGGAGGAACCACATAGTAGCTGCATAACCACAGACAATACAATCAATTTTTGTTTTCCTCAGTGTCCTCATTTATAAAATGGAGAATAATAAAAGCACGTCTTAGGATGGTTGTGAAGGTCAAATGAGATATTTAGGATGGTTGTGAAGGTCAAATGAGATATTTGTAAAATGCTTTGCAAACCGTAAAGCACTACATGAATACTAGCTATTAATAATCTTCCTATAGTGGTTAGTAGCTAAGATTATATAGACCTGACAAACCCTGAAATAGTACTGAAATCTAAATCTAACAAGGACTCAATCACAAGAGAAAAAGCAAAAAATAAGAGCAGATTTCTTTCAAACAACTTTACAAACATTACCTCAATTTGATCTTCGCAACATGCCAGTGAGGCAAGCAAGGAGACTGTTTTCATTCTTGTATTACAAATGAGGAAACTGACATTCAGAGGGTAGTTCACCTGCTCATGGACACACTGTCAGAGGTAGGATACAAACTCAGATCTTTTGACTCTAAATCTAGCACTCCTTCCACTGTCAAATCAAACCAAAGTCAGACTGCAGGAACTTGCAGGTTTTAGTAACTTTAAGAATACTTACTTTCAGATTCTTTTAATAAACGTGCTCCAGTCAGGGCGCTAAGTCCACTTTTTAACGGTGGTGCATCAGAAAGTGATGCAAGGCTTCCAACTTGCTTACTTGATTCACTTTTCCTAATTAGGAAAACAAATATTTAATTTACAGTTTATAATATATTATTTTAGCATGTGTAACCTAAGCTACTCAAATCATGTTCATATACAGAAAATATAGGAACTTTACTATGCAAATCACAGACTCAAAAGCTTTTGGTATGCCTACTAGAAAAATAGCAAGAAGGAAACCACCACAAATTCATGCACCAAGATATTTAATAAGAAATTACCTCCTCACCTCTTTTTAGAGTTTTGTTTGACATCGGTTATATCAAACAAATCTTCTATGTCATCTTCAGTGTCACTGTTTTTATCTGAAGCCCTTTTTCACCCCACATTAAGAAATGGCAGGCAGGAGAAAAAGATTTACATAAGAATAAGTATTCCTACTGGCAAACAGCTAACAGAATAAAGTGAGTAGTACTGTCTGAAAAACTAATAAACAAGAGATACTGAAGAATGAATTAAACATAGGGAAAGCAGTATAATACGTTTTTCTCCAATTCATTAGAATTTTCTTAAGAGAACTCTGTTCTGCTTCTCTGTGCTTACATATCTTTTTCCTGTGGTATTGTAATAAATAAAAAGGTCAGTGAAAAACAAGTTTCTTGCCCTCTGGCCACATTATAGTCTTTATACCTGCCTAAGTCAAGCATTAAGTAAAAAAAAAGAAAAACTTTACAGTGACAGAAAGCTCAAGTGGTTATCATGCCTCAGAGTCTAGATAAGGAAAATAATTCAAGATATATACTTTTATCTGTTATTTTATACACTGTGATATTTATAAAGTGAATGGAATATAAGAGTCCAGTCTGTTTTTCAACTTCAATTTTACCAATTTCTAATTAAGTCCTTAAAAAAAATTATTCTTTCAAAATGAAAATGTGATGTGCCAATAAAATGTATGAAAAGTATCATGTAAAGCGGTAAGCAATCTGGAAAAAAAGTCACACGCCAGGTTGGAGGGCTCCCGTTTCTCACGGCCTGTTAGGAACAGTCATTTCATTGCTTACTGGTAACACAACAGAGGTGACAATATGTCACTCTTGTACAAACAAAACTTTTGGTAGCACTTGTATGGGGAAAGGGTAGCACCGCTTTTATCCATTCTCCTCAGCCAGGGAGTAACGGTGTGATGACAGCGCACCCACTCCTCTGCACAGTCTCCAAAGTCAGAGTGCGCCAAATCCTCATCTAAAGCAGCTAAGGCCTGAAAATGTGGCGTTGTCCCTCAGCCCAGATTTAAAACAGACAAAGAGGCACGAGAAAGCAATGGTTAAAATTTTGGTACCAAAATAGATGTGGGAGGTGTGTTCTGTAAATAACAGTCTTATAGGATTAATATTTATTATATACCAGTCTGTTTTGTGGCCAGAGGGTACCAGCTGTTAGCCTATTAACTAGTAAGGATAAAAGGGTAAAGGAGAGTTACAGAACATATGAAAAATGAAAAATTATGCTAAGGAGCAAAGTATATTCTTGGTCTGATATTAATGTAAAAATTTAATTTCTATATGTAGACATTTTTCCTCCATTAAAGTTACTTTCTAAATGTTTAGATCTTTATTATATATTAGTCTCCAAACCTGAAAATAGTTGAGGAATTTCCTTAAACTATAAAACTAAGTACTTAAAAGGCATACTTTGAAATCATCAAGAAATATGGTAATTGGGGCAGCTAGGTAGGGCAGTGAATAACAGCACCGGCCCTGGAGTCAGGAGGACCTGAGTTCAAATCCAACTTCAAACACCCAAAACTTATTAACTGCGTGACCTTGGGCAAGTCACTTAATGCCAATTGCCCTGCCCTCTCCCCTCCAAAAATGCCAAAAAAAAAAAAAAAAGAAACGTGGTAATTTATATGCAAGGCAAGATTTACTCACCTTCCATAACTTTTTTCTGGCTTAGGAATGGGATCATCAAAGAAGGAATCTCCATCCATGTCATCTTCATGGGAACATTGACCAGCTTTGTCTTTGTCATCCAAAGCTCTATTGTTTAAGGAAGAACCAAGTTTTGTTTCACTGGCTAAGAGATGATGACTTTTGGTCTTTATTTCTGATGAGGAGATACTTGAATCACTCTGATTTGTTTCAGTGATCTTCTAAAAAGAAGAGGGGAAAAAAACTGCCATTCACATACATCTTCCTCTGAAGTGAAATCAAGCATTTCCAGATATTTTCAACTCGGTTAAGATTCCAAATATCTAACTTTCTATTTAGCCAGTATATATAACATGTGCTTAATAAATATAACATAACACGTGCTTAATAAATATTTATTTGAACCAACAGCAAGCAAAGCACTGAACAGGATTTTAAAATATTTACTTTATCTCTCCTTGCTTCTAGATAGAACTGCTCATGATAATACAGGACAAAAAGACTCTTCTAAAATACTTGCAAGATTTGCAGGGAAAGAAGTTCATTATAACTCTTCTTTTTTTACATATAAATAACACAACACAACACAACACATACACACATATACACACACATATACATATATACAGTTATATTTTCTGCCTTCATCTTAAAACTTCCTAAGCAGATTTTTTTAGTTTTACTTATAAAAGATTAAATGTAATCAAAAATAAACACAGAATAAGCAAGCTCAATTAAATAATGATGACAAAAGAACTCTTCATAAACATAAATAGTGGTTTTCATTCAATATCTA
This sequence comes from Pseudochirops cupreus, assembly GCA_028627135.1. Classification (NCBI taxonomy): domain Eukaryota; kingdom Metazoa; phylum Chordata; class Mammalia; order Diprotodontia; family Pseudocheiridae; genus Pseudochirops; species Pseudochirops cupreus. Next base: position 324,877,090 of record CM053584.1, on the reverse strand, counting down.
AATACTACAATATAGAAAATCCCAAAAATCTTTAGTGCAGTTTCAAGCTTTGAAGTTTCAAAAGCTTGAAATTGAACTAAAGACTTCTGGAAGACTCCTTCTGGAAGACACTGAGGAAAAAGGAGTTCCATTTGTTCTACCACTTCACTATTAAAACAACAAATTAAAACTGGGGGGAGGAGGGGAATGACCCAAAAAAATTAACAAAATAATAGCTAGGACAATTTTATGGCTGGCACAAAGCATCAGCAGACTAATAATGCTATGGAGTGTATTTTCAATGATTATTTAAAGTCCTAATTACAGACAGTCTTAATTTTCCTAGTCATAGATAATATTCCTTTATGTCCTTTCCCTATTTTAGTCTGGAAAAAGCAGTATACTGTAGTGGTGAAAACACTGAACTGGCAGTTCAGGAAAGCTGGGTTCTAATCCCCATTCTCCCACTAACCATTTTTGACCTTAGACAATACTTAAAATTCTTATTCGATTAACTTCCTCATCTATAAAAATAAGGAGCTGGACTAGATAACCTTCAAGATTCTATACAAACATTTTAAGATTTCTGTTAATTTGGACGTACTTGGACTTTAACACATTATACAGTACCATTAAGGCAACAAAATGAAAAGGATATGTATCTTTGCATCAACTATGTCTTCTCCAATAGATTATAAATTACTTGAGCTAAGAGAATTTATAGTCTGAAATATCGGGAACATATACAGAAAGAACTCCGTGAATTATCAAACATATTAAAAAACAAATATGACAAAAGATACAATGTATAAAACCTAATGAAAGGTTATTGTCTTTCCATCGCAAAATGTTTTCAAAAAAATTAAAGCTCATTTCATAACATCTTTCTTTACAACACACAACTGTTACTGAAAAGGAAGTTATTACCATGCTTCTGAAGAGAAAGTCATGTCAAGTTGCAATTTGTAATACTAGAAGAGTGCATGCTTCCTCAACAACCTTTATAAGAGTCAGATATGTAAGATTTTTTTAATAAAATTGAAAGTGAATCTTTCAAATTAAACTTAAAATCTTTGCAAAATTTAAACTGTAAAGAACATTAGTTAATGCAATTGTACAGCTAATGAAGTGACAAACTATTGGAAACAGCAGATCCCACAATAATAGGATTTAAAAAAGTTAAAAGGAAAAGAGCAAAATTATTGATGTAAAGAAATAGTAAAAGCAATAATAAATCATTTAGATAACTAAAATCCAATCCCCCTCCTCAAATTCCTTTCATTAAAATCTATGCCAAAGAGAAAATAAATGATGTAAAGTTAATACTTAGCAAACATCCGTAAGTATTTTGTTTCAGAGGGAAGAAGATGTGATAAAGGGCTAGCACTGGCAGTATTTTAGTAATGGGATAAAAAAAATCTAATAATACTGCAGAAATAACGTATTTTGCATTAAAATACACACGAAATGTTTTTAAGTGGCATTCTATCATTAAATCAACTTTAATCTTCCAAGATTCTCAATCTTGTCCACATGAGAAGAAAACAATTATTTCTTATTCTTTAGTACATAAATTCAGATTATAAGCATATGATTTACTGTACTGGAGTAATATTTTACTAAACAGCCTTCTCTTGAGCTGACAAAAATAATTCCTCCAAAACTGCTGTTATTTACCATTAATTTAATAAATATTTTTATCATAGTTATGTGAATATTCCAGATAAAGATACACCAAATTCAACTATAAAAATGAGTAGTTAAAAACACACATAGAGAACTTAATACACCAAAACGTGTATAGTACATTTCAAAGGAGTACACTACACAATAGTACATGTTGATACCTCAATACTTTGACAGATGCATGATCACGTGCAACTCATTCGTTCAATTCAACGAGTGTATTAAAACACACATAAAGTACAAAGCAAATGCAAAGTATTATGCGGATGGGAAAGACAATAAAGGCTAAGAGGGTCACGAAAGGCTTCATGCATCATATGGTGGTCTATGAAATGAGCTTTGAAGGCAAGGATTCTAAAAGGTGAAGAGAAGATGAAACGCATTCTAATCCTGGAGGACAGCCTGTGCCAAAGCAGAAAGACAATAAAATACTGTCTGTGAGAAAAAGAAGATAGGCCACTCTGGCAGAAACAGGTATGTGAATAGGAATAATGTTCAACGTCTGAAAAGGTAGGCTAGAGATGGATCATGAAGGGTTCTAAGGAACAAAAGGAAGAATTTGTATGAGATCCCAGTGGCAAATGAGGAAGTGACATTGTCAGAACTGTGCTTTAGTATGGATATCAGTTTGTTAGCTGTATGGAAGGAGGACAGACTGGAGAAGAGAGGAACAAGGGAAACCAATGAGGAGCAACAGTCCAACACAGAGGTGAGGAAATCCTGAATGAGGGTAGTAATTGTAAAGAAGTAAACATGCTATGGAGGTAAAATTTTAAAACTTGGAAAGTGATTAGACGTAAAGGTTACGAAGGGTAAAAAATACAGGACGGGAAATTCTTAACCTGGGCTGTATATATAGATTTCAAGGGGTCCCTGACTTTAGACAGGGAAAAAAACCCATCTATGTTTTAATATAATTCATTTTCTTTGTAATACTAGGCACCTGCACCTGGTGGCCCAGTAGATAGAGCACTATGACTGAAGTCAGGAAGACCCAGTTCAAATCCAGCCTCAGACACTTACTAGCCATGTAACCCTGGCCAAGTAGCTCAATCTCTGTTTGCCTAAGATCCCTCAATTGTAAAATGATGATATTAAATAGGAGGGCTGTCATGAGGATCAAATGGGATACTGATAAAAGTGCTTAAACACAGTAACTAGCATACACATGGTAGGCACTATACAAATGCTTATTTCTGATTTATCTGGGGTATTTAAAAACACTATTGAGAAACAGTCCACAGACTTCATCAGACTGCCAAAAGGGTCTAAAAGGGTCTATGATACAAAAAAGAAGAACAAGTGCCAGAATGAATGGAAGGATGGTGGTGTGCTCACCGTTGATACGTTAAGTGAAAAAGAGAGGTGGGTTTTGAGTTTAAGATCCTTATGAGAGCACCAAACAAAGATGTCCAGCAGGCAGTTGGATTGGATGTGAGACTGGAGCTTAAGAGGAAAAGAAGGGCTGGATAGAGATTTGGGGAATCATCCAAGTAGAGTTGATAAATGGACCAAGGGGAACTGATAAAATCATGAAGTGAGAGCACCCAAAGTGAAAAAGGTTCCACATTACTGAAATGTCCTTCTTTATTGTCTCTCTTCAGTCTATCTTTTCATTTAATAAGCATTATCTTCTGCATGAAGAAGCCTTTCCAGATTCCACCAAATAATATATATATGAATTTATAGATGCATGTGTTGTCTTTCCCATTAGAATTAAGCTCCTTGCTAGTAGGAATTGTTTTATTTTTTATACTCCTATCTCCAGCTCCTAGCACAGCACACAACACATAACTGGTTTGTTGACTGAGAGTAATATTAAGAAAACCCAAGGAGGAGAGAATATCCAGGAGAAGAGCATCACACACTGCAGAGAGGTAAAGAAAGATGAAAGGACTAAGAAGGGGGCACAGGATTTAGTGACTAAAAGATTTCCAGTAACTTCAGAGAAACCAGTTTGGGCTCACTAGTAAGCTTAGCAGTCTATAAAAGGGTTAAGCGAGTAGGTTATAAAGGTAGATAAAGAGATTCTTCTAGGAATTAAAAGCAATCCCTGTTGATTGTTAGCTTTCAGCGATACATATTTGTTAGACCTGACCAAGTTCATAAAAACATTTAGCCATACAACAATTAAGATGGAGCACTCCCTACAATGCATTTCCATTAAAGTTTTATTAAAATGCATTTCTCTTCCATTTATTTCTGAGCTGGACATCAGTTAAACTTTTTTTGTGAAATGGACAAGATGTATAAAGTTTAAGGGGAGAATAGTCAAGTATAAATTTTTTTTAAAAGGCTGGAGAACTGGGCAAGTTTGCAGGTAAAAGGGAAGAAGTTGGTGAATAAAAAGTGTGTATCAAGATTAGAAAGATGGTGGTGATGAACAAAGATGAAAGCTCCCAAGGGAGATGGGAGGAGAAAAGAGCAAAGACATAAAGAAGAGGATTGGCACTGGCAAAAAGAAGACCTACATCTTAATTAACTATATAGCATGATTTTAAAGGGAAGAATGTTAGGCCAGAATAATAATGATGCAAGGAAAAGAGATTAAAGTCACAGAAATTTCAAAATTTTGGGTGGCAGAGATGGAACATGCGTGGGTGGGTGATGATGAAAACAATGATACAACCATATGGTGTTTGCCAAGGTGAAGATGCAGGTTATAGGAGGTGCATACTCTCTTCCAATAATAACTGCAACCCGTCCGTGCCTGCTCAGTCTATGTGTGACTCCTGTCCATACCTTCCTCTAAATCAGGGATTCTTAAACTTTTTCCCCACGTGAGGTCTTGACCCACAGTTTAAGAAGCAGTGCTAAATCCTCCAAAAATGCACTACTTAACGTTCTGGGAAGCTTTCGCTGAGATCTCTTGACTTCACATGGACACCAAGAGAGAGCCAAGGCTGGATATGGGTTAGCTCTTACTTTTCCTAAAAGGTCAGCTCATTCTTTACAGTTTCTCCCGTGTAATTCTTCACTGGTAGTAAGTTGCAGCCTGCTCACACCCATTGCTGTCCTTTGGGTGCTCCTGAAATTTAATTCTTAAGAGGCTGTGGTATGCTTTGATTCAGTATAAAACATTTGCTATCATGTTAACAAAGACTATACTTATTCCAGTGAGGTTTAAGCTGCTAAAAATGTTTTTGGAACTGCCTTTAACACAAATTTAAAGGCTACATGTGAAAAATACTCTCAATGCCTTAAAGTCACACCTAGTTTTTAACCAAAAAAATGGAACTATATACCTCAATCACCCACCAACTTTAGTTACCAATCATTTTAGGTTACTTCCAAAAAACTGAATCCATCCTCAAAGAAGGATAACATAATCAAAAGATTATGCCATGAGGCTCAAAAGACAATTATAGGAATAGAGTCATAAAAATATTTAGAAGAAGGTCATCCCACAGGAATAAATGTGTTCTTAACAAGATGACTACTTTAATTTGAATGATTACCAATCACCTGAATTTTAAAAAATCAATTGCAGTACTTGAATGATCCCCCAAATCTCTTCCATCTTTTACAATTTCTGAATCTACTTTAGTCCCATTCCTCATACACAAAAGATTGTCAATCTTTTAAATAAGACAAATACAATACACAAAAACAAAATAATACTAAATATACTTTAATATTTCTTCAATGATGCTGACTCTTGACATATTTTAGGATTCTGTAGTGCATCAGGGTCACCATTCTAATTTTATCCATTTTATCCAATCTCTCCCTTACAATCCTAAAAGCAATGGAACATCATGCTGTGGCGATGACCATGGTTCTTGAAGGTTATAGTAACAGAGCACAAGCTCTGACAGAACTAACATAATTTGAAAAGGCTTCAACTACAGGCCTGCCGAAATACAGATTTATGACCATCAGCCATTAAATTGTAGAAGGACTTGTCAGGAGAGAATATCTATACTGGAAAAAAAAAACCCCCACATTCTTGAAATATTTGAAATACATGTAAAGCAATCAGGCTAGATAGATCCATATTGATTTTATGATACTCCCTAGAAACTGCTTTTTAAAATAAATGGAGATGTGCTTATTTGTCATTTATTCTCATCAAAGCAGTGAAAAAGGAAAAATTTCCTTTTGGGAGGGCAGGGAAAGGGATAGATTCCCAACTGTTTGGGAATAAGACTCACAGTGATATTTCAAGATATATTATTTCATTACACTGATGGGTTTTAACTAATAATTGATTATTACGTATATTAAGTTTTACTATATGCTTTAGAACTTATGCCTTAATATTAAAACCTTATGCAAAATAAGGTACTTCAGTAAATAAACTCCCTCAGAGGAGACCCAAAATAACTGATTGTCAACCTATAGTAAATAGTACTTCTTCATCAGTATCCCAAGATATATAGACATTTACACAAATAAATAATATCACCACTAATTTAACCAACAGTTTTATTAGTGAATTTTGACTGGCACTATCTTAACTGCCATAAGCACTGATATGCATCTCATTTTCCAGCAGGGATTTCCTATAGTACTGTATATAAAATTAGAATTAGCTTAAAATCCGGTAAACCAAGTTTTGTTTTCTAACTTAATTTCTTAATCTGCACTAAAACAATGGAGTTTAAGATTAAAGAAACAATACTACTGTTACTGAAAATCATGCAGTATTTATGACATCTTTTTAGATTTTCTCAAATGGAGCAAAAAAACCCCCAACTTCTTGTCCATCATATGCAAAGATATTCTTATTCTTAATCATCATCAAGTAACCTATTTCATGGAACAATTTAACTCTCTAAAAGTCATAGCCAAAGGTACCTAAAAAAACAGTACAAATAAAAAAAAAAGTTTTTAATGTGAAAATTCACCACCAAAAAAGCGGGAAAAAACCAACAACACTCTTAGGAAACATCTTGTTCTAAATACAAAAATAAGCAATAACACGAACTAAAGAAACTCACTTAAATTTTTTCTTAAACTGAAAGGGGTGGAATCTGATGCAAATCAATAGTTCACCAATGTGCATTAGCTTTTTTTAAAATGTTAGGGTGCCATAAAACAATTTACTCCAAAAGAAAACTCTATGGTCTTTAAGAGATAATGTGCCTTTCAAAGTGCTTAACTTAATCAAAAGTTAGTTATTCAATAAGCTCAAAATATTAACAAACTGTCCATTTTCTCACTTAAGATTATCTTTCTAATGGCTGCAACTCTCCAAAAATTAGGCCCTGCCTATTTTAGGTTTCAACTATCAAGAAGTTGTATACATATGCCCCAAAAGATTCTCCTAGCAAAAACAAGAGGATGTATCCTTGTTTTTTACATCACAGAATCTACAGTAAAGAGCTCTGCAAAGTACCATCTATTATCATTACTGATCAATATAAACAATCAATACATGTACAATTCTAATTTGAAATGAACTTTTTCCAAAGTGAACAAAACAGTATTTCCCCAAATATATGGGCTAGCTTTCCAGCTTTTACCTTTTCTTCATTTACATTCATTACTTTCTTCAATTTGTCCTTACAATCATTCCTTACAATTCTTACAATCAATAAATATCCATTAAGTGCCTATTATGTTCCTGGCACTATGTGAAGGTCTGAGGATACAAAGACAAAAAAGGGAAGTCTCTGTCCTCAAGGAATTTACTCCCTATCCAGGGAGATTTAAAAAATAGCAGCTCAAGAGAAATCAAAAGGAGGATAAATACATCTGGGTATCATCTATATGAAGATAACCAAACCCATGGAAAATGAGGTCACCAAGAAAGGAAACAGAAAGAGCAAAGAGGCCCAGGACAGAGCCATGAAGTAAATCCACAGTTTGAAAGCAGGATATGTGATGATGACTCAAAAAAGAAGAACGAGAAGATGAGGTCAGAGAGATAGGAAGAGATTCAGGGGAGAACAGAATTATAAAAATATGAACTGGTTACAGATCATGAAGGAGCTTAAGAAGGATTCTGAAAATCAAGTAAGAGAAGTGGAGGAAAAATTGGGAAAAGAAATGAGAATGATGCAAGAAAATCATGAAAAGAGAGTCAATAGCGTGCTAAAGGAGACTCAGAAATACACTGAAGAAAATAACACCTTAAAAAATAAACTAACTCAAATGGCAAAAGAGGCCCAAAAAACCAACAAGAAGAATGCTTTAAAAAGCCAAATTTGCCAGATGGAAAAGAAATTTCAAAAACTCACTGAAGAGAATAATTTCTTCAAAATTAGACTGGATGGAGCAACTAGAAACTAATGACTTTATGAGAAATCAAGATACTATAAAAACAGATACAAACAAACGAAAAAAATAGAAGGCAATGTGAAATATCTCATTGGAAAAACCACTAACCTGGAAAATAGATCCAGGAGAGATCATTTAAAAATTACTGGACTACCTGAAAGCCATGACCAAAAAAAGAGCCTAGACACCATCTTTCAAGAAATTATCAAGCAAAATTGCCCTGATTTTCTAGAACCAGAAAGCAAAATTGAAACTGAAAGAATTCACCAATCATCTCTTGAAAAAGATCCCCAAAAGAAAACTCCTAGGAATATTATAGCCAAATGCCAGAGTTCCCAGGTCAAGGAGAAAATATCACAAGCAGTCAGAAGGAAATAATTTGAGTATTGTGGAAACACAATCAGGATAACACAAGACCTAGCAGCTTCTACATTAAAGGATCGAAGGGCTTGGAATATGATATTCTGGAGGTCAAAGCAGCTAAGGAATAAAATCAAAGTATCACCTACCCAGGAAAACTGAGTATAATGCTTCAGGGAAAAATATGGTCATTCAATGAAACAGAGGACTTTCAAGCATTCTTCATGAAAAAACTTGAGAAAATCTGACTTTCAAATACAAGAAGCAAGAGAAGCATAAGACAGTAAACAGGAAAAAGAAATCATAAGGAACTTATTAAAGCTGAACTATTTATATTCCTACCTAGAAAAACAATAATTGTAACTCATAAGACTTTTCTCAGTATAAGGATAGGATAGCTGAAGGGAATATATATATATATATATATGTATATATATATATATATATATATGCATGTATAAGAGAATGTATGTGTATATAAATATATATGTGAGTGTGGGCATTTGTAAGTTCATGTATACATAGACAGAGGGCACAGGATCAGTTGAATAGGAAAGGATATCTAAAAAATAAAATTAAGAGGCGAGAGAGGAATTTATTGGGAGGAGGAGAAGAAAGGGAGTGACTGATTAGGGCAAATTATCTCACATAAAAGAGGCAAGAGAAAACTGTCACAATGGAGGGGAAGAGCAGGAAGATGAAAGGGAATGGGAAAACCTGAAAATAAAACAAATTTTAAAAAAAGAAAAAGAAAAACCCACCCCAAAAGAGGAATTAAGCACCAGAAACAGAGCAGTTACTGCAGACTCCACAAATATAAAAAGAAATAACAGTGACTCCCAGCACGGCCTGAGGCCTAGAGCGCACCAGAACCCTCTCTCGGGCGTCTGAATGCCCCTGCTACAGAGACTGCGCTGGCACGCCTGGTACCCTTCTCCTTTCCCCTCAAACTGTGACCAGCAGAGAGTGACTGTAGGAAAAGTTAATATTCTCTTCTTCATCTAAAGCAGCCCCCAGATTAGAGGATACGCCCCCCCCCCCCGCCCCCAGACTGCAGAAACTGTTCAAACTTCCTCGAACCTATGAAATGTGGCAGGCGATGATTCAAACCAAGCAGAAAGTTACAAGAAAGCCAGGCCCGGGAAGAACATGCGCTCCTGCACCAGGCGTGAAGGAAAGGAGACTGAAACCCATCCGGAGCCATTCCTATTCCCTTCTCCAAACCCACCCCATCCCTCCGCCCCTCTACCTCCCCACCCCCCACTTGAGGAAACAACTAGGCCCATGAACGACAAGTCCCCAAAGCTGCGGTCACTCGGCAGCCCAGCCCCGGAGACGCGCCCCAAGAAAGGGAGAAGGAGTCACAAATCAAATGACAAGAAGGGCTGAAACGCCAAAGATCTCAAAAAGAAGAAAACTCAATAAAAATCCAGAGTACAAGCAAGTAAATTAAGAGATCTTACTTAAAACTAGAAGAATTAGTACAAAATCTGCAAAGAAATTACAAAAATCTCTTAAATATTACAAGACAAAGGAAAAGGAAGCAACGAGATACAACTCAATGCAAATAGCAAGACCACAGTTGAAGAATAAATTCCAGTCATTCAAAGAGAAATAAATTAGTAAGAGAAGAAATTAAGAATGAAAATGTCAGAATTTATGGCTCTCAAATGCAGTAACAAAAACCTCAATTAACAGGTTGGAATTTCCAATGGTAGAAAACTTCAATGAAGAGAGGAAAGAGTAATTAACAGATTTGTAATATAAAATATTTAAGTGGAGAAAGCTGACGAAAAAGCAGAAGGCAGTAATTCAAAAGTTATAATCAGAAGGTTGGACCCAAAAGATGAGAAGACATCTCCTCCCACATTTCTAGAGAGGTGTGGATGTGGAAAACTGAAAAATTACTTTTTCAGTACATTGGTTAGCTTTGATAAAACTTTTTTTTTTCCATCTTTTTAAAAAAATTCTTTATTATAAGGCATGATTTTCTAGGCAGGCATAGGGAGATAGATAATGTAGAAAATGTAAACGATGGTCAATAAAAATTTATTTTTTAAAAAGAGATCATTAGTAACTTTGAAGAAGAGTAGTTTCAGTTAGGTGATGAATTCATAACATACAATATAAGCCTGGAAAGGTGGGTCAGAACAAAGTTGTAAAAAGTTTTAAACGCTTAACAAAGCAGACTATATGATTCTGATATGGGTCCTACCCCCTCAACTTTTCCTACTGCATTTCTTAGGTCTTATAGAAAGGTCAATGATACATGTAATCAAAAATGCTAGAGATTAAATGGCAGACCAGAGCCCCAAAATACTACTACATATTAGTTACCATGCTCAATACTAGCTGGTTAATTTGACAAAAATCAAGATTGAGTGTCTGTTTAAGTGTCTCATCCATCTTATCCAGAAGCACAGTGATACCCCTAATATGCTTCTTAAAGACACGTTCATAAAATACACTGCTGTAATGGTAACGGGATTTGAAGATCTTCCATGCCCCTTGTATTGGCAGCCTAACAGGCACTTAGCACTTAGTTTCAGGTTCATGGTTGTGTCAGGTATTGAGGCCCAGAGCTTGTGAATCCTGCAGTGGGATGAACTTGCTGACATGGCAGGAGGGGGTGGGGCAGGGAGGAGCTAATGCCATTGGACAAGGAGAGGCCCAGGCTAGATAGGGAGGAGATTTTGAGAACAGAACTGGTGGTGGCAAAACTTCTTCTGAGAGCTAGCCAGAACTTCTGCTAAGAACTACCGGGAACGAGAACTTCTGGGAGCTGAGACTGCTGGGAGCGAGCATCATGGAAGAGAAGAGGATCTTTGCCTGAGGGAACCTGTTTTGTTTTGAAGGATTAGGAATGCGGGTGTTCACCTATGTGTATTAACTTTGTGGCTACTGTAATGACTTTGACTTTTTGGTTTGGGGACTTGGCTTTCTGGCACATGAATAAATGCTTTGGCTCTGTCCTCCAAGTGGAAAACCTGTTACATTTTGTGATTCGCAACTACATCAGCATATTTATAGTCACTGTGGGCATTTTGAATATTGCATTGTTGTTAAAACTGCCCCAAAAAGGTTCTGGGGTTTGTTTTTTAACTTAAAGATATGAAATTCACCTCTTTGTACTAAATTATATTTGTCAACTGATTCAAGAAGTTATTTCCTTTTCTCTACATTGTAAAACCAATTTGACAAAGAGACTTTTGATCCTGGAAAGTATTAGTTTATCTTGAAAAAAGTTTGTAAATCGGTACAAAAATTGAATTCACAGTCAATAAGAACATAGTACAGAGATGAGTTTTGCAAAATGAAATAAATGTATAAATTTTAAATCATTTAAAAAATCTATTTACAATGCTTCTTTTATATTCCCAATTTTTTAATTAAAAAAAAAAAAAACACCAGGCAGTTAATCTAAAGTCT
>CM053584.1:324842016-324864911 GCA_028627135.1 Pseudochirops cupreus | reverse complement strand
GGCAAGAAGAAAGGATATAGTGATATAAGATGATAAAAAATTAAGAAAATTTTCATTTTAAAAATGTAATATCCTAAATATCTGTATAAAAGAAGCTAAATGGTATATATTCACAAAGCTTCATGTTCATTTTTAAAAAAGGAAAATTTTAAATCTATATTTACCTGCTAATAAAAACCTAAAAACAGGGACATTTACGGTTTATCTTTAATCTGTACCCTTGTGATTTTTTTTTCAGTAAGAATTGAACTTTAAAATGGTTATGCCAACTAAAACTCATTTTATATAAACCATCTTTAAGTTCTTAGGTTCTCTAATTACAAATGAATGACTCTGATGTTTCAAAAAAAAAAAAATACCCACTAAGTTTGTGTTTAAACTCATAATCACAAGCACATCAAGATGCCAACGAAAACCCACTAATAGGGACTTTTCAGCATAGGCTGCTTTTCCCTAAAGGATCTAAAAGCACTTGCCAGCCTTTTTTTTCTCATGCATTTTACCTTTTCACCAGACTTCTCCCCGCTTTTCTTCTTTTTACCTTGTCCTTTATACCTTGGTATCTGAGCATGAGAATAAAATGACATCTTTTACCACAAAATATATATCTTTCTATGTACAATATCAAGAAATAATGGATTGCTCATAAACCACTCTTATGAAGACTAATGGAAATTTCTAAATGAATGGAAAATCTCTACTTGAAAGTAATTTCTTGTCTCCCTTTCTGTTGACATTGTGGTATAAATCATATTTTTAGTAATTGTTTTCCAACAGTTGCTTAGCCAGATGTGGATAATATATAACTTTAATTTGTGATGACCCAGAAATAGCCATATTTCTCCTGGGCAATCCAAAAGATAAGTTGGATAGTCATTTTCCTTTTCACTTCAGAAGCTGTATTTAAGATGGTAAATTATTTGGTTCAAGGAATATGATTTGGGCCTCACTTCCATCTAAAGGAAGAATACTCTACTCAAATAGTTTCAGTTATCCGCTTATTTGAAGAGGCTTAAGGTCGAGGGAACTGACCAAAAAAAAGTAAAATAAAGGTCATGAAACATTCTCAAAGACCTGGTAGAACTAAATGGAATAAGGATAGGCTTGAGGTGAGAGCAAATCCCTTAGCCATTAGGGGATTTCTAGGCTTAACCATAGGACTATTAGACTTGCAATGTGTATTTAGAAGCCCCTATATCCCAGAGCTAAAGAGTTAATCAGAAGTATAACCTCCTTTTGGAAAACAAAATAGGGAAAGGGAAAACACAATGCTCCTCAGAACACAGCTTACAGGTTTATCTATCATTGAAATGAGAGAACACTGTTTCTATGAAAATATTTTTCAGACATATTTCAGAGGTGACTAAAATAAAGGTTCAAGAAACAAAAACAAAGATATATTTCATTTTAATGACATGATAAATTTGGAAGGCTGAAAGACTATATTCTAAAAAGTCCTCAGATGCCTCATTTGTAATATGGAGATCACCTTGAGTCTCAAAGGCTATTCCTATGAAACATGAGCTTTGGCAAGACTCAACCAAGCTGAACAGGTTTTCAAAAAAGTTGACCCGGTGACAGACTATATGTCTATCATTAAAGGACCAGACTAACTAAGTTTGGAGAGGCTCACTAGGCTGGCTGCAAGATGATGGCTTTTGTGGCCACAGCAACCCTTAAAGATCATCTACCAAAATAGAAGGGTTGCAATCTGCATTGAAGGAAAGGATAGTCCTTACAGATAATAACATAGACCTTTTAAGTACTGAAGCAGAAGGGAGATTTATACTTGGGATTCTGGTTCTCTAAAATAAAATAGCTATTAAAAAGTTAGACTACAAGTACCCATATAAATTAAAGAGCAGAGATACTCAGCTCTGTGATCTTATCTCTGTCGGTACTCTATCATCTCTTAAATTAAAATATTTCAATATAAGAAGAAAACTGACCTTTTATACAGAAGATACTTGATTTTAGGACATAATTTTTAAAACAGGTTCATTTTAAGATTGATTAAACTGAATCTATGTTTTTCACTTTACTTCCACTATAATGTACCATAAATACTAATATGAAAAATTAAGTTTAAAGAAAGGTCTAATAGGTAAGAAATCTAACAAAGAGAATCTCTCATCCTATTTCCTGCCTCACTGATAAAAGATAACTACAAATAAAAGAGTGGGGTTTTTTTGCCTATTTAGAAATAAAATTATTTTAAGATTTCCATTCTCCCACCTCAAATTTAAAAACTACTAACCCAATAATTCACTCCCAATTTTTTTCCTCTAAATTTCTATGCATGGAATAGTCAAGCAAAAACTACTTTCATCTGATTGATAAGCTACATATTTAGTGACTTTTTACTCTACAAAAAACAACTGAAAAGAAAACAGTGAAATACACGCAAGGCAGAAAGTAGGTACAAATTATAATGGATAGGTTGTGATATTATTTACCTTTACTGTAGTTGAAACCTAAGTACTATGAAGAATCAAGCCATGCAATTATCCATAATCTTAACAGATGCTGTCCTGAATTTAAAACTATAGTGTTCATCTGAATTTTTCCTTCTATTAGAAAAAACACTTTAACCTCTCCTCTCTCCATGGGGTTTAGTAAGAATACTGGCTCAAGGTTCTGGGTTAAAATTCAGCTTCTAACACTTTGACATCTTGAGCAAATCACTTAGCCTTCCTGAATTTATTTTTTTTAACACAACATAAAAATACAGGAGAATATAACCAGAAAACACAGACAACCAATGATTTTAAAAGCAAAATGCAAAGCAAGCCTCAATAAGACAACAAATCAAATTTTGTTCTTAGCTCCAAATCTGACCATCTCTCTAAAAAAAGCTGAAAGAAAGAGAAGCTAACAGTATTTCATACAACAACACTGCATTCTAAAGTCAGACCATTATTCCGAGGCAGAATCTTTAAGATAAAAACCATGTAAATTTCCTTTCAACCTGAAGAAAAAAAAAATAGCACCACAAACTGAACCAGGTGAAAACATGCAAATACAATCTAGCTGAAACTATCACAACAAATTCACATCCATGAAGCAGGATTTAAAGCACTGCTGACAAATCACTGAAACAGACACAAGATGCTTTCATAACTGATAAAGGAAAAACAGACTTTTTCACTGCAGAACACAGCTGTATCTGACAGTATCATTTCAATAAAAACAAAAAATCAAAAGTAGATTTGTGCAATTTCTTAATCTCAGAAATGCTTTTGATTTTGGTAATGTAAATAACTTACCTTACTTGGTACTGTATGAGAGTTTGTCATCTTTCCTTCTGGGGATTTTGGTGGAGAATGTGTATCAGATAGATCCAGTACTCCCTAAACATAAATATGCCATTTAAAACATTTCATGTTTTATGAAAATAAAAGCATAATAAAGAGACAATCTTGATATCTGAATTAATTCTAATGTAAATAGTCTTCTTATTCATTTCCTCCCTAATAGTAACAAAAAGGCTTTAACTTTGATATTATTAATCATCTCTTATAAATGAATCAATAAGCATTTATTAAATTTTTATTTTGCAGTAGGCACTAAATATATAAAAACAAAAATGAAAGAGTCTGTGCCCTCAAGAAACTTACATTTGGTAGGAGGAAATAATACACACACAGAGAATTGTATGTGAAAAAGATACAAAAATAACTGGGGAAAGACTGGGGAAATGAGGGGCATAAGTAAAAAATGACTGGGGAAATCAAGAAAGGCCTTATACAGAAGCAGCACCTGAGTTGGGCTTTCAAAGCTTAGAGTTAGAGGTGATAAAGGACTATATTTCAAATGTAGGATATAGTCTGTACAAAGGCAAAGAAATATGAGATGGAACTGTGTACAAAACCAAACAGGCCGATCTGGCTGTAATGTGTGTTCAAAAGTGAGTAATACATGAGTACCCCAGAATGGTAGGCTGGAAATGATTAAAAAGGACTTTAAATGACACAAAGAATAATTTTTTAAACAGACAATAGGAAAATATTGTACATTTCTGAGCAGCATAGCAAAAAAAAAGTTACACCTGTCTTTTAAAATATCACATTGGCAGAATTCAGAAAGCTGAATATCATAAAACATAATGCACTTATTACCAGAGTATAAATTAAACAATTACTCATCAGAAAAATGCTTCAGGGGTGGCTAGGTGGCACAGTGAATAGAGAACCAGCCCTGGAGTCAGGAGGACCTGAGTTCAAATCTGACCTCACACGCTTAACACAAAACTAGCTGTGTGACCTTGGGCAAGGCATTTAACCTCAATTGCCCTACCTTCCCCCCTCCAAAAAAATAAAAAGAAAAATTCTTTAGTGACTTTTCATTCAGGACAACACAATGAAAATAAATCATCTATGATACTCTCATTAACTTCTCTGTTTTTATTAGTGGCAGCACACTCCGAATTCTTTTAAAAGTTTTACTCTTCAGAAACATCCTAAAGTCTCTTGCTGTTCTACAATCTCTGGGGAGATGACTTTTTTGGTTCATTTTTCTTTCATAATAAACACTTGTTCAATGTGTTACTGTCTTTTTAAAATGTTTTATTCATTTTTTTCTTCTGTCTTTGAGTCTCAATGTTTGGTTTATCATATTGGAAGCAAGGCTGGTTGATAGTCACACTCTCTCTTCTTTGTTTTTTCAACCTTTTCTTTTGTATTCCTAGCACCTTTTCTCTATCTTCCCTCCTCACTCTTTGGCAAGTACCCCTTGAATTGCAACACACACACACTCAATGCCATGTGTTCTTAGCTTCTTTAAGTTAAAGAATTTGGGGCCCAGGTGGGTCCCCTGAAAAAATAGGATTGTGATCTTTTTTGGTGACCTGATGTGCAATTGTACTGGATGAGAAACTTTCTCTATCAAAGCAGTGGCAACTTAGAGAGTCGCCTGAAGTAGTGAAAAGGTTAAAATTAAATGACTCAGGCATTGCTCTCCAACTTCCACCCCTCAACCACATACACGTTAAAGGCCAATCAAAACCTAGGTTTTCCTGATTTTTAAAGCCAGTTCTCTAATCACTACTATTATATCTATGATCACAGGACAACTGATTTGAAGAATGGAATATCAAATGCCATCCAAGTTTAGCCCCTTTAATTTTATAGATGAGAAAAGTAAAACCTTGGTAGGTTAAGTGATTTGCCCAAAGTCAAAAAGGTAGCAAGCATCAGAAGCTGAATCTGAACACCTAGGATTCTAGAACTATTGCTTTATATGGTACCCTATGGGGAAAGGACTGACATTAGCTGTCTTTCTATTCCTTTCTTCCCTTAATCACGGTTTTATTATTAGCCCTATCTTACAAATAAGGAAACCAAGGCTGTGAGTTTAAGTGACTTGCCCAAGATCACACAGCTAGTAAGCATCTGGGGCAACATGAGAATGTGGATATTCCTAGCTCCAAATCCCCTAGTTTACCATCTATATACCAGGGGTAGAATTATTGGTCAAGGACTCTCACAGCCAAATCCTGAAACACAAACCGGAGAGGTGGCTTATACTGGCCACTCCAAGTAGACTCTTCAGAGTGATAATTCAAGGTACTCTCCATCATCTGATCCCACCATATCTTTCCGGCTTCATCACAATGTACTCATGTTCCTAAACTCTTCATTCCAATCAAACTAGCTTAACCTGATTTTCCAGAAACCAAGGGAAACAATTTAATATGGGCAAGTCCCCATAATACACCTCACTTTCTAGACTTATATCCAACCATCAAAATCCTAGCCAACATTCAAAAATTCAACTTAAGTTCACTGTTAGTTTTCCATTCTCTTGAACTTTTATTAAAAATATCATTAATTAGCATTTATAAAGCACTTCAAGATTTGCAAAGTACTTAACATACACTAATCTCATTTGATTCTCTGCTATGAGGTAGATGTCATTAGTATTCCCATTTTACAGAAGAGAAAACTGAGGCCAAGAGGATAACTGACTAGCACAGGGTCAAAGAGCAGGAACTGAATTTGAGCATTTCTGATACCAAAGTCAATAGTCTATCCACTGTGCTACTTACTTCTGGCTAAATTACTAAACTCTGTGGGAGCAGTCTTCTTGTGTTATTCATCTTCATACCCCCACAACACTGTGTACTATATTAAAAAGCAATCAATATTTAACAATCTGATTTACAAAGCTACCAACATACCACCACCAGGAAATGCCCACTAAGATACTTCCCAAAGTGCTAAAAATGGTTTTGTGAGAGGTACAATCTTATCTAATAACAGCTGTGATTAACCACACATTTGCAAGCCATCTGGTCGGGGTTGAGGACACTATCTTTGATTATGAGATAGATTTTCTTTACATTAAACTAAATGGTCTATGTGGTACTCCAATATGGAACCCTGGTCTCACTAGTAACATTTCCAGCCAATGAATTCAGAGATTAGACAAGAATAATTTTGGTGGGCTGCATTAGTAAATATTTGACTCTGAAAACATAGGGCAACTGAGATCAGCAGGACCAATAACCCTGGCAATTTAAAATTTTGAGTAAATTTTAAAACATCACTCAAGTTCACAAGTATACTTTCCAACCTGCAAAATGTATTGGTTCTTTTATATTCCTTTTTTAAAAATAATATTTTTCCCATAATTTTGAATTCCAAATTTTCTCATTCTTCCTTCTCTTGTCCCCTCCCGAGATGGCAATTTGATGTAGGTTATACATGTGCAAATCATGCAAAACCTATTTCCATATTAGTCATATGTTGTCCAAAAAAACACAGACCAAAAAAAAAAACCCCCACAAGAACATATAAAGACAGTGAAAAAGAGCATGCTTTGATCTTCATTCAGACTCTACCAGTTCTTTCTCTAGAGGTGGATAACATTTTTGATCAAGTCCTTTAGGATTGTTTTCTAATTGGTATTGCTGAGAAAAACTTAAGTCATTCCCAGTAGATCATTATACAACATTACCATTACTGTGTACAGTATTCCTGGTTCTGTGTACTTTACACCCATTCATAAGCCCTTCCAGGCTTTTCTGAAAATATCCTGCTTATCATTTCTTATAGCACAACAGTATTCCATTACAATCACATACCACAACTTGTTCAGTCATTCCCCAATTGAAGGGCATTCCCTCAATTTCTAATACTTTGCAACCACGAAAGACCTGCTATAAATATTTTCGAACATTGAGGTCCTTTTCATTTTCTTTTAAATCTCTTTAGGATACAGAGTAGTAGTGGCATTGCTGGGTCAAAGAATATGCAACACATTTAGAACTATGCCCTTTGGGCATAGTTCCAAATTGCTCTCCAGAATGGTTTGATCAGTTCACAGCTTCAACAATGCATTGATGTCCTACTTTTCCCATATTCCCTCCAATATTTATAATTTTCCTTTTCTGGAATATTAGTCACTCTGATAGGTGTGAGTTGGTACCTCAAGAATTGTTTTAAGTTGCATTCTCTAATCAAATAGTGATTTAGAGCATTTTTTCATGACTACAGATAGTTTTCATTTCTTCTTCTGAAAACTCCCTGTTCATATACTTTGACCGTTTATCAACTGTGGAATGACTTATATTCTTATAAATTTGACTCTGTTCATTATGTATTTGAGAAATGAGGCCTTTATAAGAAAAACTTGCTACAGAGATTTTTTCCCCAGTTTTCTATTTTCCTTCTAATCTTAGCTGCATTTGGTTTTATTTATGCAAAACCTTTTTCATTTAATATGACCAAAACTATTCATTTTATATCTTGCAATCTCATCTCTTTTGGTCAATAATTCTTCCCTTATCCACAGATCTGACAGGTAAATTACTCCATGCTCCCCTAATTTGCTAATGGTATCACCTATATTCCTTTTTTCAAGGAGGCATTAGGAGTCAGAACAATAAGCATGCTGTTGTAGAATCCCTACTGCAGAAACTCCTAGCAATAACAGAAAATGGCAGCACATCAATACCTTATAGTCTACGTAGTCTCTGAAATACTGAGGGGCTAAATAACTTTCTCACAGCCCCCTACCCAGGATGTGCTAGAGAAAGAACTCATACCAAGACTGCTTTTCACCCCCTCCCCAAACTATGTTGTCTTTCTTTCTACATTAACTAAAAATAAAATGTTGTTACATGTTATGAAAGTGAATGCTAGTGACCTGAATAAGTATATTTGTGATTTTATGTTGTAGTTTTTTTCATAGATATGTTTTAAACTTAGTAACCACCATCAAAAATATAAAACACATGAAACCAAAACAAGGCAAATACATATACATATATATATATTTAAACTTTAAAATAGCTTTCAAAAAATAATAACTAACAGTCTTATAGCTATACTAAACTGTTAAGTGCTTCATAATTATTATCTCATTTGAGCCTCACAACAACTCTGCGAAGTTGGTACTATCATTATCCCTTTTTTATAGAGCAGGAAACTGAGGCAAATAGAGGTTATGTGACTTGCCCAAGGTCACACAACTTGATACTGGATTTGAACTCAAGTCTTCTAGTGGCCTAGTTGGCTAAAAACAGTTCTGTTTTGCTTCTGTATCCCTTTCTGAACCTTCTTTTATATATTTTTCTGATTTTTTTTCACTCTGAATAACACTGTATATAAGGCTTCAAGATCTTCACGTCTGTCATTTAATACATTCATTTATCTTGAATTGATCAACTTTTCCCCAACTGTTGTGCATTGCTCTTTGCTACAGAAGCTATTTTCAGAAAAATTAAATCAATATATTTTGCTTCTTAGTATCATTCCATTTTAAAAAATTATTTTAAAATATATACACCATCCATCTATTCGGAATTTACTGTGGAACACGTCATGTGATTGAGACCTACCACATTTTTCTTATCTAGAAGATATATTACGCTGCCTACATTTCTTATATAAATCCTACTGGCTATAAGGAATAATTCAGGGAAAACATTATAAAATGAAATAGTATTTGTAAAGCACTCTGCAAATCTTAAAGCACTATATTGCGGGGTAGGGAGGAGGAAGTAAAATCCCTATTTTGTCCATTTATTTCCCTCCATATAAGCTATCAAATAACAATTCAATCAGCATGCTATTCAAGTATGCAACTTATTTATATTTTTGCCTGAGTTATACCATTTCATTATTGGGGTATTGAAATTTAATTATTATAGATTGATCTAATTATTTTTGCAACTCTTAACCTTTATTTTATAAATTTAATTGCTATGCCATTATGGAAGCTAAGAAATTAAAACATGAAATTGAAGCCAAATTCCACTAATGTCTGTGCTAGTAAAGGGGAAGCAGAGATGATTAAACAGAAACCAAAAGATATTACCTCTGAAAACGTAATGAGAAACTCAAGACAAATTTTTAACTCAAACTCTCACATGAATGCAGGCACTTGAATTTATATACTATGACTGTCCTCATAACCTACAAAGATGGTCTTTGATTTGGTTTCACTGAGAAATATGATTCTACTCTAATCTGTAACATTTTACATGTAGCTGTAACATCAAAAATAACCTATTAAAATTACTTGAAATGCATAAATGCTACTTGATCAAATCTATTATTCCAAGTTCTTAAAAATGTATAAAGATACCATGCCAATCTGGTAACTCTCCATAAAATTACATAAAATCTAATAAAATGCGTCCCAAACAGATATGATTTGTAACACAGAATTTTCACTCTGACCTCACTAAACAAAAGATGTTTAATACCAATATTCTCTCATTGTCAAATGGTCATGAAACACAGACCAGACCTTACTTTGAAAGCTGTGAACTCCAGGTTAAGAAGCCCTGCTCTAAACAAAGGTTTTATATTTTACATAGTAAATTTTGAATTTTTTAAAACAAAAAGACCCTAAAGTTCCTTCATTTTTAATAAGTTTTACTCTTCAATTGCTGCCTTTGACTATCAGTTAGGCAGTAAAACAAGCACTCATTAAGCGCTTAGTATATAGCAAATAAAGGCACTTCCCGCCCTCAAAGAGGTTCCATTCTAATGGGGAAGACAATATGGAAAAAAGTGTACATATATAGATGGGAAAGGCAACAAGTATTTATTAAGCATCTAATTTGTGCCAGGCAGTATAACACAAATATTATTTCATTTGTGCCTTACAACTACCCTGTGAAACACTATTATAAAGGTATATGAAGATCATTCAAAGAAGGGAAGGTACTAGCAGCTGACAACACTTCTTGCAAGTGGGATGTGAGTTGTAACTTGAAGGAAGCCAAGAAGTAGAGGTGAAGATAAAGGGCATCCCAGGCACAGGGGACTGCCAATGAAAAAGCAAAGACAAGAGATGGAAAATCACTTTGGCAGCTAAGAGGACAGACAGGACTGAAAAGAGACTTGATGCAAGGAGATCAATTAAAAATCTGTTACAATATTCCAAGTATAATGTGATGAAAGTCTGCACCAAGATGGTGGTTATGTGAGTAGAAAGACGGGAAGATATGAGGTTAGAAAGGAAGAAATTGGCTACATGGAATGTCTCAGAGTGAAAAATTGAGGATGACGCTAACATTATGAACCCTGCTGATTAGAAGGATATTAATGTCTTCAACAGTGATATAGATTCTGTTCTAAACAGAGAAGGATATTAGGGAAAAGATAATGAATTTATTAAGTTTTAAGATGTTTATGGGTTTTCCAATTTGGGATGTCCAGGAAGAAGTTGGTGACTCAAGCCTAGAATTCAAGATCACTAAAGAAGAAAATACAAAAAAAGCAGAGAGGTTCTAGGACACAACCTTGGGGAAATATTATCATTTTTTTTCTCATTTTCTTTATCAGTGATGCCCCAAATCAATTTATTCTTCCATAGCCCTTCAAGTCTCTCATTCAGCATTTAAGCAAAATAATATTCCTGTTACTGTTAATGCCACAATGGTAACTGCATTGAAAAAACTACCAGTTATGAACACAGTTGTAAATATCTTAATCAAAGTATTCTGTTCTGTCTGATTTGAAGGCTCTGTGTTCTTGGTGCTTTTGCGTATCAAAAGCTTCTTTATTGTTGTCTTTCCCTGAATAAATTTCTTAACTTCATGCAGTTTTTTTTTCTCTCTGAAAAGAATGCTTAAATGATGCAAAGATGATGGTT
Source organism: Pseudochirops cupreus (assembly GCA_028627135.1). Classification (NCBI taxonomy): domain Eukaryota; kingdom Metazoa; phylum Chordata; class Mammalia; order Diprotodontia; family Pseudocheiridae; genus Pseudochirops; species Pseudochirops cupreus. The sequence continues at coordinate 324,853,802 of CM053584.1, read as the reverse complement.
TGGAAATTAAATCTTTTATTTCCTAATTTTTATATCATTTTGGCATTCATTGTCATTTCTCTTTTTTGTAGGAAATCTTGTACAACTTAAATGAGTATTTTTAATCTTATTATTTTCTTGGCTACTTGCAAAATCATCTCCTTGTCACTGTGCTTATGAAGCTTGGCAAAAGATGTTTGAGGAATTGTTAAGAGTCTACCCTGTTCTTTCTCCAAAATTCTACCAATTATTAATGATGATGATGATGATGATGATGATGATGACAACCAAGACAATATTTCCTATTTATATAGTATTTTGAAGTTTATAAAGCTATTTACAAACATTTTAACATAATTTAAAGGCCTTCATGATCTGGTCCCAATTTACCTATTATTTACCAATTGACTTAATACATCACTAGTATTGAGAGGATGTTTAATAAAAATGCTTGTTGATTTAGTGATCTCATTGAAGCCTCACAACAACTTTGTCAGATGTTACCATAATTCTTATTTTCAAGCTTTCTGGAGAATTTTTTTTTTCACTGAAATGTAATGGTTGTGAGTTTTAAGGGAGATTAATAATTCTGAAAATTTTTCCTCTCCCTGTTCAGTCTGCCCAATTTATCACTATTGTACACAGTGATTAGTTTTTTTTGGTTTGGGAGGCAGAGTGGGTGGAGTTTTTCAGCTTATGTTATTTGCTATATTCTGTGTTTAAATAGTTGTCTCCATCAAATATATGTTGTTTACACTTTTTAGAGATTTCTGAATGGTTACATTTCACTATCATCTTGTCCTAAAATTCTTTAAGTCCCAATCAGTTCCTTCTTTAGTTTTTCACATACTACTTCTGTTACAGAATCACAGAATTTGATAGGTGGGAGGGACGTTGGTGGTCTAGTCTAACCCATACAAGAGGGAATCCCCATTACAAGGCGTCCAACACATCTGTGTAAATATCTCTAAAGAGAGAGAATCTTCCACCTACGGGGACAAGACTTTCCACTTCTGAACAACTCTAATTATCGTACCATTTTTCCTTGACATCAAGCCTAAATTGGCCTCTTGGCAATTTCTGTGCATCATTCCTGGTCTCACTTTTAAGGCCAAAAAGAATAACCCCTCCTCCACATTACACTCATTCAAATTCTGTCTTCTTTTATAAATGCAAAATCTATTTTCTTCAACTAACATCAATTTCATTACTTCCTTTAATTCACTGAGTTGTGTTTCCTGCATTCTCACTTGAAAAAATTATAGCTTTTTTCTGATGTTACCAAAAATTATAGCTTTTTTCTGATGTTACCATCTCTGTCCATTTTGAGATGTGTTTTTGCACTTCAGCTTCTTTTAGGACAGAACATCTTTTCATTGTGCTGAATTTATTTTTTTGTTTCTTCGTGATTTTTATTTCTTTTAAAATTTCTTTTGAAAATTTCTGATAGTGTTTGCTTCTTATTTATATCTTTATTGCTGTTGTCAAAAGGGAATAAGGAGATAGATTCCTTCAGGAATATCTTATTCCTTTATCTTCTCAGAGCCATAAGCATTGTCAATGTATTTTCAAATAACATCAAAATTCTTAATTACACACAATCTAATTCTTTCAAACTCTAGTCCTATGAGCCTATGTTAACTTACATAACCTAACTTATAATGAAGGTAGAAGCTGAGAAATTCAATAGCACATGTCTAGCACCAAAAAAAAAAAAACCGCCAAAAATAAAAATCATACTTACCTCCCCATTAAGGGAACCTTTTTCTTTCTGCTGACATCGTCTGATTACCTCTAATAGTAATGGTCCACCTACAGTGCCTTCTGCTTCAATAATTCCTAAATCTCGGGCTAAATTCTCTCGAGCTTCAAGCCCATGAACCTTGGAAGAAAAAAAGATTAAAATGCACTATAATGTAGTAAAAACAATACTTGCATCATAAAGGAAAAAAAGAACAGTTCAGTTACACAATAAAATGAAATTTTCTTTCTGGTATATAATATGTACTTAAAATGTCATGTGTCTATTGTTTAAAAAAACATACAAAGTTTAAATCACCTAGTAAGACAAAAACTAAAAAATAGATAGAATTCATTTGACAGCAACCTATTCAACTGCCAATTATCCACCAGACAACCTAAACTGGAAAAAAAAAAGATAATTCACAACAATTTATCCATATTAAGACATTTACCTCAATTTTTCTTGGCAGTTTTCAGAAGCTGCTTTTCTGAAAGTGGCTTTTTCTCTAAATTCGAACACAGACGACTGAGTAATACAAGGTCTAGTAAGCCATAAAGGATTTGGCCCATTAATGTATGGCATATATCTGAAGAAGTGACAATTCTAAAACTGTTCTTAAAATTTCTAAGCCTCAATTTTCTTATCTTAAAAAAAAGGTAATACACTACCTACTTCTCAGAACTGTTGAGAAAAGCATTTTTGTAAACCTTGCAGTATGAGTTTTTATCATGACTCATATATGATATGAAGTGTGTAAATGTACATGTTAAATACAAGGTATCCCAAAAAAATACAAGGCACCTTCTATGAGCAAGGTAAGCATGGAAAGAAAAACAAAAAACAAGAGGAAACTACATTCCTTCACCTTATCTCTTTAATTCTTAATATCACACGAGTAAATCTTTTCTAGTTTTTCTCCATTTTGGTTTCTCATCTAAAGGGATGTACATGACCCTGGCTGTCCTCCATACCTGGAATTCTCTTACCTCTGCTTCTTAACTGCTTTAGCTTCCCTCAAGTTATAAATCCCAACTTCTATAAGAAGTTATTATAGATTCCACTTTAATTTTAGTCACTTCCCTCTTTTGATTATCTCAGTTTACCCTGTACATACCCTGTACATAGTTTTCTGCCTGTTGTCTCCCCCAATAAATTGTGAGCTCCTTGAGAGTAGGGTCTGTCTTTGCCATTGTGGGAATTAGGAGAAAACTTTGTTGCATTGTTTAAATCAAGCTTTGCATGGCTGAGAAACTGGACTACCCCTACCTGTTGTCTTATAGACCTTTACCTAAGAACCTAAGTTATAATGATCAAAAACCGAGTCAGACTGCAAGATTGATACAAGAAGTTTTCTCCCAATTATTCATTTCAAGCAATCCGTATGGTCTTATCTGAAAATTGGCCCTCACACTGATCACTTAAATTTTCAGTGCCTGAGTGAGATTAAGCTTATAGATGAGTTTTTGATTTTCATTTATTATTTCCATGTTTCTTTGAATGTTTAGAGATACCTGGTAGGAGTGGGACACCTCTTCTTCTGATTTCAGGGAATTGCACCTGTTAACTCTCCCTCTCCTAACTCAGAAAGTCCCCAATCTTTCCTCCAATTAGAAATTAGATTATCTAATGTTTTGTTTCTTTTTAATTACCTGGCCTTACATGATTGTTTTTAATATATAAAGGTCTGCCTCCCCCAGTATTCAGGGTCCAGCCCTAAACTGAAGAGGCCTGGTCCAGATTTGTTAGGCATTATATTGCTAATAAATCAATATGCTCAGAATATTGAACCTGTTTCCTTGGTCATTTCATCTTTTACCTACCAGAGTTTACAGGCAACTCTTGACATTTCAGAAATTAACATTAAGCTTGCAGATGATTAATTCTGCTTTTATAATAACAACTTTCCAATTATTTCAGTTTATTCATAACACCCACTGTTGTTTTTTGTTTTTTATTTACTCCAAATATGCTTTGCCAGTGGTACAGGCAACACCTGGTATAGAAATATCCTTCATCTGTGGCAGTGGAACTAGCCCCAATAAAAAGAAAATCTAGAGAAAACCCAAAAACAAAGCAAGAAAAATTCAACTTCCTTTCCTGTCCTGTTATTAAATAATAGACAATAGCTACTTGTTTTCATGTATTTGGTAACTTGACATGCCTATAAACTAGTTTTCTATTAATGATTTCATGATGAGTAACAGCTAATAAAAATGGAATTAAACTAAATTCATGTATGAGACATGAAATCAACAAATCCTCCTACCTCTACCCAAAAAAATAAACATATACACAAACCAAAATTAACAAATTTCAGCATCACTTTACATGTTGTTGAAGCATCCATATTATAGGATTTCTGGTTTTTTGGCAGTAGATTAAGTTGTCAATAATAAAATCATAGGGCTGAAAGAGACTTTGAAGTGACCATCTTCAAACAGATTCACTCAGTAAATTGTTATCTTCTATTTGATCATTTTTGATATACTACTGTTTCAATTAACAATATCAGTATTTTAACTGGTTCCTTTAGTTTTTATTTTATTCTTTTGACCTTAGGTTCTAACCTTTGTCTTCATTTCCTTGAACCCTTTCCAAATTAGTTATATCTCCATAAATTAAAAATCAATACTAGTTAACATTTATTAAATTTGCTATGAGAGTAATATTAAACTCTAACACTGTATGTGACCGTGAGTTAGTTATTTTACCTCATTAGGCTTCTAATTCTTCATGTGTAAAATGAAAGGGTTCATCTTCATCTAGATTGGGAGTTCTTAACCTTTTGGGGGTCCTGGATCCCTTTGGCAGTGTGGAAAGCCTATGGACCCTTTCTTAGAATAATGTTTGCTGTCTACATTCATAACTGAAGGAAATGCTAAGTTTCAATTAGAGATTAATGAAAATAGTTATACTTTTTTTCCCATCTAGTTTCACAGATCCCTTGAAATTAGGCATCTGTGGACTCCAGGTTAAGAACACCAGCTGCACTTAAATTTGCTTCCAACCCGCACCATTTTTTTTTATAAGATGGCTTCATGGTTCCTGTATTGTATACTCTACTGATACTAAATTATGTTACAAGATTTGATTATAAAATGCTATTTGACATAAAATGGCTGAGTCAACTTGCCTCTTGTCAATCAGTTGGTACAAGACAGAGACCAGATATGAACCTAATTCTTCTGAAGTCTAAGGCTAGCCCCAAAGATCTACCATGCCTCAATGCCTCTCTGAGAAAATGAAAGAAAAGATATATAAATGTGCACTAACGCTTAGCACAGTACCTGGCACGTAGTGGGTGCTTAACAAGTACTTATTTACTAATTGTAGCATTGAACCACAGAATGTTGAAGCACTCTGTGAAAGGTACAGGATCCAAATACAGCTGGCCTAGTCACCCTGATCTTCTGTCAACTATTCTTTTGATGCTTAACCCAGGGGTTCCATCCTTCTCTCTGGAAGTTCTTCTCAGGGTTTCTTAGGATCCTCTCTTTCCCGCTGCCCCCTCCGATTTACCTGTCCAGGAATTTCAATGTACCCCAAATGATTTTCCCTCTCTGGGCATTCCATCAGGACTGTGGAAAAATATTTTATTACTATTTAGAAGCAATTAGATGACATGGGAGATAGAGCACTAGACTGAGAGGCTGAAAGACAGAAATTCAAATCTAGCCATTGATACTTGCTAAACTGTGATCCTAGGCAAGTCACTTGCTTTGTCTGCCTCAGCTTCCTCAACTGTAAAATGGGGATTCTAATAGCACCTACCTCACAGAGTGGTTGTGAGGTTCAAACTAAACAATACCTTAGCACAGTACCTGGGGCAGACTAAGCATCTAATAAATGCTTCTTCCCTTCCATTTTAATTTTATGCTACCTTTGCTTTTCTTACTTGTGAAAGTTTAAGCCCATTTTGTAAAATTATGATTTGTTTGGAGGAGCTCAACTATTTTATCAACTAACACTGAAGGATGCTCTGGCAAAGTGCCTCCATTTTTACCCCTACACAAGATCTAGCTGCTCCGAAACCTTTGGTCATTGCCTTCCAGTCTTCTTCTCAGCCTTCTTTCCAAATCCTTTTCCCCCCTTATTCTATCATCCTCCCCCACTTACCACCCCTAGCTCACTGTATAGCTTCTAAAAAGATGTTTTCCTCTTCAGTGTTTCCATTTTCTCTCCATTCACCTGCTCCTTGACACCTCACACTGATTTCTGAACATAGTGTCTAAGATGAGTTCCTGTCATTGCTAAGTGCAAACTCACCTACCCTACCATATCAAGTTGGCCCCCAGTTAAGACCATGTTTCATATCCCATGACCACCTACTCAGGCATCTTCTTATCTGCTATACTACTGCCTTGGTTCTCCCTGAAGATCTTCAGAAACTGTACTGGCATATGTGCTGCCACCACCACTTTCCACCTCTTGCTTTATCAACTATCAATTTCATGAGTTATCAACTCAATACCACTACTACTTCCTAAATGGATATTAACTGACTATCCTGTGGATCAACTCATCATTTCTGTAACTCTCTCAGATAAAATTTCTCCACCTTGGTTATCATTCCCCCATAGGAACTGTCTCTCCCGATTAGAATGTAAGCTACCGGCAAGAATGTAAGGGTAAGGACTGTCTCTCTTAGCACTACACACAGTAAACGCTTAATAAGTGTTTTTTCATTCTTTCTTTGCATACTACGCAACTAAAATGTCTTTCATGAAGGACTTCATGACCTCTGCAATCTAGCCCCAAGCTATCTTGTTTACCTTACGTACCATTTGTTAATTGCCTAAAATGTGCAAAGTAATGAAGAAATGATCTATGCTCTCATGAAACTTACATTCACAGGAAGTCAAGGGGCAGGACATAGTACAACATTATGTGCCTCCTCTCTGAGACTGCACTATGGGAATTAGCTTTAAGATTTGTTATTCCCTGTGCAAGGCAATTAAATTCTTAAATTACCTACCCTAACTTCTAAGACAAGCTGAATTTTCTTGGAGCTAAAAGTCCCCTTAAGAAATCTATATTTTAATTATGGGGTACTCAATAATATACAAAGTCAACATAAAAAAAGATTAATGTTTGTGTTTATAATCTGGTGAGATTAAAATATAGTCAAAAAAATCAAAAAGCAGGTCCAAAGTCCCCAAGTCTTCAAATATGTATAAATTAAGAACTCATCTACAAAAGGAGACCCTCACATAATGAACACAGTAAAAGAAAATAATTTTTCTTCACAAAAAAAAGTTAAAGGCATCTGGTTCAGGGCATCTGTTTATTTCTCATAGCCACAGTAAGAAGGAATAGGGCCATTTTTTTTTTTTGGCAGTTCACTTTGTTGGCTCCTTTGCCCTACAGAAAACTGTCTTTCTGGTCAGTTGATGACTTCTGAGAAACAGGGACACAGCCATCTTGGAAACAAGGCCATTCAGATTGCCTCTTGAGTTGCATAAATAATTCAAGATGAGGATAAATACACATATAAGTGGGATTTAACTGTATTTAGTTAACTTCATATTCTAAGTCACAAAAAGACACAAGATGAGATGGTCAAGTTCACATTCTTACTGTGCTAGTTTCAGGCTGAAAGACGGCCAAGGTGAAGTCAAGATTGAAAAACTGAAGGAATTCTGCAACAAGACTTGCTACTAAACGACCTGCAAAAGTAAACAGAAAAAGACACATATTTGTTAACTTAAACATTTAATATTTTGCAAAACATTTTCCTGTATTTTTGTGAAATGGTACCATACTATAGGAGAATCAAGTTTCTGAACTTTTAAAAATGAAATGTATAGGAAAAATTCCTAAAGGATTTCCCTGTGAAATCCCTAAAATGTGAAAAACAGAAGGCATTCTCTTCAAGAATGAGTCACTAAGAAGCTACAATTAACTCCAAATTACATTAAAATTACCCACACAGGATGTTCCATCTTGAAGTCAGAATAACTATTTCTCTGGCAAGCTTCCTTGTCCCGGGAAGTAGGGGTAGAGCAAATCTAGATGATACTACAATTCTCCATTATCTGACAACATTAGTAGAGGTTTGATTCTATAATAAAGTTCTTACATTACCTTTAAAGAAAAGAGGGAAATAAAATAACTTTATGCTACAGTATCAAATGGAATTCTTGATTTCCTCCCAAGTTTCAATCTGAAGATTAAGTTTAAGCCAGCAGCTCTCAACCTGTGGGTTGTGACCCCTTTGGGGGTCAAACGACCCCTTCACAGGGGTTACAGGGGTTGCCTAAGACCATCGGAAAACACATTATTTCCAATGGTCTTAGGAATCAAGACGGGTCTGCCCACATGCAGATATGCCCACATATGACTATTAAAGCGTCACGGCATTAGGAAGGCTGAGAACCACTGGTTTAAGCAAACAAAAACCAAAAGTAGATTAAAAAAATGCTTACCATCTTTGGTATTTAAAAACTTTTTCAGGCTTTCATTCACTAAAGGTGTTTTGTTCTATTAAAAAAGAAAACAATTGTAAAAGTTTAAAATTAATATATCTGTCCTAAAAACGTTTCTATTTTAAAACCTGTAAAATTCCACTTTTATGCTATGGTCACAAAACAGTACTTTGCCATTTTTAACATTATACTTCAAACTTTATCAAAAGAACTCTATTATTAGCCCTCAAAACTGCATTCTCTCCATCAAAAGTTTCCCTGAATGATTAATCCACAGACTTTCATAAAGCTATGTTTTGTTTTTTAAAGTAAAAATAAATTATAAATTCATTTTTAAAAATTAGGTGTTTGAAAGTATTTAAGGGTTTGGGGATGTTTCGTGTTTCATTTGAAATCAAATTGGCAAATTTATTTTATATTTTTCAAATACTCTCAGAAACTTGAGACTTTTGTGCTAGTTATCCAACCTTAAAGTTCATTATTCTGAGAAGACTTAACAGAAAATACATTTGTTTTAGCTTTAATTATATTATTTAAAGCAGAACTCTTAACTTGGTGTCTATGAACTTGTAAAAAATATTTTGATAGCTGTAGCTCAATAAAATTGGTTTCCTTTGTAATTCTATGTATTTTATTTCTCCATTAAAAAATTATTCTAAGAAGGCACCCAAAGGGGTTCACAGGCTTCACTAGACACCAAAGGGTTTTATGACAGAAAAGGTTACAAACCCCATGATTAAAAGCAATATTTTTTTTAATAGTCTCTGGTCCTAAAGAATACAATCAATACTTAATGACTGCCACAAAGGTAGCAGAAGGGGAAAAGACACACTATTACCATATATTTTCTGTAGAAGTAACTTTAGCTATAGGAACAGGTTTGGAACCATTAAAAAAGAAACTGATTCTAGGCAATGCCATCATTATTGATATTTGACAGAACAGTTCAAGAAATATTACTGTGACCATGTGGCGTCACATAACTACCAACAGGCCATTTATTAAATTGCCTACTATGTGGCAAGACTGTGTTAGGTGGAGGTGACCAGACAGAGGAAATAGCTTGTGCCATGGCACAGGGACATCAGAGCTCAGACATCATGCTCTTATTAGGTTATTATTTTCAGATTTCCTATACTGAGATCAACTTACACTGAAATCAAATATAAGATTAAAAGAAAATCTTTACTTCTTAATTTTCCCTGTCTACTGCATGCTGGCACTGCAATAAGTGCTTACAGAGAGCTTGGTGTTGTCATTCCCATTTTACAGTGTCTTTGATTTGAATTCAGATCTTTCTGACTCTACGACCAGTGTTATCCAACCTAAATGCCTCTAACTTGTTGATCCCAAAGTACTGAAATATCCCTTAAAAGGAATGTTAACTTTTTCCCCTATAATATATGTTTAATGATTAATTCTTCAAAAACTACTTTGGCTACATCCCAGTATAAACAAGAGGAAAAAAAAATATATGAGTTTTTTCCTAAACAGAGCTGAATATTTAAAATATTTACAAAAAAGATTAAACAATTCTATTTGCATACCTCTATTTTTTCTTGTTCTTCAAGTGCTAAAAATACAGCCGCCCGTAGTTCAGCCTAGAATATTTAAAAAACAGAAGGGGGATTTCAAAAAAAATTGTTTCTGACAATTTAAGATGCTCACATAATCCTCCAAAAGAATATTTTTAAAATACCACGTAGATAACTTGGTCTAAATACCTGTGCTATAGGTACCATTCTACTGAACACTGTCGTCCCCAAATAGTAAAGTATGAATGTTCAAAGAGAAAGTGCAAATAACAAGACAGAAATCTGTCTTCACAACACCATGGCAAAAATTAATAAAACCACCTAGGGATCTCTCCCAGCTCTGCCTATAAAAGCAATTAAATAAGCTTGTTCAAGTCACATTAACAGTTTAGGACCCAATCAGAAAATGAAGAAAGGGGCTGGACTTCTACGGTGAAACTTTTGCTATACAGACAGGTTCAGTTTTCCTATTAGAGCCAGCCCAGTCACAAGTTTGTTTCTGACAACGGTAAGGGGACATAAATGCAAGCCGATGCTGGATAAGCCCCAATGCCTTCTGTGCCTACTATGGCCACAGCCAAGTTCAGTTGAACTTTTGCTATTACAGATGATATCCATGCCGTACCTACTGACCTCATGGTGAGCCCACCCAAGTGGACAACAAATGAACAGCTGTTTCCTTTTTTTTTTTTCAAACTGCACTGATGACTGCTCAGGTTCCTTCCCACTGTAAATCCCAGGACGCTGTGATCACTCGTATCAATCAGGCATTTCCTATAAACTTCATGACGACTCTGGCAAACGCTGGGTCAGAGTTACCTCGCTTTGGAGAAGGGTGAGTGTGCCATTCACCCACTACCTCCCAGTCTATTAGAGAAGTTCAAAACTATCAGGTTTAAAACAACCGGCAAAAAACGAGGAGGCGTGCGCCCTTAATAGCTTCTAAGACTCGCAGCTCTCCCACAAGGAGAGTGGGATCACTCGCCGAACCCGACCTTCCCAGAGGCCCCCCGGGAAGAGGGGGCAGCGGTACCGAATCCGGCCTTCTAACCACTAGTGACCCCTGGCCCCAGCTTCTTCCCAAAGCGAGGAAGGGGGCGTAGAGGGGGGAGGGTCCGCAGCAACAGGAAGAGAGGATTAAAGACCAAGGGGGCGGGTGGAAGAGCCTCCATTATGAGCTCAGGCGCCGGCACCCGGTGACCCCCAGCCCCACTCCCCGCCCAAGGCTCCCACGCGACTCCACGGCGACCCCGGCCGGGGGTTCCCTCCTCCACTGGGCCGCAGTCCCCGACGGATCCCGGGAGCGGAGCTCCGGCTCGGGGGCCGCGCTAACTCGGGAGTCCAGGCCCCGGCGAGGATGCCCTCGCCGAGTCTCCTTACCTTAATCCTATTGAGGACTCCACTGTTCTCCAGCGTCTGCACCAATAGGTCTCTCAGCTCCGTGTCCTCTTCCGCCGCCGCCGCCACCACCGCCGCCGCTGCGGCCGCCGTCGCAGCAGCCATTTTGCTTCTCCAAGACAACCGCCCAAACTGCGCTAACGGCCCAACGGCCGCCGCAGATTCGACAGGGGGCGGCGGGAGGGGGAGACGCTGGACGGACCTCGGCCCCGCCCCCGAGGTGCCGCGACGCGCCTCTCTCGCTGTCGCTCACGTCGTCCGGTGACTCAGGGTGGGGCGGGGCGCGGTCCCGTGTTTCTGGAGGCGACAGGCCTCCAGGCCGGGGGTCTGTGCGGAATGTGCGGACTGCAATTAAACTGACCCGGTCACCCCCACTAAGTGGAGGCGGGAGGTTTAAAGAAGGTGGCGGGAGGGGCCAGAGGAGGCGGCGAAAAGCTTGCAGCATATCGCGCAGGCGCAAGGCAGGAGGCACTGAATGGTCCCGGGACCCGCTGGCACGACGGAAAGAACACCTGCAGGGGAGTCTCGAAGTCGCCCGCTCCTTGTAGTGCGCATGCGTCGGTTTGACTTGCAGGTGTTCGGTTTCATGCTGTCTCTTCCTTGTCTTCTCAAGAGGAGTTTAAGTTCACTTTCAAGCGTTCATTTTTCTCGTATGTTGTTGCTTTGTGCGTTAGTTTAGTAATTAACAAGGTGCCTTAAATGGCA